>CM049319.1:23974721-24659346 GCA_026874595.1 Sipunculus nudus
ACATCCTGCTTTGGCATAAAAGAGCTGAATACTCTTATCAAATTAAAGAAAGCAAAAATGCCACCAAGTAATATATTTTATATCTTTGCGAAAGAAACACTTTAATCTGATATTAAAATGTTGAGAAAAAAATTAAAAAAACAATATAATAGTCTTCAGATTGATTAATTTCAAAGCCTGGGAAAAATAAAGTTATATAGGTAAAGTCATATGCCTACTGAAAAGTTATGCATGTCATATTGATTAAGATACTGGCTTAAGCAATGGCAAACTTCTCTCTTATCTTAAAAGATTATATAATGTCTTTGTGAGTATAAAACATGTGGTGTGAAGCCTTAAGTTCTGACCACCTGACAAAAAGTATGTCAAGTCTAGATTTTGGAAACCATCTCCTATTAATCACTCTTTGAGGATATCATGTGATTTCAAACAGCAGTCACATGTTCAGTTTCCATGGCAATGGTTGAGGGTGGTGTGAATCAGTGCCACAGAGCTCTCATAACCAGAAACTAGGTGAACTTAAGCAGACATATTGTGGCACAGACACTAATGTACAGTGGTGTCACACTGAAAGAAAAAGACCTTGTGCTAAAGGGCAGGCATATATTCTCTTGTGTTGTTCACCCCACCCCACTGTAACCCTTGACCCTACATGTTGCTTCAGACTAGGGCACCCACTTATGGAATATGGGCCAGAGCTTCATGACTCTGTCACCCCTCTCAGTGCAAGTAATATTAATATTCAATTTAAATTAGTTAGTTAATTTAATTAAATATAATTGATTCAATTTCTCATGAATGTTCTTAGAATACCACTTTAACTTCAGTGTAACTTTACACTTTTGGCATTGGGTATATAAGAAAATATATTAAATATTGTAATGTGTTTAATTAAAGAACAATTTTAATCATTTAGTATATTGTTTGTACCGATGGTTTAGCAATTGTGACATTAATGACTTTGATTAATTAGTAGTCTAATTTTTAAGGTTAAAAAGCTAATCTTGAATATTTATTTATTTATAATTTTTATGAATGATATTCATAGACCAAATATATAAAGTTTGTAAATGGTATATTAATTAAAAAAAACTGATATTTTTTTTAAATTGTTATTTCATATTTGAACTGAAAAGTAAGTTGTAGAGAGAAATGAGAGAAGCATTAAACCATTTGTATGTATTGGTTAAAAAAAAATCATATCAGTTTTAAAATAAATGATAAATTATTGAATGAAATTAGTATTTTGGTTTTAGAAAATAATTCCAAATGCCTTTTTCCAGTATTAAACTATGTATTATGGAATACATGTCAAGCGGATCTATTCTTTCTTTTATAGGTCTGATGATACCCAGACATGTATAATTATTGTGTAACCATAATGGCACTGTTGTATGATTCAGATGAAGTGAATTGGCAAAAAAACCAGTGCTCAAGCATTTTCCTCATTCTTTTGATTTTAGGTTTAAGTGTGGTTAATAATATTAATGAGTATTGATTAATGATCAGAAATGATGGCTTGATATGTGGAAATACCTGTCTCAAACCAGCTATTAACTGTGTCTCCCTATCCCTTATTCTTATTGTTCATTGCATTCTGTTACTGCTATTATATAAATATCCTTCTTTTACTATCAAAAACTAACATTTGTAGGATTTCTTGCCTTCATGAAAGAAATACTTACAGATGTTTTGGGAGATTGATTTTGTATTAAAAATGGAATTTATCAAGATGGTTGGGGTTACTTTCCTGCTTTTTTAAAAAATAAAAAAAAACAACATTTATAGAATTTGTGACATTTTAATAACACACACAGTTTAACAGGAGAATCTTGGGTTTCTTTCTGGTTTATTAGATAAGCACTATGAGTTAGGTTTTAGGATTTTGCATTTCAACTGGAATTTAACAAGAAAATTGAGATTTCAACTTCCCATATATCAAGATGACATGATAAAAGAAGGAAGAAATAATTTTGTCAAAAATTAGTAGATTTAGTAGTAAAATTAAAAGAGATCTAATTTATCTCTAACAACAGTTATTAATGTCTTTTTATAAAATACAACCATAAAGACAGTTTAAGGTGTCAAACTTATATACCAAAAGAAGTAAATAGCGGGCATTTATGTATCACTAACAGGGGTCAAAATAACACCTTTCCACCTGTCTCAGAAAGGCAAACATGTACACGGAAGCATTTTTTTGGTACCAATCAGTTGGAAAGGTGAATATCCAGATGTGTTCTACATTAGTAGCTGATAAGTAGTAACAAACAAGACAGAAAAACGAAATATTGTTCAGGTTATGTTCCACTGACTACCTATATTTCCCATATTTTCCTACAAAAATAGTCAACAATTTCTTATGCTTTCTGGTATTTAGGCCTTCAACTCCTATAATTTCCTGGTTTTTTTTACTGCACAATCCTAGCAATTTCTGATATAACATGCAGTGTGATTACTATTGAAAACATTTCCTTTTACATGCAAGTGTGCATGTATGATGGCATTTAAGATGGCAGAATCAGGTTTACACTGAGTGAAGTGTGACTGAAAGTTTGATATGATAGTAGGATGCATCTTTAGTGGAAAGGCAATTTTTTCTGCAGAAAGGCAATCCCCTATCAATGTCTTACCATTGGAAAGGTGAAAAAATTTCAAAGTATTACTTTCCCTGACTAATACATATTTAATGTCAAGTATGTGTATTTGGCCTCTTCTTACATTTTTGCACTCTTCTACTTGTGTGTCTGTTTGTTTGTGTAAGAGAAAGCACTCATATGATAGATCATCATGTGAAAGTCAAAAAGTATTATGTGATATAAGATTTAACAAATATGAGATATTTTATACACTAAATTCAAAGCCAGTGTTTCTTTTTTCTTTACCATACTTTATCTATTTAAAACCATTTATAAATAAGTTTTTTTAACACATCTGATGCTGTTCTATTTGTTTCTGACAAAAGACTTTTCAACTTATATTTTACAATTCATTGAGATATAATACTGTTATTTAAATGTCAGACATCTCTTTGAAGTTTCCAACTGTTTATCAAATGTTGTCAGTTTATTGAAGCAGGGACATCTGATAAAACTGATATGATCTTTGATTTTCATTTACGAGGTTTCATGATTGAGAGAGCTAGATAGCTTGGGTACAGTTAAGACTTCACAAAAAAAAAATACTTGTGCTACAGAATTGCAGCTCCAATTTTTCATATTTCATGGTTACTCTTTGGCAAACTAGCACCACCCCTCAGTACTAATATTGCTAAGTACTATACTGTCCTCAATCCCTTCAAATAAACTTCTATTAATAAAGCAAAAGTTTCATGCATCAAGATATCCAATTGGATTCACTTTTAGTATTGTTCCTTTGTACTTATTTCAGAAATGTTGACCATTTTTGTATACCTCCTGCACATTTGCAAAATTTTCCACTAGTAAATTACAAAAATTACTCACCTTCCCCAACTTCTTTGCCCTAGAGTCAGTTTCAAGTGCATTTTCTGTTTTCTTGGCCTGGCCTTAAACATATCTGTACCTTGGTTGATATCATTTACTGATATATCAGTGCAGGTTGGCCAATGTACATTTATTGGAGATTCTGATCTCGTCCACTGGTAAAAAACTTTCAGATACAGTTCTTCAGTTTATTGCATACAAACAATTGCTGTGAAGACATATTGTGTCTATCAGAATAATTTACAGCAGTTCATGTACACCTTAGGCCTCACTGTCATTTATGTGGTGTAAAATGTAACATCCTTTCTGGGTATATGCTAAAATTGCAAAATTTTAGACTTGTTACAAAGTCCAGATTGTCATTTTTTAAGTACAAACTCACTCTCAGTCTTCAGGTATATGTATGTTAAATTATAAACAATGGGACCTTTTCTTGTCTGCATTTAGCTACTCCTGAACTGGAGTCTGAGCAATTCTGGCCAAGAACTGGAGTCCTAAATCAGCAGTCTTTTGGGCCTATATGTTACAACATTTAATTGTTGACAGTAATTCCTGTCATTATTATACACAAATCTGCCTATCTAATTTGTTTCTGACAAAAATAATTTTATGTTTGATTGTACTTGCCATATGGGACCTCTTCAGTCATTGTACAACCTTACATGAAAATTTATGCATTATAACCTCTGTTACCTGGCAGCATGTGGGCCGTACTAGTTTGTTGCACGATATCATGAATATATGAATACTCAAGTCTGAGTTCAACAGTTGGTTATACCTATCATGCTCTCGAGTCTGAAATTTTATACCGATTTTGGTATTGGTATCAATCCATGCCTGCTATCTTTAATTACTGGATTAATTATAAAAGGACTCGGGGGGAAAAACCTTAATATTAGGGTGAAATTTCAACCCCTGTATTTGCCACCAACAGAATATATATGGAACTAACTTTAACAATAACAAAAATTTAACTATTATAATATAATCACCTTTTATTTGGTCTCGGATGTGATCATTGACCAAGTGATAATAATTTTTGCTTTTACATGAAACACTATATCACAAGTTTTAAAAGTATCCTTTAAAGAGAAAGGCCAATTTATACCTCCATTTGAAATTCCATGAATCCTATGAGGTATTGTTATCTCTATATCAATCCTCCATGAAATCTTGAGTGTCTGTTGTAACCTTTGAATGTATGTTATATATGGTCACAATGCAGTTTTAAATATCAAGTAAGCCAATACAATGATATCACAAAATAATAATAAGTAATAAATAATACAGGTTAAAAAATAAAAAAAAAGTGAAAGCTGAGGAGCTAAGTGTTTTTTGTTTGTTTTTTCATTTAAATAACTTTTCCAAGGTCAATATACAGTTAATATACTGGTCAGGTTACAGAGCCAGGCCACATTTTAATAATTTAATTATTCATTAACCAAACAGAATTCCACCAATCAGAAGGTAGGGTTCAGTGGCACAGAACTCTGGGATATCCTCTATTAATATATTACATGCAGCATTATAGCCCCCACAGCACACGGGTTGTGATTTGTATGGCATAACAGTGTGTTATTTGTGGACGCGAGCTCGTGCTCAACAAAAGCAGACAAGGTAGTATTTTCTCAGTACATCACGTCAGCAGGGCTCCTTTCTGAGTCTGACTTGGGGTGGCTGGAGGTTGGGCTGCCGCAGATCAGGAGGTGACTGGTAGCATTGCTTGCAGCACCCTAGTGGCAATGATGAAGATATCAAACATGTCAGAAATCATTTCTCTTGGTTTCATCAAGGTATCTAAAGTTTTATGAGAAAGGTATAAAAATGTAAGTTCTAACAACATCAGATATGGATTAATTGATTTGGTTCTCTGCCCTCTGTTTAATCTCTATGTAAAATTATATCAAAGAGAAGGAGATGTGACATAACACTTATAGGTATGCATATATATATATATATATATATATATATATATATATATATATATATAAATATGACAATAATAATAATAGGTAAACTATAAGCGGTAATAGGCAAAGACACAACAATTCAGGGTGTACAGGTATATATTGATATACACCATGGTTAATATACATTAATATAGCATTAACAATATACTTATGTATATATGTTGTTTGTATGTTTGATGTATTGCTTTTTATATTACCTGTAACCTTTAATGTTATTACTCAAAGCTGTGTTCTCCATTCTGTAGTTTTACATATTTTTTAATGTACTGTCAATTGTTTAATCATGATATAAAGTGACACAATGTATATCATTGTTCTGTTATTTGAGTATTATTGAAAAAAAATAAAATGCAACTGAAAATTAACACCTGCCAAGAAAAGCTTTATTAAGGGCACTTTCAATTATTCCCAACTTTGGACAATCTAAGAAGCTCTCAACAATATTGGAATAGCTATTTGACAGTTTTTTCTGGACTTTGTTAATCTGAGGTGAGCTCATTTCTGTGTGACAAATATAAAAGTGTACTGTTTATTGACATTTTTCAGTAATAAACATTATATGGAAAGATGAAAGCTGATCATGTGAATAGCTTACAGACATTGAATATATCTGTGCCAAAATTACAAATTAAAACTAGTCAGAGCTCTGTGTTTCTTTCAATATTTGTTATGGAATCAATTCAGTGACTAATGAATAAAACTCTTAAAAAATGTTCCTAAAGCTTTAAAGCATTGTTTTGCAACTATCAGGTGAACAATGAACAGACAACTGGTTGGTACCTGAATTGCTCTGCTGTCAAATTTATGACTTTTTTTATGAATTGTACCTAATAACAATTTTTGTTAACAATGAGTAAAAAAAACGAGTTTTTATTTATTAACTATCTGCTGAATATTTGTAGTAGTGTTGTTTGTATATAAGTTTACCCCTTTACTGCTCAGGACTATCTGAGCCCTCATTTGGTGGAAGTTTCTAAAGATGCTTTGCTTATTTATTTTCAGTTCTAATGATTCTGTTAACCTAAAAGAAACTACCTATGCACTAACTGTTGAAAATGTAAAAAAAAACACCTAGAGATGCAAGAAATTTTGTAATGTTAATTTAAAGATTGTAGATGTGTTTAAAATAAGAGATTGATCTGATCTGGAAAGGGTTAAACAGGGGCATTTTGAAAACCCTTAGCAACACATGGGGGTGAAAAAGTCTAATCTTGAACCCATTTTGAAGGGTCTTTTGGTCAGAGTTTGTAATTATGCAAATGAGGCAATCAGAGGATTTCCAGGATGTTGCTCATCTGGCCATTTCTCATATTTTTAAAGCATGTGTGTATACTGTACATTTGTGTCTCTTGCATTTAGTATTGTAAGATAACAAACACTAAATAACCTATTAAAGTGTTGGATGTATTGGTTGTTGTAGCTTCAGGTGACAAAATAGGTTTCATGTTAGCCATAGACAAAACAGGTATCTGTCGTGTTAAAATACTTTTGATTCTATTAGGTATCTTTGCCAATATTTTGTAGTTTTGTCTTTAAATATGGATCAGTGATATTGTATTCATAATCCATAAAGCTCCTTGAAATTTTTTATGTATTTTCTTGGAAATGCCTGAATTTTATGAATTTCAAAGCGTATCTTTTATTTGAAAAGACATTTTTTAGTTTTACTCCAGTGGCTGGCTGTTTTGACACCACAGCAAAAAAGGCAAGCTGTCACAAGCTTAATAAAGTTGAGTTGGCAGTGCAATGACCTCACCTGGGTTACTTTGTATCTGGAATGTTATAAATTCAGGTCTGAAATGTACTGTGCAGTTATTGTGTATTCACAGGAGTTGATGGCAAAATGGTAAAAACAAAACAAAAATTTAATAGTACAAGACAGCTGAAGAGGAGGCTGTAGAAAATCTAAATGTATTTTCTTGAAAACCAATAGAGAAAATTAGGCATGAGGAATAATTATGGGTTTTTATCCATCTAAATTATCAAGCATTATCTTAAAAATTGAATTTGATTCTTAGTTCAAGTGTTACATTAATCATCATATCTTGTTTCTACTTGAGAGGTTTTTCAGCCAAAGGTTGTCTTCCCAGATAATGTCAGGATGAGCATTTTTATTATTTACCTTTTGCATGTAAATTTTTTCAGACAAAACTTACATCTTGTCATTCATTGCTACATCTAATTTAGGACAAAACTTAACTTTCAGTGTTAAACAATGGTGCCTACTAACTTTAAATGTATATTGTTTATGTCCTTGAGTATGGGCCAGTAAAGATAAGTGTGTGAAAAAACTGTTACAGTTTATACCCAAAATAGTTATTAACTTAATACTTTGCTTCAGTGTAATTGTTACAGGCGTATTGAAAAAATGTAATCGCAAATATTGTTGGAAGCTTATTGTTGGTAGGTTAGTTAATTTTGTGTTTAATACAAGGTGTCTAAAATTGCTTCAGTAGGATTGTAATGAATACCCAAACTTTTTTATTATAAATACTTCATTTTCATATTTTGTTACCAAAGTGTGAATGATTCTTGTTAGTACAAATGTGTGTTGTTATTGAAAATTCAGGTTTTTGTCTGTGGAATAATTAAATAACAAAATCCATTTTTAGCTCCGCTGACTATAAGTCATCTGAGCTATTGTTATCATCCTTTGTCCGTGGTCCTTCCATTTGTCTGTCTGTCTGTCTGATAACAGGGCACATTTTGAAACTGTTAGACCTATGAATCCATACTTTGACATAGAGTTAGATGTTCCGCAAAATCTAATACCATACCAAAAATTGGGTCACTACGACTTCATTTCTCTGCGATATTAAGGAAAAACATCAATTTTACATTAAAAATCCATTGTTACACTTGTAGACTGCATAATATCAAAACCACTGATCTGATATTGTTCATATTTAATATAACCATTTCTCTATATGTTTCTATTTTACATAATTTTGTCAGTATTGTTAATTTCTTGAAGTTGTGTGCCCAAACCTAATGCCTTTCGTAAAAAATCAGGAAAGATATTTGCTCCCTTAACATAAGCATTGTTGAAGCTAGACTTTTTTTCAGGTATATAACTTTATTTAATCAAGATTCAATTGTATACCAAAAATTAGATCTGAATTTTACAAATTTTTTAGGTTATTAGCAAACATATAAATTCAATACCTTAAATTCTGCCCGACTTAGCCATGGCACATTTTTTCTTGTAAGTAATTTTGGTTTAATTTTCACAGCATATACACATAATGATTTAATCTAATAAAATCATCTTAAATTTTGGAAATAAAAGCTAGAAAATTAGGCTCATTGTTAAGTTTTTTGGAGGCTTTTATTGTATTCACTGGCATTGTGAAACTCCAGCCAGCCCACTTCTGGTCACTGGAGGTCAGCTGTGCCAGGGTACATGATTTGTCATGGGTCACTGAGGGAGATCCCCTGCTGTGGCATGTGTACAGTTATTCTCATGCCCACCCAGTGTTAAGCAGTTTTTGTTATTGTTTGAACTGTATTTCCTTAATTATAATGCTGTTCCCACTCCAATATACAAACTTTCCTTGAAATATTAATTTAAGGAGTAATCAATTTTAATAAATTAATTTTCTTTTAAATAATATTAGGAAATCAGTATATAGTTAAACCCATCAGTATGCATAATTCGAAAATATATGACCCAAATTATGGTGGTGCAATAATTTATGTACATCTGTGTATATAATGTGATGTTATCTGACCAAATTATTGATAAAGTGTTGATGCAGATGAGAAGTGGTATTCAACTTATATATATTTGGTTATATTGCAAATGTATAAAATTTATAGACTTGATCCAAGAAATAGGTATATTTTTCATTTGCTAAAATTTTCCAAAATTCAGCTGAGCGTTTTGAACCATGGGTCCCCTGTTTAACTGCAGTATTATTGCATAAAATTGTCATTGTCTGCTTTATCTCCAGAAAGAGAGTATGGAATTAAAAGCTTTGAGTTCATTTCTCTTCAGCATTGTAAAATTTTGAAAAATGTCAATTTTAATAATGATATAATTAATAAATTGCCAAGATAAAACAAATTAGTAACTTGAAATTATTATGAATATTGAAACCAATATTTCCGGAGGAATATTAGTACACTTTAGTGAAAATAATCAATTATACTTGTTTTCCAAAGAATAAAATTAACCTAGAATTTTCTCTGGGGAATTGTGGGAAGGAATGAAACTTGGCGTTTATGAAAATATTCAAAATAATGCCCTTTGAATATGTATTTAGAAATACTATCCCTTGGATCTAGGGATTGTTAAAGATTGAATGGCTGGTGCACCTTTTTAAAAAATAACCCCTTTTCAGTGAGAAGTGACCATTTAAATATTCAGGTCAATATATGGTAAAAAAGAAGTTAAGAGCATTTTAGGCTTTCTGTCTTGTATTTTTCATCCTAAGGGCAGTAGGGTTACACAAATAATCATGTTATTGTATGCTCTAGTATGTGCAGTGCAAATATAAATATGTTCAGGCCAGTAAGGAAATTCAAAGAAGATTGTCTGTGAGGTTCTTTATGTACCAGTAATATCTTAACATGTGTGTGCATGTCTGTTCATGGCTTTTGTAACATCTTTAGCAAAATAACATTTTCTTATTTTCTTTCAGAAAATTTTTATTATCTGCAAACTCATAATCTTTTTCATTTGTGAGTATTAGTTAAATTTTATTTCATGGAGGTAAACATGTTGGTTTTTAGGGCTGAAAGGAGTACTCGATTACTCGAGTCCGGGTAATACTTACCGAGTACTCGTGTCAAAATTTTGGACTAGAGTACTCATGTATGTACATGTTAGCATGCATATCTGAATATTACTGCAGATTTATGGGCAGTCTGTAGGCCTATTTATTTATTATCATAGCCTGGCATATGGCTCTAAACATATGCAAGTCAAATTAACACAGGTCTTGCTATGACATATTATTATTTGATATACTGTGGTTGGCATCATATTCGCGAGGCTGAAATTTCGCGACTTTTCCATTTTTAAAGTTTTGCGAGGGTTTCATTTTCGCGATCTCACAAGAACCTATATCAAATCTTTGGCAAAGCCATATACCTGTGTGTATTATAAAATGAGAATAAGTCATGAGTTTGTGACATTTTCTTATATAATGATAGGCCCGCACACACAGCATAGGTGGTTTAGTTCAAATTTAAGGCTTACATTTTCCTATACCTGCAAGGTTGTAATTAATTTAAAAAAATTCTCTCTATTTTTACCTATTACCATACAAGTATTGATTACATTAAATAAGAAGGACATTCTCAATTGGCCGATTATTCCCGAGGGTTTCATTTTCGCAATTATTTCCCATTCGCGAATATCACAAAATTAAAACCCTCGCGAAGAAAAAGGCAACCACAGTATCTGTTTCTTCGTTGGGATAAAGTTAAATCGTCACGAAGTCAAATATATGCATATTTTGCATCGGTAAACAGATGTCCGTTTTATCTTACAGGGTTGCCATGGTAATGAGTACTCGAGTCCGAGTCGGGTAATGCCTATCGGGTACTCGAGTCCAAAAATTTATACCCGTTTCAGCCCTATTGGTTTTATTGATAGTCTTTCATTTCTTACATTTATCATATTGTCCATAATTGTCCACGACCTGCGACATTCTTACCTATTAGATTACTTAGATTTCTTAAATATTTTAATGAAAGATGCAGCTTGCAATCCTTAACAATATGGAAACATATATCTGATATTGATACAAAAATATGTAAATTGGTTAATATAATTACAAGTATTCAGAGCCAAAAATATTTTGATTTTAACCCTTTGCCTTTTAAATAAACTTTACTGTTTAAAATATGATTTGTTCTTGTCTCAATCTAAAATTAATTAATATTAGTAATAATATTTGTAGGTTCTGTTGGTACAGGGGAGAATATATTCTATATACACCAAGAAAATGTACATTTCACACAAAGATAATTGAATAAATGCTGTGACAGGTAGAAAAAACTTGAGTTAACCAAATAGCCTATTTTGACACCTAAAAACTGTCATTCAGGATCTGATATAAGGCTGTCTTTATGATTATTAAATAGACAATGCCAGTTGCAGACCAGGATTTCATTCCTAAAAAACATCTTAATATGTCATTTTGGTTTTACATCAGCGACATAATGTCAAACCAGCTAAACATGTCTTGGAGCCATCCATTAAATTTGTAGGGCAGAAATATGGATGTTTGACAACATGTCAAATTATGGTGGTGGTAAACAATGGTAAATATTCAATAGGAGATTCCCCAAAGTGTGAACATCTCTTACCAAACTGTTTCTTTTGATCCAAAGGTTTAAAATGATTAAATGATAACTGCTCATTTAATGTATTGTCAGAAAAAATTAACAGCAGAGTATTCCCAAATAAAGGCATAGGTAATCTCCTCCTTACCAGTACAAAATGTTCCTTTAATTGCATCAACAAGTTTTCAGGCCAGTTATTGTTTGGATATGTCAGTCCTTTAATGGCAGGTACTTTTGCTATTTTCTAATCTGTCACTTCACCACAGGGCATTTTGAAAGACTGGCAGGGAATAAAGCTAGAAATAAAGAAATCATTGAGGACACTTTTATATATCTAGTTGAAAATTAACATTTGGCTGTATGTGTTTTGGCAGCATTTGATGACATATGGTAAAGTATTTGTTGTTCATGTAGTCTTTGTAATGAACATGATTTCACATGATGCTACTGATTAAAAGTTGTTTCGAAGGCTTTCAGATTTAGGGGCAAAATTTTAAACAAATATTTGGCAAATGGTAGTCAGTATTTCCTTATAACCATTAAATAAAAATAAGTATAGTGATATACAAAATATTGAATTTCAATTTCAGATATTTATTGTCATTTTGGGATAATCATTGTTTAGATTGGTGTGCTTGAATCCAGAGAAATATTCAAACATATTAAATATTTTCCATGATATCTGACCATGGGGCTGATGCAGATTTAATTTTGTTCCTGTTACATTATTGGCTACTATATTTTACTCTGCTTCACTTTCAGGGATAGACAAATAACAAGGGAAAATAAAGAATAACAACCAAACAAAATATCTGTGTACTGTTTATCAGGTACCAGATTTTATAGTTTGGTTTGATGGATCCTAAATACTGAAACACTTGAAGACCAAAAGCAGTGCTTGAAGGAAACAGTAAAAAGTATTTAGGGCTTGATATTAACAGTTAACTGCTTGCCATGGGCAAGTAAAAGTTCCAGATAATAGTGGAAGGGAAACCAGAAGTCTCCTCCTACTTGCCTGACTAGGCAAGTGAGTCCAACATACACCTTTATCCAAGTAAAGGCTTGAAAAAGGATCTCTGTTTTCTTGAATACAATCAATAATATTTGAAGGGCAAGTAAAAATTCATGAAGGGCAAGTAAAACCTAGATGGTACTGGCCCCACTAGGCAAGTACTTTCAAAAGTAAATGTCAGGTTCTGGTATTATTTATTTTCATTGTTTTATTATTTTCAGTTTTGGTTAATATCTTAAGAATCAAAAGAGGGATTGAAACAGAATAGTAAAGATTATTATGGTCATGGAGTTTCTTAAAAACCTTGAAATTTGGTGAAAACAAGGTAAAAAGATATCTTATTATTAGCACCAAATAAATTGATACTCTGTTGATTTCTTCATATTTCACTGGACACAAAAGTCATACAACACAGCATGAATCACAAATGATGATTTCAAAAGTAGGATAAAGAATTTAAGGCTTGAAATCACTTCTACAACATGCGCTGCAGTTCGGTTAGTCATATGCTGTTATGCTGTTCCTGTCTTCTTTGGGCCAGGATGTTGCCAGGTTATTCACAGTGGTTCTGGTTAAACATGGGCAAGCATTTTCTCCAAAGATTTTCAACATTTTCAGAGTATTCAGCATCTTTAAGATCAAGCCTCTATCCCTTCCTAGTAATTTTTGTGCTCAGGAAAAATATACTCTGCCCTCTGATCTTTAAGAAATGATACTCTGCCAAGGGTTTGTCATGGAATATGCTGTTAGGTTTTGGGTGGCAGCTGGAATTTCAATTTAGCAGACATAGTGTTGGTAGACAGAGTGTATAATCTTTTACTTGGAGGAAGAGCAATGAATTATATTTTGAATTCATACTCATATTCAGTATTACAGAGGTTCTTTTCGATCTTTTCAAGAAATAAACTTAACAACAGGTAAATAAATGAAAGACACCTGAAGTCTTAAGAGATCAGTCTTTCCTCTTAGAAGTAATTTTAAGGTCCAGAATCAGATGTCGTCCACAAAAGATGTGAATATTTCAAGGTTTGAAAGATATGCTATAGGAGTGGCTGTATTGAGAAACTCCAACATGATACTTAAAATTTCTTTTCTGGAAGAATTTTTAAAATACATAGAGTGAAAAACATCACTATTTATTCCTGCCTATTATTTCTGATGTGGATTCTTCATATAACATGTTACTCAATACATTTTGCCACTTTTCTTTTCACAATAACACTTCATGGACAATTTCTGTCCCTTCTTTTCTTTACCTGATCCATGTAAAGCCGCAATGGTGGTGCGAGGCAAGTGAATTTCATTGATACAGTCATCCTGTCTAAGGTTCCAGTTAAAGTAGAAAAATATGTTTTAATATTGTAATTCATTATATTCCTGGGGTTAAATTCTTCGAATTTAACTTTTCAGTGTGTTGTGTAGTCTCTTTTTTTTAAAAATATGACCATACAGTAGCATCCATGTAGTGTACCAGTTATTATATATGAGTGGTCTGTCCTTTATTATATGAACTGATTGTGTTAAATAGAATTTGCACAAAATCATAATGTTCAGTTAGATAGAGACCCAAGGGAACCACAGATGAGTGGAAATTATTGTTCATTAACTATAAATAATCATTCATAAGAGCAGTCTTTATTTACAGGTAACACACCAGATCTGTTATTGGGGCCTATTATTCATAAAGGTTTTATTTTTGCCATAATTTTCCTTGTGCTAATATTACAAATTTTAAAGTGGTTAGCAATGAGATCACCACCAGAATCAGTATATATTTTCTCCGCCCCATGTATGTACACACGTTAAATCTATAGTCAGGTGATAGTAATATATACTTGTAAACAGGATTAGGATTTCCTGCATGGTTCTATCAAGCTTTTATTTAATCAGGAGCATAGATTCAATGAGAAGCAGGTTACATATAAACTCAGTTTGGCTGTATACTTACCAATGTATCTGTTATTTCACCATCAACTGTCACCCTTTGGAGACCACAGTTTATTAATATTTTACAACAATGTCCAAGAATTGCAGGTGATGATTTAGACCATATACTGTGGTTGGCTTCATTCACTCTGGGTAAGAATTTTATGATTTCCACTATTCAGTGTTTCAGGATCGTTCAGTTTTTGTGATCTCACCATGTTGTAAACATACTCAAAATCAAGCATTATCATACGATATAACTATATCAAATAACACATGTACACACAATATCAGATAACGTGTACAAACTATATCAAATAACGTGTACAAAATCTCAGTTGTTGGACAGGGAACCAGGGGAACATTTATTATTTATAATAAACATCAATCTTTAACCTTTCAACTTGGATTCAATGATGGGACCCTCTTATTCAAGACAGCTGATAATTCCATTTACTCATATATTGTAATTTGAAACCCTTTTGAAGTCAAAGGCAACCACAGTATTTAGAATTATTTGAAAAAGTATGTTTTATATAGATCAAGGTGTATCTCTGAATAATATTGTTTCACCATAAGACCATGTAAATGTAAGAACCTCTTCTTTTTAAAGTCATTACATGGTTGATCTTCTTCAAATTATGGGAAACATAGCAAATGTTATGTAACTTTAAAGGAGTTTGATCTGTGGCAAATAAAATTTGCTAGGTATCACACCAAAATCCCTTTAACGGAGACACAAAAGAATCTCTTTGTGTGGGGGTATGTAATGTGTCGCTAGTGCTTTTAAGGTGATGTTTATATTTTACATAATATCCATGTGTTATTGAGCCAACAATTTCCAGCATCTAAAACACAAACTTCTCTTCACAATGGTCAGTTTTATTGTAAATCTGTATACATCAAATATACATAATGTCCACATGTTAACTAAATTTACGATATTTTAAACTCCAATAAAGTGGAACTGTAAGTGTACAGTGGTAATTAAGATTTACTTAGACATCAGAAGCATGCCCACTTTAGATTTTATATATGGACTGTATGATACATGTTACTGTCTTCATAATGCATAGTACTAACAGCTTGAAATATCACCAAAATAATGTATATGCATGTGTTATACTTGGAACAAATAGACGGAGGATTGATTGAACAGGAGGGCAACAATCTGGGAAAGAAATATGTAAATTAATTTGATGCAAATTGTTAATTATTAAAAAATAGTTAAAGTATGATTCCTCTTTAATCAGTAAGGCCCGAGTATATTTTTCCACTAAAATTAACTATAATATGATAAATATATATATATATATATATATATATATATATATATAAATATATATATATATTTGACTTATGGTACACCATAAGCATGATTCTGTACTTAACTTAATATACTTAATATATGCACTGTATAAAAACTTGCTTTGAAGATGTTATATTCTTGATATATCTTCAGAATATATTCCCAGTTTCTTTATTTAACAATACAAACAATTTGATGTATTGAGAGGGGCCCCTTTATCTACATGTAGTATATTATCACCAGAAGTATTTTAATGATACTGGGTTACTTTACTCAAAGGTTGAGTGGTTTCTGATCGATACATAGTTCCCAAAGTAAATAGCCTAAAGAATACTGTTGCTTGACAGCTATTCCGTGTGTGTGGTGAGCCAATAAATTCCAGCAAAATTTCGTCATTCTAATGATGTGGGGCAGCTCTTAGTTTAATGTTTTTCATTATTTATTTAACAGAGGTATTTTACATTTTATTAACAGGCTGTATATTACCTCAATTGAAAGCCCCAGTGCACTGGGTTTTGGAATTTTTATGTTTAACCTGAGTTTGTTTACACACTAAATTTTACATGCTTGTGCTCTCCAGTTAAAGCAGCAAGTTTATGTAGTTTATCCATTTGTCATGTGATAACCAGCCTTAAATATAGTCCAATTATGAAAATATATATCATATGTACCACGGACAAGTTTATACTTGTAGTGAAATATATATACTTGATATGAAATGTCTTAATCAGTTGATCAATCTATATCAGATAAGAGAATTTATATATATATATATATATATATATATATATATATATATTATATAATGTTTGCAATAACATTTACAAAAAATATGTATTATATTTAATATGTACAAATATATAAATATATATATATATATTATATAAACTGATATAAAAATCATGTTAACATTCATATCTTTTAACAATAAATAGTAAACATATGTATATATATATATATATATATATATATATATATATATATATATATATATATATATATATATATATATATATATATATAACAGGGGTATCTATATCATTTTATCTGCATGTTTATCTTATGCCAGGCAGGTTCCCACATTTTTTACAATTTTAATTTTTCTACTTTTTGCGGTTTTTGCTAACTTTTTTGTACACTTGAATGTTCTTTGATGGGACCCTGTCAGCTTAACCTTCTGCCAGAAAAACCATAGCCATATGTTGTCATCTTTCATTCTTTGTTACCTGAGCAAGATAGGCTTTACTGTAGTATTATAAAGAGAAACAACAAGGCGGAATGAGGGTACACAGATATTTCCCTATCAATTATGTGTAGAATTTCCTTTAAAATATAAATTCAAAACAATTTATAAAGAAAAATATGAGAACTAAAGTAATTTTCCCATCAATACTAAAGAAATATTTTTTTGTATATAATTTAATTGTGAAATTATCTCTAAAGGGTGTAATAATGGACCAACTTCAGTATTGTAAATACACCAAAATGTTCTTCAGTCACTAGAAATCTAAAAAAACATTATACAAGTAAATATAATTGTTGTATTGAAACACTGAAAATTTGACTTTAAATCAAATATGAGGAAAATATGGTAAACGTTACAAGAAACAATATGAGGTGTGAAATTTGTAAGTTAATTTTTGGATTGTTGTCTTAGCATTTAAAAATGTGTCAGTGAGCTAATTCTAAAATTCTTATATTATAATCTAGAATATGTTACTTATTTTACTTTACTTTAAACTTTGGCACAGGAAATGCATATCTGAAAGTCTGAGATTCTTTTCCCCTTGAAAAACTAGGAAACCATTTCTCATAAACAGCTTATGGAATACTTTAGAGAATGACCATGCAGTATTAAACCTCAGTAAATTGACAATTGTAATATATTCAGTTTCTAATAAATACTTTATATAGTTTCTAATAAATTCTTTGTATATAAAAAACTTCTAATTTTATTTAAATAAAAAACATAATTACAAATGCAAAAAGAATCAGTGGATTATTTATCTGTATCCTTAATTCTTGCTTTTTTGAAGAAATTAATAAATTTGTGTATCTGTTTATCAAAGGTATTCTGAATAAATGGTTCAGCCAAAACCATTTCCATTACACATGTAAAACAAAATCCCATTTTATAATTCTGAAAGATTTTGAGATATTGAGCTGCATTTAATTGTATTACATGCACCCTTTTTACCTGGGGAAATTTACATTAAACTAATAAGAAATATACAGCCTTACAAAAGATAATGTATAACATAGAAATTTTGCCATTTTGCTTTTTCAGCCACTGTGCAGTGAACATTGATTCTCACATCTTGAGAATAAAAAAAACCCATAAAACTTTGCAAAGGTTCCTTATTTTTGTCAAAAATGATGAAAGAGTAACATATATATTGCCTTATTTAGACTTTATTTCCTTTAGACTGTTTATTGAATGCAATAGCTCTCCAATTGTCTGGAGAAAAGTTCTTAGCATTTCTTCATAGAACATTTTGGAAGAAAAAGTATTCTAAGCATGACCACTGGTACCTTTTTAATAATACTGAAAATTTTAGAAATTTTTCTGATGAATATGTTTCCCAGAAATTGAAATTTTCTGGCTGAAATTTTGAAAATTGCATGAATTCATTCAGTGCCACCTTGACTTTCATATCAGTTATAGGTCTAAGTCTTTTAAATCATTAACCAAAAAAAAATTTACCTTGATGCATTGTTAGTAAGGATGTTCAGAAATATCTTAATGTGAAATATTTTAATTTTTACTTTAATATAGAAAATTTATGAATTTAAACTGAACAAAATGATATTGGAATTTAGGAACAGAAAATGTTTAAGTGTGACTGTTTATTCTGATTTATTTGGTTGTAGCTAAAATTGATAGCAAGATTAGCACTTTTTTATAATCTTTTGTACTTAACTTGAAATAAAATCAAAAGGTCTAAAGGCATATAAGGTCCCTTTTTTTGGAAAAGGAATTTTTTTTTTAATTTGCAAACTAGTGGATGCACGCTGATATAAACATTTTCACATAGTAATCTTTGTTACTACTTTTGATTATGTAGTGATACCTCAGAAATCAATCATAACTTGTCGGTTATAAAAACACATTTTTTCGAGGTTGACCATGCGTCCGGGGGCAAAGCAGCGACTCATCACATTGTATGTTTGTAAATGACAAGTCTCTTTACATTAGCTTGCACTTCAAGGGGTATGCGCTACTGCTGAATATACATGTATTACTATAGGGAGTCTAGCTCACTTTTGGCTTTCAATATATATGCTTCTTCTGATCTCTCTAGCAAACAAATGCAATATTTATGCTTATATAATATACTAAGGTAATTATATGTAATAATCTATGACTTTTGTGGTCTACCATACAAAGCTGGAGCATGTAAGTAGGCACTTTGCATTACCTGCAGTGGTCACATCTTTGAAAGTTGATTGGATCTAGTACGGCCTTTATTCAAGATATTTTATAAAACATGATGAATATGAACAAATTCAGATATCAGGCATTGTGAGGATATAAAAAAAAGTTCAGAAATTATGCTAAAGAATGCAATTAGACATGTATATTGTTATATGCACACTTACACAATTTTCCCACAAGCAGAATGTTGATTTTTAGATTTTAATCATATTTGAAAAAAAATTGGTGCATTGGTAAACATGCTAAGGACTTTAAAAAAAAGTTTCTCAGTTGAGCTGCTATTTTCCACATGTTTGAATGCCATTATTTTATTAAGTGTCAGACAAACTTGAAATTTTTTTATCATGTGAAGCTTATGGTTCCTAACAGTTATCATACCAAATGGGAATTAACAAGAGCAGGCTGGGAATGCTGTGCTTGCAACTGTTGTAAATATCACAACTTTATTTATTAGAATAAAGCTGGTTCATTTGAATTTTTTTTAAAAACATGTCATGGAAGGTAATAATGCTCTCATCTTTTACTGATTTTTTATAACCCAAAACATCAGTTATTCAGTATTTATGCGGAAGTCAATATGGTTCTGGCTCAGGTATAATGTTCAATTGATTGGTTTTGTTGCATGTTTGCCTTTAAGTTTTGTTCAGTTCTTATGTTTTGTTATACCTATGCCTTTACAGTGGGGAATGACATGTTTTCATATAGATGTAATTGTCAGATGCTTGAATAGACTTAAATTTAGATTTGCTTAGTTCTGTGCTTGTAAAAAAGGTTTATTTCTCAGCAAAGACAAAAACAATGAACATATTAAGGTTTGATATAATACAATTCATTTAGAATATAATCAAAGCGAATCACTTTATATAATGTGGTTAATTTGTAAAAAATAAAAAAAGGAATTCCAAACAGAACCATACATTTATTGACTCTAGTAGTATTTGATGTGACTAAGTGAATATAACAAAATACAATCAGAAATGACCCCTGCCCTTCTAGCATTGCTTTAAAAATTATCCGCTTCCTCCCCACATGCACAGACAAACTGCTTTCATGCCAGAAACAATGCTGTGTATAGTGAAACAACTATTTTTTTATAACAATATATTATTTATAACTACTCTCTAGACAGTTTTATTATCATTACTTCTGTTACCATGTTTTGTCAACTCAAACATGCAGATCAAGTTTTAACATGGTTTTAACCAGGATTTATTAATTGATTTCACTAAAAAATATTGACTGTGTAAGATGGGAGTTTTATTACATTGTCATGATTCTGAACAAGTACTTTATTTCTCAATAACTTTATAAAAAAAATGTATTTCTTCGTCAGTGTAACTTAATTATTGGCTTTTGTGTTCTTTAATGTTAAAGGCAGTATATTTTTCATTTTCTTACAAAAATTATTGTCACAGAATTAAAGGTTTGTTTTATCAAAAAATTATTGTTATCATACAAATAATTCTCAGACAGAGGTCAAGAGAGCCAGGGGTGTGACATATAATCAGTACAAAAACATGATGCATAGTTATCAGTATGTTTTCACCAGTTTGTATGGGTCATATGTGTAAGTACCATTGTAATAGAAGTCATTTTTAATGTTAATTATTCTGAAACATGACATTGTGCATAATGAATGTTATGGTTGAATCAAGTAATGTTTTTGAAAAGCTGAACCATAATTTTTCCATAAAAAACCTGTACCAGATTAGGAAGTTTTGTTTTTAGTTGTGTCAAGTTGACCTCAGTGTCACCCTATACTGACATTCTGTCAACTCGGGCAGTGATGGATAGGTTAGACTTGCCCCTAGGGTTCTTTGTGGTAAAGGATTTTCAGGTGTGTTGACCAGGGTTTACTCTGTAGAGTTTAAATAAAAAAAATCATCTTGTCAAAGAAAATGAAGTTACACTCAAATAAAAGAATGTAATATTTAATTAATCAACAATTTAATATTGTCTTTGTAACATTTATCAAAAAGAAACTATATTTATCATACTAACAGGTATGTAAAACAATTTCATATTAACCACTAAATAATGTTATATAATATATACAAAAGCAGTATGTTTATTTAAATATTGCCATTGCCATAGGATTTGTCAGTAGATAAGTCTATAAGTTAGAATTTCAATTAGGATTATTGATTTCTTTAAATATATTTAAGTGTTACAAGGATGCATTTATCTTATGTTATTATGTATTGAGAATAGAAGAATATTAGTATGTAGCTCTATTTATTTACATCAGTGTCATTTAGAAACCATATACCCATTTTAAGCTTAGTGGGAAATTCTGGTGGAGTATTGGCCTCAATGTGTCATTTGCAATGTTTTTACTGGCTGACTCAGCTGGATTTGTACATGTGTTTGGATTACATATGGATGTTCTGTTAGTTACGGGTATGGTCGTTTTCGTTGACAATAAGCACACATTCTAACAATGTTTTGTCCCATAGGTTTTTGCAAAGTTACTTCCTTTTCAGATAGTGTCAGAGATTTTTTTTCAAACAACTGTTACTGCAGACTATAGTGTCCTCAATGCAGTTTTAAAAGATTAACAAAATTCTGTTAAAAAGTATTGTGAAGTAATTGATTTACTTCTGTATGGCTTGACAAGTGCAGGGGAATTCTATACAGAAAACACTAAATTAGACCACTTTTTAAATAGATATTATTATATTTGATTATTTTGTGTATTTATTTTTCTTTGAAATTGTATATATTTATATATATATATATATATTAATAGGTAATGTTTGCAGCTAATTTCTTAGTTTTTCATGTGTAGATACATGTTTTAACAAGGAGAAACTAGGAAAGATAACATTTTTATAAATGAACATAAAAAAACCTTTAATTCAATCATTAATTTGTATTTATCACATAGATGAACTAATTTCCACTTATCATTTAATGAGCACTAATGCTTAATCACTAAATGAATATATTTATAGCAGTTAACATGTAAGAATATTCAGCAGATGAATGAAAAGGACAGATAAACACAGACCAAAATGTAAAAATATTTTATTGAAATTTTTGTTTATACTTTATTGACCTATGGTGACCTGTTGCCAGAAATTCAATATAGAAGTCCATTGAGTCACAATAGTAAACCATGCATTTTGCATTTAATCAAACTTGCTTTTGAAAAAAAAGGACTGTGAAGTTGCTCTGATAACAGCTGATAATATTGTCAGATTATTAAAATAATGGATGCAAAAGGAAAAGGGACACACCTACAGACATGCATGTTTAAATATATTAAGATACATTTATGGCCATTGGCTTATGTGTATAAAAACCAGGCCATTCATATATTACTGGAGAATGGCATCTTGCCTTGCAGGTCACTTAGCCATAAAAAACTACATCCCCCTAACAAAAAATCATGGTCTGGAGAGGAGCATATAGCGGAGTTCTGTTGAGTGTAGCGTCATCCCCTTTCGCTGGGTTTGAATGGTCAATACTGACGGTAACATCGCAAGCCTAGTCTTGGCACCATGGGATTGGTTACCAAAAATGGCTCACGTGTTTCATGCTCTGGCCTCCATATTTTCGCGGTAAAATTTGTAGAAGGTGAATTCTTTACTGTGTTTCAGGCATGCCTGCTGTGTATGGAGGACTTGGGACAATCCATGTTTTTGGTGAAGGCAACCATTGATTCATTGTGCAGCCAAGAATCTGACCCAGAAAACAGAAAAACGTGCTCGCTGATCTTGCTATAGGACAGGCCTTCACCAGTCTGTGCTGGAGCTTGCTATGGTGGCCTCGTAGCAGATCAGGCTCTCCAAAGTTGGCTTTAATCAAGATGTCAAGATACCTGAGGTAGGTGAATCTTCAGCATTGTTTCTTTAGTGATCATAAGTCTGAACGGACACAGAAATTAAACATGGGAGCTGGGATGTCTGCCTGATCGGTGGCCCTTAATCCACAACGCACAATCTAACTATGGCTTCCTCCATGCTTGTGTCGGACTGAATTTACAGAGGATGGCTCCTTTACCATCTTTAAACACCCTTTATTACCTGATAGTATTGTTGATAATAATGTTCCCAAACTTTTGTCTATGTTTGACATTGTTTCATATGGCAGACAGAGGTCTGGACTGAGAAAAATCCAGACATATTTAAACTGGGCCAGTTGCCGGACACCGCCAACTCTGGTCAAGGTTACTGAGACTGTGGCTCTCTTTGTTGAGTCTTGTCATTTGTTTGTTCGTAAAACACCTCCAGTTTTGTGCATGCATATATTTACTACCCTTCTGTATCGATCAATTCCCTCTCTGCTTGGTGATAGGTCCTAGCTCTGTTTTTGGACCAATAATCAATTTTTGTGCATTCGGTGCAGGATTTGTGTCAGATTGTTGATAATGGCGACGCAGTTTCAAGCGTGACTAGTGGCGCTGTTCTTCTGCTATGGCTGTCTGGGCCCTCTCTCTCTTGGCTTTGACGTTTCTCTACTGTTCCCTTCAATGAAAGTTCCTTTCTCCATTTGTTCTTTGTAAGGTCAGCACTTGGGTCAGAGGTCATTTGCAAATCCAACATTTTTTTTTATTTTTCAGTATTATTAAATTTAATATAAAGAATGCAGCACATGACATCCTGTATTACTGTAAAGTATTGGTCTCACTGATGAACACTTTTAAAGTAATGCTTTCTCACAGTTATATTTGGTTGAGATATTAGTTATGTAATTTTAGTATATATCACTAATTAGCAGTTTGCCCAGTTTGATATGACTTGGAGGTACAGTGAATGTGAAAGCTGCAGCTTAAAAAAAATCTCACTGCAGTGACATCAGCAGTTATTTAATTAAACAGTTTATACAAAACAGAATTATAATTAACCCCCAATATTAAGATTTATGTGAATTTTGTGAATCATCACAACCATCATCATCATCATCATTTGTTAGGGATCCATGGTAATCCATGTATAACTAATTATTTGATTGGTATATCAGCCACTTAACATGTACAGTGTGTTTTGTTTTTTATGTTTTTTCTCCTGCATTGTATTTTTTGGCAGATTTGGGTTCAGTTTGCATCTCTCTGTGTTTGTGTCAGATTACATATGTATTAAAAACACACAAACATATCAAATATTACATATTCATCTTAACAATGGGAAGTTTCATGCTAGTGTTGACTTATACAATGGTTTTCACAAATATACACATACACTGATTGTTTAGAGCATTTTTCAGTTATTTTGTATTTAATTAGGTGTTTCAAGGAATGCTTTAGCTTTGTGACTTTATATTAAAAGAGGATTTTTTTCCTGTCATTTAATTTTGATTTGTCCAACTGTGAAAACAAAATTGAGATCACAGACTTCCAATGATTTAGCCATCAGGCAAAACTAAGTTGTCTAATGTAATCTAGACTACTTTTTAAAGATATTTCATTCAAGAGTTTGCCAGATTAGTAAGTAAATACTTATTTAGATTAATCACTTAAACTTTTAAGTTTAATGAAATAGTCTTATTGATTAAATTTTTAGTTTTCATGTTTTTTTTGTAATTTTGTTATTAATTTTACTTATTTATAAGAAAAATATTGCTTTGGAAATGCTGTAATAAAACCTTAGAGGCTCTGAATATTTTTTTGCCACATTTCATGTTTGAGATACATTGCATTTTAATTGACTTGCATATTTTCATAAATTTACTGTTAATCTGTACATTCTTACTGTTTATATATAATTAATATTAATGGTATTATTTTTGTATTTATTATTGTATATATATATTTCTAATAATAATTAAATAATAATTAAATAATAATTAAATAATAATTATTAATGGGTATTATTAAATCATATTTAATATTCATATTCACATTTGTGCAAGACAGATAAAAATTGGTGTGTATAAATATGTACAGTAAAATAGTACACAATGTTTTCAGGTGAACATGGCAGGTGTGTTGTAGTGAACAGTGGTACTGGTCAGATTAAGTCCTTATAAACTGAAAGTTTGTATACTTGGGATGTTATGTAATGTTCTTTAATAATTAAAAAAATCAATTAAAAAATCTTGGCAGAGAAAATTCACAAAGGCTTTATATTGTATTTATATCTTATTCATGTATGAAATTTAGTTGATTCATGTACCTTTACTCCAATTCTTCATAAACCTTGTATTTTGAATTCTGTGAAAGAATATTTTTGATTAAAGAATTTCTCTTGCCTTTGAAATCCAAGTTTAATGTATACTTCTTTTGATGTTAGAATTATTGTAATTAAGATAAAGCTACCCCTGCAGGCTCTATATTTTAAAGATGTTCCTACTTAAATATAATGTTAAATAGTTCACAGAGAAATTTTATTTTTAGATAAAGGCAGATAATAATACATAATGGTATGGTTATGTTGCATAAAGAAATTCAATTGATTCTGTATTCGTGCTACTGAATTTCTATTTCAATGCTGCATTGGATGTGTAGATACATCTGGGAGTGTAAAGGTTTGAAACACAATGGTGCTGTGCACCTGTATGAGGTGTCATTTAATGCATTATTCAAGAATTCATTCTTAAGCAAGCATTATTCATGTAGACTAAATCCATATTAAAAGAGAGTATAGTATTTATATCTAATATGTCCATAGGAAAAAAAAAATTCAACTATATCACAGTGGTCAAAAGGTACTTAATAATATTTCTTTTGAAAACCTGCATTCATTTCAATGCCAGAAAAGAATAATTGTTCATATTAAATACATTTGTATAAAAGAGTGCATTGATATTTTGGTAAATTTGTTTTTTTCCCTTACCATAAACAACATCCCTTGTTTGAAGTTTGTGATCAATTTAATTGTCTAAAAATTGATTTTCTTTTAACAAATATATAAAAGTGAAAATGTCTCAAATTTGAATAATGAAATTAACTTCTTAGTGGCAGGAAACATCAGAATTTGGTTTAAAATATTGAGAAACAAATTATGTCTTAAGTTTAAAAGTTGCTTTATCAATTTTTTCCCTTAAGTTTAAAAGATGCTTTATCATTTTTCTCTCACTCTTAAGAGTTAGAATTTAATTTCTCATGCATCCTCCATGGTAAAATGGTAATTATGACAACAAGAGAGCATAAATCTAGCATATTTTTTGGCAAAGAATGGTTTATGTAGTCAGTATTCTAAATGTCTAATGATAGATAAGTATTTATTCATACCTAGTCTCTTCAGTTTTTAGCTTTAACAAATTTAGAAAATATAATATTAATTATCAAGCTTAGTCATTACCATTATTGCCAAAACATGGATGCAGTGCTATAAAGGTTATAAAGTAAGTCTTTGAACTTCTTTAAAGACCCACAAGAAACCAAGAAAAAATATTTTCCATCATTGTCTATGGACCCACTATGTCTTGTACAGAAGGTCGGAAAAAAGTCAGTGCTGTCAAATTAAAGGTTCACATACATTACTTCTGACCCCTTTGTACTCCTGTATTTTAATTTGTTCAGTTTTGAGGTAGCTATTTAAATCTATTTGAAGAAGATTATAACATTTATCCTATCGGCAGATAAGTTCACTGTGTAATCTGACTATTGAAGAAATGTTTTTTTATCTAATTTATTTTTAGTAAACATTAGCACAAACAACAAAATATTCATGTCATAATTTTGTCATAATTATTTAATTAGTCTTTAAGGAAATATTTGAAAATTTGGTATTCTGAGACATTTTGTTAAGTTTGATGAACTACTTGATTAGGATTAAAATTATATAAACTGTGCATTAATGAGTAAGGTGAGGGATTTGGTGTAAAAAATAATAAGGATTTCCTTGAACATCTGTTAACTGAACTCTTACTTTATGTAAATGATGAACAGTTGAACATAAACAGTTGAGTAACTGTTGATGTGAGGAGCTAAACTTCTTTTTCTGTAAATTAAGGTTGTATTGTTGCAGTACAGATCAACATCTGTACCCCAGTTGTAACCATATAATGAGATTAAGGGCAAAAAAAGAAAGGTGATGTTGCTAAATGTCATGTGTATTTCACAGATTTACTGTGACATCTTGAAGGTTTATTATGACTGGAATAAAGAAACCCATAATTGCTCAACCAAGTGATTTTTGCATGTGACGGTCTCATATGATTTTGATATACAGAGGTTCTTATCTGTGATAGAACTTTGCTACGGAGTATTCTTGTGCCAAGTTGAACATAGGGGTTTAAGGGATCACATGTTTAAGATATAATTATTATATAGTGAAATATATAAATGAGGTTAAATGTTTCAGCATTAAAATGTAACCATGTGTATGTAAAAAGGAATGGTGTCATGTCATAGTTTCATTTGATTAATTTTTCAACAGTTGCCTGTAGTGATGGGCTATTAATTTAAATTAGTATTAAAAAAAAACAGCCATTCCAATTAGTATTGCATAATTACTGTGTATTTGGTAAGCCATCATGTTCCAATGATAAATATAGACTAAGTCAAGTATAGAAATCTTGTATACATCTGTACAATGAAGATTATCCAGCAAATGTAGACAAAAACTGTTATATTTCTGTTGTATAAAGGATTATATTTGCATCATGGAACGCCAAAGATATGAGAAGGCTCATATTTATGTGTATGCATATATATATATGTGTATTATTATGATCAAATGCATTTTCTAATGCATTTAGCCTAATGAATAGCTTATTTTTGGCATCACTCGTCAGCAAAGGTTAATTACGTTAATATTTCAATGCCATCATGACATCAGCTGATTCTACTGTAGAGCTAAGAGTAGGCCTTAAAATGCAGAAATGAAATTCTGCAAAAAACACTTTGCCACAGGCATAGCCCTTTAATGCCTAAATAACTGTTGTGATGTCCTGATTAATCTCAAACTTGGCTAATCTCAAACTCTAAATAAAAACCTTGTAATTAATCTCAGTCGAGTGAATCTCAAACCCAGTAAAATATGGAATAATCTCAGTCAAGTTAATCTTAAGACAATAAAAATAATGAATAATCTCAGTCAAGTTAATCTCTAAGACAATAAAAATAATGAATAATCTCAGTCAAGTTAATCTCAAACCTCACAAGCCAATGCTACTTACAAATTCTATCTAATTACTATAGTTAATTTTCATTCACTGGGTAATGTCACCTGTAGTCTAATGCTTTAACATTAAAAAATGAAAGGCAAATATGCAAATGATGCCTGCTTACATGTTTGGTCATGATGGATGGGAGGTTGGCTATTTTATCACTCTCTGTGATAGATTCAAGGAAACAACCTCCCTCCTATAAAAAGCATGTAGGTCACGTTGGCTACAAACTCACACTTGATGCACAGTAAAGTCATCCTTTTTGATAAAAGAAAAATCCCCTGGACAACATTGCACACTGCCGAATATATGTCCATGCCAACCTTTGCACTTTTCATGGATATTCATGTAGTTAGGGTCATGGCAAAACTAGTAATGAATTTTTCTGCTGACCTTTGGAACAATTATATGGAGCAAGCAGGCATATTTTTTCTTAAGGTAAATTTACAATATAGGCAAAAGTGATTTTTGTATTTTTGCTTTAAGGTTACAAAGACATGCAAAAATTCTTGAAATTATTTTTAATTATATCTTTATGAATGAAAAATTATAATATACATGTGCTGTAAAAACAAGCATCAGCTACATAAGAAAAATTATTGTGGTGTGGCCTAATCATGAATATTCATATTTGCAGCTGGTGTTTTGTATGAAAGTATTTGGTCACATGCATTCAATTGGAAACCACTTGCAAGGCATGGTAGTAAAAAGTTTGTGAATGACAGTGGTGTTTGTACTCGATCATTGTGTTATGATCATATGGGGACAATTTTGTATTTCTGTGTGAACAAGGTGTTTGGTAGCATGTTCAGTATTTGTAAAAGATATAAAATCACGCATCATACCTGTGTTACTTGGATTTTCTGTTTATTTGACAAGTAGGTCTTTTTATTTATATAGTCATGGTTAGAAATAATTAACTTACCAAGTTTGACATGTCTTGGAAAGTTCTGGACAAATGTAACCATTGAAGGACAACCACATTGTCAGCCAGAGTTTTTTTTCAATTCTCTGAAAGTCATCGTACACCCAACTTTATCTGTTAGCATACCATTACAGGAAAATATTTAGTAATTAGGGGCTAAAATAATCACCATGAAAAAGGGGGATCCCTTAGTAATCACTGTGTCCATCAGTCTGTCTGTTAGGTACATGGTTTATCTTATTCATCAGGGGAGAAACTTTCAAGTATATCTCCCTGACCTTACCAAATATTATGATTCTAACCAATAATTAAATTCCAGAGACCCCATTTGTGCCCTACATACCTTATCAGATTCAAGGTGCAAGGTTTAATAACATACCTTTACTGAGGGATTTCTGACCCCCGAAGCCACTATGACCTCTTTTGGGCGAGAGAAGCACCCAGTGTGGTTGGAAACACAGACAAGACCCCATGGATTGGAGTATTTTGGTAGCAGACAGATTGTTTGCACAGTCATTACTAATGCCAGAGCATATGGCTTTTTGGGTTGGGGTGATTAGAATGCTTCTTGAACAGACGCCTTGCGGTCACCTCAACACTATGATCATGTGCAGAACATTTTGAGCTGGCACTAGAGGTTCTTTTATGGCATCTCAGAATCTGTTACGGGTGGCAGTGAACTGCTCTTGTAATGTTGCTAAGGTACACACATAAAAACTGGACAAAGCATGGTTTTCACTGAAGGGAAGTTCATTGTCAGTGTTGGGTCTGATATTGAAATATGTCACCTACCGACTGCCTTTTAATCACAAACCTTGGGCCCACATGTTGGGATGTTATACATTTTACCTTTTTCACAAAAGAACCCGGATGGTTATTTGCCACCATAAATGGCAGTCTGGCATCCTCCTGTGAACTTTGGTTGTCCAGTTGCAGAATTCCTGATTTCATCAAGCGAACTAGAGGGCACTCAAGAGAGCACAGGCTTGCACCAAGGCAAAAGAAATCCTACTGGATCCCTACTTTATTAAGATCTTCAACAAATTTCCTCTGGCTTCAAGGTTTTATAAAAATCAGTGAAATTGTTCTTGCTTAATAATGCTAACAAACCAACTCTCAATAATCATACATAAACAGTGGAGTCATTTTATCTTCAAGGTTTGGAGGGGGGGGGGGGGGTGACTTGCAGGCATGGGAGGGGGTTATCATAGTTGGGATAACTTTTTTATAAACACACACACATATATATATCTTCTATTGTCTGGGTGACATATTTCAAATATATACCAGTTAAGTACAGGTTTTAAAAAAATAAGGTATATATTTAGAGTATACATTATTTTCAACCACGTTTAGATATATTATATTTCATACAGTAACAATGATGAAAGTAATTTGTTCAGATATAAAGATTTTATTGTATGTAGTTCACACACAATAAAACTCAGACCCAGATCTACTGCTACCAACAGTTTCAAAGTCCTAGCCAGTTGTACTTTAAATATTTTATCAATATGCATGTTCCACCTCACTGGTCCAACCTGCTGTCAGTGTCCGACACTGAATGTTTGGGTCTGTTATATTGATAAGATAAATACTCATGTTCTATAATCTTAGATGATAAAAATAAAATTTCTGCTTCATGGTTTGTATTTAGTTTCACAAAATATCACCAGCAATACAGGCTAAGTAGTGGACTTTTTTATTTCTAAAGGATACGTCCATAGCCTGTTGGTGGCACCATCTATTGAATGAGGATGAAGGTATCCATATGATAAGAATGAAATGTAATGATTCAGCCTTCTGGATTTCAGGTTTTATATGCAGGGGGTTAGGAATAATCCAGAGTCATAACATGTACCAAGACATTAGAGCGATTCTCTGAGGTTCTGTATCGAGATTTCACCTTTAAGCCAGTAAGGCAGTCGCTGTGTTCGAACCAGGGACCTTCAGCTCAGGAGTCCAGTGCCTTAACCACTAGGCTACGTCCAAGTGGACTTGTATACTGCAGTCAATTATGGTCATTACTTATAACAGAAATGCATAGGGAAAAAGTCTATTCACATCAGTGATGTTTTATTTAGACAACAGTTGTAGCCATTAGCTAAGTACATAGGCTCCACATCTGTGGCTGCAGGTGACCCATGTGTCTGAATAGCACGTCCTGTTAGTTCATATTGTTGTACTCTGTGAACTTTAATATAAGACCTATGTATAAATTCTTGTGGTTAGTCCATTGTATTGTCCCACCCATATTTCTTTCATCAAGCTCTTGTGTTCACTGCTTAAAAAATAACAGCCCATCAGAGAATGTTATGTTTTTTGTTTGCACCATATTCCATGTGATGAAATCGGGTAATACAAGTGTGATCTGAACACGTGGATATTACGCATGGATAATTATATAAAAAACTCTAGAATAATGTAAACTTGTGTGTTACATACTTACACACTGCTTATGTAACATAACCTGATGCTAGGCCATCTTGTTATTACAGTATGGCTGTGAATTATACAAATACCTCAAGCTGTACATCAGTCTGGAAAAATGTACTTCAGTATACTACACATACCTTAACCAAGTATCTAAATTTTATAAAAACTTTATGTGATCACCATATGTACTTCAGTCTGTAAAGATGTACTTTATTGTACTTCACATACCTTAGCCAAATACTTGATCACCTGGTGACTATCATCTGCATGTGATCTTCATATATGCATAATTAATACTGATTACCATGTGTACTTTTGTATGTATCAATGTACTTAAGAGTGTACTACCTATGTACTTAATCAAGAAACTCAATCAGCTGATTGGTATGTAGATGAAAGCGGATGAAGATTGTGTGTATGTTATCTTTGTATATTCTTCAGACTGTGAGACTGTGTTGTATTTATACCACATCACTGCTTACCTCATATATACTTCATCTAGTTAATCCTCATAACATAATCAATTTTAAGTATTTGATAAACATACTTCAGAATGTCATTGTACTTCAGAGTATACTTCATATATATTCACATTTACTTCAAAAAGCAAATTGTTAACCAGGGCCTATTAAAGCATACACATGTACGATAATTAACTGTACTTTAATGATGCCCATTAGTGTATACAGATTGTAATTATCTGTACTCAAACAAATTTAGTCAAACCCAGCTGTCCATGCAATGCATGTGCTTATACAACAGATTAGGTTACTTAACCTTTTAATAATCTGCAAATCTAAGAGATTAACTTATGTTGTCCTTCTTTTTTTGCATGGCTAAGTTCAATGCACTTCAGATTTTCTCTTAATTATATGCATAATCCTACATCTGACATAAAAACCAAAATACCTAAATGGGCTGCTTCTGCCAACATAATCATTGAAATTATTTCTTTCAAATACCAATATCTGTGATCATATGTCATGTTATTTTTGAGGTTTTATGTTCATGTGCTGGTTCAGGGGGAGAGATAAGAAATGGCGCTCCTGGATTGAGACTTGACCTCTGACCTCTGTTTGTGACCTGACCTAAGGGGGGTCAGTCCTTGAAGCTCTTGGTGCATGTTCTTTGTTGATAATGGGTCACAGGACTCGGGCTGCTTGTTATGACAATCTGCATGTTTTTTACCGTTAGCACTACTTCCTGCATATGACATGCTTGTGGTTCCCTGACTGGCTTGTTTTATGCGTTTAAAGTGAACATTAACTCTATCCACTGGCTCAGAGTCAGTACACAAGTATTTGCCTTTGTTGTACATCCACTTTATGGTACCTGTATACTTCATACTACCATGTGCTGTCTCCATGTACCACTATTGTGTTCAATTTTCAAGAAAATCTTTAAAAAAATTATCCTTATCCTTATATAAACACTTAATTGTTAACATACACTGTTATTTAATACATGTCATTTGCCTTACATTTGTGTTATTAAACCATCTTTTTTTTAATTGTAAACTTTATTTTAAATACCAGCTTATCCCTGTTGAATCAACAAATGAAGTATAAAAGTAGTGTACCCTTTGAAACAAGTTCTATGGTTGAATATGTATTCCTAATGTGAGTACATTTCCATATATATATAACAAACACTTAGGGTCACCTGCTTGTCAAGTAAATTTATGTTGGCAATAACATTTATATTAAAGGTATCATTATGTATTGTAAGAGATATATTATTCATGAATATTTGACAGTTCTTGTTTTTTTTGTTGCTCCAGATTATCTGCAGAGATGAATGTGAAGATAATGTCAATATTTGTTGGAAGATTGCTTTTTGTCCAATTGTAAGTAAACTTATGAGCACACATTGCTGTTGAAACTGAAAATATGTTGAAGGTAGATGGATTAAAAGAAATAAACCCATCCCTTCAGGAAAATATTCATATAAATATTCCTTCCAAGTTGAAGACTGATGATCAACTGCGTTACATAATAATTTTGAAAAAAGAGTTCTCAACTTCCATTTTGCATTTGGTTTAAAGTTTAACATTCAGAACCGTTGCATAACAAAAGCTTTCCACCCTTAAGTTGTCACTCTATTGAAGGGAGTCATCATACAGTTTAAAAAAAACAGTGATTGCATTTATGCTTGATTGATTGTGATAATTGAAGTGTCTAGAAATATGAAAGTTTTAGAAAAAGCATTAGAAACTTTGAATTCTTGAAAATTTTGGAAATATTTGAATATTTGTTATGCTATGCTTTGCAAAGAAAACCTAAATTTCCTTTAAAATGTTTGAGAAGTCTTTGGAATAGTGGTGATTAACTTTGCCAGAAAGTCCTAAATGTTTTTGCTTTAAGATGAAACAAAGAGGTATTCTATTTTCATACAAGAAAAAGTAATCCTGGCTGAAATGATTGGAAAAGTTGTGGATCTAACACTTTTAGTGTATTTTTAATTCATAAGAGTTACAATAAATGTGGCTTATATACAGGCAAGATGACAGGTCTTATGATTAATTTTTCCCTGTGTTTATTAGAAATGACCAATCATGAAATGACATCACTTAGATGATGAATATAAATGATGCTGAAGTAACTAATCTTCATAATTCCAATCCATCACCTTTCCTTCCCATTGTTTAAATTTTTGGTACATTTTTCAAGTTCCACAAGCTGTTGATAAATGTTGTTCCATGATTGTCTATTGACACTTTTATCCGTGTATTTTTTACTGTAATTTTGCATAAATAATTATCTTAGTTCCTGTTTAATATAATTTAAAAATATTATTTAAATATCTATTTAAGGAATATTACTAACTTAATATTTGATATCTTGAGGTGCTTCTAAATGATTTTACTTTTCATTTTTTGTACTGTATTTTATACTTGTGTGATATGTAAAGAAAAACCTGTATTAATTTCCACTAAAATTGTGACAATTAGTCGGAGAAATAACTGGAAATAGTCTTGTTCTCCATCTCATTCCTTCTTGTTCCTCTCTGTGAAAACCCAAAATGGCTGCCTGTTCTTGTGTATGCAGAGGTTGCCATGACAACACTGGCTACTCAATTGAATAGCATAAAGCAAACAAGACATGTTTGCCTTCATTATAATGCTTGTGTGCCCATAACTGGACATAATATCACCAACACATGATTGTGGAATGATTAAACTTCTTTGTTGTGATATATCCATCTTGTTGTGTGCGTGGAATTAATAATTTATGGCAGATATATATTTAGTTTATCTTTCAGTGCATCTTGACCCCAATCATGAACAGCTTCTGGTGTGGCACTGTGCTTACTCTAATGCAATATACTTTCACATCATATTATGCTATGCTTGTATTTGATAGATTGCTTTATTCTCTGATTCAAGTAGGGAACTTGACATATGACATTATTGCCTGACTAAATTTGACAGTTTACATGATTCTGGAAAAGATATTGCTTGGTAATAGGAATCCTGTTGCATATTTATTATATTTGGGGAGTTTATGGGTACATTACTTTGGTTCTCTGTACAGGGGGTGTGTTCTGGAGTTATTTTATTTTGGACATTTTTACAAAGCAGTTGTCATTATTAGGAATATGCAAAGTGTTGGAAGTTGTTCAGAGTTTAAATTTCCGTATTTTTATGGATTTGAAATGCTAATGGTATAACTTGAATTTTCTTTGCCTTGATTCTCTAAAGTATCTAAGCAGTCTTCATCTTGTCCATTATCATTAGTACAACCACTACAACATCATCATCATCACCATCATCACAGGAAAGATGGTTTTTGCATAGTGGGGTTCGAAATTCATTTTGAAGATTATAGGCCAGAAGGGAGTTTAAATGATAGGAAGTATACATGTGGTCTCCGTGTTTATTTTTTTAATTAAATTTGGTACTTGTCAGTTAAGAATAGAACTCTGCAGGTATAATCAGATTTATGAAATTTAAGGACTTGCATTAGGTGATTTGAAACATTTATTGCCAATGTCTGCATTCATTAATACAACCATATTATTGTAATGTTTAAAAAAGGGGAGTGCAGCAAAGTTAAAGAAAAAAGAATTTGAAATTTTGAACATAAAAGCTCCCATTTTAGACCAGGAAATTCCAGATTGACTTAGTTACTTTCAGGATATATTTATATTATGAAAAGAGTTATTTGTATTGCACTGGATATAGCTTATGGGAATGTGGGAGAATATTATATAAAGAATGGATTTTAATAAGACTACTTGGCTATTTCTTTTAAAATACAGACCCAATCAGAGAACAATGGTCTATGCTGGGGATTCCTTAAAATTTCAATCTCTGTTTATGTGTTAGTTTGAGTCCTAACTACTGAATCTTTGGATATTCTTTACCTTATCACCTTGTAGTTCAGGACATTTGGATATAGTTTCTGTTTAATCAATGCAAGGTTTATAGGTTGGTGTTCTTGTAGAGGTGTTCTAATGTTTTACTTCCCATTTTGATTATTTTTTTCCCCTCATTGATCATTGGAGAACGCTACTGAACATTGACGCAGCTCTGGAAAAAAGACCAAGAAGTCCAGAATGTCACTCCTAGGGGGCGCTGGCCTATGCCCAATGTTGACAAAAAGGTCATTGTGCATGGGACAGCAGCCCCCTAGCGGTTACTAGAAGCATCTGCAGACTGTATTTCAAATGTTTTTTGTGCCATGTGAGGCCATTGTCATCATAAGAAGTCTCGGATATATGCATTAATTTGCCAGTATTTTCAGTGATGTACGGTTATACACAGTTATACATACTTATAAAAGGACATGTATTTTATTTTAAAAGAGGAGAGATAAATCCTATTTATTGGATGGGGAAAATATAATGTTGATTAATAAAGAATAAACAAAAAGGCTATAGATGAACATGAAAGTAGTACATGAAGCAGATATCAATTATTGAAGAAAATAAAACAGAAGGTATATAAAATCATCATAGAAAATAGAACATGAAATTGAAGGACTTAATCGATGAGATAATAAAACATAAATTTACACCAAAGGTATTTGGTTACTGCAAAAATAGTACAGGAACCTTACCAGTGGTCTCCACTGATGAAAAAATAATATATAATACATATTTATTGAAGAAGCAAACAGAACATGAAACCAAAAGTTCTTATTTTAGGAAGAGGATATATTATGAAAGGAAAGTTCTTGCAGATGAATAAAATACACCAAGGAATAAAAAGTGGACGTATAAAATAACTGGTAGGTTTATCTTTATAGAGAAAACAGAACAAAAACAGAAGGTCATGATTGAAGAAGATGATCATGGAACAATGGGTTATTTATAAATAAAATGTAAAGAAAAATGTTTTCCATCCAAAAAGGATTTGTCTCTCCTCTTGACACAAAATGCATGTCCTTTTATTAATATACATATAACCAAAATATACAATAACCAAACATCCTTGAAAATAATCAGAGAAAACATAACATGAGAGGAAAGGTTCTCTATCTCATAAAAATATTCCATTAAACCTAATGTAATATCCTAATAGAAATATGCTTTAATATGCACACAAAAGTCCCTCAGAAATATGTTGAATTTCAAATGCTGTTGCTAGTGACTGAAACAGGAGCAATAAATAAACATCAACTATATACATCAGTAGGAACAATATCATATGCCTTGATCAATCTTTTAAAAATGTGGAATATTCTTCTGGGTATGTTAAAAATTACAGCTTGTGTGAATTTTTAGGAAGTTTGTTAAAGATTAATTATAATAATTATAAAATCAGCTTGAAGCTGCTTAACCATTTATAGTACATGAAACCAACATTAAAAGAAAATCCATCTTGTAAGAAAGAATAAATGCCTTGCAAGCACCAAACAATTGGGTTGTTCAGGTCTTGAAGACCTGAACAAGGCACCAATACCCTGTATAATAGAAAATAGATAAATGATTAAGATATAAAACAATTTGTTTTTTCTCATGAATGGTTAGTGAAACTAATTGAAAAAATTATAATTGAAATAGTAATATTTTATTTGTAAATTCTAAATGATTAGCATTTGAGTGGACAATTTACTTGGATATAAAATCTGTCAACTATAAATAAATCAATTACCTCATGAAAATATGGTATGAAATTAATGCTGGTTTCAGAAGAAAGTGAAGGTTAAGTACTTAAAAAGTAACCGGGATATGTTAACACTTCCCATGTGTCCTCACAAAATTTTCCATCTCAACATTAAAATAACATCATTTTTTAAAGACAGTCGATTTTGTTTGCTGCTCATCCAGAAAGATGAAAACATGGGATTCATAGTTGGTGAGCTTACGCCTGCATGTTTACATGTGGAAACGTTCACTTTGTACTTTCTGGGTATATATAAGTTTTTGCATCTGTTTAAACAAGCAACTTGCTCTCCCATTTTAAGGCTTGTTTTCTGTGCAGGGAGATTCTGAAAGGATATTAATGTTTTCACATGATGTGGGAGGGGGGCACAGGTCCAAGGTTTATCAGTTGGAGTGACCTTGACCTGATTTTGAGCCAGTGCACATGTGTCAATCATTGTCACTTGACACTACATGCAGGATTATTCATAGCTTTCAGAGGTCAAAGGGTGCAAGAGGGCAGCTGCAACTGCGTAAATGATATGTTCTTTCAGAGAAAATGTTAGGACCTTTAATTCTATCTCTATTAGCTGTATTCAATAAATGTTAAACACATAGATAATATTAAAATGTAGCTTGACTTGAAGTATGATTCCTTTTCCTTACAAAAATTAATATTTTAAATAATTTAACCTTATTGCTTCTATAGGAAAAAAATCGGCCTTGACCTTTGATCTTTTGCTGCATATGACACTCTTTTTTGACATTCTATACTCACACAGTGTTCACTGTATTTTCAAGTGCACAGGCCTTTAATACACTGACCTATCCTTTTTACTAACGAACAATATTTATTTTGTATATTTATTTTTGTATATTTACTTATATAATGTTTATTCTGATAATTTTAATCTTCTTTGTTTGCCTTCAGATCATTTTGTTTCAGTCAGCTTTATTCTTTTCTTCTTTTGAATGGAAGTGGAAATCTTTTCATCATTATTTCAGCAGTGCCAACAAAAAGATATTCCCAAAAGGTTTTAGTTGCTAAGAAATGCTTAAGTATATTATGAGATGCAAGTCACAAAAATCTTTACTACCTTTTTTCTAAGCATCTGCAAATTAAATATGTTATGATGAAATTGGAACAGTTTGCAAGATATTCTGAAATGCGATAATAATGCAATATGTATATAATATGTAATGACATAATAACATATAGAGTACATCAATTTCCCCATTGCAAAATTCACTATGTTTCAGGATCTTTCAGGACACACACATTGTATATCTATCAGCATGAGAAAACCTATAGGCTCTATTGAGGATTTGAAGAGTGATAAACACATCTTTTCAGTAAATTATATTTTTTAAAGTAATTTAATAGACCATTTATTGTGTGAATCATTTATTTGTATAGCTGTATACAAACTTACATGGAGAAACAATATGTTAACTATAAGATATAAGTAATTTTGTTAGACCAATAAGTTTAGGTAAGCAGACACTGTTATAGCCAAAGTGTTTTAAAAAACTAACACATTAAATGAGATTTCCAGGGGTTCAAATTTTAATGCAAGTTGTAAATCTCTTGCCTTACTCTGGTTTGAAAATCCTTAAGAGTTTTTAAATTTCATAAGAACATATGTCAATTACACCTACATGGAAGACTGTAGACATGACTTATGTGACATATATTTTGAGTGCAATACAAAATCTGCAGTTGCATGTTCTTCTTTTTTAGTCTTATGATCTTATGAGTTATAAAAAATGAATGTTCCATTTCTGCTTAGGCATACAAGCACAAGCACTTCATCAAGCTAGTAATTGATATTTAAGTTCTTATACAGTATGAATACGATATGAAATTGTTATCATCTTAATTATGATTAAGATGCCTTAGTAGAAAAAGTATCAAAATACATATCATGGTCATTTGAATATTTTACATGGTGATACATATATCAAATATCAGCTGAAACTGGATATGTATTTTGATATATGAAGCAAAATGTGAAATATTCAAATGATCATGATGAAATATATACTGAAATCAGACATGTATTTTGATATCTGTATCAAAATGTAAAATATTAAAATAATCATGATAAAATAATATTAATTAAATCAATCATATGATCCTAATTATACCAAAGTGTATATATTAAGGTTTTTTTGGCATTCCTGTTGGTAATATGAAACTAAGCACCTTCTCATCTGATGAATCTTCACAAATTTATTGGTCTTGGTACTGTATGCATTAAGGGATCATAGTTGTCTGTACCTTCTGAAATTTGTGTAATCAATTTAGAAAATGTAATCATTAGAACTCCAAATTTGCTGCCAAGTATATAGTCTTTTTAATACACTCATGTAAAGCTTTCATATGCTCCATTAAATATATTAAGAAAAATATATAGTGTAAATAAAGATTGTTGATGGTGAGGAAGGTATTTTTAAAGCATGAATGACTTGCATTAAAGCATGAAGTGTTTTCCTTCAGACAACCACTACCAGTATCACTTGAATAAGAGTACAACCTTTTATTTGATTAAGTAATAAAGTTTTGTACATATATATATAGAGAGAGAGAGAAAGCTGAAGCCTTTCTTTAGACTAACATATTTTATAAAAAGCGTTTAAACAGGTTAGATAGAGTACAGGGAGGCATCACCTTTCATTTATTTGATCAAGTCTACTGAGTCTACACTTAAACAACTTAACACCATAGAAATCATATATATATTATGATTATATGAAGGAATAACAATTTTACAGCATAAAGCATGTCTGTGGAAAACAAAGCCTAGTACAATTTGTCTTACTGTTGTGGTCAATAGCAAAGCACAGATGACTGGATGAAGCATGAGGGTTTGCAAACTTTGGCTCTTGGGTCACATGTAGTCCTTGAGGTCTATATGTGCAGCCTGCAAATGTTCTTCCTCAGCACTGTAAAATTCTGTGGTCCCAGATATTCTTATAAAGAATAATGCAGTCATCAAGACTGCAAAAATTGTGCATGTCCATGAATGTTGTATTATTTTACAGTCTTTTGATATATAAATTAAATATATAATTTAATTTTGTCTCAAAAGAAAGTTGATGATTGGGGCCTGCTAGAGACTGTATGGATATTCCATGTTTTCCTCGGAGGAAAAAAGTTTGCCCTTCTCTGGTTTATACTGTCAGTAGAATTTATTGTTTATTTATCTTGAGTTTGCTGGCATTTAATATCTGAGGGCAATTCAGTGAATTCAAGAGGATTTTTATTAGAAATCTCATCCAGGCAAGCATTCTAAGTAGACTTTCAGTTTTAAGTAATAAAAAAATTATTTTGTAATTACATTACAGTTTTAATTTTATACAGTTATTATGTAAGGTGTTCTTCATTTAGGCTATGAATTGGAACCAGTACAAGAATATGTGCTTTGGTTGAATAAAAAATTTGTTTCATTTCCTTTTGTTATAAATAATTTGTCTTAAAAACCCTATTGTGTCCCCTAGATGGTGTTGTAGGGCATTTAACTTTATTCAAAACATGTGCAATAATCAATTTTTTCTGGTGGCAAAAGCAAATCCAACAAAATTATATATAAACTTACAGAATGTTACTATTTTATTCTTGATTTTTATAAGCAGGTATTTAATTGTACTTTAGTCGTAAATAAGTGACATCTACAGAAAGAATCATGAAATTTGATTCCAAGGCAGCGTACAAAATTTTCAACAGTTTCTCATTTTAGAAATAAATTTTGATGAATATTAAATATTATGAAATTGTCCTCCATGAGAATGTATAAAACTATGTTGTTCTGACATTCTTGTTTATAACATAATGATATATATATATATATATATATATATATATATATATATATATATATATATATATATACAAAGGGCAAGTCTGAATTGATATAATGATTAAGTATGTGTGGTAATGTCTCAGTCCATATGATGATTGCCTGGACATATACAAACTGTATCCAGTTATTTATTAGGGAATTTTTTAAATTTCTTTAATCAGTCAAAATGTTAGTAACAGAGCTGGAATCAGTGTCTGTTTTTGCTGAGGCACGTGTGGACATTTTAACCTTTTTACACAGGTACCTTGGGAGTATGTCCAACAAAGACTATAGAAATCTTGAAATACATAAAGCTGAATTAACAGGTCAATTTTTCATACTCCAATTTCATCCTCTTCTGACAAAATTCCTTAACTACATAAATGTTCTAAATAGTTCATGTATTTCTGATACTTATAAGAAGTATCATGAATGATGAAAAGACTATGAAGGACAAGATTTATTTTATCTTTATATTATACAAAAGGAACTTATGGTATTGCTCTGAAAATAAACAAACTGAATCAAATTTTATTAAATTAAATTCAGTTTGTGTAACTTGAATATGTGTGGATATTAGAGATATTTTATGAAGATCCTTTCACAATTCTCTTTTAAAGTTAGTTCTTCTTATAACAGTTCAGTTATAATTTACTTATAATTTATATAAAAAATTAGTAATTAAAAATTTCTCAGTTTTTGTCTCTGGGTGTGGTAGATATATTTCTCTTCGTCTCTTTGTTACACTGAATAATCAAACTATTTTAGCTTTAGATGTTCCAATGAGTAATTCTTTGTTTCCATGATCATCAATATTAAAGTATTGTGGTGAAGTAGAATTAATGCAAAAAAGCTTTTTCAATAAAGATGTCTCAACATAGACTTGATCTGTAAAACATAATGCTTATTAGCCACTGCATCCTCTAAAGGAGAGTAATTGAAAAAAATGCTTTTCAATAAAGTTTTTACATAGTTATTTGAAAAAAAAGCTGTCACACATATTTTCATTCATTGAAGGATTGTTTCTAACTTGTTTAACTGATGGAGAGTGACTGAAAAACATGCTTTTTCAATACACTTCTCACAATAAAGACATATTAAAAAGCTGTCACAGCATATCTACAGTTATCAATTAATTCATATATGTTGATGAATGCAAGAATGAAAATGTTAGTAGATAAAAGTAAGGAAGTGTGCTTATGGAGTATTATTGAGTTTTCTGTAGGAGTAATTATAATGATATACTGATATTTATACTATTTTCTCAACAAAATATTAAATGAAGGAGATGCAGATAACATGACACAGCATGTGGAATATTAATTGATTGTACACATTGTATAAATTATGCACTCATGGTGTTTTCAGCTAAAAATTTGATGCATTAAAATAGGAACCAAGAAGTTGTCTCAGTGTGATACTCTATAAATAATAAGAGTGTACAAAGTAAGACACGGAAGTTGAATACATTGTGTAATATATTAAATATAAATTGATGACCTTCTCAGACAATCTTTTATTACTAACTTTCATGCCTGTCTAAATTTAAAGTATTTTTTACTTACAATTTATGAGAGAGAAATTGGATTTCTCACAAAGTCATCAGTGAGGAGCGTTTGTTATAAGCCTGTTGTGTGTATACATCTGAAGAAAAAGGGAAATTAGTACACTTCATGTATGTTGAAAAAAGAAAATGAATGCTCCTTTTACCTTCTACGATAATTTGAATACCTCCAAAACTACTATAGGACGAGCTGTAATAGCCACACCCATTCTGGGTCATGTGATCTACTTCTAAGTACACACAAGTCATGCCGCACCTCCTTGGGTCATGTGACCTAGAATTGCAAGTGGATAGGTGTAGAAAGTGTTGATTGGCAGTATATGTGACACATAGCCTCAGACCTGAGGATTTATTGGACGTTCAAAGGCCAGAAAGAGGCAAGGAACCATGTACCCATCCTGCCAGTAACATTCTGTCTTTTTACCTTCAGGGTAACCTCTGCATGTGCAACGGATGGCCTAGATGTCGGAAAAAATGGCGGAAAGTAGGCCACAAGCTATGAACCTTCATGTATTGGCAAGTTAGTTTGAATTTGTACTTTTATTCCCATTTGTTTTTATGATAACTTAAACAGCAAAGATGTTTACTAAGTATAACTCAGTTGTACTATGTGTATTTTGTTTCAGTAGTGCTCATCAACATTCTTGCATTACTGACTGTATGAACTTTACCACTGTAGTTTATCACTTGTGCATGTTGCACAGTCACTTGACTGTACTCACTAGTACACCAGCTGATGTCATAAAATTATGTTATCCCTGTACTAGTAGTATGAATTCAGCTGTGAACATGCTTCATATGCAGTATTTTTAAAGCCTTTTGATATTTCAGGGTAGGACTCTGCAAACAGTCTGTATACCTGAATACATGTGAATATATACAGGGACTGAAATTAGCTCTGAAATACTGGAATTTGGTGTCAGTTCTTGTGGGGGGGGGGGGGGCTTGTAAAATATGGATAATGCATCTCTCCCCCCCCCCCCCCCCCCCGGGCCAGCAAAAAGTCAGAAGAAATTATTTTTTGCAATAAACCTCTTGGTTAATTTTAGATACTGTAATTTGTTAAACTTGCTTCTATCCAAAGATTGTGAAAGTTTTAAAACAGTTGTATTTTTCATTTTCCTCTACATAACAATCAGTTAATTATGTTTATTATTTGGACCCCATTTTTCTCAGCATTTTAAGGATTAATTGAGATAATTAAATGAACTTTACAAAAACAATTTTAATAGATCTACAAATAGTCCACTTGTTGCAAAGCTGAGTGATACATCAAATTGTATTATTATGTTAAAAAATAGTGATGAATGCAAAAATGTAAATTAAACCTGTGGTTACCAGTAAATTCTGGGAGGCTTTGTAAATTTTCTGCCCACCATATGCCAGTTGATTTTTTTTTATTTCGAGCCCTGATATGATATATTTGCATGAAACCAGGTTTGAGTAAAAAGCTTTGCCTAACTTTTTTTTTCATATTTATTGGCATTAGGGGCAAAAGTTTTAAATTTTTCTACCAAAATAATCTGTAGATAGTTTTTTCCGCGTAACTGCATGTAATGTGAACGGGTTGCAAGTTTTGTCATATCATTAATACCACCTTGCAAAATAAGAACTGTCACCAAAATTTTCTGTAGCAGTGATAAATACAAAATGAGCTTATTTTATGGTATTTTTTCACTTTGGGTTGAAAATTATTATTGTACAATATATTTTGGGTGCTAAGGTGTGTGTATGTGGCTAGTATTTATTTATAGAATGTCTTTGGTGTAATGTAGATGAAGGAATAGGGTAATAATTCTTTATAACCAGTGAAACTTGTTCATACAGGTTACTGATGCCTTCTGACTCTATATTATCTCTGAATGCTTGTATTTGTCTTTATTCACATTCAAAATGTGTACTTCATAGATTGATTTTAATTTTAAAAAAAATTCATTTATGGATGTGTTCAGGTAATTGGCTTTGACCTGGAATTAGTATTGACTACCTTTGTTGTATGAATAATGTATAGATGTATATTCCTCCAAAATCTGGATCCTGTGCAATTTGGGGTCTCTGGTCCTTGGCCATGCATGGTACAGTTTCAGTAATGACACAGATATAATGCATGCATGTCAGTTAGTACTGAAGCGCATCTGGTAATGAGGGAAAAATCAGATTACATATAGGACCCTTTAAGATATGGTAAACATTGTTGCCCCTTTATAGGAACATCATGATACCGCCAGCAAGGTTTATGAAAGCTAACCTGTTACACAATTTGTGAAGGGAATATGTAGAACCAAAAAGGAAATTGACTTTTCTGGCACAGTAACAAGAAACTCATAATGTTGCTATGGTATTACTTATACAGTTAGGGGTCATAAAGTATTCACTTATTTAAGAGGTTGAGGTGTATTTATACCATATAAATACAAACATATGTATATTATTTTTTTGGAGGCTGCTTAACTGATACAAGGGGATGAGGTGTATTTATACTTTATACAAGTGTATGTGTTAATTGTACATCATACTCTGGTTGATATTTGATCACTGTCCTGGGAAGGGTTCATAGATGTATTTGGTTTAAGATGCTTTTATGTTACTATTTCATCAGCATAGCTTCTGTATTTGCTTAGTTTTCCATGCTAATATTTATGCTTTATAAAAGTCAAATGTTTAGATAATTAGAACATTCCATGCACTTGGTGTACTTTACACAATTCAAATGTCATTTAGTTTTATTCATATTGGTGATTTCCCTTTTCCAGTCAGGGATGACCAGATACGAAAGATGTTCTTAAGCATAATCAAGCAACCTGAATATACATTCTACAAATAAAATTTTCTTTTATGTTTCTAGACATTTCCCTATCCATAATCATTTCTTTTGCCAATCTGGAGCAAATTCCTCTGATGTATCATCTTTGTTGTCTCTTGTAATGACAGTATGGCTAAGTTTGTCTTCCTCAGCTCTTCTTGAAATCCTTTCAGTGTTCTAATTACTGGGTGTCTAGGTGCACAGATGCACCAACAAAAAGTTTTGTGCACCCACTGTTTCACTGCCAAGTGCACAGTGTGCACCTGAGGCTGGTTACATTGGGACAGATCAGCAGGACAGACACATGCACATCTGACAGACCAGATGATCAAACAAGGACATATAAACACTAAAACATGAGGTCACACTAGACAGTACATATACCGGTATATAGAGCTAGTGATAGAGCTTTTCTTTAGATGGATGTAATTAAAGGTTTCATTCTAACCTTTATTAAACCCTTGGCTTATTTTTACTGCACTGAAATATATGTGTAAATTATAATATAGCTGTAATATAAATAACTTTAATGACATTAATGTATTTGTACACCTTGAAATTACTTAGTGCACCCAGTTGTATAAGATGTGGTGCACAGGTGCACCCTACCATATAAAAGTATTTCATACACTGCCTTTCTGTCGAATTTTAGCTTTTATTAATATGTGTTCCCTTGTGTTCTTTTTTCCACTCTGTGAGTGTTCATTTCATCTTTGGTTCTTTTCATCAGAAATATTTGGTATTGTGTGCCAAAGTTACTTTCACATGGTCCAGGTCGATGAGTGCAAACTTTTTCATTTAACAGACTTTACATTCAGACCTACATGATGGCTAAAATATCCCATGTAAAAGGGATGTTTTCAGAAATAACACCCCTCGAGTACTATTAACACCAGTATGGAACATAAGTGTGATTCAGCCCAGCCAATAGGTAAATGGGGACTCTGGCGGAAAGCTAAGCCAAGGTTAGGAGATTCCTCACTTGTAATGGATGTTATTTGCCTGAACATGCAGACATTCTTGTGTTTGATAACCTTTGTTTTTAGCCTGCTCTGACCTGTAAAATGCGTGGCAGGTCACCTATATATGGCACTGCACACAAGTGGGGGTAGCTACTCATTTAAACCAAGCAGATCACCCAATGGCTGCCGATATACATTCGATCTACGCCATGTGTACACAGGCAGTGCATTCTGGGATAGCCACATGTTCATAGACTGCCTTTCATTAGATTCATTCATAGTGTAGGCACTCATTCCCTGGCATTGATACAGGCCTCTGTGTTTTACAAAAAATAGGTCACACAAAAACTACTACCAAGTATGAAGCACTTGTCAATATTGGTGATGCATAATGTGTAACTAAGGTGGCTTCAGCGAATGTTCACTTGTTGGTTGTGTACATAGTAACATAGCATATAGAGCTATGGTTGCTTTTTACTGCTCAATGGTATCCTGGAGGCATATAGCCAGACTGCTGGCAAGGTTATTCTATACATACTGGTCGTTTTCATGGCTTAAACCAGCACAGGAGTGAAATTCATCGAGGATACTGCAAGTTCTGACATGACGCTACCATAGCAATTCGGACTGAGAGGCGAGTTCCACAGTGATGAAATCCAAATGCACATTTACGAGTGCTGTGCCTTCATTACAGTGTATGTTTCCTTGTTTGTATTCATACACCAAAGGTATGTTTATCTTTTTATGGCTAGGTAGGTAGAAATACAGGAAGAGTTCACTTTAGTTCAGGGTAAATCAGGTCAGTTTTAGCGTGTTTGTTGGAGCTATCAGCGGTCATGAAGATCACGATGTTTCAGTGTACTCACTCTGACTTACTCATCGGGTTGACATTCAGCTTTCCCACATCCTGTGACTGACTGAATACCAAACCAGACTGGGCAAACTGGTGGTGAAAAACAAGGGCTAGTCAACTTAACATCTACCTCTGTCCTCTGGTGCAGTTATTATACATTTTATAATAGTAGAATAATATAAAAGGGTAGCTATGCATCATCAAAAATGAAATATACATAGAAAATTAATATGTTGATTTATGGTGAAAGCTGCTGTCTGCAAATCTTGCATATTTGAAAATAAAATGCTTTATATTATATTAGTATGTTGAGAGCATGATAGCATGTCAAAGTGGCCCATTGACCCTTGAGAAAAATTCATAAAGATAAGATGGTAATTACGAGCATGTAATTAACATTTGGTGTATTATGTTCCATTATCAATTTCCAGGTTATTATCCATTAGTTTTAGAAAACATTTCACAAATAATTTGCTAATGGTGTTATGAAATGGTTTGACAGTATGTTTCTACTGATAAATCCAAAATTTTGAAAATTTTGTAAAAATTCACATAATGTTAGAAGTTTAGTGCCCTATGAGATAATATTACAAAGGCAACCATATAATAAATACTATATGATCATAATGCAGATTAAGTTTAACATGACTGGAAATGATTTAGAAGAAGAATTCATAACTTTTCAAAACATAACTATGCTTTAAGTAAAGATGATTTAGTTGGAAGCCACACTGCTAATAAAATAAAAATAAAACCAAAAGTTATTCTATTATTTTGGTAATATTCTGGAATGCTACTTTGGAATATAATTTGCAGTACTGTCAAACTATATAAAAATAACAAAAACACCTTATTAATCTCAATTGGCAGTTGGTAGAAAATGTCAGTTAAATCGAATGCTGCCCTGGGATTAGCTCCAATTAAAATTCAAATGTGAAAGTGAACTATCACAACTATAAAAGTGAAGAAGTTAGTGCAGTTTAAGTATAAGGTGTATTTAATAAGCATGAAACGTATCAGATATTTGACAAAGCTGTATCAATTTCATGGGAAATTACATGAACTCCTGTTATTAAACAGACATTCCATGCAAGATTTTCACAACTACTAACATTAGTCTAAATTATAAATGAATGAAACAATAATCCTCTAGTTTCCTTATGTGATTTTAAAATGTCTGACATGTAAGAGGCATTTTTTTAGCTAAATTTCAGGTTGAAATTTTATATTGAAAAATGTATATGAATGAGGCAATATAATTTATTCTATCAACACCCATTTGATACATAACGTCACCTGACATTGACAGTTTAATCATCAGTGGTAAAGTACAATAAATTACTTATTTATGATAGTATCAAATATTTAACTTTTTTGCATGTGGGAATCTGTATCATTGTTTAAATAAGCACATTATCAGTGGAGTAATATACAGGAGAAATACTTGATGTTTAAATGGATTAAAATACCTCAATTGACTCTTTATATCATCATTGGCATTATTCTATGAAGAAAAGTTTTGGTTGAATTTAATATAAAATAAGTACCATCAGTTTAGAAAGACTGTAACCAATTTATGTAACCAGTTAATACTAGATAGGGTCAGACTTCACATATGTCACAGGCTCATCCAATGTATTTATAATAGTCTATTATTACCAAATTATTCAATAAATAAATATAGTATCACTGACATCTCAAAATTTATTCCTTAAAGGGAAATATTGCTGAAAGCAGGTAAATTGTGCAAAACAGCTATCATTAAAAATTTCTCCAGCATCTTGTTTCAAATTAACCAATTTTATTTATTCCTGTTCTGGTGCTATACATTTAAATTTATTTATTTTATATAATATATGCCATCTGAAATGTTTATGTGGATTAAATGAATAAAATGTATGGATCAGTTGGGTTAGGACAGAGTTACATTGATAATTACCATGTCAAATCATTTAACTTTATGTCAAAGATATTTTTTATAATATTGTGAAGTAAAATAGACCAAAGCATTTCACCTTTAGAAAAATCAGTCTGATTGATCATTAATTAAATACCCCTGTTTCCGTTTGAAGTCAAAACTGATCAAAACACAAATTGTTAATTTTCATCAAGAAAAACTTTCGAATGTAGGGTAATAATACCAAGCAAAACATATAATGGTGCCCTTTTCGGAAATCTTCACAAAATATATCATCATATTATTTCCAGATTATATGTTTTAATGTGTCTGTAGCCACATTATTTACATATAATAATTCTTAGTTGGTGTTTGGCCACATTATTTACACACCCAAAAGTTTTTACTTTGTCTCTTTCCATATGATTTACAGACAGTTGTTCTTAATTTGGGTTAAGCCACATGTATTACACTTAGTGGTTCTTGTTGTGCCTCTGGCCGATGACCAAGAAAACCTTATATAAGCAGGCTCTTACATTCAATTGTTGTGGAAACCCAATTGGATAAAACATTTCAAATTGAAATAATCTGGTCATAGTGGTGAATATAAGAGTAAACAGGTCATATGTTAGGTGCAAAATAATGAAGATAAAATTATGTAATTAACTTATTTTCACTGTTTTAGGTAATAAATTATTATGTCCAATTTGATTGTACTAGGTCTGATATCATGTTCCCAATCGTTTTAATAAATTAATTTCTTTTTTCCTGAGAAATTTCCTGAAAATCTGTTTTTTCTATTACGTCCAATATGCTTTATGCATTATGGTAGGTTTTATGTTGGTCATGTAGAAAAAGTTTATGTTCATTAATGTGATGACATGTGGTACTTTAATTATTAAACTGTAAAGGTAGTGTAGTATAAGTATGCACAGCAGGCTATGAAATAGGTTGAACATCTTACATGCAATTGGTGAACCCTTGATACAGTCTATACCTGCACCTGAGGATAACTATAATTTTCAACTGTTTGCCCCAGTCACCTGTAGACACTTAAACTGTTGAAATGCTGTATCATTTTAAAATGTTGTTTACAAATAATATTTGACCTCTTCAAGACAGGATGTCATATATTTATATATATATTCATATATATACATATATATACATATATATATATGTATATATATAGCTACTGAAAGAAATTGAAAGGGACACTTAGTTCAGTGTCCATTGACCTATTGACATTTGCTTTGAATTTATGTAGGAATTTTGTTTCAGTTTTTAAGGTAAAAAGTTATTCTATGCAAATATTTATGCAGGTGTCTGTACGCACATTTTTATTTCTAATGTATTACTGGGGGTTCTGTTTAAATATAGCAACATTTACAAAAGGTTCGATTTTCTTCAGCTTGCATTAGTATAGAGATGTAGAGATACTTAGGTACATAATTGTATATTAAGGTACATTGTGTGCATGTTGTTGATTTGTGGCTGTGCTGGTGTAGGCAGGACTTGCCAATGAGGAATGGAAAGGTTTGCAGACATGAAATCCTGTTGCTGTTGCTCAGGACTGAAGAGCCTTTTTTCAGAGTGGTTAGCTCGAGTGCATGATGAGAGAATAGTCTGATTGGTCTTGAATAAGAAATATTCTCATTTTAGTCACCGTCTTTGAAAAGTAGTTTATACAATATTTTCACAATGCATTTCAAGTCCTCCTTTATGTGATGAAATACAAAGAAAGGTGTTTTTGTACAACACTCGAGCAGAATATTAGAAGTTTTCTACAAGCCATGAAATCTAAAGAGCGGTGTTTCTTATGTAAATCAATACAGCCATTTTAACACAGCTCCGGCCGCCACTGTCTGGCTCGCTTATAACACTGAGGGAACCGACTGCATGTCCCCTTGCCCTTCCTGCACTGGGTCTGCCAGCCAGCTCTGCACTCAGCCCGTGATGGCTAGCCCTGTTTCTAGGCCTTCACTGCACCAGTCAGCAGCGGTTACACTGCAGTGAGACTTGACTTGGTGAATACAGATTTTTTTGTTCGCCATTTTCGCAGATCATCCAAACCCCTATAAATTTTAGTCCTGGACACCAGTTCCTGACAATCTTGAGTTGTTGCTGCTTGAATACGAAACACTACCTGTGGGATGCACCATGATAGGAGCTAAAAATCAAAATGGTGGAATGAATTTCAACATTGCCCGTGTTAAATGGATTGATTTTGTGTTACGGATGTTACATGTGCCCCGCAGATATTCCTTCACAGTCAACATGTTTGTTAGACATTTGGACCAACCACCCTGCTCACTCTTTAAATCATAAAATGGAATTTCCTGTCATTCTAATAATATGGTCATTACTATGATATCATTGTATTTCCCAATATGGAGTCATATGGTTGAGTGATATCTTGGACCAGCATTAGCAGATTAATCAAATTCATCAGTTCAGTTTATCTGCCTTTAACACTCGTAAATATTAAAAAGATTATTTCAGTGACATGAGAACTTCCCAGAATACCATGTTTTTTATCATTGAAATGTTAAAATAGACGTAGTATTTAGAAATAACTCCCTTTGATCTTTTGCGTCATACTCTTATCATTTAATCTTGCTTGAATACTGGATAAATATGGTAAAATAAAGATTCTAATGTGAGAAGATATATATCAGATCAGCAAAATTCAGGGTAACCTTTTAAATAGACCATTTAAGTTTATAGATATATAGTGTTAACCAAGCATCCAAGGTAATGCTAAAAAATTAGAATAATTTATGATATTTAAAAAACATATTGGATGTTACATGCTCATTCAAAAGCTGACCCATATGACCTTTGAATCTGATGAATCAGCAGAAATTCTTTGCCCACTTTAGAACATTCTTATTAACTCAACAAAATCTGCATGTAGTAGTGTTTGCATTCAGGGAGCTTCACCTATATGCGTCCCTTTTTTCTGATATATATGTGTAAGCGTAGCCAAACATTTTTGACTATTACTTCTCTTTTGTTGACCTTGACCCCTGGCCTTTTGTGAACAGGATTAGATACCTTTGTGATCATTCTGTGACAACACCTTTCAAATTAATTTGGTTATAAAGTTTCATTGTAAAATGAACATTTAGCCTTTCTTCAGTCATGCTAGCCTACTGTTATGTCCTTGTTTATTTCAAAATTTTTAGAAGTCATCTTGTCACGGCCAATTAACATTTTGGTCTGAGCATTTAATGATTTTTTTTTGTGATTTCACTGATATCAGTCCTCCAGGGCCAAGGTACACAAGACCATAGGTCCATAGTCTACAGTTGGTTTCAGGTACTGGTAGTCTTTTAGGTGTTATCATTTTTTCCCCAAAAATTGGAAAAATTTTGTTGAAATGTTTCATTCATTGCAGGTTATGATTAATTTGAAATGTCACCATTCAAGTATATGTACCATTACTAAAATGATTGCAGCACTCTCATCCTTTTGTTATGATTTAATGTAAAATTAAATATTTTTGGCAGATTTGTGCCCAGTCTTGGCAAGAATCACCTTTGAAGAAAAATGTTGACAGTCAAACTACAATAGCTTGTATATTGCTGTATTAGTTAAGTTTAGGTTGGTTAAGCATATAATCTTATAATGGTTAATGTATACAGTATAACTTATAAAAATAATCCCTTCAGTTTTTCAGCTGCAAATGTGTTGCCATAGATAAATAAAGAACTCTGTGTTTCCACCAAAAATATTTATGACTTCTGTCATAAATCCATATTTAAGGAGGATCTTAAAGAATTTTATACTTTTATCAGTGTCTTATTATCTACACTATTCTTCTTCCAATCATCTTTTCAGCTCAGTTCATAGAAGGAATTTCATATACATATTTGATGAGATAATTTGATGAGACAGAGGGACGTCCTTGTAGTATCCACAAAAGTGCCAAGCATTCTATTGAGCACATTTTGCTTGGGTATCATTTGCCTGTTGCAACATACCTGAAATATGCCTCACTGAAACTGTTGAGCCATTTTCCTTAATATCATTGCAGAAATCATTCCTGGAATTCGTTCATAAGCATAAAATACAGTTTTACAAAACTTGTACATATTTCCACATGATTCATAAAATTTCATACAGTTTGATACATTTATTCAGGAAAAAATCAAATATTCTTTATAATAGCCTGAGTTGGATCTCTGACAGAATGCAGAATACATAATGTGGCCACAGTAATAATCAGGAATGGTGATGCATGTTTATAGGGTCTCTCCATTTTACCATCAACTGCAGGCATATCCATCAGAAGAACAAGCCTTGCTCATTGACAGCTCCATTTTTAGCTCACAGTATGTTACGGCCATAATATGACGTCTGTCTGTTGTTCATCCCTCTGTAAGCAAGGTTTCTCAGCAGTGGCCAAACAGGTTTTCATGTAATTTTGTTCCTGTTTTAGATAAGTACAGTGGCTTATTTTGCATATCTGTTTCTGTTGTCTATATCTGGTGTTAATTCTTTTTCCTTGAGCAGCTGTAGAAGGTGGTTGTTGTTTAAGCTTTTGTAAAGAAGGACCTTGACTTCAGTGGGTATTCAACCTACAAACAAAATCCATGTCTTCATACCTTGTTCCTTACCATGGAAAGATCATCAGAACATATCCTCATAATATACAAGGAATCTAAGCTTTCTCTTCTTTCAAAGGCTTTCTTTCTTAAATTTTGATTTTTTCCCTAGAAAACTCTGCTTGTTGATAAAACTTAAAAAAGTCTATTGTTGAAAAGACATATTGGAAACGGTTAAACTATATCCAAGGGCGTATAAAATGCAGTGTGATGTATATTACTAGGCTTACTAAGTTTATGACGGTATTTATTGTAACCAATTTGTTTGAATGGTACTTAATCAAATATTAGGCAAAATAACAAAAGGCTAATTATTTCCTAAAATATGTTATGAGCAATATTGCAATATAACATTTGTCTCAGCATTACAGTCAACGGGAACTTAAAGTTTAAAATCTATTATCTCAGAAACTCAAAAGGTGATATTTCTAAAAAAAATATTTGTTTTCTTGAGTTCTAATTTTTTTATTCTATCGTCACTGTATTCCCAGTGAAAAAAGTGTCCAAATATTTGTGATGTGTATATGATTAAAGTTTTTATTTCAGTTTCATGTGATGTTGGTATAAATATTAATGCTCAAAAGGCATTGATGGACTTCCTATCTTCTGTGGTCCTTGATGTCAATAATATCATCGTACAATATGCACTATCAGCATACCAACGCCTTCCATACAGCCATCATGTCTTCAGTGTAAAGGGCTGCCAGACAAGGCCGCGGCATTATAAGCCTTGCGCTATTTGTGTCTTGGCTGGCTGTCAATATATTTGCATTTTCCAGGGCCCCAGTCGGTGCACCCTTGATCAATAGCCATGCGTGTCTTTTGGACGAGCTGTTGAAATATTCACCTTCTCTCTGTACAGCTTCTCAAGTGAATGAATATGTAGTTCATTCCTGTTATCATTCCAAATAGCAATATGGCATGTCTTTTCATTGTAGCTATTTGTATTTAAAATACAAGGTGCAAAGTATAGCATTCAGGAATTGGAAAAATATCAATGTCAGGTGGGCACAATTATGAGCACACTTAAGATGTATGTTTGCTTATTAGAGGAACATAAGCTTATATTACATTATGTTTGAATTTTCCGCTCTTTGTTACATTGCCATGCTTTAAAAGTGTTAACTGGATGAGTGAAATTTAACAAATATTGTCTTATGTCTTTAGCTCTAAAACTATTTATTTTAGTTATCTCTCAAGGCACATTAATTTTTAAGTATTTTCATTTAATGTCACAGTTTCAGAATCACTGAGAATGTAAATAAATTTTTTATAAATGTGTTGGTCAATAAATTTCTTTACTCACAGGAAGGGATTATGCTTTGGCAATTTTTAACAATTTCAGTTATGTTAACATAGTACTACGAGAAAATTCCAACACGTGTGGAACATTCTTGGAATTTAAAAAAAATAGATTTTTTATTAATTTTTTTCCTGATACCTATTTTATGCTGTAATTAAATAAGTGACTGAGTCCTTCTTAACTCTAAATTTAGTCCTTAATGTAAGGTAATGGGCAATCTATCATTTTATGTTTTCAGGTTTAAATTAAATTAGGTCACCTTTTTTGTGATGTTACTCATCTTGAAAAACAGATGCTTGTTTCAAAGAAAAAGAATATTTATTCTAATGATTCGGTTTTATATTGCATTACCCGTCTACTTTTAGTGTTGGACTTTGCATAATTTTTGGTCCATAATGGTGATTTTAAATTCATTAAAAATATTAAATTTCTTTTCAATATTTGTTTGGAAGCTCTCATATTAAAAGAACATTTAAAACAAAATTTCGAAGAAAGTCTTGATTGTTATGTGGAATTTTTTCGATTTTTATTTTTATAATTTGATCGAAATTCTCAGTAATGTTGCTTATTGACAAACATAGACAAATGTTTTCATAGAAAGTAGAGAAAAGCCAGATATGTGAAGTCGAAACCACAGTAAAAAAATCTGTTTTGGTTATTATGGCAAATATATTCCATTTTGAAATGAATTTAGGAATCTTAATCGTCCTATGAGTTTGGTGACTCTTTTAGTTTAACAAGGTTCAGGTAAGGGAAAAACCAACGGACACCCTCTCTGGAGGGTTGGCACATTGTATTATCAACACAAGTGCTGTAAAATAAATTGTTAAAGCATGCTTATGAAACTGTCAATTTGAAATTTAAGTATCTTACATGTATGATTGCATCCATGGCAGGATTTTGCCCGAGCTTGTTTGTCAGAGAGTGTTTATAGGACAGCATGTAAGCATGTAAGATGATGCACATGCAGAGCTAGTGCTTCACACCAGACATACTCAACATACATTAGATGTTTATGGGATTGGCGTTAGGTCGTAGGTTGGTTGTTGTAAGACAGCTATTCTGGTCGTGTTCTGCCAGTGCATCCAAGTTATGCATCAAAGCCGTTTCGGATTAATAGCTTTTGTTTAGCATTTAGATTGCACATTTACACATATTGTATATTCTTGTACATCACAAGTAATGTATTTACCAATTAATAACATAGTCTAAGCATCGTCAGAATGAGTTTTAGCCTTTTATATGGTGAACAAGGTTGGTCTCTACAGAAAATAAAATATCAAAATATCATGCATGTTCGTTGTGTAATGTGCAGAAAATGTCTGAGGAATGGAGCAAAACGATACTTTTTATCTTAAGTATTACTATTAGAGTTTATTATTTGAACACCAACATAATCGCTGGTTTAAGGTAAAATTATCTAGGCAGTGGATATCTCATGAATTAAAAAAAAATAAATGGATGAGCAATAGAAAACTTTTTGTTTTCATCCATGCTGTTTTAACTCCTTTGATAAGAATTGCTAAATATTTGGTAGTTGAAGGTATCACAGAATGATCTTCTTCCCTTGGTAGCGATGAGAAAATTCAACATTATTCAGCTTTATATTTGATCTGAAGGGTTGGTTAGGATTCATCAGATGATTTCCCAATATGAGTATGGTGGGTAATGATATCCTAGCTCAATGCTGAGTCTCACTGGGTTGGTATGTGTGATAGCAAACATTTTTCTGGCTTAACAGTTGGATTTCCCAGGTGTATGGTTCACTGGTGGTTTTCCCCACCTGATGATGTAATGGTTTGAGTCCTTTGTGACTCATTCTAGGTTGGAGGATATGCTGCCTTGTGGGTAATATGTCCTATCTTTAGAATACACAACATAGAATCATTGACAGAAATAGCTGCAAGTTTCTTTACATCAGGAAGGGAAAGAAGCTTTTTGTAGGTCATACTGGTTTCATTAATTAGATAAACGGAATAACAAAAGATATAAATCCGAAACTGTCTTTTGTTTATTTAATTCTGTGATTGCCATTGGTAAAATGAGTTTGGATAATACCAAAATGGTAGATATTTTAATATAATTTGTGAAATAGACTTGTGAAATATATGTTTTCAGAGTAGTAATATTGTTTTGACCATGATTCCAGCAATTTTCGTGATATGAGAATTTATGTTATGTTAATATAATTAGCCTAAATTTGTAGATCAGGCAAGCAGAGAATTAGATGTAATGACTGACATTTGCCCCACACATGGCGACAGTCGGTGTGAACCGTGGACCGCTACGTGTCTGCCACATTCCCTTGGTTACTTGCGGTGGGCTATCAATGAAGAAGCCCATTTCATATTCAGCTAGCAGAGCCCTTGGCTTAGTTGCACTGGGACTATCTGTGTCAGAAACCAGGTCATGGCCAGCCGGGTCACCGTTGAACAACTGGGTGCAGTTTAGTTCCCTTCTGGGCCAGGTTCAACAAGAAGCTATCATTTTTTGTGGCCAGAGCTGGTTAATTGGGGATCTGGGAAGGGTAGGCCCACGTTGCACCAATGTAACTATTTGTTGGTAACCGTTTCAGGCAGATATGTAGCGTGTTGCTATGGTTTGGTGTTGTAACAGCAGTGTGGTGATAATTTAGGTAGCTATGGGTTATCCCTAGAAGCGAGTCTGCATATATTGAAGCTTTTTTGGTTTGAGAGTGGATAAGGAAACAAGAAGGCATGTGAACTGTATATTTAGTTTGGCTTCTTACTGGTGCATGACTGTATTATAATTTCTCATGATGTGTTCAGATATTCTATAAAAGGCTGTACATGACTACGTCAGACTGTGAACAGGGGCTTTTCTAATTACTATGGCAGAATTCCCCACATGTGCAGCTAGTTTTACAAGGAAAAGGCACGTCCCAGCTGCATAGCAGGAACATGATCAAGCGAACATGACCTGGTAATTTCAAAGGTATCAAAATTGCTTATAAAAATAGAATTTTAATGAATAATCCGTAATTCCTTGTCTGTTTCTTGATTTTTGCGACGTCTTTGCAACTAAGCTTTTACACTTGCAGAGCATACTGAATGCTCTTCTGTGCCTCGAATATTTTAAATAACCAGGCCAGAATAAACGTATACAAATGTGAAACATAACTATGGCTTGGAAAATACAAAAAAAAATCTCTTTAGAAATAGTATTGTTTCTGGGAGATTGAAATGCCCTGGCTTAAGGACCCAGGTCATGCCTTAAAGTTTGATGTCTGTTATTCATGTCCAAGACCTAGATCACTGAATCTCAGGTTCTGGTCACAGTCACTCTGAATGTCCAACACCTAGGTCATACTAGTGTTCTATCCCTGAACCTAAGGTTATGGTTCTGATCCTTAGGCCATGCCTGGATATGTTAATCTTTAACATTGCATGGCTTTAAACATGTCCAAGAGGTAGAATATGCAACCATATTAATGGTTTGAATATGTTAATGGACATTGTATGATATTTCAGATATCTTATTAAACAAGGGACACAGGTGTGTTCACAAGACACAAATTATTGGGAAGGTTAGTTTGCCAGTTTCAAGAGTAACTGTAGAGCAAACAGTTTACTTTCACAAAGAACCCAAATGAATAAGGAATGAAAATGTTAATATTATTCTAAATTGACTAGGTGATTGTTACAGATCTTCAGGGTTTAGACTGTGTGAAAAGGGCTTTTCTAATTACCAAGGCAGAATCCCTCACATCTGTAGCTAAATGGACAAGGAAAAAGCAGGTTTTCTAATTGACTGGGTGTTTTTTTCAGATATTGAAGACTTTTAAAAAAAAGTTTATTCTACTTTTGACCAAGAAAAGGTAAGTTTTTAAAATTTAATGTTCTTTGGCATTTGCTTGGTGCACAGAAGAATTTTAGTCCTTAGGTAATAAGGTCTTTTTATGCCAGGAATCTGAAGTAAATGTGTCTTTGTGGTAGACCAACAGGAGTAAGTGAACATGTTCAAACAAATATTCTTTGATGTTTGCATTGCTTGTCAGCCATTTGATATTCAGTGCCCAGAGAAGGAATTGAATGAAAATGCTTCAGTGCTGGTGTTTGCTTTTCTTGTAAGGCGACAAGTGTAGGTTCAATCAGCGGGTGAATATATTACATTGATAAGCATCAAGCCATTTTGTTAGCACAGGGCAGGAAACCTGCAAAAAAACAAGTCTCGAGTCATTGTCCAACAAAGAAGGCACATCGTAGTACGCTGAACATTGGAGGTCAGGGCTATGTAATTAGACCTAGATGCATACAACAGGATATGGCGCTGACATTTGTGTCAGTACTCAGGTGAGAATACATGTTCTCATTTACATACAGAAGAAGAACGAGGACACAGTTTGCTCAGCCGATCTGTGCAGGTGTCGCAAAAGGCATCCGGACCATAATACGAATCAGGTGACTGTCCAGGAGCAGGTCCATGTCAACTAACTGGTTCAACACTCGAGATGTCTTATAACAGGGTTACTGTCTCACTGTGCAAAGAGCAGTCTGTCCCCTCTTGTGCGTGTGACAGTGACAATGTCAAGATGTCACTGCTACTGTCCTGACATCTGGAGGCCACGAGGAAAACTATGGAAGAACTTTTGATATTCAGAGATGAAATAATTCAGCACAAAAGCAAGCATCGTTAAGATGAAATCCGTAGGTTATGTTTCACAGAAATATGCGTGATGTTTAGATGCACTTGAGGGATGCTAGGAAACTATGTTGAAGCTGGTCCTTTCTTTAGAATTCTCTAATTTAATGGTGTTATTTTAATGCAAGTTTTCCATAAAGTTGGTAATTTGTTTTGAAGTGTGAAATTATGTACGATATTCTCTTTTTTCACTCATATACTTGGTTTGCCGTTAGTATTTCTGTTTCATATCTGTCATAAGAAGAATGTTTTAGGCGAGGTTTAAGGCAATCAGTGAAATGATATACATTCGGATGGAACAAAAGAGTGTGAATGGTAAATAGGAGTGTCAATCACATTGAAAAATTAGAAACTTTTCTTAAAATTCGCATCAAGTCTGCGCAGAAATTTTTTTTGTTTCCACAAGTAAGATATCTTTTGAAGGAAACTGAAAGAAACAGAACTGAGAAGCATATTAAATACAGGCATTTAAGTGTCGCACGTACTTTTCGTATCTATATATTGTTGGTTTATTTCTTTATTAAAATGGATTCGAAAGTTTCAGGTAGTAGTAATATCTATTACAAAATATGGTAATTTATAGGAAAGCATAGCCCTTTTCTTATATGTAAATTTTATTTGGCATTGCAAAACAACCAGATTTGGATGTTTTAGTTTGGAATTATTTCAATTTTGCTTTTTTTTTGCTGGATGTAACATTGTAGTTTAATGTGGCATGTGAAACCATGTATATTTGACATTTTTAAAATATTTTACTCGTGTATTTCATTAAGCAGTTTATGGGTTCCTTGTAAATAAGTATTCAGAAATACTTATTTTACCTCAACGGTCATTTACACGTTTATCTGTCTAAATATTATTCTTCTGCAGATATTTTGCAATTCGAACAATACGACTGTTGTGTCTGTATTATAATAAATGTTCATTATTTTCCGTAGTTCCCTAGTTCTGTGTAGTTCGTTTCAGCTTCCAGGTTGAGGTCACATTTACACTCTCTTCGTTCTTGTATCTTAAGGTGGTCAATGGTCATAACAAAGGATCAAGTCTGATTTGGGCTCATTTTAAATATTTTATTCGAACATTATTGAATTTCACTAAAATAGATGGTTTTGGCAGACATAGCGGAAGAAGACATATTATTTATGTAACTTAGACTTATGCATAAAAACGGTGAACCAGTTAAGAATATATATATATATATATATATATATATATATATATATGTATATATATATATATTTACTGATATATATTAAAATAGCCAGTAAGAATAATCAATATCTGTTGGTCCTAATATATCAGACAATTGAAACTAGCAGATCGTTTTAACTTGTGCTGTAATATTTTATACTTTACGACCTTCAGTATTTCATGCTTCGACTTGTAATGCATGCTTTTCAGTTAATACGTTATAAAATAAGAGAGTGACCAATTGAACATTTATAACAATTAATAAGAGATTTATGTTAATATGCTTTCATCCGTTTTGTATTTTCGTTTTTTCATTATCTAAAATATCAAAAGTAAAATATAATCATTCTTAATGATTATAAACCATAGTTTGATATTTTAGCAATTATATTATTAATAAATTAGTTTTAGTCTTTCCAGTAGATTTTATTTAAAGGATACGGTAAAAATATTAATTAGTTTACCTTAAGAAATCTCCAAGGACAAGTTATGCTCAATAGAACCAGATTCATGTAAATATTCCTATGGTTTTGCTTGTCATGAATTTTTGCTCCATAAAACATATCGCTTTTCCTTTGCGATAAGGTAATATAAATAAATCTGAATTTAAGAGAATACCTGCACAAGGGTTACAGGATTAAACTTTGACCATTTGCGCAGCTACTTTCATATTTTAAAATACCGAACGACGTTAGGAAGAAGCATGTATCTTAATTATGTTTCTCATAGAAAAAAAAGTTTTCAAAATTCATTCCAACTATACTGTTGCACATCAACATATCAGGACATTTCTGAAAAATGATACAATTCATTCAATACCTTATGAACTTCAGCCCTGGAAGTGACATTTCGAAATAATAATTTCATACCGTAAAATTTGTCACTGTAACCTTCCTGATGTAAATTGTCATTGAAGTAAATATTTTAGAGTATTTTTAAGGGCATAGTTTAAATCTTTTGAAAAACGTGCTTAGTGTTAAAAATATCTTACTTGTCCAAATGGTACATTTATGTGTGAACAAGGATCATGATTTCAGTCTTTCAGTTCAAAAGCATATTTATTTAAAAGTCCCATTTTGCTTTTGGCCAAAACTGGTAAAAAGAGGATATTTTCCTCCTGAAGCCTCTTTTCTTTTACAAATATGTAAAATGCGTAATCTTTTCTATTATTTTCTAGCCTTTAATATTAGGTTTATGAGAATATTTCACATTCTGATTAATTCCATTGGCTCTAAAACAATTCTTTAAAATATCTGCTTCGATAATGTTTCATTGATTTGAATTATTGCAACCACTCTGCATAATAAACAAGCTGTATTTATTGTTCTGTGTAAAAAGCCGTAAGGTTTAGGTAATTTAAAAACAGTTTAAAATAAAAATATGATACATTTCAAAAGTAATGCCCCTACTATGTCGATCGCCTTATTAAAATAAAATTTGTATAACATTTTCTGGTGTCAGATAATTAAAAATAAGATCATAATCATGATACCTTCTAATAATAAGGACAAATTTGCACCAATATAAAACGTTCATGTATATATATAATATTTTACTTGCTATACATCTTAAAGAACTAGATTGAATTTCATTGTGCTTTAATGTCTATCGTCAAAATGATTTTTAGACATTAACGTTTTAGATAGTACTTTAGACTTGTTAAGCCTTCAGAAAATGATGATGTGCCTTTTTTCGAATGTATATGTGAAGGTTTGGTGAGTTCGTGTTTAGTAACATACGATTATTTCTTCAATATATTTTCTGGTTTATGTCCAGTTTTTAAAAACATTTTTGTTTTTTGTTAAATTAAAAAAAAGTAATTAAGCATTTTCTCCTTCCACATTTTCTTTTTGTAACTCTTTGTAAACGTATATTTTATTCAAAGTTTATGTGCACATTAGAAGAGAAAAAGAAATTGGAAAACAGTATATGTAGTAATATTGGAGGTCCATGTGGTTAGTTACTCCCATCTAAAGTTTACATATTTATGTATATTTATAAGTATTGGGTATGAGGTCCAAATAGCCTAGAGTCTAAGTTGGTCTTTACCGTTTATAGGAAGGAAAGTTCCTTACTTTACAGCATCATATGCTTTCAGACTGTTAGATATTAATGAAACGTAATTTGGATGCATCAGCTATCTGTTTTAAGTTATATTTTTCCAGACTGGACGGCTCAATGATTTAGTAATAACACTTTCCCCCTGCAAAATGACTTGAAATATCTCTATTAAAATTATTTTTCAAAGTTCCATACAGCGAAAAAGCTTCATGACATTTTCCGTACCATTGGAGGTTCACATAATCTCCTATCTGTTATATACGCCATATATTATTTAATAACTGTCCTTATTTATGGAGTCTTTTTGTATTTAAGGCAAACTTACATCTTCAAAATCTCATCACCTTTCTCAACAGAGTATTAATGTATCAGGATTGAGGTTCAATAACAATGATTACTTATCGATAATGTTGTATAATGTATATGCTATTTAAATAAAAACGATTCAATTAATGTTTTACCGGCTGCGAAGGTTCACCGCACTGTACCTGTACCCGATAAACCATGCAAAACATTAGTCCGGATGTATAACATCCGTGCAGTAACAGGCATGATAATAACTTAACACTGGGTCATTACGGTAAACGGTTGTTATTTTGGCTTAATTATACTTATTGCATCTGACAACTATGTATAAATTATGTCACCTTTAACCGACACTATATAATATATATATATATATATATATATATATATATATATATGTACGCACATCCTCTGCATAACATCTCCATCGATTGAGGTAGACCGTTATTATTAATGACAACGGATTGTATTTGATAAGAAAAGCCATTTTAATTTAAAAAAGGGTATTTTCTATTCAATGTTTATTATGTACATAGAATATTTTCAAAGTGGATGCATAGGAGATCAAAGATGTCGCAGGCAAACACAATTACCACAACACTTACCTACAAGTGTAACACGTGTTAATTGTTCTTTTACATGATATAATAACAATTTAATGATTTGACAAATATGTTCAAAATATACTTCATCGAAGATTTAACAATTGCTACGCTTTTGTCAATATTCGGTGTATACCCCAGGAGCATACATACTTGTTTTGATTAAAATATGTATATTGTAGGATTCTAAATATGAATGTTCTTGTGTTATATGTTCTTGTTCCAAAGATTATGTCAACATGTATTTTGTAATATTTTGTGAATTTTTAGTTTGGTAATTGTAACAATTGTCAATTATTTTACCTTTTGTTTAGTTTCGTACTTAGGAATGTTGCAGTCATTTATATAAAACATATAAAAACGAAGTGATTAAATATATTAATAAAATTATTTTTAAACTTTTGTGTATTTATTGTCTTCGAATGTATACATTTTTCTGTCTTTATTTTATTGACTAACATTGACAAGAAGCATGGTTTACCAAATGGTCAAATATATATAGTTAAACGTACAACGAATATAAAAGGTATATATATAAATATATATATATATATGTGTGTGTGTGTGTTTGAACCAACTTCTTTTAGATATGAGTTTCACCGAAACGTAATTGGTATTTTTATTTGATATGTATTTTCTGCTTTGTCCAAGTTATACTTATTACTGTCACGGGTGCTGAAAAGAAACGGCGATGGAAGGCAGGTGTTACCCAGGTGACATGCTAAATTTGTTTTTAACAGCCGAGTAAACTTCTACTCTGCGTACTCAAGATGGTGCGTGATAAAAACTCGTACCTTTTTACGTCCAATCCCTACATACTTTATTCCTTATTCTTGCATGGTCACCAGAGCAGTTTTGATGCAAAACCAATTATTTCTTTTATATGTTTTATACATCTTCTTTTACAAAGATCTCGTTCTGGAAAATATATACTTTTACATAATAACATTGCAGATTTTTTTTAGTTTCATTGGAAGTGATTAGGTGCACTCATAAGGCCCTTGTGACCAAGATAGCCACATTTTATTTATATAGCTTATTCCTTGTATAAAGTATCTTCATTTATTATTTGCACAGATAATACGATATACTTGTATTTTGGTTTGCCAACTTCGTTCATGACAGTAAGAATTTACTATAAAGATCTCTTGAAAAAAAAGTATTTCTCATGTAACAAGGCATCTGAAGATAATACACAATTTATACCGATTATGTTTACCTCCCATTTCAGTTTGTTTGATTCGTTCTTGTTTTAATTCATCACAGAAAATCACCGAAAATTGTCTCACATGGCCTTTAAGTGAGCCACACAGATTAAAGTTCATAGCCTTTCCTCGCTTTGATGCTGTTAATTACTAAGTAGAAAATGTCCCTCGTACTTTTTTCCACGCATGCATCAATGTTCTGAAAATCGATTCCACTTACAGTATTCAGTCAAGTTGTGCTAACGATGAACTTCATAGTACATGCATAATTTTGTTTGCGCAGAATACATTTTGGCGGTTTATGACTGGAAATGGTAAATAAACATTCAGGATGAATCGGCTGAAGGAAGAAGAATAAATCCAAATTAATGTGTTAGGGAAGCCATGAAAACACTAAGCAAACGTAATAAAAAATTGTTGCATAAAAAACTATAAATTGGTCGTTACCACCATTACCATAAAATGAATTATTTAAATGTTATTCAGTTTTGAGGTTTTATAATTTTATTTGATGTTATGTTTTTCTTGTAAAAAAATATCCCCCGCGTGAAAAGACCTAAGATATTATTTATAAACATAAATTATACATTCTGTTATTCTTTGACCAATAAGAAGAAAATTGTAATTTTAAATGTTATTTTATGTTGCAAACGGTTTTGTTTTGCATGTAGGCTGTTTGTTTACAAGTGATTCTTTTAGAATTTGTATAGATACTTTCAGTTTTTGCAAAATTTCATTTCTTCAAGGATATCATTTAAGTAAAACGTAAAACGCTTTTTTTGCTGTTATAATAAAGATCTTATTAAGCGTATAATATAGTGAATTATTTAATATATTTCAAAATGACAATTTTCGCTGCACAACATCCACATTTGCTTATTATTAACTTTTCCTCCAGTCTGGTGTATTTATAAAATGTACCCCTTTGTCTAAGACTAAGTTTAATGTGAATAATAAATGTGAATAACATGATCAGTCAAAACAGAAGTGTTTTTAATGTGTAAATCGTATTTAAAGAACGTGGGATATAAACCATTGTTTAATTAATCTATTATTTGCCTTGATTGCAAAAAATTGATAGTGCTATTCATTACATTCATATCATTTCAATATGCATACACATTACAACAAAGCGATGCAGACATTTTAACTTCCAAAATCAATATGCTACATATAACTCTTGAGTTGTGGCATAAACAAGGAGCAGAGAACTATTATAAAGATATTTGAATTAACAACAATAACATGATATTCTTTGTCTGTCGATAAACGAATGTAGTTTAAACAAGATGTAAATATTTTAAAAATCTAATAAAACCCCCAGTAACAGCTGAGGAAGGTCATGTCATGGTAAACTATTAGAACTCCCTTTATAGATCTTAGATCATTATTAAATAACAAAATAATTGTTTGTTGCAAATGAAAACAATATTGTAGTTGGGAGGCGCTAACCAGTATTACATACATTAGTTACTTCATTTAATCAGTGTTAAAGAGTTATAATGAAGAGCACATCTTTAAAATTCTGAATAAAAAGTCAATAGATAACGAGCTGTATAATTATAATCTGTGAAGAATAGAGCACCCAGGATCGAAATCGGTTCAGTGCAGGGGTATATAATGTGAGAATTTCTAACCGTATAATTTGTAAATTAAATTCATACAACCACCTGTCATTAAAACCAAGCAATTGTGCAAAAAATATATTTAAGAGAGAGGAAGAGAACGACACTAAACACTACTGATTTTCAATAAAACGAAGCATATGAATAAATTTGAAGTAGACAAAAAAGGTGCTTTCAATCTTTGACTTAATATAACACTTCTTAATTACTATGAACATTAGTTTTTGCATATTTAAATATACAAATTTATATATATAAGTTATGGCGTCGAATATACCAACCTCAGTATAGTTTCCAATACAAGTATTAATACCCTGGCACATCAAGTGAAGGAAACACTTCTCAGTCAAAATGTAAATTTTCACGGATGACTTGTGGCTATGCAGATTCATAAAAGTGTACTGTTACGATTCCGTGAACAGTAGATTAAAGAAAATCATTAACCATCGGCGTTCAAAATAAATATAAGTTTCTGTGCATGGATAATACAAGAAACAGTATGTTCTTTAGAATATAAATTGAAAAATCGGGCACATTCCGCAAGGTTTTCAAGGTAAGAATAAGATACTGCTCTACGCAAAAATTTTAAACGTTGAGAAAATTAACGTTCAGGATGACATATATTAATTTACCTTAAATGTCACAGTGTTGAATACGTTTAACACGCTTTACTGATTATATACACAAATAAAATTCATCTGTTTTAAAGAATATACAAGTACGTGATTTACTGTCACCATATGATATCACAGTCCAAATATTATTTGTAATTTCAATGAGCAAGTTTTAATGACTTACTATCAAATGTTACATTATCAGCCGTATTTAACTTTAATTGTTGATATGATTTAAATATTATTTTGATATAATTGATGATATTAAGTAATATTACTTATTAGATACATACCTTAGTAATCAATGGTAATATTTACTCTTGTAATATTATTATTTACTCTAACAATACATATCTCGTCATAGAATTATTATTGTCTATAATTAAAAAATTGAACCCTTAAGTCAACCCAAGCTGAATTTGAGCTTATATATGTACACATTTAAATTACTGTATGATATTACAATATAACCCTTGGTATACTTGGAAGAAAAATGTACTAAACAAAAACTAAAAACGTAATTTTAAAAATATATTACAAACATTTAACTTCATAATAGTGGTAAGATATACGAAAATGATATATATATGAGTAAATCTAATAAACAAAACCAACAATCATTACATAGTAAAGGTGAATAAAATATAACCATACTTATATTCATGCTTGTATAAATTTAGCCTGTACATTTAAATATATAAAGAGGGTTATGTATGGAACGGTCTAATATTTGTTGGTCAAATGTTCTTTCTTTTCATTTTATTAAATACAGAGCAGAAAGTGAGTATCCTAAATTATGCACATATATCACCTTGTTAAATCATCATCATATTGTGTTGTATTCGGTATTTCATCGATACTCTACCCTCAATTCACAGTTATGTCTAATTTGGCTGATGATCAGTTACTTAGGTACTTGCATTACAAAAATTCTGTGTATACCTCAAGTATTGATTGTGTTGTGAATGTGAGTTCCAATTAATTACGTATGTAGTATTACATGGGTAAAGATTTATGTAGTGGGACATGGTATTCAGATTTGTTCTAGGGTAATATAATTGCAAAACAGTTCATGAGATTATTAATGTATATACATGTTACTGAAACCAACCAATCATATCCGGCTATCCAAGTATAATGTTGTGTTTTATGTCATTTGTTTTATGCCCCTCTATATTGTTTCTCGATGTTTAATAAAAAATACCATATAATTAGGCGAGCAGTGATACAGGTATCCTGCAGTGATACAATTTAGAAGGAAATCCATTTGTTTTATCCAAGACGTAGCCAGCTTAGTGTTTGTCGAAATACCAAAAATACTTGAGGCAGGCTACACTGGTAATACTGGTTGAACTGTGGATATTCATTACAAAACAGGCACAGTAAACAATTTGATTAACAGTGAATAGTTTGTGTAATGTTCCAATTTTTTTTATAATTATGTAAACATAATTGGGCTTGTTTCAGTGATGTCATTCTGAGCTATAGTGTAAATAAATAATATTTTAAGATTTATCATCACTCTGCTATAGGACCATGCAGGGACGGACATGTTATCCTGGCACTGTTGTAGATCTGTAATACCTGATGCTTTTAATAAATGTTGTCTTTATTTAATTTACAGTGCACAATGATTAAAATCACGTTTTTTTTGTTGCTATGGTATTGCCACTACTTGTTTAATCACACCAAGGTCATGGCACTAATGACCCACGGATGTATCATTAATGAGGGACAATAACTAAATGACAAATGACATATTTTAACATTTTGTGGGGAACTTTCCCACATTATAAACATTATAAATTCTCTGTCTCTTCTGAATGTTATTGATGCTTTCACTGGCATATTAACAAGTAATATGTTACTTCTATGTTACACTATCTGTATTTAGCCAGAGAAAAGGGTACCTGAAATCTATTGCTCTCAATACAGAAGTAGAGGTGATCAGTAACTATGTCTCTGCTTGAATATTAAACCGGCGTATTACAAGGATACTGTTGTATAAATAAGCTATGATTAGTTAAAACCTTTAAAATCCAAAATGTTATTTCTAATATCCAGCTGATAATAATAATCATACTTTTAAAATTTCAAACTGTTAATTCTGAAACCCAGTTGACTAAAATGGTTTTACTTTTAAATTTCTTAACTCAATTTGCGTAAAATGTTGTTTCTTTAATAGCCTTTCACTTTCATTCACACATGATAACAAAAAGAAGTGAAATATTGTATAAATGGTGTATGTACTGTGGACCAAATATTCGGTTTTCGAAATTATTCTTCCAGTTGTTAAAAATATTGTATACAAACATCCAAGCTTATTTTCCAAAACCTTAACATATTAAATTCTGCACGTTTTATATTTGTTATTTTACATCTTTTCTTACTTAATGAAAATATCAAGTGATATTTCCTGATTTCCAGATAAGTATTTTACCTTATACTTTAATATTCAATTTTTCTACAATTACATTAAATTATAATTCACATTTTAAGATTCCCGTCTACTTTAAAATGAAAAGTTTCCCCTACTTTTTTACTTTAAGCCCCGGTGTGTATTCTTCAACTTTATGATATGTCCCTTGAGAAATATATACAAACATATATTTTCTGAGGAAAATATACAGTTAGAATTTGTTATGTATTTCCTATTTTTGCACACGGGATTTCAATTCTAAAGTTTTTTATCAACCTAATTGTTACGGTCCCTTTTCACACCAAACAACTCAGGCCGAACCGTAACACATATGCTCAGACACGTTCTCTTCAAATGAATACGTAACCAAAATATTGGAGCAAAAACAGTGCTATATTCCTATATTACAATATTTACAATCGTACACAAATAATATAATAGTCAATACATAACGTAATTTATAACCAAGTCTCTAAATAACGAACTGCAACGAAATACTTAACTGAATCCGGTATACGAGAAACTGAAGTCCATCATCAACACATAGTTCGGGCACACACAAAAATGAAGTCCTGTATTAATCCATGTGGCACCAAAAAAACATAAAGTCTCTCCTCTTCCTAAATAATAAAGTTCATGGCGTGGTTCATGGCATTCCGTGGGCTTGGGGACCAAGAGCCCACTATCACGGTCCCCGGGGAAAACAGCAACGTGGCGTAGCAAAATCGATAGTAAATGATAATATTTTTATGAATTCCCGTTTACAGTTTTATGTTTTGTGAGTTCTAACGGGTATTTCTGGTGTGGTAATAGTGATTTTTTAATGTTTTGTTCATCATCTGCTATTACATTGACCAAGTAAGTGTTTATTTACGTTTGATGGTTATTTTTCAGTTACACCTTTTGTCTGATGTTATATTTTGGAGAATGTATTTTTAATTTATCACAAGAAAAAAATATGTAAGAAGGGCCATCAACAAGACCTCATCCTCTGTGAGGCAGATGGACAAATTTTCTTCAGGTCCATAAAATACCGGCGACAAAAATAGCCACACAATAAAGTTATTGGTGGTGTTCGCACATTGATAAATTATGAAAATGCTATGTTTCTTCTTATTTAGTTCCAGTTCTCTGCGTCCATATATATTCTTGGGAGAGGATAATAACTGCTGGGAGAAAAAAATAAAGAATAAAGACACTGCTGGTTAAATATGTTGTATGTCTGGGCACAGGAAGTCACTTTCATTATGTCCATAATCATAATTATCAGTTAAAGGATTGAACACTAGAACTCTTCAAAAATTCGTTACACTCAAATAGCCAAGATTTACATGGTAAACTATATTATGTATTTGATGTTTGATACAACCACTAAAACGAAAACTACAATGGCACTTTCAAAGACATATTTCATTATGAATAATCGATGTTTTAATTAAAAGCATTAGAAACTGATTTTTCAGTGACAGCCAGTTTGACATTCTTACGAATTTCTGTCCTTCTTTTAACAAATAATTGTATTACATTGATCATAATTATAGTTTATATTTGTATCCAATGTGAATTAAGGGTTGTTTGAAAGTCCTAGGACATAGAATTTCATCAATTTATTATTATTATTATTATTATTAAAATTTTTATTATTAACAGAATTATTATTGTTAACAATTTTTAAATTCAACTTATTATTATTCGACATCGATGATTTGCATTCATTAAATATATTAAGATACCTTACCATATAACAACCCTTGTATGTTTATTTGCAATTTTAAAGAAAATGGGTACATTTCGAATGTTTGTTACCAAAGTTGCTCACAGTAATCTGTGACTGTAACAGTGGACAACAATAAGTGCCACAGCGTTTTCTGGATGTATTGTATACATATCACAATTATGACGATGTTTACCACGATATTTAAATATTCTTTGTACCAGGAAGGCGCTAAATCACATTTCCTATTGGACCTCGATATAAATACTAAGATATAAATATACTGGATATATATATATATAATTCAAAGGGTATTTCCGGACACAAATAGATAAAGGTCGTATTCATGTTTTGATTTAATAATGTTCAGAAAATAGTTTTTGCAAGTGTTGTTGTGTCTCTGAAGGTCCATGTCTGATGTACATTGATTACTGCTTTGGTCATAACGCACAACCAGAGAAAAAAACTTGTGAGAACCGAAACGGGCAAACGAAAAACACAAAAGGATGGATTTCATACATGTTGATATTAAGGTGAAAGTTACTGTGTAAACGTCGAAAACATGATGTATGTATGTATGGTATGAAATATGTCCCTGTTACAAAATCTTGTAGTATCAAATGTCTGAACATGTTTGTCCTCACACATTTGCAAGCATAAAAACAGGTACATCGTTTAACAAAATTGTAATCAGGATAGATTCTCACACACGCACACATGTATCTTAAAACAAACACCCAGGCTAAAAGCAGGAATGATCCCATCTCTATTTGTTGGCATGTTAAAAGTCTTGCAAAAATGTTTTAAATTAGAATTATTAAAAATAATGTTTAAGTCCTTTCAGGGAGTTATTTAAATTTCAAACAGGACCATCACTTGTAAGAGTAATGTATTTATTCGCTGATTTGGGTTTAGATTCCCTGTAGACCTTTCAAATTAATGTTGTTCCTTTTTGTATTATTGTAGTGAAACATTTTATTAAATGTTAGATTATAAGATACCGTAGGGCTGTTAGTAGAAATTATGAGAAGTCATTATGAGAAAATTCAAAGCATGTTGAACAAAATACTATATTTCATCCTTGTCATTTGCTCAATGAAAGCAACCTTTGTTACGTCCAACTTAATTAATGTTAATGTATAAAAAGTGGCATTTTAATTAAACATTTGTTGAGTATGTTGAGTAAAGATGTAGCGTGAAATCTAATCATATATACATGTCTTCACACATTTAAACAAACGCCAACTCACTTATTTTAACACAAGCAATAAGTATTCAGATCGATTCTCACAGGTGATTCTTTCTCAAACAACGAAACCACAAATAGGAACCATTCTCAGTTTTGAAGAAAACATACTGATATTTGTTGCCAAGGTAAAAGATATAAACAAAGCCTATACTATACCTTCCATACATGATGGTTATTTTTAAGTAATTATATAAAAACATGAGGATTAGGTGTGAAGTATATTTTCTAGAAAAAGCAATTTGATTTATATGATAATAATAATTTGTTATTGATCTTGAATGTTTAAGATAAATAGCTTTTATAAAATTTCATACAAAAAAATAATTTGCCTAGAGGAGGAAATTTGGGAATGTCAAAGCAAATCTAACAAAGCAACTGTCGATATTCTCCTTATTATTAGCTTGGTAAAACCAACAGGAATGCACGTCAGCCTGAATTGATAAATGAAAATAAGAGAAAGCCTCAAATTAAAATGTCGATGAAGAATAAACCATAATGCCATCCAATGTCTCAATCAGATTTATTGTTTTTTTTTCATATGAACACACACATATATAACTTAATATATGGTTATAATCAGGAACGAATTTACCTTACCATAAGCAAACAAACTGAAACTGAAAATATTCTCATTAAAGTAAATTTAAGATTTCTTAAATTTTTATCATTATGTTTTATCTTCACCTGTAATGGCGCCACTGAGCAGTGAGTGCAGGATATTATCGCGGTAATAAATAAATGAATCTTATTATATTATTAAACAAAGATACATTGCAAGCTTAAAGCATTGTAAGCATAATCGAAAAAAAAGTAAATTTTCTTGACAACTTATTTTATGTTATATTGAGGCAGGCCAATTAGGTGAGAGACAATATAAAATCTCTCCTAAGTTAGATTTAGAATTCGTGATGACATTATTATATTATTATTTAAATAGGATCATTTTATTTAAAAAGTATAAGTTGTTGAGGAGTTGACTATATCTCAGAGCTTTCAGAGAAAATTGCCTATTCGAACGCACAAAGCAAAGCAGGCAAAACAACAAAATTGCTTATTTACTTCTTGCAACCTCGAGTACGCATCCAAAATAGATATGATCGGCTTTTTAGGAATACCTGCCTGAGCTAAGAAATCCTGTGGTATCAAATGCAAACAATATGAAACTATTCTCATATAGGTAAGAAAGATAAATTGATACATTTTGGTAAGCTTAAAGCATTGTGACCATATTCTCAAAATAAAAAAAAAACATATTGGTTATTCTTGACAACATTTTTTAATATAAAATTAAGGCAGGTTCATCGGGGGTGATATATTTGATATTCCTTTCCTTAATTTGATTTAGTAGCTTTGATTATATCATTGTATTTTTTAAATATTGCAAAAAGGATAAACTGTTGAGGAGTTGACAATATATTAGAGCTTTCAGGGAAAATAATCCATGCGAACGCACAAACCAAAGTGGGCAAAACAACAGAATTGCTTATTTCCTTGTTGCTTACTCGAGTACACGTAAAAAAAAGTTATGATAGGCTTTGAGGAACACCTGCCTGAGCTAAGTTATCTTGTGGTATCAAATGGCTGTGTCAAAATTGTGTGTCTTCAATGAATGATATATGTATACAATCAGGTATATATCTATAAATATATATATATATATATATATATATATATATATCTGAGTAAAATTAAATGGTGTTATTCTCATTTATTAGAAACGTAACAGGGTGACAATCTCGCATGTTTGAACTCGTGTGTGTGTGTGTATATATATATATATATATATATATATACATATAATCAAATCTTCTAAAATTATTTTCCATGGAATCATCCACCAAGACAAGGCTATGATGTTTAAATATGTTTATATATTTATTACAATATGCTCCATACCGTGTTGAGTCAAATAAAACAGGAAACTATTTGAGCAAATCTTCTGTTAAGTTTGTCTACAATAATTTTAAAATATTCTTAAACTATACCGATCAGGGAAAGTGACAGTAACCTGTTCACACCGCACACGAAAACATGATATTGATTGAAGAAAATTCAAATAACCATCATGGATTGATGAAGTATTCGTATATTTATCATCTAACATTTGTTATCCTTTAAAGAATTTCGTTCTGGCAGGATGAGACAGTAAAACGTTTTAAGTAATATTGTTTTCAGGATTCCCAGGTCAGGCTTCATCAATATGGAAGACAATATATGGCAGTTTACTCATTATACGAACAGGATATGATAGTTTAATCACATTTAGAAGACACGATAAGAAAATCCAACGTTTGATGAATTTGGAAATTTCAGGTCATGACTTTCACCTAGGAGAGCATGGCGTAAAAATGTTCCAACTAAAAAGGCACTTTATGAATTATAAAAAAAAAATGGAAATTGTACAACTTCCTAACTTTGTACACTTAAAAGTTTGTTATAAACTATAGAAACAATAGCTGTGCTGTGAATACTTAAAATACCATACTTCTTTCAGGTAAGATTAGTTTTATCTGTTTTGTACAAATTGGTTTCTTTAAGATTCCTTACGTGTATATTGGCAGGTGTTTACAGTACTTGAGGACTCGGTTGCTATAACACGCTACATAACTAGATAATACTTTAAAGGCATAACAAAGAGTGCACAAACTTTTGCACGATGGTATCTAAATATCAATAAATACAAAAAGCAAAAATTGTTTTTTTTTTATACAGGCAGGCAAATTCAAAATAAGCAAATTATCCGGGGTTCTGGCCATCAAGTTGTATGTGAAATATAATGAAATTAAAGAAACACCAATATATGCAGAGCACATATACAGCGATACTTAATAAATGATATATGATAATTGATTTTAATCATTTTAACTCTGAGTTGAGCCCAGTTGATGAAAATTATTTTTTTTTCAATAAGAAAAAATATTAAGTGAGAAATAACCATTAAATTATTAATTCGAGAAGTAAGATGTTATAAAATGACACAAATTTCTTAATGTAACTATATATCGTTTCGAAAGCTTTAGTGTTAGACGTTCCTTTAAGATAAAGATATTTAAAATGTGTAAAATTAAGAATAAAAGCCTGCGGAATCGAGAAGGATATATAGAAACATGGTTGAATGATAATACCCACCACAGAAACATATTTGATCCTGTAAATATTATATGTGGAATTTTATATGCTTGTGGAGAATACTATTATACTCTTGGCTAAACAATATATATATATATATATATATATATATATATATATATATATATAATGTTTATATATGTATATAGGTGCCGTGCAAATTATGTATTGAGTTAAATATATGTGTGTTTTATTTTGAGACCTTTAACTTAGTGTCACCAGTTCTTGTAAGTATAAGTTTTTTTTAATAAAACAAAAATAATGATAATGGAACCTTTCTTTCAGGTAATGCTCCGTACATTGTTTCACATCTAAGAAGGACAAGACTACTTTAAAAACACTGCACATGACTGTTGTTTCTTTAGCGTTGCATTTCACCTGCTTCAACAGAATGGTTTTGTTTGCAAGACCATTGGAAACAAAAGAAAATGTACATAAAAAGCAAGTTAGTACAAAATAAGCCAGTGAAAAATGACATTTAGAACACTAGAAATTGTGTTGTCTCTAAAGCTCAACTGCTGCAACAATTTGATTTTATTTTCAATACAATAAACAGACAATGTAGGACACAATGTAGTAATAAAACCAACATTAACAGAATATAATATAAGATCAAAACACAAGGAAAATATAATAATACAAACAGTCGTGATATGATCCTAAGACCCCAGACTGTCATAAATCATAATAGCATTGTTCTTTAGATTGTTCACTTTTCATTAGGTGAAATAAAATTTTACAGTTTCCAAGTGGTCATTGAAGAAATACAGAGATTGTGTATAAAAACTGTGCATATTTTTTGTTGTTATTTCACGTCTTCTCTGCTGAGGGAACATTGATTCCATTGAAATCAAAATACTAGAGTCATTTCATGACTAACAATATATGACAACATATAGTACGGAAGAAGACAATACAAAACAAAACCTGTCTTGTACAGTTGTTGTGATAAATGGTGATGAAAATAGGCCTCGAACGATAAAATACTTGCTGAAATACATGTCACCAAGTATCTTACAGTAGAGATAATACAATAAATAAAATACTCTGACGGGTACGTTAATCAAACATCAAATGGGATCATACGTCTTATGCATTACTCTTAAATGTTATTTTATAGTTTAATGACATGTTACCTGCCAGATGGCGAAGGTATACCTTTTCTTTGGCCCAAGGGGATGTAGAGAATAAGAAATAATATTTAACACTCGCTTTCCTCAAGTCAAAATCTTCGAAATGTTTATATTTGTATAATATGGACGAACAGTTTTGATTGATTGTTGTTTCTTGACACCCATTACATACTGAATTTCTTAAACGTTCGTTCCAGTCCAATTCCAAAGAGTATATGAAAATAAAAATTAAGAAATAAGTTGTAATTTCAATCACATGTAAATCTGAATCTTTGTTTTGCTAAACATGATCATTTATTTCAGTTGGTGATCATATATGAAATATAATTTGATGGTAATATACTCATAATGGTTAACTGGTAATAGTTAATCACAAAATCATGATTTATTACAAAATGAGAGATTAACAATAATCAAGGTGATTGAGGCACGGGAGTTACAATTTTAAATGTATATTAAGACAAAATATAGAAGGATAGCCATTTCGACACAGAGAAAGGCAAATCAGTTCTCATATTAGGAAAATGCAGGCCACTTTGACATAGAGCAAAGCAATGATTATTTCATATGAAAGTTCAGTTTACATGTTATGAAATTTCCACAAATGTAGGCATATTTTGGCACTGAACAAAACGATTAATTCATAGAGAACTTAAGTTTGCGTGCCATGAAAATAGCCATTAATGTAGGCAAATGTTGACACAGAGCAAAGCCATTATGATTATATATATGGAAGTTCAGTAAGCATGTTATAAAAAAAGCCAAAAATCAAAGCAGCTTATGACATAGAAAACAACAATGATTGTTTCACAGGGAAATTAAGTGTGCATGCTATGAAAATAGCTACACATTTAGCAAATTTTGACATAGAGTAAATATTTTATCATTTCAAATGACAGTTTGCCTGCATGAATATAGTAAAAATCAGGCAACTTTTGACAGAGAGCAAAGCAAAGATTATTCCATATTGAAGCACAGTTGGCATATTACGAAAATAGCTAGAACTTTTGGCAACTTTGACATAAATGAGTATGTGGAAGTTCATGTGGAAGTTCAATTTTCGTGTGATGAAAACAGTCACATATTTAGGCAAATTTTGACACAGAGCAAAGTTGTAATTATTTCATATAGAAGTTCATTTTGACTGCTATGAAAATAGTCACATATTAAGTCAACTTTTGACAGAAAGCAAAGCAAATATTATTTCATAATTTCATTTTGCATGTTTTGGAATAATCACAAATATAGGCAACATTCGACACAGAGCAAAGGAATGATCATTTCATATGACATAGAGCAAAACAATAATTATTCCATAAGGATGTTTAGTTTGCATATTTTGAAAATTGCCACACATTTAGGCAAATTAAGACACTGATCAAACAACGATAACTTTATAGGGAACTTCAGTATGTATGCCATGAAAATAGCCATAAATGTAGGCAAATTTTGACACAGAGGAAAGTTATATTTATTTCATATAGAAATTCAGTTTGCCATCTATAAAAATAGTCGCATATCTAGGTACCTTTTGACCGAGCAAAGCAATGATCATTTCATATGGAACAGTTTGCATGTTATGAAAATATCTTTAATGTAAAACTTTTTAACATACAAAAAAAAATTATAAAATGTTTCATAGTTATAAAATGGTTTTGATCAGACCATTTAAGAAAACTCTTGGGACATCGATGTTTCCTTTTTTGCATTTCTCCACTCTAGCTTAATAAATTTACGAAACTGATACATTTATATTGCATATACCATGACCAGACGGCATTTTAGGAATTTTATGTAATATCCTGCAGTATCATGTACGTCAGAAATCAGGTTTTTCAGCTAACATTTTATGATTCATATACACACAGGAAAAGATGTTAATATTGGGACATTTGCTGCAATTGCTCTTTCTGTCTCCTGATATACCCTTAATGATTATATTTATATGTTTTTTTTCTGTTATGGTACATATATATTACATTACTAATATCATTATATAGTGCATTATACATTATGTATTACTAGAGGATTCAATTGATTTGTTTAGTAAATAATTATATGTTTAATATTAATGAAACATTACTCCTTAATATATTTCATCGCTTATATAAACCAGTATTATCCCTCTGTGTTCTGTACAATTATTCTTTCTGCTGTATTAATTCCAGAAGTCATGGTAAAATATTTTGAGCTTCAGACAACGAATAAACCCCAATAGTCAACGATAATGTTGTACAACTCGTGTGTAATTATAATCAGCCAGGATCCGATGAATTTATTTTACGTCAGTTATTTGCTCACTATTTCACATATGCAGGGTTATCAAATCGTGTCATTGTGTATAACGAGATCAAGGATAATCAGTCCTACATTAAAATGGGTTTAATTACATTTGAAAAATTCTATCAATTTCCTAAAGAAATGTTTTCATGTAAGTGTTCTGCAGTTCATTGTTAATTACGTAAATTTTCAAAAATTGAGAAATAAAAAATGTTTACAGCACTTCGTTGGAATATATCAATAATGTTATTAAGTAAGTTAAAATGATTTAAGATAAACGACTATGCCTTCCTTTAGTAAGAGAAAGCAGTAAACATCATTGTTAATTTGGACTGATGAGCTTGTTTCAAGCCTGTCTTTTAAGCCATTTTAAAGGTGATTCGGAAATTACACTTTACGAGAAACCGTTGAAATTGTACTAAATTGTCAGGAAGAGAAAAGGAAAAACATATAGAGGAACTGCAGTTGATTTCACTACCACAGGTAATAATAAAAATATTACATTTGTCCTTGATCCAAATACATGAAAGGACGGAATATTATTATATTATCCTTGTCAATATGCATGCACCTTGATCAAATATTCCTTAATTAAAAAAAACATTTCGAAACCTCGAGCACTTCCTTAAAAATAGGTCATATGCATCATTTCTGGTGTAATATGTTATCATCATATGTATATCTAAAATCTTATTCATTGACCTTTTTACAACGTTTTATATCTTGTTTGTATAAAATTGTAAGGATTTTATCAAATAAATTATGTGTTCATATTCAATGTAGCTAGTCCATGCATGCCTAAAGTATTGTCTTGGTTTCAGACTAAGGTTATGAGTGCATTCGATGTGATCAATGGCTCATGCAAATATAAAACTTTTTTTCCTTTCTGTTGTCTTATGAATTGGATTACAGGACAAAATATTAACACTAGATAGATCGATTTACCTCAGTTGTATGCATAAACATTTATAGCTGTAAGGTAGTACAGTTGTACAAAAAAAATATATTTTTTTGCTTGTCACTCGCATTCAGTTGGCTGTCTATTATAAAATCACAGTACATTTCAAAGCAAAAAAGAGATCGTACAACTGAAAAATTTCATTGAAAAAAATCATACATTCACTTATACAAAGGAACAATTTATATAATTTATGTACTAGATCTATGACAAAGAAATGCATTGCAAAAACAATTTGCTTACAGGAACATGTATGGTTATGACGTTATATGACTGACGCGGCTATTGTTTAAATAAATATACCGAGAATAATGGTTTAAAGTACTGGGTAACATGAATAATAGCAAATTCATTGGATAAAAAAGATCCCGCATTCTACCTCTTTTTTAACTAAAATTGTTGTAATTAGACATTCAAAGTTAAATCTTTTCTTATCCTTTCCGTTTAGAGTCCTACGAAATGTCATCTAACAAAACATTGAGTGTATAATATTGCGATTTTTATTTAAAGACTCTGTCAATCACGACAGATATATATTGATTTCCATAACTCGTAAATGTTCAGTTTTTCAATGATCGATCGAGCTTCCTTGCTAAAGGCTAAGGGAATGGGGCAAATTATAAAAAAAAGTTTATTATTTTTATCTGTCAAGAATTACATGACCGGCCACTGTTAATAGCAAGTAACGAAAATACCATTTTAACTCGATAACGTCAAGTATATGCTTATGCATTCACAACTGCACATTTTCCACAAGTTTAAATGTCTACAACTAATGGGAAACAAAGACGGATAATTAAATGCACAATAATTCAAAATTATGTCGGTTGTATAAATTTAATTTGCCTTAAATCTAAAATTAATTTCTACTTTAACAATTAGTTCAAACACAGTACATTTCTAAAGAGAAATTATATCTACAAATGAATAAATTCCCATGCATATAATAACATGCATGTAAGTATATACGGATATGACAAAATAAATAATACATAAATCTTAATAAATCATAGATTCGTGCCATAGAAAGGAAATCCACATTACAAATACAAGAGCAAAAATATAACTTTGCGCTGACAGCTATGTAGAATTGTTCCAGAACAAGCATATCCGTGACTCTAAAGTATTTTCAAAACAAAAGATTGAGAAAAATCGTTCTGGATAATCGATGAACGCAAGATATAATGACCAACGAAATCATTGCATGCGTCTGACCGCTATACTAAAATGTGTATTTAATTAGGATTTTTCAATTATGATGTTTGTTCTTATGTTTTTTTTCCGTTTTCCGTTTGAGGATAGCCAATATTTAACAAAATATTAACTAAGAAATTTTCATAAGAGAAAACAAAATACTGCATACTTTTTTCAATTTTGGAAGCACGCAAATATATTATGTCGATTATACACCTATATGAATTTTAGCAGTTGTGTAACCTGTTCTTCTAATAATGCGTACGCAATGAACACACTCTTGCAGATATATTAATTAAACTATACTGTCCCTTTCATACTTATTAATACTTGTTTTCATATATTATGTCTTGTTTTCATATACCGTTCCAATTCACGTTAAAAGTCGAACAAAGATCTAAAAAGAAAATACGAAGCAAACTTTCAAACTCTCACTTTTTTAAATTCCATTTACCTAATTCCCTCCCAGTAAGAGAAAATGTGTCACCAAAATGTTTTGTATGCTGTCAAAACGTTTGTATGCTGTCAAAATGGAAAAATTCATTGCTTTTATTTTCAGTAGACATTGTAAAAAATACATGGAAATTAATCAGTGTAAGGGAAGAAAATCCTGTAATCCTGCTGTAAGTTATGTTAGCAATGTGCTAATTAATTGTGAGATTTGCGCAGAATCAAAATACCTTTGTATGGACTTAAAAAATAACTTGCATGTGTGTAATTATTTATCTGGACAACAAAGAGTTTTGTGTATATGTGCAAAAGTTGTTTAATTAAATAACCATATTTTCTTATCGTTTTAAATCAAGGAAAAACCAAATTTATCAAAAGTAAACGAAAACGAACAAAATTGATAGTTACCACGAGAAAAGGAAAATGAGAACGGAACAGTATATGTTGAAATTTTATTAGAAAAATATTGCTCTCTGTCGTATTTTATATTTATGGTATGCTATATGACAGTAGAGAAACAGATGAATGATTTCAACATCAGAATAATCCGACTTCCCTGTGTATTTCGCAATCAACTTTTTTTAATAGGTATTTATACTCTGTCTCTCATATTAAAACATAAATTACCCGAGTTATGTTAAAGCTGTTAACGAAACGAGAGTATAGACGCATAAAATATGATTAATTTAAAACAACCATGACAGTAATTCCAATGTTTTCATATTTATATGTTATTAACTGATTTGTTGTATGAATATACATGGAAATATAATAAAAATACCTTTAAACAGTTTATCAAAATTTAAGGCAGTGTTAACTTTAAACTCTTATGCAATACGTGGAAATGTCATATTTGGATAAATCATATTTTTATTTCTTGGAATTTAGAAAGTTGTTAATTTTATATCCTTTGGATATGACCATCGTATCTTATGTTGTACACTTTCCGTTTATTTCTGTAGAACTCGTTGAAATAACTATTATCACGACTTTCAACTGACTGTAATCTTTAAAGGTATGTGAAAGAATGATTTGTATATTACTATGAGGAACACCTTCGGTACCGTTGAAGGGCCGGTATTTATATATATTTAGCGTCGACTATTAAAATGATATTTTGCTGAATGAAATTTAAATGACTAAACTCTGGTTAAAATACGGACCCAAGTTCTAAAATTACTTAAAATATATTTCATATGAAACGCTACTAACGTTACAAAATAAAATTCTTTCATATAATCCAAAACACTATCAATAACTTGCACTAAGGCAGGTTTGCTGTAAGTCCGTATCTTATCCTCGATTTAAAAGTTTATTAGGTAATATAATAAATCACATTATACAGTATAACAGAGTATAAGGATAACCTTCACATGTTCATTGAATAAACGTAAAGGTTTCACTTTTTAACGCGAACGTTCTACTAAGGTTGCGTGTCAGCATTTAGTAAAGGAGATGGATGACGTCTTTTAGGCGACGATGAATTATGTAATATTTAAGATAGCTACCTTATGTTTATAACATTCGTCTTTTACAAAGTATCCTCAGTCACCGATGTATATTGCTCAGCAGCAAAAGCGTTCTAAGGAAATATTAATTCAAAAGAATGATTCGGGCGAAAGATATATATTTTTTGGAAATAATAAAACTTTTGCTTAAAACATGAGAACGGTTGAAAATTTTTATATTGCTTTTCATAAATAAAAAAGACTAATCTTTTACAACTTTTTAACAACCAATTAGAAAAAAGTGTTTTTCTTTACAATCCTTTGATACATGCGAAAAGAACTCAGTGCCCTCCGGTATAGATCCAATCGGCTCCCCTCTAACTGATGTGGAAGCAAGTCAGATGCATAATGATCCATAATAATAGGAATAACGATAAAAATAATAAATAATAACCTGGGCGTTCCAGCAGTTTCTTAAAAGGTATATCTTTTAAACTGTGTAAATCAGTTATCCATTTTAAGTTTTGTGAAAACAAAGTTTTTTCTTACTTGTTATCTTCTTATCATACAATTAAAGTTCACTATGACATAATAATAATAATAATAATAATAATAATAATAATAATAATATAAGTTTATTCCAGACATGTACCGTACATGCAAAAACCTAAAACAATATTATCTTTAATGTACATCTTGCATGCTATGAAATTATGTTACATATAATTGTGAAACATTAGAATCACGCTATCTGTTTAAATCCTTATTTTAAAGAACCGTTACTCATACAAGCTGACATTCACTATAACTTGGATAACTTTAATTTTCAGGGAATGCCTTTACTAGCGCATCAAAGAGTTGAAAACGAAAATACTTCGATTTACGAACTCTTTAGCGTGTACGCAACCTTCCACATATGTATACTTGCAAAATTCTCAATGTCAGAGAAACGTTTGTATAAATATATCCTGGCTGACTCTTGATTTATCATGATGTATTCATGCACAGTTTGATTATGTCCGATGCAAAAAACTGTGGTCGTCTTATTATTCGCGAGGGTTTAAAATTTGCGATATTCGAGAAAGGGGAATATTGCGAAAATAAATTCTTTGTGAATACGTAGTCCCATCGTAGAAAGGCAAATTGGCAGGTAAAAGATTGAAATTTGATATAAATAATGATATATCTTGTATGTTCAAAGATAACAGATCTTTAAATGATAACAGATCTTTCACAGTATCGCCATTAATGAACAATAATTTCAACCCGTTCGATGTTCCCATTGATACATTTATTAAGATTAACTTATTCATAAAACAATAGTTTACTTTTGAAGGGTTTTTATATGGTGAAATTGAAAAAATGGAAGCTTCGCGAATCACTGAAAAGGTAGAAATCACGAAATTTCAATCCCGTGAATATGAATCTAATCTCAGTATACGCGTGAAGCTGATATAGGCCAGAAGACATTAATTACATGAATGTTTGCCGTTGCCTTAATAAATGATATGCGTGTTAGTTACGAATCCTCTTTTAATTGGAGGATTTGGGCGAGATCCAAGAAAGTGTTATTCCTGTCTAAACGTTGCCTTTACACGCCCACTCCGTAAAAAGATGATCCCCTAGACCCCGGAGTCCTTTCGGTGTCCACTGAATACTTTCGTGTCCCATTTGCGCGCCCTTGTCAAACCCTGACAGGTCTGTTTCTCCCAGTTTCTCGAAACCGCTCATATAGGGTATGCTGTTTTGCGACCCAAACAAAATCAGTATGTCACAGGTGGCGTGTCGCTATTATGGGTATACTACTATTATAAAATAGTATTTTAATCGCACTGAACCTGTTTAGTTTATATACCGCTATCATGAATTCATTTACAATATACAATTTTCGATTAATTTCTTTGTCACAAGGATAGGTCATGTATATAGTTAAGGATAATAATAAAAAACAGAACAGGTTCATCTAAGAAGTGCAAGAAATATTTATAATATCAGAATGACGTATGAGGTTATGATATAAGGCCTCTACTTCGATATTATGACCCAAATAATGGGTTATTTCCCACAGTGGTTTACACACCGCAATATCCTATAGGAGGTTATCAGTATAATACAATAATATGATTTTCTTTTTTTTTATTTTCCAAATAACTGCATGGCCTGTTGGTTACAACTCTCATGCAGGCATACACCTTGAAATCCTAAAAATATAAGAATTAAAATGTAAATCATCAATATAAAATTATCAATTGTCATAAGGTTTTCTTCACAATCTTTTTACAGACAGCACCACCTATAGAGTTAACGAATATTATTTTTCAAAACATAATATCTAGATCTTTCTCAAAGGAGAAATAGGTATGCAGTGCAGTGAGCCACTCGGTGTGGCAGCTTCCATTACAGGTAAAGGATTGACTGAGCGTGAAAAGCTCGGAGCCCATAAGCTAGCTGGTATGGTGAGACGATACAGTTAACTCGATTATGGGCACTCGGACAGCGCAGACCTCCGCCAAGGCAGCTCACTCCATATGGCTTTGTCAGAAATGCAGCACTTTTCCCTATATAATACATGGATCCAAATGATGAACGGATCACCTGGAAAATGTAAGCTATCCTGAAAATTTCATAAAAAAAACATAACCCTCGCTTGACGAATTCAACTAAACATTTTATGTTATACTTAATATGTAGAAGTACGAAATAAACTGGAACGGTACCAAATTTTTATAAAACATACAACGTATATATATATATATATATATATATATATATATATATATATATATATATAACTATGCAATATAGGTTCGATTATAAGGCATCGTTCTTTACCTGTTGTCAGAGAGTAAGCAGTATTCCACTCCAAAAGTTTATTTACAAAAACATTTCTTCTAAGTATTTTTCAAACAATCAGATTCTTTTCAAATCGATTCTTGCCATCTACGTTTTACTTTACATGTATATAGTTACGATACTTTTATAATTTAACGTCGGGCGTCGCTTTTCGGATGATCAAATATCGTGAACACATCGAAGGCGGGGAAGCTGACGATAAGTACGATGTCTAAGTCTGTAAGGAAATATATCGCTGCATCCCTGTATCTTAAAGCCCTAACGAATACTAGTACTTATGTGGAGATATTTCCAAAGGTAGGAGAAGTACAAACACTTATTTCAGCATTGTATTCTACTACTGTGGTTGCCGTTTTGTTCGCCAGGGTTTTTATTTCGCGATATGGGAAATAATCGCGAATATAAAACCTTCGGGAATAAGATGCCTCATAAACTTATATGATCAAGAGGGGATGATGCATCTGCACAAATGGATTATTGTCACACATCTGGAAACATGGTTTGTTAATCAGCAACCTATTTTGTGCATGGTATGTGCACCGGCCCGTGCAAACACACTTTAATTATTATAATAATATAAAGACTGAAACATAAATGAATGATATATAGTGGGGGATTTATTCATACAATATAATGAAAACAAACACTGGTGTACTCGGTTTTAATTTTTTTCCTGATGCCATCCCGAAAATGAAACCCTCGCGAAAGGTTCAAAATGATGTAATCGCGAAATATCAGCCTCGCGAATATGAAGCCAATCACAGTATTTATCTGGCTCGAGAACCATTTCAGCCCGGTACACCTGCTGAAAGGATTGCACGTTTACTCGAGACGGGTACCTCTACCCCGAGGTCAAAATTAAAGCTCGAGTACTCGCGTGTGCGCATGTTGATATGCAAATACGCCTCGAAGCCTTTTCTTATATCCTGTCCTGTTAGTAGCCATGAGATGACACTCAGGACGTGTATTTAGAATATATATCCTAATTCGAAGGGACTTGAACGTAATGTCAGAAAAAGTTTTTATATCGATAAACAGGTGATTATTTTTGTCTTCATTGTCAGTAATCGAGACGAGTAATCGATTCCGAGTCGGATCAGGTCTCTTCAGGACTCGAGTCCAAATATTAGCTGCCGGTTAAAAACAGCTGTAGTAATTGCCTCCGAGGGGGGTGGGGGTGGGGGGGGGGGGGTGGGGGGGGGTGCGCTTATCACCAGTTGTGTGTGTTTGTTCAAAACACAACTAACGCAATTATGAACGTATTATCTCATGAAATTTTCAGGGCATTTCGGGGATGGTCAAATGAAGATTCGATTAGATTTTAGTGTGGATCCGGTAATATGATCTGGATTCAACTAAGAACGTCATCAGGGAATATTCACAAATGTACAGTCACTTATGTGCGAAAGAAGCTGGGAATATGGGCCGAATACTTGAAAGCAAACATGGGTTTTGGAGCATCCCACAATAGGAGGCTTGCATTCCTTAAAATGCAGATTTCTTGTTTTCCTATCAAATCATGTCACGACTAGCAAGATGGAAGACCCCTTAACACCGGAAAGGCGGCGAACAGACACATCCTGCAGAGGAAACCTAATGAAAAATATAACAGGATAAGCGGAGTATATATAGACACGAAAGTGCGAGTCGATACACAAATAAGGTATATTAGTACTAGGCGTATCGAGAAGAACAGTGCAGAACCAGAAGTTGCTCCTATAAAAAATATTACGGTAGGGATTTATTATATAGGAGTATGACGTGACAATTTTACCGTCTCACATTATCACGCCTCCAGAAGTTTTTAGTTCGCCATTTTCGCTTAATCTGAGAGCCGCCTGTAGTCCCTTTCCCCAGCCCTTTTAAAAAGGACTACTTGATTTGGGTTTCATGTAAGACAAACAATACCTAGAATCTGTTGACATTTTCACAAAATCAATGATCAAATGAACTTTAAGAGTTGAAGAATCCTCATCAAAGAGCGATCTCTTATTAGTTATATTGCAGAACTGCTGTTACCCATCATGGTATTCTACAATTATCCGCAGTTCCCATGGTATCTATTTACTGGCGATCGAGGGCGGTTCGTGTTCTAATGACAGTCATCAGATTAAAATTAACCAATATCATTGTAGTATAATGGAAGAAATTGGTTGTAATATCATGTTCGATTATTGATTATTAATCGATCATTATATTTTTGAACGGGTAAATTCAGTCTTACCTGCACATCATGCTGAAAGGCCAAGTTAACGGCCGGCTTGTTGGCACTTTTTTGCTACATAAGGCTATATTTCATTGCTGTTCGCGTGTCCCGTGTTTTTTTATATCTCTGACAGGTTTGCATTATTCTGGATAATATGACATCCTTTGCAATGATTACGCAAAAATGCAACCATGTATAAATATATATATATATATATATATATATATATATATATATAATGTTTAATTGGACCAATCGAGCTTACTTTGATCCGTGACACAAATAATATACATATATATATATATATATATATAAAGATCTGCACACAGGCATTGATCTAAACACAAGGCTATGAACGAGGTGTAAACATAAAAGAATACGTGTGAATAAACAGACTTAAGCTTAAATAAAGGGCTTCTTCATCCTTGAAGGGTTTAGTTACATACCCCGTGGAAATCATACTTGCATGGATGGATCAGGTGTCAGCAATGCTGACTCATAATCGGAGCATTTTCGCCAATGGTAGGGTTGTGTGATAGTAAACAAACTTTGCTTGACTTTGTCAAGAGTGACGAAACAAATTGTTCTGTGATCGAGCAGTGCAGAGCAGTTTTCGATAATGCATATTGTGCCACTCTAACATCTAGGTGGAGTGTCCTTTATTAGATGGACAAAAATGACGCTAAGCGCTATAACCAAAAGTCAAAGATGTTCATTATTTATTGGTACGAAGGTGATATCGCCTGTATTATTGTATTGTTAATACACAATTTTCAAAATGTCCGTTTAGGCCAGACCAATGCAAAATTAATAAATTCCACTACGGAATCGCCCCTCCTGTCAATCGCTGGTTTTATTTCAAAGAGCACAGGCTCTTGGGTAATGTCGCTTTTTTCTCATTTATTCACACACATGAGATGTTTATTTCCCTCAGATAATAAACATCTAAAATTATAGTGTTGTTTTAGTCATACACAAGGTTAATTATGAACTGTTACATACAATTGTAAATGAATTTCCCTCAGATTATTAACATGTAAAATCATAGTGTTTGTTTACTCATACACAAGGTTAATTTTGAGCTGTTACTTACAATTTTTATGAATTATTATGTAAAAACTGATGTACATCATTATAGGACAAGAATAATACATCTTTCCATGTGCCAGTATGAAAATCTACAGCTTACAGCAAAATCTTACGATTTAAAGGGGTTAGATTTGGGAATAATACTTTGAGTGAAGATGATGCTGGTTGTGTAATATGTGTGTAGCATTTAAAAGCCGTCAGAAAGATGTATCCTCCAGTTAAGAAAGATATTAAAACGTGTTTATTATTTTCTTTTCTGAATTGTGAAATATCTAAACTTATTTTCTTACTGCCCTGTGTCTGCACCAAACAATCATGTTACTATATTCAATGTTGATGTTTAGAGGACATATACTCTATTAGTCAGTCCTCTTTGTCATGGCATGACCCCTCACCGCTCCCCAGAACCGTTTCTGGTATCGTGCTTCTGTTATTCATATGTAACCCTTATTATATATTACCCATTTTGACTTCAGCGTGTAAATACATGCTGCTCTGTTATCACGAGAATATATGATTATACGACTAATTTGATCGTTCAACAGAAAGTTGAACGACCCCTATTTTTTATTCCCCTATCTATTATCCCAATCTACGTATCTGACTTTTTTTAACCTACATTTTATCTGTCCGGGGACGCATCAGTGGTACGGATACCGATCGCTGCTTTTGAATGGGTCTAGATAATGTTTGTGTCTACTGTGTTATATCCCATCATAATGATACATTCTTTCAAATCTTGAAATAGATAAAACCACACAGCCTCCAAGCTCAGATTCAGAATTTTGACATGGTAGGGGTTTAGCTTTACCACCGGTGGATTAATAGCCGAAAATGAGGTTCCCCGCTCCATAAACGGGATCGGGCTGTTTTTAGCCTTATAAAGTCTGGGAGAACACCACAATAACGGTCATTTTATGAACACCTCCCTCACTTCCGGGAGAAATCCTCTTAGCCACGCTCTTTTATTGACACACGATGCGCATGGCGGGAAGTATCGGAATTAAAATCCTTGTAGGTTGCAGTTTAACCGGTAGGTGTCACCTGTTACTGGATTAAAATCTACAAAATGCATGCTCATCTGCATAGTTAATAAACAAATAAATGAATAAACTTTATCTTTATTTGACAAACTGAATAAAACAATTTTATATAGTGCATTTGTCATTTCACAAACACAATGTTTCTACTCCTCATATATAAACAGGAGAGGGCCCGGGTCCAGTTGAACTTTTCATCCTCGAACTCCCCGTACCCGATTTCATCAAGGGTTGTCCTTTGGAATATGTTATTAAATTTCACATATTAGCAATTGATGCCACAAATAAAGGAGGACGCATAAACCTAAGTAACCAGAACTAAACTAAAATCATACCTTGCATGTATTTAAGGAATGCAATGAATCAGTATCTAAGAAAATGATCTACTTTTTACATGTTTAGTCCTATAGTATTTTCCACAGTAGGATGCCCATTAAATTTGGCCACATTTTCATAAACTGGCAGATTAATTCCAGATTGTATGCTGCAATGAAGGAATGGGGGAATTGGCCTAATTAGATATAATTAAATTAAAATCATATTTTGCAAAATATTTAAGTAATGCAATTATATCAGTATCTGAATAAACAGTCTATGAGGTCCATCCAATTCATGAGGGTCAAGGTCACTGATCACATGCTCAAACAACTGTACTTGAAAGCTCCTGATTGGCTTATATTCTAAAAAATGCTGTTGTCTGCAACCCATGACAGACTCCATGTCAGTTGACAACAAGATTCAGGAGAACTATAATTGCATAATATAAATGTAGGTTTTTGTTATGAAGTTATACATCCTATAATAGGCCTTTGGTCCCTCATCAGATTTAAAGTAAGACTGTGCTGTAATTCTTGAGTTTCTGAGAATAATTGCCAAATTTCAATGGTCACCCTACTGTGGAACAGACTAAAGCAATGAAAGCGAAGATCATTGGTCACATGCACAAAGGTATGCATTTTAAAGTGTCTGTTTCGTTGATGATATTAAAAGAAGTTGAGCCAGAGACTCCACATCACACAAGATCCGAAAGAACCACCAAGGATACATACACACACACACACACACACACACACACACACATATATATATATATATATATATATAAATGTTAGTGCTAATTGTGAAGTTTAAATCTCGTATTTATGTCTTCTGTCGGTCACTAACATTAGTATCAAATCATTTGATAATGTTTTATTATCAGTCGGCCAAGCATGTTATGGCAATAGCGGTATTCGATTTTGCCTTTTCGTGAAGCACGGTCAACTTGTGAAACACCTTGAAAGTTTTGGTCACCGGCAGGTGGGTGGAGCTTAAATTTACTTCACGAAACATTATCAATACTCCTCATTTGACGTAGGGGTGAAGCTTATTTTGATATAAAGTCCATTCCACCAAACTGTGTCAACCTGATTTTTCTTAAATAATTTTGTTGAAGTGACCACGATGAAACTAAGACACTAATATATGCATGAACACTAATACTTTATCTGAAAAAGTATATTTCAGTTTTACTTTAAAATATGGGACAATATGACATTAAAGACATTTAGATAATTTAACGTTTTACTGCTTTTGGAACACTTCCCAATATTCTGATCAGCTGTGTCCCTGCATGAAAAGCCATCTATGGTCTAGCTCCTTTGGTTTTTAGACTTCAACAATTATAGGCCTACTCTGTTCAAACAAGGGTCAACTCAGGCTTTTGAAGGTAATGTAAATAAAATGGTTCATAATATATTTTTAAATTGACTGGGAATGTTAATGCAAACTTTGCCCCCCCCCCCCCAAAAAAAAAAAACACATATAGACCGTTACAAGTGTATTTATGAACAACAGTGACTGAGTACAAATATAAAAGTATGGTATCACAGCTAGGTTGGGTTCTATGACGTTACAATGGACGTGACCTGGGTTGTGTTTTCGTTGTCCGAACATGTTCTTGTTCCTGTTCGCAAAATGATGCAAACAAGAACAAGTAACCAAAACTCATTGTTCACATAAATGCGCCTTAAAAGTACCATTCATAACTATTCAACAATGCATGTCATTTGATTTCATTTATTTTTTATTAAAAATATGAGAAGCATTCAAATGGTGACAAATTTATTGTTGTATCAGTCAATGAAACTTAAATGAACAGTCCAAGTGAGGGCAGGACCTTCTTTCCTTGCCGCCATTGTTGCCTGCCTTTACCTTATTCCTACGACCCCTGGTGGTGTAACCAACACCGGGAATTGGTAATGATTTTCCTGAACAACGAACAAGAACATCGTCGTGTTTGTGGGCTAAAACGGTCTTTGTTCATGAACAGAGGTATGAAAAGGAACATGTTCATGGAACGAAAATTTATTTTATTCTAGTTCTTGCAGAAATTTTTACGTAATCATATGAGATCTTAATATTATACTTTTGCCTGTTGCTCTTTGGGAGTGGCTGTTGGCATGTTGTCCAACTCCCTCAGAACGGGAAAATTGTTACAATGTCAGCAATTTTGAAGCAAGTTTGGTATAAAATTACAGGGAATATTCTCTTTTCAGAACCAAACAACATAAAAGGGTTGGGCCTAAAAATACTTATGGGGAAAATATCCCCCAAGAACACCCCTTCACAAACCTTGCCGCTGTTTTTTTTTAGTTTTTGTTTTTTTTTTTTTTGTTTGAATTCTCGACATTTGCATGAATTATTTAATATTTGCTTTAATACCTGGGTTTCACAATGTAATTGAAATGAGTGAATCATACCATATAAGTTATTTCTGAAGATTACTATTCATTTATATTTGAGGAAACTATCACACATTTTTTTGTGAGTAACTCATATTTTACAGATTGAAATTAGAGCCTAATTTTATGGCAAAATAACATTCCTGATAATATGGGATAATATGGGAATGTGGATAGGTTAAGGTAATATGGTATGTCCACTGTGGTCGGAAAAGTTCAACATTCCAAGCCATCACAGCTTGGTTTCACTCAAAGAATTTAGATGGTAAACTCATTAAAAGTAACAAAACAGTCGGTAAACACAAGCCTATGCTGCTCTGCAACTCACTTAACATGTCTTAATCATGCATTTGATGTTATTAACTATGTAACTGTGGTTATCCTTCACCGTTCTACATCATACATTTCACATATTGTTGCAAATTTTAATGTTTTAGTCGACAAAAGTTTTCCAATTGACTTGATCCAGGTTCTTACATGGGTAAAAATGTAGTCATAAGCGTTTTAAAATAGTATGAATATTTTATTATGTTATAATAGTGTTTACATTTCAATTATATGTTTTTGGTATTCCATTCTAAGTCTTATTGCCTGAAGAGTATTCTTCATAAATATCCTAGAAACAAGAAACAGGCATCATTTGTAGATGGGTTTGTAGATACTGTTTGGCAATGTTTGTTTCATAATATGATGAGATATATAAAACAAAAGACTATTTCATACCGATTTAGTCAATCTATTAAACTAACTGAATTATTTTTTTGTTAGTTGACTGAAAAAAAAGCATTTTAAAAATTGACTGATTTTACACATTGACTATAACATATATTTTACCTATGAGTAATTTCGAAAGCTTAATTGCTTACAAGAGCGACTGCACGTGTCCATCTTGTAGGAGTGTTAGCGACAAAAAGAGCACTGGACTGAATGTTTTATTACAGGGCCGGCCTGCAATGTGTCACTCTCATATAAATAGCTGGACCACTTATATGTGGCTTTGTTTCCATGATAATGTAGGATTTTACCTTTTTAATCATGCAAAGTTATGTTGTTTTTTTCTGAGAAGGAAAATTTTGACATCAGATGCTGCGTGAGGTGGCCTTTACCACAGTTTGCTCCGGGAGGTGCTGCCATCTACAGACTGGGAGAGAACTAGACTCATGTTTCTCAAATGAGACTCATGAGGCGCCACTTTCTCCGCGTTTTTAAACATGTTTATGGTCTCTCAGAACAATTTGCTGGAGCTGTCAAAATGCATATGCACTGTATGCATGCAGTACAGCTTTATTTGAAATGATAATATATGGTGAAAATTATGCGTTAGTCTATACTGCATGACGATAATCCAGCCATCCGATAAGCAACGCCATCTGGAGGTGTTTTTTTTAGACTATGAACTTAACAAGTGACCCATGGGTCATGAGCTCAGCTGACTGGGAAGAGATTCGCAAAAGGAAATTTTATCATCTAAATGGTATTATATACCCATTCAACTGAAGCATCAAACAGATTAACCAATAGGCCAAAATTGTGTCTGTATTTATATATCTCAAAAATAGAGAAAAAAATGCGTAAAAATACAGGTGGCTCCACCAGTCTGCAGAAACAAATAAAAACACTTAATGGTCAATATCCACGCAAAGAATCATGGTGATCTCTGCATTAGTTGTTCAGATACTTCAATTCTGTATCAGTTTTTCCATTATTCTGAGGGATTCTTCGGAGTCCTATAGCTTGAAGAATATGGGTAACAGAGACCTTATTCAGGTTTCCACAGACACTTTTCATTGGCCTTCTTGCATGAAAAGAATGAAGATTCTAGGTCCAGTTGTTACAATTTGTGCCACGTTAACAGATGACAGCATCCTTAAAGATCTCAAAAATAGAGAAAAAAAATTTGAAAAAATTGAATAAAACATAGGTGGCACCACCAGTCTGCAGAAACTGATGAAACACTCTATAATCAATATCCATGCAAAGAATCATATTGTTCTCTGCATTAGCTGTTCAGATACTTCAGCTTTTGTATCAAATAGTCCATTATTCTGAGGGATACTTCGGAGTCCTATAGCTTGAAGGATATGGGAAACAGAGACCTAATTTTAGGTTTCCACAGAGACTTTTCATGGGCCTCCTTGCATTACAAGAATACAGAATCTAGGTCCAGTTGTTACGACTTGTAACCTGTTGACAGATAACAACATCTTTAAAGGTCTAAGAAAAAAAAAACAGAGAAAAAATTCGTAAAAATTTGAAAAAAATAGAGGTGGCGCACCCAGTCTGCAGAAACTGATGGAACACCTCATGATCAATACGTATGCCAAAAATCATTAACATTAATGTTGTAGTTATTAAAATACAGCAGGTTTTGTATCAAATTTTTCATTTTTCTGGGGGGTATTTTGGAGCCATACAGCTTAAAGGATATGGGTAACAGAGACCTAATTTCTGGTTTCCATGGAGACTTTTCATAGGTCTCTCAGTGTGTCAAGAATGAAGATTCTAGGTCCAGTCTTTAGGATTTGTGCCCTGTTAACAGATGTTCACATTTTTAAAGGTTTAAAATAGAGAAAAAAATTCGTAAAAAATCGAAAAATACAGGTGGCACCACCAGTCTACAAGAACTGATGGTACATCTCATGATCAATATGCGTGCCAAAAATCATGACTATCAGTGATGTAGTCAATGAGATATTGAAGTTTTTGTATGAAATTTTTGACTATTTGGGGGGGGGGGTACTTTGGGGCCCCATAGCTCGAAGGATATGGGTAACAGAAACCTAATTTCTGGTTTCCAAGGAGATTTTTCATGGACCTCTCAGAATTTCAAGTTACAATTTTCTAGGTCCAGCTGTTACGATTTGTTCCAGGTTAACGGACGGACGGACGGACGGACAGACAGACGGACATACGGACAAAGCGGGATCGCTATAGCTCAGATGACCTACAGTCAGCTGAGCTTAACATTGATTCAGCTTGTTTCCATTATTAACGGTTAGCCCACACACATAAATAATAAAATAACAATAAATCTGACTTAATACTCTGAGAACATGCATTTGACCCCGGATTTTGTGCAGTTGTATATCTAGAATTCTAAATTCTCATCAATGAGAAAAAAAAACTGAATTTCACCAATAAGGGTATCACTCGTATCAAGTTTTACCCAACAATATTCATTTATAAAGACTAATCATTATTAGTTTGCAAACATTCTGTTATATTTCTGTAATAATTATATATTTTTGTCATATTTCATGGTTCCTAATTTTCATATTATATAATGATTTTCAAACTCGAGATGAAATGGTAATAGTTCAACCTTATTTCCTTGGCCTTAACTTTTTTATATATAGGTGGGCCCTTTAGGTCCCATTTAATGCTTACGGAGAAAGCTTGATTATAAGTGTCTGAGGCTCTAATGTTATCTTAAATATGCACCATCTGAGAACTGGTTCGAAACGAAAAAATTTGCCAACTTGCAAAAGGGTACAGAAATATACGTTATTTCTTAAACGTTACTTGTGGACACACACAAGTTTTAATCCATTATCAATGATACCTTTAAGAATGAGTATGATGATTTTTAGATTAACTTTATAACTTTATTAGATGGATTGAAGCAAGAATAGCATTGAAAAAATTTATACAGAGAACTTGTACCTTGTACTTGTTTTAAAAAAAGGAAGGACTATTTACTAGATCGATTTACTTTCCATGGCCCTACGATACCTTTATCTACTGGAACATGAACATATAGCTTACACTTTTATTGAAAATTTAAATAATTGGCCGCGACTCTAATTGTGCCCATTAATTCATATTTTGTGATACAAAAACGTCCCGACATGTCTTACAACACAAGTTTCTCCCTTGCTGACTCTGACAGATTCCTGGTAACTGGTAGCGACATCTCATAGAGCTTGTACGGTCTCCGTATTCACACCCCCCTGTAACGATAACAACACAGTCAGATACTACAGACCCTCGCCCTGCTGACATCTGGCGGGTGAAGAGTGAACCACATGTTTTTACCCTGTGGATTTCAGAATGTGGACTCCGAAACATCTTACAAGAGGACAAATATTGCAGAGTATTAAGTTGAGATGTGCTACCTATTTTTGGAGCTACAGGTCCGGGTATACAGCAGGGGCGCAATTTCCTATCGCGGGGTGTCTGCTAGAACCGTTGACTTTTAGTCCCTCCCCCTTTTTTCAACATATAAAAAACCTCTATAACATGGTCACAAGTCACATGGGACTTGTATGATCTGCCCACTTTAATGAGATGCCCAAAATATGTTGGTCATATCCGCAACATAAATAATAAGAAGGAGAGAAAAAAAAACGGACTACCAAAGGTTCCCATTATATAGAGGTGCCCACTTTATTTAGGTGCCCACTAGGAAATGTCCCACTGCAGTGTAATGAAAATAATGTTATCAGTGGTGGGCCAAGAAGCCAATCTGGGTGGAGGAAAGTATTTTTAATGAAATGAGACTATCGAGGGTATGTATCCGCTGAAAGGGTTGGACGTGGGAGAGGGTGAAAATATTTGAAATTTTTGTTCAAAATGTAAGCAATAATTAAGCAGTTTTGGGTTTAAAATAACAGGATAGTATTTTTTCAGAAAACAACAATAGGTAAAAACCTTTGCCCTAAAAATTCTAATTAATACCATCTGAATGACTTTTTATATGACCGTTTTTGACGGTACGTATTATGGTATATCGTCCTTCCGTCTGTCCGTCCGTCCGTTAACTTTTAGTGTCGCCGCGATAACTTACGAGGGCTTTCATGGATTTCACGAAACTCACCCTAACTACTTACCAACAGAATATCTCTCCCGAGTTAGATTATAATAAGAATCGATGCATATTTAATGAGGTCAGAGATAACCGGAAATTGGTAGCACCGTATGGACCTAAAATGTGACTGTATTTATTAAACTCAGTTCAAATATTAACCGATACAGTTTTTGCCTGATTTTAATTCTCGGCAATAAGCAAGCAAATTTAATGAGGTCAGAGGTCACAAGACATAAGACGGGCGTATTATGCACGTTTGCGGTGCTCTTGTTCAATCTGAGAGTTTAATAGCTGGGAAACACAATGTTGTTTGAAACGGGAGAATCATGTTATATCATCAATCATATAGGTGTTTTATTCAAATCTGAAAAAAATGCAGTTCATTGATATTTGAGGAACATTGCAACACTGTTGCAAATTTTGTTCATAACTTTTTATCTTTACAGATTGCAATTAAGGCCTTTTTTAAAAAACAAACAGACATTTATTTATTAATAGGAAAAATGGGGGAATATAATACGGTTTAATGTGCGGGAGGTGGGGACGGGTGATACATACCCGCCCCCGCCCCTTGCATAGGCGTACCAAAGTGCAAAAACTGGCCCTTACCAATCACTATTGTAATAATTATCACAATAGTGAACGTTATTACAATAGTTGTTGCAACAGTGCGCCCATGGCGTACATGCATACAGACTGACCCTATTGCAAAACCCTTGTCCTTTGTTTCAACTGTTGGGTCAACTGTTTCGACCTTCCTACCTTTCCAATTTGAAACGCGGCACCTATGTAACACGTTAGCTTCAATGATGATATCAAAGTGTATGATTTTGAAGCAGAAATAACAAACTAAAAAACTACTGCTCCATATTTAATCACCTGTCTCATCATTAGTTGTTAACTATTTTCTAGAAATATTGTTGATGTTTCTAATTTTAACACTCCGCGATAACCGAATAACAGATGTTACGGTACAATGCCATATCTGATACTGATAAAAAATCATTTAAAAAAAGAAAGAAAATATTACGGTGATCCAGATCACAAAAAATACTTCATTGTTCAATTGGTGGTTCCGTGACCCTTCTCAAGATTCTAAACAAAATGTAAAATAAATCCTTAAAACTGCTAACAGAGAAAAAAAAAACAACATACCAAGCGGTTACACGGATATTTAACTTATGCAGCATTCTTGACAAAGACTCCATTATATAAACAATCCGGAAATGGTTGTAAATTAATATGAGATCCTATAGTACATATAATTTGCAAACTGGTACGTTATTCTTTCAAAGAAACGAAAATTTATTTTCGAATATTTAATATAATAAAAAGTCGATAATATAGTAAGTGCATTATTGGAAGCACTCATGCATTAAGAGCTAGCCACATACACCGAAACTTTTTTTGTTATCTTCTCCAATAGATTTCATTCAGCTTAAAAATGAAATTTTATATATTATTACAATTAAAGAATCGTTCTAAGAAAGAGATTTTATCGGACTTATGTCAAGTATTTTAATATTAGCTCCCTAAGAACTTTACTAGTTGCTAAAAAATACACATTTTAAAATTGATTTACATAAACTAAATATTTGAAATGAATCAAATGTCAATATATTCACCGTTAGATTTTTTATTTTAATAATACATTCTTCAAGGGGTCTAAAATGAATTTAAAACAACTTAGGCAAATTAAAATAAAAGGTTTGGCTCTCAGGCACAGCTCGCGTCTATTTTAACCCCCGCATTAAAAATATTTATTTTGAATTCCATCTTTCAAGAAGAGAAAATAATACAGTTTTGATAAGATTTCCTCTGTTATGTGGTGCATTTCCTCTGTTTAGCAAAATGAGCCCGAGTTAATTGCTAGATTATAACGTTATTAGTGTACTAGAATGGACGTTTCCAATATAGATAATATGACGCGGGAGAGCAGGGCTGGATCCCGTTCATTTGAGGGATTTTGTTTAAAACCGATCAATAAAAGGTAAAAAAAACGTGTTTTAAAAATTATTGCAGTTTAAATTAATATATTTAAATATTTTTGGAGGTTTCTTGAAAATAAATATGACGATTTTTAAGGATTGTTAGCGGTTGTAATCCGCATAACCCCCACCCATCTTCCGGATCCGGCCCTCGGAGAACACAAAATGGAATAATGGGTCACCTTCGCCGTTTGGTTGTTTATATCGTCGACAGGTGTCGCAGCAGTAGCGGTCCATCTCATAACATTCCCAAGGATACAACAGGGGACAGTAGCGGGCTGCTAGATCACCAAACGGGCATCCTTTGAGAAATCATAAAGCAACATATGTCAACGTATAAATGCATGGGATAACAACCTTAGAGGTGGTTTGCAATGGGTCTAATTTACTGAACTATATACACGCAATTCGTGTTTGAGTATTATGATTTATGTATACATAAAATAAAATGATGAGGGGGCGAACTTGTTCGTTGATTTAAAAAAAATACGTTCGAGAAAAAAATGTGAAATTTTTGCCAATTTAATTTTTCGAATGCTGCATATTAAAAAAAAAAACCTTAAGGCCATAGCACTAAACAGCAACATTACTGAGATCCTGATGCTAATTTAAACACGCTCGCGCGAACACACACACACACACAAACACAAGAATTAAGAATTGATCCGCGAAAATATAGAAATGGCAATTCTGTAGTAATCAGCGTATATGTTTGTGTATGTGTTGCCTATCCACTTTCGCAGTCACACAATAGGGTATTTTCTTTTTTAATATATAATATAACTTTATCGCCTGACACGAGATTAAACCTACATTATCAGACCTAAAAATGTTATTGGTAAGTAAGTTCCATAACAGTTGTGAAATATATAAATGTAGACAACAGTTCATTATAAGTAATTTCATTTTTTCTAAGATAACGTAAAATGTTACTGTGTTTTCCAATAGATTACTTTTTTTGAATATTTTTTCCCTAATATACTACACGTACGCGATGTGTGTTTGTTGATGTGTAGCATGCAAGACAAACGATATTGACACTTAATTAACCCACAAGAAAACAAACTGAAAATCTACATAATTAAAACTGTAAGTGTAAGTAATGAAAAAAAATGTCGTATATACCTGGGTCCGTTTTCCGCCGTAAGAGGGAGCAGGTGTAGCAACAGTCTTGTTCCTTCTCATAACATCTGTATGGAAACCGTAACATGTCTGGGCACCAATGATTCCTGTCTCCAAATTCACACCCTAGTCAAGAAAAATAAATTTTACTTTTGCCACAACGATAAACCAATGTTTTTTTCTCGAACCGAAATATGAAAAAATTGCACTCCTATTTCTTAAATGACAAAAATGAGACAATATTAAATTTTGTCAATTTGCAAGAAGGATACAAAAACGTGCGACAGTTCTTGGAAAGGTTCATATAAAAATTCGAAGTTGAAAAAGAAATAATTTTTCAACGGAGTCTAATAAAAAATATAGTTAAGCGCACGAATATCCCCATTTTGTCACTTCAAGAAAAATGAGACTATTAAATTTTGTCAATATGTAACGAATATCCCCTTTTTTGTCATTTCAAGAAAAATGAGACAATATTAAATTTTGTCAATATGCAAGGATACAAAAACGTGCGACAATTCCTGAAATGGTTCATATCTAAATTCGAACTTGAAAAGGTAATTCTTCAACAGAGTCTAGTACAAAAATATAGTTAAGGGCCTGATCGAATATCTTCTTTTTCATCATTTAGCAACATTCGCGTTCGTGCCAATTATTAAAAAAAAAAAGAAAACCTACCCGCAAAACTAGAGTGGAGGTCCCATATAATAATTATTGCTTTTGGTGTGGTGTAACTGAACCAACCGTATTATTATCTTTCCTATGTTACGTTTGCAGGTTTATGTTAAAAAAAAGTGATTGTAGCATGTTGCTTCTTTTGGATACCAGGGGCTGCTGTCTGGCCAGCACAGATGAAACGGAATTACGACATCTGTTGGGGGATTACCAAAGCAGACGACTTCCGCTCACAAAGCTGATTTAAAAGATCCTATATCACACCCATAAAACAGCTTGAGGTTTAGGCCTCTTTTGGACGACTATACTGTCAAGTGTTTATGCACAGCTTTATCCTTTTGAAAGTTTACAAGTGACATTAGACTTGGGGATCTCCTTTTCACGCAGAATGGCCACGATTTGTCACGTTGCCTTTGATTGCATATAGATTAACCCTTGTACTGTCCAATTTGATTTCAGATTTTGAACAAGTTCTTAATATCTTTTTATTTCCATAACAGGTAATATCTCGCTCCGTTTTTATTGTATCTTCACCAAATGATCAACAGAGAAGGATTGCTGATGGTAAATAAAAACATTTAGAACCGAATATAAGAAAACAAATATCCTGAAATCCAAACTGATAACTAATGAGGGACTTTTTAGGTGTCTCTAATAAGTGGTCCTGATTAGGCATTATATAGCGACAAAGGCTTTCTGATAATTGACCGACAGTGTCAATTTTAGCAGAGATTATGTTGAAAGTTACGTTCCATACCATGGAATATTTAAATTGCCAACTGGTGTAAAGGCTAGAGCCAACCAGAATTAGCTCAGCCATTCACTGCTCTATGAATATTAAATAGGACTAGGTGACCTTCCGTCTAGCCTCCCACGCTCCATGTATACCTGGTGTTTATGATCCAAACCACCCCATTCCTGCAGATGAGTGGTCTGTCTGACATTCTCAGCCAGTCACTGAGCAGGTGGCTACACGCTTCTTTTCCGCTCTATGACCTTTGGGTTTTCATCATTGCTCCTTATAAAAATATATATACTGCAAAGGGTCTTGAGTTTTATAATGGATGGATCATGAATATTTACTTGCTTTTGGTATCTGATACAAAAGAGCGACCTTATTCTAAAATTATACCCTCATTCTCATTTTTCACATAGGCTGTCTCGATATTGCGATAATTTTTCTGTTTGTAAGAAATCAGCATTATTCCCGAATTACTCACCTTCAATACCTGTGTTTTTCGGCCAACAATACTTACAGCACGTGGTATTCAAGTGATAACAGTGGTTTATGTCCGTGACGTGCTCTTCACATGGCACGCCCATGACGTCACCATCGGAGCATCCGTCAGGTGGCACTGGTGTTGATGCCGGCCATGTTCTGAGAGAGACAGATGCAGCCGTTTTAACATAACCAGGAATATCAGTATGGCCAGATGATACTGTAATACTTGTCCTTTCGTAACGCGTATCGTTGGACTCTGACGTCACAAAATCCTGCGTAGTGAGCCTGCTTGCCTCATTTTTGCTTGCGGATGCATCTGCCATTGACACGGCAGTTGTCACTAAATATGTTGCAGTGGATATAGTTTTGACACTATTAATTTTTGTGGTCGATTCATCGGAAGTATGTTCTGTCACCTGGGTAACAGCGGAAGTTCCACTTCCTGTCGATGCGGAAGTTGTTACTCTTTCTGATGTGAGGGATAATGCTGACCCTGATGCATTATTAGGGATATGTGTTGATGATGTTCCCACGGAACCGGAAGTAGTTACCACGCTTGTTCTGGCTGACGTGATAAGCTCATCAGAGGTAGCAGTTGTTGCCATTTTTGTCGTTGATTCAAGTGATCCACCATAAGCGGAAGTGATAGTCATATTTTTCGTAGGTGTGAGCGACCAGTCGGAAGCGGAAACAGTTGCCATATATGTAATAGCTTTGGATGTTTCCTGTTGGTAATCATATGTTGTGCTCTTTTGTGCCTCAGTCGTTGTTTGGACTGCGCATGTCTCACAGCATACTTCCGTATTCCACCGGTAGGTGCATAACTCTGGTCGACATACTGTTGCGCGGTCTCCGTATTCACAACCTGAAATATACTAATATATATTATCAGAGGCAAATCAGAGGGCACTAACGGAACTGACGCCAGGGGGGTTGACATATGGGCCAATTTAATCAAGAGAAATATTAGCTGGAGTGAAAATAAATTTCATAACATACATAACTGGACATAACAGACGAAACTGGGTACGGATAACAACTTTCAGGCCCTTGTGCAGAGATTTCATTGCATGTTGCAGTATGTAAACGTTATCCTGAATGTCTGGAAACCGACATATATGTTCATTTTTTGTTGAACTTTTCTGGATAATGATAATTGAATATATTTGATATTAATGAAGACGTCAGGAGAAAATACGTAAATGTATAACGTGAGCCGTCAAAATGTCTAGAAAAAAGGATAGGCCCTCAAATTTAAATTGTATTATAAATGTCATTTTGTTTGTGTGAAATCATTTCCTTTGATTAATAAGTCTAGCACCGATCATTTACCGGTGCATTACCTGGTTATCTGAAAAATACCTCAAATTTTAATAGAAAAAAATTAAATATAGCTCTACACAATCTTTGCTCTTGGCCACGAAATTTATATTATCCATGGTTTGACCCCTTGTGTTTGAAATCTTATGGAAAGCGCACATTAATGAACTCCTCGTGGATTATACACATAAAATTGTTATCTGCATTTATTCCTTCGCCGTTCTTTGGATACTGAATTGTGCTTTCTCTCGTTCATTCTTGTAGCATACAATCTCCGTATTTTGCAAATGTCTCATATGGCCATTTGTCGGAGGTGGCCAACTTCTGTTCTTTATCAGCATTTCTGCTCAAATGGTAGGTATGGTAGGTATTGATTTGAAACTTCAGTGTTTTTCATCGTACTTTTATTATATTCACTGTGATGCTTCGTGGGACATAGATCACCGAGTATACAGCTGAGGTCTGCTGTTTTTTAGAATACACCATTGCTTGAGATGGACTATAATTTTCTAAGGTGCCTGTCTGTTTAGACCTTTTCGGTTTGTAATTGTGATTTTGTTTATTTTGTTGATAAACAGTAGCATAATCAGTGTACATATGCATAGTTAATATGCAACGTTAAACTTATTATATCGCAAAAAACTGAGAATTAAGGAAATAATGAGCGTTTTATCATAGTTATATAATGTTTATATCTTCCAAATTGAAATAGATTTGTTTTAAAATTATACTCACAGTGAGACTACGCGATAAATTTACCGATTGTTTTGTCTGTCTGGTTATAAAATATAAACTATTTACAGAGATGTGCACTTGATTATAGTTATTATATTGGGTGTAACTTCGCTTATATCAGCATGTGGAAAGATTCATCTAAATAGCGCATACAGGGAACGCCTTTTGAAGAAAATATACACACTCTGAAAATACCTGAATTAAAAAAAAAATAGTAAAATTTGATGAATGCAGTCGCCAATCAATCACTTGAAGTCAGCCCCCCCCCCATCCCCAAGTCCGCAAACTGAGCGATAATGGGGAAATGGCTGTGCTGTGTAAAACCTTGAGAATAAGATCGCAGTAAAAAATAAATATCACATGCATATATTTGACCTAGGATTTATATTGTGGCCACATATCAGCTTTGATAATCAGCAATAGAGATCTAGCGCAAACGGAAAACGGCAGAAGAAAAAGTAAAGAGACAAAAGAAAATAAAAATGAAATGGTTTTGTATTGGTGTCGAGGGGGCTTAAGTAAGTCCACCCACAACATATTTTCTCCCAAATATGGATATATAATTAACTCTTCAACACCCGACCTACTCAAAAATGGACAGTAATGGATTTTGCATTCGGGTGTGAACGTGGGGGGGGGGCGCTAAGTTGACCCACCCGCAATTTATTAATACTAAAATTTGTAATTAGATATAAATTTATCAACCCCTATATGCCTTTCCTTCCTAAGGGGAGATTTAAAAGATCATTCTCGACTTGTAGTGAGAATTATACATACCAATCAAAGGTGTCTTATTCTATTTAACTCCGCTATAAAACCATGTATCTGACATATTTGCTGTGACTTTGCTACTTGTTTGCTAAATCCGGAACCCGGTGTACGACAGGATTATCGGGATTTACCATTAACTTCGCCGCTTTGAACGGCTATTTCGTCATTTTCAAACCAGATTAGTATTGTGCTTTGAAAAACAACAACAAGCCGTGTAGTACAAAACAGGATTTTAGACAATGCATTACTTGCTCGGTTTACAACACCATACCATAAGGACAGGTAGATTTAATGTCCACATGGACCATATTTATAATCGACCCGTGATTTGGTTAATAAAATTAGGATTGGCTATCAGAAGGAGCTTTGACTGTCAGCAAAGTATGATAGAGATTTATTTTATTAAAGATATAAATATTTTATGACGATAGCATTGAACAAAAAAAATTCAAAGAACGTTGCCTGGCAGCAATGTAGGTTGAGCAATGATGTAAATAATTTTTCACCCTCCTGTAAATCCAATAAAAAGGCTAGATGTTTTAAATATTCAATTTTGCCTTAAAGTTATCTTAACTCTTTCACTGCTTGCCGCATTATTTTCTGTGTGATGCATATTATGAATTACCTAAAAAATATTCGACATCGACTCCATTGATAATCGTACCGATTCCTCTCATAAGGATTTTTGTCAACCTTTGATAATGTTAATGACTCTCGTCAGAGCCATAGATAATCGTATCGATTCCTCACATAATAAAATTTGTCAGAGCCTTTGATAGTGTTAATTTTTTTTAAAGGATAGGCCCATGGCCTGTGGATGACACTGTCTATTGAATGAAAATGAAGGTATCCATATGATAAGAATGATGTGTTATTATTCAGCCTTCTGGATTTCAGGTTTTATATGCAGGGGGTTAGGAATAATCCAGAAGTCATAACCTGTTGCTAAGACTTTAGAGCAAATCTCTGAGGTTCAACGAAATAACACAATAATGAAATTGAGGGGTTCAAACCAGGGACCTTTAGGTCCAAAGTCCAACGCCTTAACCACTAGGCTACGTCCTACCTTCGATAGACTTAACGACGCTTGTCACAGCCATCGATAATCGTACCGATTCCTCTCATAATGATTTTTTTGTCAGAGCCATCGATAGTTTTAATGGCTCTTGTCAGAGTCATCGATAATCGTACCGATTCCTGTCTCAAGGATTCTCTTCAAAGCAATGGATAATCGTTCCATTAATTAACCATTATATCGAAATCAGTTGTTTAATGAGAATTCTTTATATTCACTCAGCTGCGACCTTGAGCGAGGATACTAAATGTCTGCAGCGCTAGGTCATCACCTCCCCCTGTAACAGATCCTCATTGAATTCCTGATGTAGTGATACTGTATCCTACTTAATGGCAAATTGGATTACCAATGGTCACGAGTTCCCGGAAGAAAGTGTCATATATTTGCGCTGATTTTTGCTTCTCGCGTTACCCCTGCATCCTCGGGACCTGTCTGTTGGTGAATCATTCACTGGGCGCAGGATATTCCTCAATTAATACGATTACGGATACTTCTTTTTATTTTAATTCACCTGCCCCAGCGCTTTCTACAATGTCTCTCCCGGATGTACTGATGTCAGATCACTCCTGCTTCAGATTAACACCATAACATGTAGTGACATTCATATAAGGATGTTTTTCCATGCACGCGTTTAAAAAACTCCAATCAGTTAATTAGCCCTTTTCTCTTTCCATGTGTGCGATTGCCGCGCGCCAATTCACCGCACGTGTTGTCTTTGTTTCTCTGAATTCCTCGAAGGTCCTTGTGTTTTGATGACATCAAGGTTGACACACCCCAACACTTTTAGTATTTTATTCATTCTGATTATACAGGACTATTAAGGAAACAGAGTGCATGAATGAGAGATTTAATTTTAGCTCAGAGAGTGTGACAGATGCTTGTTTTATTGTGCACACGGATGTTCCATGTGTTGTTGACATTTGGGTCGCGTAGCTTGTTGCCATGGCAGCATCGCCTGGCCGCGCCGGGCCGGGCTGGCCAACGTGTGAACCCTGGCACGACGTTCCCGTTCTAGTATGTTCTTTTAGCGTGTGTACTGTGTATTATGGATTGTTCGTGAAAGGGAATTTTATAGAGTTTATGGAGGAAAGGTTATAAATAGAGGCCGTGTTTTAGAGCCGGGAGAGAGGTGAGAGAATATTTCAGCGGACACAGAAGCGTGTCTGTCAGTTTGTGGGACCTATTCTGATAAGTGCGGCAATTATAGATTTTCTTCAGATTTTCTTCTGGATTTGTGACGAATCTTATTTGGTCGACAGTTTACTTTCGGGATTGTTACAAGAGCTTTACAATGGACTGTTATTCTTCGAGAGAATACATTTTAAAGGACTTGGCGCTGTGACAGTGGTGGTATCCAGGTACTGTGCATTTTATTTTTTTACCTTGTGATTGTATTGATTTGCTGTTTTACTGCTGTAATACTGTGCCATTGTACTGATTAGTGTATTGTAATGTTAGGGTTGTTAAAATAGTAAATTATGGTTATTTGTTTACAAAAAGCAACTGACTTCTTTATTCATTCCCCTAGACATTTCACGCTGCCTAGTGTTACAGAATCTGATTTTTTTCTCCATTACAAAATTTATGTTCATCACGCATACGTGATCTGTTGATATTAGGTTCCGTAACAAGAGTAAGACTGGGTCCTCAGCGAAAACGAATATAAAAAGCTTTTAGAATGGAGGACTTTGCCGCGTAACTGATCTTGTTGTGTATAAGGAAAACAACCTTACAGGGGGATAGGATGAAGATTACTTCCGGAGTTAACTTGAAATAAGTTTCATCGATATTCCCATCCTTAACCTCAAAACTGATGTTCTCTTGTAACGTTCACTCGAATTCACTTGTTATCCTAACCTAACGATTTCCTACCCCTGTTTTGTTCTCTTTTTGTTTATACTTTCCTAACTAGATTTATATGTCGTTGTATTCCACAATCCCATAATTTACTTATCCCATCCCATTTTCACCATTTATCGACAAAGACAGGCACTGAGTATTGCGGTCGGGTTCCCCGAGAAGAAGGAGCAAAGCAGTCATAAATCACGTGACTCATGGAAGCAATGTTTGTCGTAAATAAGAAAATATACCAATATGCTGACTTCCACCGGAATTTTTGCGCGCATGGTGGATGTTGTTAGAGCATAAAAACACATAAACACATTCAAATCTTGGTTTCGTTCATTCTAAGAGACACACTTAAGTACGGGGCTTTGTAAAACAAAGGAAGAAAAATTTGTTCATCCAAATTTTTATCGCAGTTTACGACATTGCATGTGGTGCAACCTTTACATCCCTGTAGACTCTCTTAAGTTAGAAGAGGAACCTATAGACTGGTACAACGCTCTATTATGTCACCATAATAGTCTACCTGAAGGTCAGGAGTTGCAACCGGGAGTACTGAAGATGGCCTTGTGCGCCCGTCTATATATATATAACCTATAGCATCGGTGCCATAATAGAGCGGGGGTACCAGTCTTAGTAAACTGTGTTGGTTCAACTTCGCTCGTGCGCAGTCACACTCAATATAAAGACTAAAAACTGAAACGTTTATGCATACAGCTGAAGCAAAAGAGCCGTCATTAAACCCTTTTATGACTGTATATGGCGGAAGTATGTGTTCCAAGAATGTCCTGAGAGACCCCACATGAGATCAGAGGTTGATTGATCAGATAAGGCTGAAGATACAGGACCCGAGGACAACCATGAACGCCGGGGGTTTATAAATATGCCAGAGACGACAAAGTAACAGAAAGCTGCAGGCAATTACAAATCCCTGCGGGAGTCTGGTAGGTTAACATGTCTGGCACTTCAATCACACTCTAGTTGGACTGTCCCCTCGTGTCGGGGCGGTTGACTAGAGTCGTACATTACCAAATGTCGTGCTCGCATCTTTTCGTTTTTTTGGCTGGGTGTTTTGTCTTGTAGGTCTCTTGACTGCATGAGAGATGTAAATTTCATCAATATTGTCTACATCAAAGAATTACGGTGCTGTAAAACAACTGATTTCGAAATCTATGAGACAATGTCAAGTTTTTATTGCAGTATTTATTTCTAAACCGAGGGACAGGTTATATAGGTGATTTTGTACACTTAAAGTGGCGTTTCGTGAAATCATTGACATATCTTGTATTGCGATTCCTACTGAGGAACTGAGAGTATATTTAATCTGCATTATCACAAATATACAAGTGTCAACATGCACAGATATACATAAATGGTGTGTGTAAGTGTATGTGTGTGAGAGAGAGAGGTTTCCGAGAGATTTCTTTTAGATTAAAAACAAAAAAATTTTTCTGCGAACCGTAGAAGGAATAGGCGGTTCAGGCGGTCATATGTTCCGAACAGGTGCAGATGAACATCACATAAAACAGAAGAAAATATTACCAAACAAATTATACTCTTAATTATAACTGAAAACAAAGATGACGACTATGGCGAATAACCATAACAGATTTTGAACCGTATTCCAAGCTTAACACAATTACCATACCGCCTTTGTCAGGTATTGTGCAATGTAAATTAAATGTATATAGAGAAAACTGATTGATAATGGGCAATAATACAAGCACAGGTACAGCTTGTAGCAATAGATATTAGTATAATAATTCAACATGCTTTCCTTACATCGGGTCACTTCTAATCCAAGTCATTATAAAATTCTTAAGTGGCATACATGTTTATTTAACTTTCAATCTTTGTTTCCTAGCATTTTTACGCTTTTTTGTTGTTATTATTTAGTAAAACTCTTTCAAACTTTATCTTTTATTGTATAGAAACCTAGTTTTTTTTATATTTGGCAAGCTACTTACAAATATTTTGATTTGTCTGCATGCCACTACACTTTTCATTATGATGCCAAGCAAGTGTCATAATAATTCGTTATGGTGAAATCGTCACCGTAATTATAGACCTTTTTTCGTCACAGTAGTGGCCTCTGTTAACGTCATCGGACACTGAGTATTCAGGTCCTCCGTTACTGTGACATTCAAAGACGGCATTTATTATTGTTCAAGCGATAAAAGTACAATGTTTGTCTTATCTTTTCCGTCACAGTAGTGGCCTCTGTTAACGGCAACAGACACCGAGTGTTAAGGTCCTCCGTTACTGTGACATTTAAAGACGGCATTTATTAATGTTCAAACGATAAAAGTACAATGTTTGTCTTATCTTTTCCGTCACAGTGGTTGCCTCTGTTAACGTCATCGGACACTGAGTGTTAAGGTCCTCCGTTACTGTGACATTTAAAGACGGCATTTATTATTGTTCAAATGATAAAAAGTACAATGTTTGTCTTATCTTAAATACAAGGTTCCTGTTGGAGTCATGTATGTAATGTATTTAATTCCAGATAACAAATTCCAAAATTACCTCTCACCCGATAAAACACAGAAAACTTAAAAAAAACAGTATTAATGCTTGGGAAATAAGTTTGCTCTTATGGTAATGTTGTTTAAGATTATAAGCTGTGTTTCCAAATGGGCGTTCCTGTGTAGTATATGGCGCTTATGAATTTTTAACTTGGGTGTTTCCATGTGTCCATGCATATGTCTTTGAAAATCGCCAAAGAAGGGATTACGCCTAGGTATATGCGTGAACTCGGGGATTCGATATAAAAATGACGTCTATTCACTATCTTTTTTTAAGAAGACCTGCTAGGTCCACTGTACTAATATATACGTCTGCCAGTTCACACATATTAGTGCCAATGGAAACAGCTTTAGAGACATACTGATATTGAGTATAAACCATTTTTTCCTATATAGGAAAATATTTATCCTGGTAGTACATACTCTCATTTTCTGCCCTGATGAGACAGAAAACGGGTTTATAATGTAAACAGACACAATTACGGTCAGTCTTTGGCTGGCAAATTTAACATTTAGTTATCGTATCTGTAACGATGTTGAGACATAGTTCCTCTCTATTGTCTTAAAAAGTTAACACAAACAGAAGGAGTTTTTATCTAACCAAAAAGATAAATTCTTGGTTTAAAGAAATTATTTTGTAATATTTTGAAATAGAAAACACTAATTGTGCGCACGCCTCCATCAACGTCAGGATCCACATTCTGATTTGTCTAAAACCCTAAATGGTTGTTTCCTTACGCATGAAAGAACTTTCCACAAAACCAGGTTAAAATTCATTCGTAACTTTTTATGTATTTACAAGAAAAGCACCCTGAACTTAGAGTGGTTCGGTGGACCGTTTGCCTTATTTCGAATAGCCTTTAACATCAAGTTTAAGTCGAGGATCTCGTATTCGTCTATTGAAACCGAAAATGAAAGTCCTTTACATTTTTAATGAACATGAGGTCATCATCGTGACGTCGGACTACTTTAGCCGTCTCGGTGAACTGGCAACGCCTATTATTTACAAAACGGTTTTCTATGGTTGCCCCCTCATGTGCTGACTGTCGTCTTAGGGTCGTTTTCCGCAAGGTATTTTGTAATTTTTTGCATGATCCTTTGTCGTATTTTAACTTAACATTTCATCAGCAACGCTAAATGAAATGGACTGTAAGATCGGCAACAAGTTCAGTAGTCTCTGTTACCCTCTCAGCCGTATGAAAAACTTTATTGGCTCCGCCAGGAGAGTATGCGTAAGTCTGTTCGTGTATTCGTGTGTGTGTTTGTGTGTTTGTTCACAACATAACAAACGGAATCTCATGAAACGGCATTTCGGGAATGGGCCAATGAAGAAATGATTCGATTTTGGTGTATATCCGGCACATGGATCCGGATCCAGGGCCGTCATAAAGGAATATTCACAAATGTAAAGTCACTTATGCACGAATGAACCCAAGAATATGGGTCAAATAAGTGAATGCCAACATGGTTTTGGGAGCATCCCATAAAAGGGACGCCCAACCACATGGCGCATGCTTGCACTCTCAACGTCATGCCCCTCTCAGTCATTGATCTGTAGAATTGCAGCACCACGGGTAGGTCCTAAGCCAAGTCTAATATACTTAAGATTAATATTTAAACGTATATATCGTGTCCATTTATAGGACACGACTGACCTTTGATTCCAGTTTCAAATTTCTTGCACGTCATACAGCACTCCTTGTGGTTATAGTAGCACTCATCCGGCCGTAGTTTGTAGCAGTACTCAGTGTCCTGGCATAACTCTGAAAGCAGGTGTTACACCAGAAAACATAGGTTTAAGGAAACAATTTGTATTTCAATGCGAGTTTTGGTAATACTAAAGCACTATGCACTGTTTAATTGTTTCCCGGTTTACTATACTCTACTATACTCTGCTATACTATTCTATACTAAACTGTAGTGTACTGTACAAAACTGTACTGTACTGTACTTTACTATCCTATACTATACTTTACTATACATTACTATACTATACTATACTATAACATACCATACGATACTATACTATACTAAACTATACTCTGCTATGCTATACTATGCTATACTATACTATATCATACTATGTTATGCTTTGCTATGCTATACTATACTATGCTATACTATACTATACTGCACTATGCTGTGCTCTGCTATACAATACTATACTTCACTATACTATACTACATATACACTACACTACACTATACTTAACTATACTATACTACACTACACTATACTATACTATTTATACTATACTAAACTATACTATACTTTTATATACTACACTATACTACACTATACTATACTAAACTATATTATACTATACTATACTATACTATACTATACTATACTATACTGTATTGTTCTGTACAATACTGTACTATACTATACTATACTACAAACCATTTTTTTAAATAACTATACAATACTTTAAAGTAGTTTACTTTACAATACTTAAATAAATATAAATATGTATATTTCGTTTCGGCTATAACCTATGCAATGCTAAGCTATGCTCTACTATGCTACACTATATTTTACCAAATAGTACAAACAATGTAAATTAAAATTGTCATAACTTACTAATGAAATCCTATTATGGGTTACTTACTTGGTGATTGTATTAATCCTACCGTCATTTGAAGGATATATACAAGAAGAACATACACACAGCGTAAATCCATGGCGGCGCTGAAGGTGAAACATATTACTCAATACCGCAAGGGTATACATGTACATCATGCATACACGGCATATACAAATATAACATGATCGGACTGTACTAAATTGTATAAATAAACTCTTTCTGATTTAAAATAAGATGGAAATTCATTATTGACTGAGTGGTCTGAGAATACTGAGGGTATATGTGTTGACATGAGTGCACGGGTTCCCTTAAACATGGCTATACAACAGATGCGGATAAAGCTGGTCATTGCACTATGAATAGTCATGGTATCATCTATTGTAAAAGTCCGGCGCAGGATGACCCGTCCGACGATCGGTAGGTTAGAATTCTAAAGAGGGTTACCAGTAATAAATATTTATTAGTTCACGATATTGCCGGCTAGATTTCTCAAGGAATAGTGGCTGACTCTGACCTGATTCTGTTACTATACATCCACCATATACAGTGGGACAAATATACACAGTCATTAGAAAGTCTTTTGTATTTAAAACAAATGAAGTTGTGAGTGTGTGTGTGTGTGTTTTTTTGTTTTTTTTTTTTTTGGGGGGGGGGGGGGGGGGGGAGAGATGATAATTGAAGAGTTTAAATGCTGCGGGCCACAATGTCGTGGAACGGGTCATATTATCAGTCATTCTGGTATTTTATCCATTTTTGAAAGATTGCATGGTATTTGAAGAACTTTGCATACCACTGCGGCACACTTTTGTTAATTACGCATAATTTTACGGTATGTAATCAGAGCCACAAATGAAATTCATTGTAAGGGGGGGGGGGAGCATGACATGGTATGTCCCACCTGTCACCCACCACGAGTCAGAGGTCACAGCCTCCACCGTGTTTGTATTCACTGATTCGGCACATATTCCCAGTTACATTCACCGGAAGCAACCATACATTTGTGAATATTACTTGATGACATTCCTGAATCTGGATCATGTGTCGCATCCACCACAAAATCTAATCGGTTCTACATTAGCCCGCTCCCGGAATGCCCCGTACAGGGGCGGATCCAGGATTTAGGAAAACGGGGGGGGGGGAGTCCAACCCAGGAGGACTAATGAAAACCCTAAAAAAAGGTCCCCAGGTCTGGAAAGGGGGGGGGGGAGGGTTCCTGGCCCTAAAATTTTGCCCCTAAAAGCCCTTAAAAAACGTTGTTTCTGATGAAAAAAGGGGGGTCCGGACCCCCTGGACCCCCCCCCCCGGATCCGCTTCTGCTGTATGTAAAGGAGATTCCCTTCATGTGTTTTGAACAAACACACACACGAACGAGGATGAACGCATGCCCTCCTGGCGGAGGTAATAACCCCTTCACGTGTAAGCTCAATAAAAGCGGCCGGAATCTAGGGAGGGACAAAGGAGTTTTTACAATGTAAATGAAGCCTTTTAATAATAAAAAACGTATAATGGTAATTCCCATTACCTATAAAATTTAACTGATTAATCCTTGGATGTTATCTAAACCCTAAATTGCATTTCAACAATATATGTTCAGAACTTTTCGAGTAAAATGCAAACAGGCAAACCAAGGGTAATACATAATACCTCCCGCTACCTGGCGAATGTATAATGATTTTTTGTAGAGTTTCAGATAGAACGGCGGCCCATTATTTCTTTAATTGACCAAATCCCTTCAGTTATACATTGTAGCTATTCAGTGTACCATTCATGGGTTATAATTTTATTAATTATTCCAGAACATTTAGAGCTGGTTTTGAAGGTAAATCCACCAAAATTATCTTAGTAATACCATTAGAGGCAATTGGCTAGTAAAACAGCATTTTGCTATGCGGTGGCCCCTCTGGTATCCATTTCGGATATCATTTTATTATCAAGAAATTAAAAAAGCTGTATTTTCATGTGCGTATAGGCGTGAACGATCATTCATATGATTTTTTAACCGGAGTGTTTCCATGTGTCCGTCAGCGTTAATACGTTTGTGCGTAAAAATCGGCACGGCAGCGATTTCACGCACAGGGTTTGTGCGAGCTCAGGGGTTCGGTTTAAAATGACCCCACTCCATTTTGAGGAAGATTTGCTAGAGCCATTGTACACTATATATGAGTTGACGCATATACACATATACTCGCACATCGAAACACAGCTATTTTTTCACGCACATATGCGCGCGTAGCAACACAGCTTAATACAGTGTAAGGACCAATACGGTTCGTGTCATGTATATTTTTAATTTCTATATAAATTTATAACACCTATTAATGCCATCGTCAATTAACGTCTGTCAGTAGTTGCAACTGACCTAGCCAACTTATCTTCCAGGAGGGGGGGGGGGTGTGACTCACATACATACATACATACATACATATATATATATATATATATATATATATATGTTTTTTTAAGTGTCTGTATGACATATATATGAGCGTCTGTGTGACACATTTCAAATATATATACTGAATCACATTTCAAATATTTCAAAACTTATATAAGGTTTTAGAAAATAAGATATTAAATTTCCAGTATATGTTAATTCTAAACCAGGTTATAATATTTCACAGTAAACTCATAAATGGAACAAAAGTCTATATTTCTATTTACTAATATATTACAATATATAAAAATGTATAATTATTTTCCTTTGAATAATAGGGGATGATTACATTGACCCCCCCCCCCCCCCGTTAATAATTTGGGATGGGATAGGTGCACCGATCCCCCTATATTGATTCCTTGCAGAGGTAGGGTTTTCATTATTCATCCTTGGTTGGAACCCCCCCCCCCTTTTCCTAAATCCTTGATCCGCCCCTGCCCTGTACTTATCAATCTGTAACAGTCAACTTGTCAAGACAAACATAACTCGAGTCCCAATTTTTTTTATAATTTCTTTGCAATGTATGGTGTTGATTTCCTTCGAAATAACATCCTCCCGCCAGATGTCGTTTCTTAATTTTAAATGACTTTTTGATTGATTTTTGAATTGGGGGGGGGGGCATTGCTGTTTCTTTAAATAAAATAGAATAAAAATAAAATGGAATAAGATAAATCAATGGAGTCCCCGTGATGGAACGGACCATAGTAGTCTCTCGTTTGTTGCTGTCCAGTAACATGTCTTTATCCGTCCTCAGCTTGACGGAATCATTGGCATTGACGGGTGTGTTCAGGATCAGTATTTTCATCTACCTTTCTCATAAATGTCTCCATGAGACAACTAGTCTGTTTAACGTTTCGTTACAAGGCATATATTTAAACGTGTGCAGTAAACAAACGTGGCTCTGAACGTTAATTTTCATTGTGTCCCCCGGTGAGTTAGTTTTCTCTTCTGCACTGGCGAGTTACATTGTCCAGTGTTAATGTACTTTCAGATAGGGGTATTCTTCACTACAAATGAAAAATTAAAGACTGGTAGAGCGGCCCCGTGTCTACAACCTACAGCTTACCACACAAACGTCGATGTATATGTTCTAGAGACGTTGGGGTCGCTTGTTCATCCATTTGTTTGAGATCGATTTTAAGTTGTGAAGATGTACATGTCATTTCTAACAGAATGTGACAGTCATGTTAAACTGACTTTCAGACTTATTTCCCGGTTTGATCAAAAAGTTTCATTCTCTGATAAATGAAACAAAAGCATGATCTTTCAAGTTAACTTACATGGCTTCACACCACAGTTATTGCCAACGAAGCCTTTCTTTATCAGAAATTTGCTTTGGTATCGGTCAGATTAACGGGAATTCCCAGGAAGAATATCAGAGAACGCTGTGGACTAATAACCAGCGCAGATGGAAGCATCATACGGTCAACAACTTAAAATTAATCTGAAAAATAACGTTGTTCAAACTATAATTATATCCGAGACTGGCGACTTTTCCTACACGGAAACATCAGAGACACTTGATTTAAATTATCAACAATTATGAAGCGCGACTATGTGGAGTCGTCTTTGCTACCATCTTTTACTCATGGAAAAGTAAATCTTCGAAAAAGGAAAACTCGGTAAATGGGAACTATTTAATGTAGAACTAGCAAGGCCAAAAAAGATATGGTTCTCAGGCACTTTTTTACAGAAATCAGTGCGGGCGGGCGGTTTTTTTATTAACTTTTTTGTATGTTTCGAAAAAAATGTCATATGATCAGGGAAAAGCATGCTAATAACATATTTCTTTTTTCTAAACAGGTCAAAGCACTAAATAACAAAGGCAATCTTATCGAAATTGTATAATGCAATCTTCTATACATGACCATAGAAATGGTATTTGGCAGAGAAGGGGCTGTCAGTGTCTTGACCAATGAGATAGAAAGAGGTTATGTGATCACCGAAGTCTCTTTTGCTTATGAAACGAAATCTCCATATTTTCAATAAACGTCTGTACAATATTGGTGATAAGTTGGTTATGTGTCAAGGAGGGAACATTAATAATTTTTATGCCGGATGGCCAGATAGTTTGCTTTGCTATAGTTCTCATTGTCCGCATAATATATAAATGTAAGTGAATCCCCCTCCCCCCCAGAATTAAATAGACAAAAAAAAAGAAAAGAAAAAAAAGGTATTTATAGCTCCAGCAGCATCGATTAACAACCTGAACGAAACACGATATAATGCCGCGAGGGAGAGCCGGGACAAACCAGGCTATACTTTGAAACTCTTTGTCTATTAGTGAAAAAGAACGAGACAAACTAATTAGGCTTATATTTTAGGGAGGCAGCTGGATTCCAAGAATTGTTCTTATTCTGTTAACATGCGAGGTACATCAATTTTTCCCCCAAGCAAATACACAGTGGTGATCATAGTGGTTAATTGCAAGTATGACAATGACGTCATTGCATGTGATGTCATATTAAAGGGCGTAAATTCGGTCAAATGTTTTGATCTAGGTGCGGACCCAGGAGTTGTAACGGGTATGCGCTCTCCGTGTGATTTAAAATATACCTATACAATCACATTACAGCCATGTATATATTATTTGTCGAAAATATGGCAATTAAAAAAAGTTGTAATAATTGCCATTGCAGTAATGGATATTCAAAAATCATCTCGATGTATGAACTAGTGGCCCATGGGCCATGACGCTCAGCTGAATTCAAGGATTGTTCAATTCGATTTCAAGACGGAGAGATCCAAGATCTATATACATGCTAACTTTCAGCTCAATACATTGAGCCACTCCTGAGATATCGGCTGTTATCTTAAAGACAACCAGATTCAGACTGCCCAGAAAGGATTGCAGGTGGTGCCACCTGTCTTTGCACAACTACATAAGTGAGGGAACAACTATGCCAGATTACGGAAGATCAGTCCAAGGGTCTCAGAGGAGTTCTCCAGAAACAAACACCGTTTTTGTATCACATTTTTAATTATTTCGGGGGTACTTATGAGCCCGATCGCTCAGAGGATATGGGTAACAGAGACCTAATTTCAGGTTTCCATAGAGACTTTTCATGGACCTCTCTTGATGTCAAGTTAGAAGAATCCAGGTCCAGCGGTTACGATTTGTGCCTTGTTAACAGATGACAGCTTCTTTGAAGGTCTCAAATATGTAGAAAAAAAATCGTAAAATTGGAAAAATTACAGGTGGCGCCACCAGTCTGCAGGAAGTGATGGAACATCCCATGATCAATATTCATGCAAAGAATCATGGTGAACAATGTAGTAGTGATTCAGATACTTGAGCTTTTGTATCAATTTTTGCATTATTCGGGGGGGGGGGGGGGGGTACTTCAGAGCCCCATAGCTCGAAGGATATGGGTAACAGAGACCTAATTTCAGGTTTTCAATGAGATTTTTCATGGACCTCCCTGGATATTAAGTTTGAAGATTCCAGGTCCAGTGGTTACGATTTGTGCCCTGTTAACAAATGACAGTTTCATTGCAGGTCTGAAAAAACAGAAACAAATTTGTAAAAAATTGGAAATAATACAGGTGGTGCCACCAGTCTGCAGGAAGTGATGGAACATCCCATGATCAATATTCATGCAAAGAATCATGGTGATCAATGCAGTAGTTATTCAATGACTTGAGCTTTTGTATCAAATTTTGCATTATTCTGGGGGGCACCTCGGAGCCCCATAGCTCAAAGAATATGGGTAACAGAGACCTAATTTCAGGTTTTCAAGGAGATTTTTCATGGCCCTCCCTGCATGTCAAGAGAGAAGATTCTAGATCCACTCATTATGATTTGTGCCCTGTTAACAGATGACAGCATCTTAAGGTCTCAAAGATAGAGAAAAACATTCGTAAAAATAGAAAAAATACAGGTGGCGCCACCAGACTGCAGAAACTGATGAAACATTCCATGATCAATATCCATGCAAAGAATGATGGTGATTTATACAATAGTTGTTCAGATACTTGAGCTTTTGTATCAAATTTTCCATTATTCTGGGGGGTATTTCAGAACCCTATAGCTCAGAGGTTATGGGTAACAGAGACCTAATTTCAGGTTTCCACAGAGACTTTTCATGGGCCTCCCCGCAGGTCAAGTGAGAAGATTCTAGATCCAGTTGTTACGATTTGGGCCGTGTTCACAGATGACCACATCTTAATAGGTCTCAAAAATAGAGAAAAAATTCGTAAAAATCGAAAAAAATACAGGTGACGCCACCAGACTGCAGAAACTGATGAAACACTCCATGATCAATATCCATGCAAAAAAATCATATTGATCACTGCATTAGTTGTTCAGATAATTGAGCTTTTGTATCAAATTTTCCATTATTCTGGGGGGTACTTCGGAGCCCCATAGCTCGAAGAATATGGGTAACAGAGACCTGATTTCAGGTTTCCTAGGAGATTTTTTATTTACCTCCCAGGATGTTTAGTTACAAGATTCTAGGTCCAGCAGTTACAGTTTGTGCCCTGTTAACGGCCGGACGGACGGCGGACAAAGAGTGATCGCTATAGCTCAGTTGACTTACAGTCAGCTGAGCTAAAAAAATACGTAAAAATTCAACAAAATCCATGTGACGCCACCAGTTTGCAGGAACAAATGAAACACTCCATGATGAATATCCATGCAAAATCATGGTGATCAATGCATTAGTTGTCCAGATAGTGCAGCTTTTGTTTCAAATTTTTAATTATTCAGAGGGGTACTTACGAGCCCCATAGCTCGGAGAATATGGGTAACAGAGACCTAATTTCATGTTTTCACAAAAACCTTTCATGGACCTCCCTTGATGTCAAGTAAGAAGATTCCAGGTCAAGCGGTTACAATTTGTGCCCTGTTAACAGATGACACCTTCTTTGAAGGTCCCAATAATAGAGAAAAAATTCGTAAAAATTGGTAAAAATACAGGTGGCGCCACCAGTTTGCAGGAACAAATGAAACACTCCATGATGAATATCCATGCAAAAAATCATGGAGATCAATGCATTAGTTGTTCAGATACTGGAGCTTTTGTATCAAATTTTTAATTATTTTGAAGGTTACTTAAAAGGCCCATAGCTCAAAGGATATGGGTAACAGAGACCTAATTTCAGGTTTCCAAGCAGATTTTTCATGGACCTGCCTGGATGTCAAGTAAGAAGATTATAGGTCCAGCGGTTACGATTTGTGCCCTGTTAACGGACGGACGGCCGGACGGACAGACGGACGAACGACGGACGAAGGGTGATCGCTATAGCTCAGATGACTTTCAGTCAGCTGAGCTAAAAAATTAAGGTATGCTGTTTTATATCAGCAGTTTGGAATAACCGCTAAAAAGTATGACGAAGAATATACTCTCTAAACTGGTGCTAACGTCCCCCCTATCCGCGTCAGGAAAATGTAAATTCTAGAAAACCAGGCTATTATTATTGATCTCTTTTGTTGTGACAGCCAGGCAGGAAGTCTATATGATTCCGATAATAGAATAAGCAAAACGTGGGAACATCTGACAGACCTAAAAACTCTTTTTATAAACATGCATTCGGAAACAAGAAATTTATGTTTGCATGATAGAATAATATACTCTCAATCAATAATTCTTAGCTAAGGGTTAAAAGTAATTAACTATAGGTACCCATATTAATTTATAAAATAAAACACCGTTTTTATTTACATAAAATAATATTGACCATAAAAATGCACGAATTTACTATAGACTTTTTTTTAAATTATATACAGTAAGTCTTATGTTAAATGATCACCACTGTCTTCCGCAGAAGAGGAGTGTCATATTGAGAGATAACGCCATTGGTAAAGATAATGAGGAAAAACACAAAACAGCATTATGATTATTTTAATGATACCACAGTGAAATAAAAAATAAGCTCATGTCCATATTTACAAAGTATATTGACTTAGTATGCTTAATTTTACTGAATCATTTAAAAACTACGCAGACAGGGAATACAATCGGCTAAATATAGCTTTATAATTGGGAATTTTCGTGAAGTTAAAAATCTCTCAAAAACATGTGGAAACAGAAAACAGTATAAATATATAACGTATATTATTTATATTAAATAAAATTACATAAATTCTAAATTTGAACATATATGCATAAATTAAATTTTAAATATATATATAAGTCTGTTACCTTCCGCAAAACAAAAGATCGCTCCAATTTCAAACAATCATATTTCATTCAGAAGTGCACAGAAAAAAAGGAATTGTAACTAGAAATAATTTACACCGCAGGATACACATATAATGCGGTACCTTAATATAATAATAATAATATACTATATGGGGACACTAATCAATCATTGGAAAGTAATCATACCAGGGTTCAATACAGGAGCTGTAAGGATAAAAAAATGGCCTGAACATGCGTCCTGGGACTGTGTCAGTATAAGATTGTGCAGGAGGCGCGGGCCACGATAAAGTTCTAGGGTTAGATAACCGGGTTGTCCGGAAGGCGGATCTATCTGGATCGGCGTGTTCCTTTTGTGTAACACCAGCTGTAGACATGTTATTCATGAGCCACGGAGAGACAAATACGGTTCAAGTATGTATCAAAGAGTCACCGTATTTATGGCTTGGCAAGATAAGCCAGGAGTAATTGGCAGAGTGGCTCCGGGAATTAAATGGCTCTTTATCTTTTATACTCCTGCTGATAGGTCGGCTTGAAGATGGATGTTCTTGCGGCAGCGCATTTGTAGAATTGATTGAAAATATTCTTTGATGAAGTGAACAAGCCCGGAATAGTGTGTGCTTATAAAACTCCTTCCCTTCTCTTGCTCCTATGCTTCAAAACCTGAGCTTATTTGTCAAGTAATTAACGGCATTAATTCCTGTCGAGTCTGTCATATAAATCCCTATTAGCAATTAAACACAGAGTTATGAGATGTCACGTATTCTTCCCCTAAGCATCCTCTCCTATAGAAATATGCCTCTTGCAAAATGCATCTTTAGTACCATCGTAAATTAGATAAAACCTCTTCATAAATAATACATCACGCTACTCTCTGTATCTTTAATGATTTACTTTATAGCCTCGACTTATTTATGCCCCCTTCTTCTTCATATAGCGATTGCCAACTTTACTATAATTGCGGTCGTTTCCGTGATTTAAAGACACCCATTCACATACCAGGTATGTTAAATATACATGAAATATAGTTTTTTTTCTACTAAAATATGATTGCATCTGCCAATAATAATAATACAGTTTATTGAAGACTCAAAGTCCTTATATACTGTATACATAGAGTGAAATGAAAATGAAAAATAATATAACAAATGCTGTACATTTTTCATATGATTACATATGTAAAAACCAATACATACATATTGACACAAACCAGGCTAGGGTATGTCAAATGGAATTTCACAGAATAATCAAATATAGTTTGGGGGACTTAGTGGTTTATATATGCAATGTATTACCAAATCAGTTTTGTTAAATGGGAACCTCAAATCATAAAGTAAAAGTCTGAGAGACAGAATGGGTAATGTTTAATGGATATGCATTTGTTGTTGTCATTTGGATTGTTTACATCAAAGTGCAGAGTGGGCCGGTGGGTTATACAACAGCATTTCATTTATTGTGCAAGTGTATGAACTTACTGTACTAGGGTTTATTTTAATTAGATGACAGAAGTTTCTAGAGAATCAAGACAGTGGATAATTGCTAATAGGTTTGTTCCAGAAAGTTCAGAGGGTAATATTCTTGACCAGAAAAACCTGATCTTACAAGAGACTTCTAGAAGTTTCGTTTACCCAGATATAAATTGATGTGTCAAGGTCAGTTGGGGAAGTCATTGAGGTTAGAGGTCAGTATCAACTGGTGACGGGAGGTGTTGTATTAATGACAGGTTAGATGTACACTGAGCGGGGTGTAATTGAAATATTGTGGGGACATTATTAGTTCTGGAGACGGTGCGTAAATATATAGCCGTGCAGGGCATCAGATTTTAACGTGATTTGTACTTTGTTGAAGATATTGTTCCTTGTGAGGTTGGAGCCAGTCAACGATGGCGAGGGCCAATTGTTGGACGTTACCGGAATAAACCTGTGCTTGTTACCAAATCATTGAGTGAATATTTTGGACGTTTTGGAGTGAAAGAACTCGGGAATATATGTCCGCTGCGTGTGTGATGCGACACAGATTCATTAACATATATACATATATACATATATAAAAAATACGCATATATATGCGCATACATACATATACATATATACATAGATACTCATAATTATATAAATTTTGTTATGAAATTACGTTACATATTTGTGAAAAATTATAACCTTGTTGTTTTTGTTTATTTTCCCCTTATTAAAAAGAACATCTGCTCGCACTGGCGAACAGTTCTGAGTTCATATTTAATTCGGAGTTGTACATTGCACTTACATATAACTTTTCACTGTTCATGTCTCTGTTTTTTAATGAGTGCCATTGCTTCCGCTTAAGAGCGTCAAAAGTCACAACAAATTCTTTCCTGGCACTGCAGGTCTTCGGTAGTTCCATGAAAATGCAAATTTTATTTTGTGTAAAGAAGTCTTTTAAAGTTGCACCACAGATTGCACAATACTGTGGTAACCTTTTTTTTGCGAGGGTTTTATTTCGCTATATTTGCGAATGGGAAATGATTGCGAATATAAAACTCTAATAAGATTTCCCATCATCCAAGATGAACAAGATGGGACGATTCATCAGGAAAAACGGATTAGTTGTAATATGAAAACATGATTCATCAATCATTAACCTAATCTGTACATGTATCGGAGACTGTCCCTGCAAACACGCATTAATTGTTGTAAAACATAACCTCGAATATGTCAACTGTGACACGTCTCACCATATAATGACTGTATCAGAAATGAGGGGGGTATTTTAGGATTTATTCTTATTTAATAATTAACGCGAATACTGTTGCAGCTGTTATTAGATATCATGTAGCTTCTGGTGCATTCGCGAAAATGAAACCCCTCACATTCAAAATCAACATATCGCGAAATTTCAGCCTCGCAAATATAAAGCCAACCACAGTATATTATACCACAGAAAATTTTATACAATAAAATCTTGACTGATTCTGTGCAAAGTTTGAACTTCTGGCGTAACATGTTTGCTCTGCAGTAGAACAGTTGCACTTGACGGAGTGTTTCATCGTCGTCTTGCATGATTTTGTTGATAATACAACCTTGGTATTTAATAGCTGTCAATAACTGTGAGCTGACAGTTGTCAAGAGTAAGACGTGGTGTAGCTGATGACCACATCCTGCCCTTACCCAATACGTCCATGCACACTGTTTAAGTTTTGTTGAATTTGATATAATGTTAAATCACACAGACATATGTTATATAGATAAGCTTTTGAAGTTCTTTAACAGAATGTGCAACAAATAGAACCATGTCGTCTGCAAACATTAGAAGGTTTATGATATTACTGCCTATACAATATCCAACAACGAGCTTGTTCAACGTTAGGCATAATAATCAATATATATATATATATAAATATATATATATATATATATATATATATATATATATTGAATAAGTAGGGTGACCATACCCCTCCCTCTCGGACATGATTTCTAACTTGAAAGCTAGCAAAAGTACCAGAATAAACGATTCGAACCAGATATACAGGAATATCATTTCTAATAAATCTGCGAAACAGAGTGCTATAACTGATTCTGTCAAATGCTGAAATTGCGTCATGGAAACTAATGAACATGTGCTGTCCTTTTGTCTGATAGTATTGTAAAGATTCTTTCAGCAAGCATACACAAAGTTCGGTGCCATGGTTCTTTTAATGTCCAAACTGGTTATCGGTTGAATTATAATAATATTTCGGTTGTTCAAAGAGAACAAACTCGAATAGTTTGGGCCGGATAATAGACAAGGTCTGAAGTTTTCCTTATCCGCATTCTTTTTACCTTATTTTTTACAACTGATACTTAAATACTACACATCATCTCCTCAGCCATGTGTTCATGTTCAAGAACTGAGGTAAATAAAGAGCATAATGGATTTACTAAATAATCTTTGGTATGAAATGATAAGTGGCCAATCCGACTGGATCATAGGATTTCCAAGGCTCAAGGTTTGCTAACGTTTTTACATTGTCATTTTGCCTTGCATGTGCACTTTTACAATATGAAATGTTTGTAAGATCTTGTGCTAAGGTATTAAGTGTTTCCAAATCAGGCTGAACACGCGTGACAATATGGACCTTTGGTGATCATTTCTAAAATTTGTTCAGCGCAAGTGATTCCGTTAATTGAACTCGGACTTTGTTATTGTACATTTTGATGGACTTAAATATTTCTCCAAAATCTTGACTGTTCACGAGCACTCAGATCTCTGCCCAGAGAGTCGGCTTTTGCTTGACCTTTGGCTCTCCAGCGGTAACGGAGGGAATATTTAAATAATCATTTGTGTGTTTATCATGACATCGTGTGTAGCGCCTTGCGTCGGCATACCAGCCCGTTGCCGGATTTAAAGGCTTCTCTTGCAGAAGCGTGTGCATCACGGACAAATTGATTCAACCCAGGTATTCTAATACTTTTCCTCTCAGAGATGGTCTTGTCATTTTGACAAAATAGTAATGCAGAACTTTTCTTTAGAGTATTTCAATTTGTACATTAAGTCTATTTTGGAAAAAAATTCCATATTTTAACAGGTAACATCACTACAGCGCCCAACATTCTAAATATCAACTGGACAGTTGTCCATGGCTTACCGAAAGGCATCTCCATATATCGCAAGCTGCTGTTTGTTAACTACCCTCCAAAAGGTTTTTCAAATTTAAAAGCTGTTGGGAATACCAGTTACACTGATTGAAATACACAGTGGCGAGTGATTATACGTTACATATTTATTCAAGATTTTAGCGGAACTGATTGCATTATATGCATCATGGATACTCAAACCATGAAGTGGTTGACCAACTCTCGCTAATATATATGATACAAATCCTGATGAATGCGTAAGCCGAAAGAATATAATTGCTCTCGTCTCTCAAGTTGTTTCGTAATAATTGCAAAAAATGATCTGTATTTATGTACAGCAGTATTGAAATCACCCAGTATAAGATTTTTCGAATGATTTTTCTACTTTTATGTTTCCTTTCCTTGTTTAGAAGTATTGCGCATGCGCAAGATCCGTCCTCTGGTCGACATTCTAGATATGATTAACAGTCACGTGGACTGTATGTACTCACCCAGAACCATGCCATTGTATAAAACAGATTAATTGGACAGGGTAAGTCCGTGGGCCGGGATGGTTTTGCTGGAAAACGTTTGGATTCAGAAAAAAAATGAGCAAACAGCGTGGGATAATACACAAATTGTTGCCCATGTTTATACACCTACAATTTAGAGATTCATGTTGTACACATCTTTGAGTCGTTATACCTGTAGCGCTAGACGTATGAGAACGTATGCTTGGAATACCCTATGTCGATATGTACACTTTCAATCCAGATAATTTTATATCAGGCGAAAATACACAAATACTTAATCAATTTTGCAATATATCCCATTTAAAAGCTACATTTTCATAATTTATATGTCTGGTAATACTGAAATGTCAAGACTTTTATTCCCCCATTGCTCAAGGTTCATTTTAATGTTCATTGCTTCATCCTTGTGTTTCAGGCAGAATCAACAGACTTGTTTTCTCCAAAGAAATGTGTATCGTTCCATATGCATGCTTTATATATACCTGGTTTTAGAAAAGCTTTTAGGGAACAAAAACAATTAGATGCCGGGTGTAAATGTCTTTATTAGAATTTAGAGTGAGGCTTTAAAGATTTGATTGGTGTCCAGCTGCCAAAAGAGCAGCCGCACAGAGTAACGACGGGAAAATGACATCCATATGGATCAGATGCCAAAATTCTGCTTCAGAAGATAACAGTCTTAACGCTCGATTAGAACATTAATTTTAATATTTTTATTCTGTCATTACTGCTTTTACATTTATGTTTAGTAAACAGAATGTTTGAAACTGTATGAAAAAAACTGTGTTCGCCCAGTAACTCGGAGAAAATCAGTAACATCGATTTCCCCAGGCCCTCCAAGGATTTTTGGTTTCCAGGTAAAAAAATTCTCAAGATTTTTGCCCTGTTAATGGACGTTTGTTCGATGAGCATAGAGCTATGCACAGACCAATTTTAATCAGCTGAGCTTTACAGATGTGCCAAATTCCGTGCAAATTTCACATTGCCCTCATGCTTATGCTTAGGTTTCGTTTTTGTTTTCTCGTCACAACCTGTGTTCAGCCATGTACAATGTGAAGTAATGTTTACTTCAGGAAACAAGATCATTAACCCGCTGAAATTTACGTAAGAAATCCTGTTTATATGTTCGCTGTACCTTTAAATGAAGAATAATAAGGAATGTATTTGCTTTTATGAATATTATCGCTTCAGTGATGAATAAAAAAATTACCTTAGACCAAGAACACATCAAATCAGGAGGAGCATTATTAAAGACAGGGTCACACTGTTAAATACTAGTTACATCAGGTAACTTTTCAATATTCAACACTGCCTAAACAATTAGTCACAAAAATGCAGATATAATAAGTATAAAACAAGGTGTAAAATTAAAAAAGTGAAAGTGCTCTCCAAGATAAATAAGTTTACCAACTGTCAGAACAATCCTTGAGCCGCTTGCATAAAAACAGACACAGTTGCTTGTAATATGGCAGCCTCATAGTAGAGGTTAAAATATTCCTCTCGTTGTCAATCTGATAATTATTTTACTCTGCTAAAGGATGGACCAAAGGCCGTTATTTTTCATTTGGAAACTAACGAGGAAAACTGCATAACATTTGGGAAATGTATGCCCCATCATTCTGCTGCAGCAGATGATATTCTTAGGCTTGTTTAATTTTGAATTTAATGATCATCCGTTTAGTCGTTCCTGAGCACTCTCCTATTTTGCACTTAAGTTTAGTTACAAGAATACTAACTTCTGTTGCGATGAAACCTGTATTTTCGTCCAGTAACTCAGAATATGATTTTTGTAGTATAGAATCAACATGAGGTTTTCCTTAGGCCCTCCCATGATTTATTGTTTCCGGGTCAAATCCTCAAGATTTGCGACCTGCTAATTGACAATAGTTCGGTGGATATGGGGCAATTGCACAGGCCACTTTTAATCAGCTGAGCTCAACAGATGAACCAAATGCTGTGAAAAATCATATTGCCATAATGCTTATGCTTACGTTTCGTAATTGTCATTCTCGTCACAACCTGTGTTCAGCCATGTACAAAGTGAAGTGATATTTACTTTTGGGAACAAGATCATCACCCGCTGAAATTAACGTAAGAAATACTTTTTTAAAGGTTCTTATCGCTGTACCTTTAAATAATTCATATTGAATAATGTATTTGCTTTTATAACTGACCTTCATAAATGGGGTAAAAATGACTGTTTACTCGGATATTAATTTAAGTGCATTATTTAATATTTTGCATTATTATTATTTTAAATTAATAATAGTTAATTTGTCCAATATCCCATTCCTTCATTGCAGCATACCATCTGGAATTAATCTGCAAGTTTATGAAAATATTGCCAAATGTCAATGGGCACCCTGCTGATGAACAGACTATAAATATTTAACACTTTTTGATAAGCTCGTTATCGCTATTATGTCATTTTAACTGTATGATGCCATGGGCTATTAAGCGCTGAGGCCAGAATATGTATAATAAAGTAAAATTCCGGCACTGTGACAGACGATGCCTGGAGGTTAAATTTCGCGGGCGTTGAGCTGGGCTGAATCCATGACACCGGTAAATTGGCGTCTTCCTCAAAACATCTTCTGCCTTCAATTATTCATAGAAACATGCTGTAGACAGATTTATGATCGGTTATAACGGAAGACATTAACAAATGGTTGTTACAGCCACCATATTTCTCCGAGGCTTAATATCAGATCTTGTAATGAATGTTTTTTATATCGTTCTTGAATCTTCGATTCCCGCTCGGCGGACATATATGGAGCTGTCCTTAACTCGGATGTTCACTCAAGACTTCATGTTTCGCTGAAACTGATACACGTATCTGACCCTTTGATGTAGTGCAGGGTATCATATTACAACTGAAACGTTGTAACTTTTTAGAATTTTATTTATTTATAAATTGTGGATTTTCTAACTGAATTGTATTATTTATAAAGTTAAGTCTTATAATTTTCATAGGAGGGTGCATTGAATCACTTCAGTACAACATAACTACGATGATGCGTAAGATCTCTAGCGCCCTCTAGCGGCCGCACCCACACACATTCACCTCCTCCACTCACACACAACACAGGCGCTCGAATCCCTGTCGGTACAAATACTGGCTTTAACAGTTTTCATTCAACAATATACCATTTTCTGAGCACTAAACGCAGGACATAATGCTTGTCATGCAACCTTTTGATTAGGCTCTCACGATTGTGTTGGGTAATGGGTACCAATCTACATATTTCTTGGTTACAGTAAATCATAAGATGACAAAAAATTCTGTGCCGGTCTACCAAATAATGGATGCAATGCATTTGTACATGAAGATGCCGGCCTTGTATATTTTTTATATGAACATTTTGTTGCCTTGGGCAAGCATTTTTACTGGGTTATCGCCTTAAAAAGGTAGGGAATTGTTGACTGAAATTGTTTCATCAAATATTTGTACCAACAGGGATTCAAGCGCCATTGCACAGACACACACATACTCATGTACACACAGGGCCTTCTTAACAACATTACGGGCCCCTGATGAAGCAATAGGCTGAGGCCTCCTAAAAGCAACTTCTCGTAACCAACCCCCCCCCCCCCCATACTACTCATGAACGAATCAATCGTCACCCCCCCCCCCACCCCTAAACCTCCAATACCCAATAAAATTTCTTGAAACTCTCTTGTACGACTTTGTATGATGTTTCTAAAACACGTCATATTTGCAACACAAAAAGTTAACTCAGTAATACAATTTTTATTGCTGGAATAGGTACACCGTACACAGTGATACCGTGAATCCGCATCGCCGTGACAGTCTTACAGGGGTACACATAATTTAGTCTGAAAATTACACTTTACTGTAGCGTTCAAAAGTTCATGCATATTTTTCATATACAATGTTAATCACTTAAATAACAGATAATAAATCAGCCCATCCAATGATGATTAAAGAGTAATTGCTTGCAAACAAACCCGTATACTCATAGAATACTCATGTGCGTCCTCATATGTTTGCAGCTGCACAAAGAATATCATATGTATAATGACTAAGTTTGCTTATCATAGATACACTTAACTGCAGTTACCACTGAGAGAGGACAGTAATTGAGCTCATTTTATCATTATAATTTATTTATTCTTACAATCAACTGATCCTCCTGGCGTCATGCAAGTTTTTCTTTTCACAGAGTTATCAAGAGCTCTTGCGAAACGAAACGAATAATATGCAGTGTGAACACTCGTATACTAGCTTTTGAACATGTTCTGTACACAAAATATTTTAACACTTAAATTAAATGAATAAAATGAAATAACTTGCAAAACAGGCTCTCCTTCTTTATAATGCGAAGGATTTTCTTCATGTTTCAAAACGTTTTGCGTGCATATGGCTCTTTCAAACCTTGGTGCCCTTTGCCAAGTGCCCTGTGTGTGCCCGATCATTAAGAAGACCCTACACACACACACACACATCACAGGACTCGCACACAACTGAGCTTTTACAGAGTCATTCAAGAAGACTTTCACCCGTACACTCTGTGTAAGTTCTACATATGCCTTTACCAAAATGTCCTACAAAGTCTTTATATGTGGAAGCAGATAAGCACTTGTTTGTCTTTGTATGAATAATAAAAATATGAAAAAACTTTCACACAATGTTAATCTGTGATAATTCCACCAATACAGTCATACCAATACAGATATACAACAAACATATATTTCACCCACATTTTGCTGATATTTAGCATATGAGCGTGTTATATAGATCTGTATTGGTATAAATATTTGAAAACATATAAAACACACTCTGGATTTATATTGTGGTAAACAGCCGATAATCTTAACATTAGGCTAAACGAGTGATGAACTATCAAAATGAATACACGTGAACTCATTAACCATACTGAAAATCCGTCTCTTTGGTAACGAGTCATTTCCTGTATCACTTACATGTTGGCTACCATGAGGTCACTTTTGGGAGCCGTGTCTGTGTTAATGTGGTCAAAAACTTAACAAAGATCAAATAAAATTACCAATATGCTGTGTATTTTTCTAGAAGGTGGTAGGTGTTATTGGAAAATAAACTGAAAAAACAAACAACTGGTCTGGTTTATGTCAAGTAAGGGAGTACATGTAGGACTTGCAGCTTTGTAAAATTAACGAAAACTTGGATGGAAACATGTGAGCATTGTATGTCTTTCCTGGATATAATAATTTGAAAATAGTTCAAAATACGGTCTGTTTTCACATGTACTTGAACTCCGATATATCCATGAAAATATAAGCAAATTACTGTTTTCATAGGATATTGTTCCGCTTCCTAACAGGGATTTGACGATGTTATACAATGTCAATTTGCTGGCATATATATGTCCTACAAGTTTGATCCTCCTCAGATTTGTCCTAAAACAATCACAGGTTTGTCCTCAGGTATCAGATTTATTTTAGAAAATCTGTATTATTTGTCACACATAGCATGTATCATCTACAAAAATTGAATATATTTACAGGCCCGTGACTGTGAATTTTCCTGTTGTGTTCGCGGATATAATATAGATAATGGCTTGTGGAAAGTACTGAAAATTGGTGGCCCATTGGCTATGACAATCAGCTGAATTTGAAACTAATAGAAGGCAGAATTTGCACAGAAAAGCCGAATGTTATTTTTAAACGGAACAAAGATGAAACCAGGCAGACTACTGTCCAAAAAACGCAACTTTTATTTTTTCCATAAGCAAGTGCAAGTTAATTAATTTGAACTGCAATATTGCAGTTTGTGTAAAATCGCAATCTAGTAGCTATAAATGTTTTTTTTCAGCAAGTGAACTTTGAAGTTTCTGAGTTTTTTTAGTTACGATTTGTGCCTTGTTAGCATTTTGACGGATGGCTTCTGAAGTTTTCGCAGCATAACTCAGAGAACATATGTGACAGTTACCTATATTTTGGTATCCTCAGAGGATCTATCAAGACCTGTCAACACGTAAAGTTTGAACTTCCGGTGTCTTGCGGTTACCATTTGTGCCCTTTTAATGATTGACAATGGCTAACAACGGTTTTCGCTCAATACCTTAGGTAACATAAATCACAGTGGCCTCGTTTTTCGTTTCAAAAGAGAATCTATCTAGATCCAGGAAGTTAGAACGTCCCGGTCTTTTGGTTACGATTTATGCTGTGTTACTTTACCGATCTATGGATTTAAATTTTTTTGGCTGCATAAGTCGGAGAATATACTACTTTACGCTTGGCACAGAACCTATCAGCAAATGAAGTTTGAACTTCCTGGGCCTTGCGGTTTAGAGTTGTTAACGGACGACCGGGCGGCTGGCCGGTTGGTTCTGAGGATTTTGCTGCGTAACCCGGAAAACATTGGTCACAGTGTCCTATATTGTTGTTACCACCGAGGACCCATCAGGACCTGACAGCATGTAAGGATTTAAAATTCTGTGTGCTGCAGTTTCGATTAGTGCCCTGTTAAATTTGGAAAAGGGTTTTCGCTCAATAAAACAGGAAAAAGAGGTCACTGTGACCTATTTTTTAGTTCCACACACATACCTAGGATTCACGTCAGACAATGTTCTCTCCTTATCATCATCATTGTCGTCATCACCGTAATCATCGCCTGTAACAGCAAGAGTACGCATTCACGGACAGACATACGAAATCGGAGACACAAAGGTTTATTTTTAGAACTTCTAAGGATGTGATACTAATATAACAAATATGACATCTGAAAGATGCCAGTAATGTAATCTACAATGTACGTACACATTATTTTAACTGATGGATTCCCTATCTTTATATCTATTGGCAGATATTAATAATTCACCGAATCCGTGGGAAGGGAACAACATCTAACAGTTGTAGCTTTCACACACAGCAGTTCAAAAGCAGTTAGACCACACCGCCCGGGCAGTTTATGGGAAGTCACCTGATAAGGCAAAGTACCACGCCATCACAGGGGTTCTTATGCATGTTTGATCCCTTTGATCTCTAACTCAGTCTTATTGCATCATTTCCGGCTTTTACTGTAGACTGGTCTCGACATCATATTCGATTCGTAATTGGGGTTATTATATTTCATGGAGTGCTTCAAGGTGGCGACGTAAATCATTACTAAAAATGTTATTGATCTATGTCCGCTTACAAAATAAACATTTTTAAAAAAACAGGGTTCACTTTACAAGTGTACATGTCCTTAAATTATGAAAGTGTCAAGTACATACTTAATGTATTGTTAGCCCTAGTTGGGTAAGAACACTCTAAGTATTTATGAAGGCTCAAAGGATATCAGGGCTGCACCAGTTTCAATATGTCATTTAGATTGTGGCTTAGTTGGCTGTCAGCAGGGTTTGTACGCATAGACAGTTGAAACGACAAACCTGCATACTAAGGAAAGCAAGCCTCCGCTATAAAGGGTTCCACATTGTGAGATTCTCTCCAAACCGTGTTTTCATTAATTAATTCGGCCCATTTTACGAGTTCAATCGTGAATAATTCACTGTACATTTGTGAATATTCCTTAATGGCGTTCCTTGTGCCGGATCCACAACACAATCTAACCGATTCTTCATTGGTCCATTCCCGTAATACCCTGAAAATTTCATGAGATTCCGTTAATGATTGACTGAATTATGTCGTGAACACACACACACGACAGGGGGTGAACGCAGAGTCTGTTGTAGAGGGGAGGGGCATGGCCCTAGCAGACATTTTGCTGCGAATTCCAATAGATGGGCTGGTCGAGTAGGCTTGCTTTGCATCAAGTTCTGGGAAAAACACCAAGACATTATCACCAAGACGGGATAATATCATATATTTACCTTTCTACTCATTCAGTTGATAGTCATACAAATATATACCTTGGACCTGAAATTCATTCAAATGAAAAAGAAATCTCTCTGACTTTTACAATTGTGTGTGGGGTCGATACACACATTAAGTACGCTAGCCGTGTTAAAAGTATGCAATATGCCCGAGACAAGCAGTGAAAAAATATTTTTGGTTGATGGTAGATGGCGAAAAAATTTATGATGAAAACAACATAGAATTAAAAGTCAATTTATGTTGATATATTTTTTTATTCGCATACACCAGGGACTAAGGAATAAAGAGAAAAAAGGAAATAATTGAATCTTGAAATTGTCTTGATGTTGTTCCTTGAAAATTTGGAATGTATATGCAACAATATTTAAAGAGGACCTTTTAGTTTAAACCAAGAGACTAGGCGTGACCGTCGCTGATGATCCAAAATCATAATGACAATTTACACTAACGGTTTCTATATGAAACGTAAACTATAGCTAGCTTGAGTCCGTGAGATTTAACTTGACTCAAGTGACTGCGAAGGGCCGCTTACGTGTATTATAATTTTTGCCAATAAACACCATCAAATTGATCCATCAGTCTTAGTAATGGATATATACTGGTACAGGAATGGTATAAGAGCCGAGCACGTTTGTTTATATATATTTATGTACTAACATGAGATTTAGTGACACAATCTAATTCGTTCATATCATTTGATAGGTAACAGCTTTTCTAGGTACCCGGAAAGGTTATGGGGCGAAAACTGGTGGGAAACCCATTACTGTACTGAAATTCATTTTCGTATGAAAGCATTTAGGTGAAAGTGCTTTCTAAAATTTTGATGGAGTATATTCTAAAGTTACCTGATAGTGAAAAGAACATGTTTATCACCCATAACTTACATGAAAGGTATTATTTTATAGGGAGTTTGCGACTAAGTCTTCAGTTCTGCTTTGGATTCTTGTTTTTATTTCCACCAAGATTCTTCATTGCGGGCACATATTACTTTGTGGTGCCCCCAGTGAAAAACACACCGATTCGTCATTTATTCCAATAGTCTTGTCAAGTTGAAAAAACGTTCAGCTTGGGCAAAAATGCCAACTGACAAAACCACTCTGTTATTTGTTCTTCTCCCGTCAAATATAGCTTCATTTTTCACCAGTGCCGTGAAATATTGATAAGGTGTGGCAAAATTGTGTGTATGATGTAGCCACGTGGTAATAGCTTTGACACACGGCGAGAAAAGGTCCTTGGTTCGAACCCGACACAAGCATCAAAGGTACGATGGCGTATTGGCGAGAAAACCACAAGACAGTCGCTCCCATTGCCTAATGATAGGTTATGACTTCTGAGTGTTGTTACTCCCGTGCATAAACAATGCGAAAAATCCAAATGGTGTATAAATAACAGCCTGTCATTTCATCGTATAGCCACCTTCATCCTCATTCAACAGACAATGCCACCTACAGGGCAAAGACCGAACCATTAAAATACAATAAAGATCTGATTTTTTTCTAAGTTCATTAAAGTGCCCATTCACCTATCTTTTAAAAAAGAATTTGTGTGATTTCTGTGTATATATAATTGATATTAATGATTGTAATTTTGGTTGTGAAAAGTTCTTATAATGCTTCCGTTAAAAATGTAATAACTTTTTTTTTATCAACAACTTGTTTGTAAACACAGCAATGTTGACAAACAGGAAACATGTAACCTAAGGTAGTAGTTTGAATATATGCAGAGGTAGAAAGGTTACTAGTTGCAAAACGCCATTTGCAAAGCTCTGGCTTATCTGACTTGCTGCCAGATTCCTTGTTGAATTTGTTTTGATAATTTTGGCGGGACCCCAAATATTATTAACACTTTGATATAAACAAAACAAGCAGCCTGTGTGAGGTTATATCCATGTTTTTTGGCCTATGTCTATAAAAGCTCCAAGGGATTTACTTTAATTTATAAAAGTCAGACAGGTGATTGGGCCCCTTCAACTTTCCATAACACTTCAGTAGTTTAAACTTGTTACACTCCTGTCTTCTTTACAGAGTATATCAAATGATTTCTACAAAAATATAAACTGCTTCTCATGAGTCATATCCACTAACCTTATGATTTATTTAGAACTTTTTCTCCCATGAGATAATCTCCATTTCCGCTTAAATGCCCTCAGAAGAGGTTTTCTATAAAAATGAAAAGTAAGACACCTCAATAGTATCTATTCTTATGTATATTCACGCTGCAGTAGCTCGAATATTTTATTAATAAATACTGTAAAGACCCACTTACGTGACTGAGTTTTACTTATGTCAGATCAAAACGCGAATGAATAGGGTGGTGAGCAGAACGTGGAATGGGTAGCGGTGCATTATTCAATCCTATATTAAGTGGTATGCTGTGAATAGGGCTGTCCTTAGCAACAGAGTGTATCGGTATAAAAATGCAAATGTGATGAAAATTTCATCATTTTAATGAATTATCTCTTTTAGAAGGGGTTAATTTCGGCTGTCCAAATGTTTTTGATGTTTGAGAGTATACCAAGAGCATAAAGTAGCGCAGGCACCAACCTCACGGAAACGACCTTTCTGTTTTACATTCCTGTATGATTCAAGATTTATGCATCTCTGTGCGCAAGTCCAGTTCTGATGCAGTTCAGTCACCCATTAAAGAGACATCTTGCCCGACATCTTCTTCTTCTGAAGGTGGCTGCTACTCTCCTTATATAGACTTATTTTTGTTCTAATTTCTTGCATACTAAATGACGTCTTTTATTTCTGATTTATTGCATACTTACTCTGCGGTCATGTCTGATATCATCAAGATTTATTTTTCTTAGGTCTAATTACTGATTCTAATTTTTCTTGTCGAGTCGCTAGCTTCCAGTGTTTCTTGAATCATAGTTCTGATTGCTACAGGTTTGCGCAAGTGCATTTTAGGTCTAATTTCTTGTAAACTGTATTCTAACTTCTCACGGCTTTGCGCCTATACTTTACAAATTGTGAAGCTAATGATCATATTTCACACACACACACCTTTAGCATTAGAGCACAGTTTTCCTGACATGGTTATCATAGAATATAAACCAAATGGTTTACCTCTGCAATTGAATAAAACGAAACCATTTGCATGTAAGATTTAAAAACAAATTCAGAAGCGGAACAAGGGGGCGGGGTCCATGAGGGTCCAGACCCCCTTTTTTAACTACCTGAACCTTTTTTTCAGGTTTCAGACCAATTTTTGCGGCATGGACCCCCTACGCTCTTTACACAGCGCTTTAACTATAATCCTAGTACCTATATCGTAAGCGCTGTTTGTTATGATCTCGTATCCTGAATTGCTACACCAGAGGGGAGCACTGTATTTTTGTCCAATCAGATGAGACCTTGTGCTGGAAGACACTGCCAAGCGAGAAATACACGGTGCCAATCATGTTCATTTCGTTTTGATTGATAGCTCATCGCCCTGATAACCGTCTGAACAGGCCACAGACTCAGAGAGAATTGCCCCAGACTCGGTTTTTCTTAGGGCCTTGGACACATAGGATGCCCGGCCGGTGAGCTGTAATTCAAACGAAACGTAACAACAAAGGCTTCGTGCACACGTCGCTGGCTGGTTTAAGTTCTGCAGACAACAGTTACATGGCTACGCTAACACAGTCATAATGTCATAATCGAATCGGTCGATGATGCGAGCATGCAGAGGGAGCAATTAAAATTCTACCGTAAACTCATTAAAGGGCGCTTGAAGCGCAGCTATGGGCGGAGCCAGGATGCCTGTCGAGTGTTTGTTTATTGGCTTCGGATTGGCTGCTTGTCACATCATACGCACGTTTTTTTTCAGTGGACAACGAACCGCCATCTGGTGTCTAAATATATCATAAACGGTCAAAACTGGCAGCGTGAAAATCAGTTGCTTCTTTAGAAGCGCAAGATTTCCGCTGCCTCGGGAACGTAGGACCCCCCCCCCCCCTTTCGGACCCGGGAACCTGTTTTCGGGTTTTATCATTAGTCCACCTATATGCCTGGGTTTGACCACCCTCCCCCTTTTCTAAAACCTCGACCGCCCCTGTACTTTTAACGTCTCGAACGGAAAACGATCCGCGTTCCAAGGCTATGTAATTGCAAACAGTGATTACAGAGGGGACAGCCTGGATGGGACCGAAGTCAAGGGGTTGATGCAACAGACTAATGTTTGTTTGCTCGGAAATACTCCCGTAAATGAAATTGTTTCTTAAAATGTCAGCCGGAATCAGCTCTTAGGAGGGAACCGGTAGGAACAGAAGTTTAACTGCTGAGAACCCAAGTCATGTTTTAGCCCGACGAGCGCCTAACACGCTGCATTCAGTTTAGGCGTGGAACACGAATACTCTTTGCTACCCACGCATGGTCGTCCGCTTGGTCTCTGAACTGTTTTTCGTGGAAACAGGGGCGGATTCAGGAATTTGGAATGGGGTTTTCCGTTTCTACAGAGGGGTAAATACACTTTACAAATTGCGCAAGTGGAGGATTGGTCCAACATATTCAGGAAAGTGGGAGGGGTTGAGGTAAAACCCCATAAAACACCTGGCTCCTATTCTGAATAACGTTTATGCTGTGTTTGTAGCCAACGAAGGACACATGTTTAAGGCAAAATTCAACATAAAAATTAATTTGAAAGTGACAATGTCACTCGAAACTTAATAATTAATAATTCTTATTAACCATAGGCTTCAGTCTGTACCGTTTTGTCACTTAAACTAAAATGAACTGCAATGCTGGTCCCTATCCGGTCCTTTTATTGGTAAGGCTTACGTTTGCGAATCCCCTAAAAAGTCTGAAGACCACCTATTTACTAACGGGAGTCCAGGTACTTTACTGGGGCAAGCTTTCACTTTCATCCGTGTAAATTGTGTATAGACCCTGGTTCGGTGGTCAGGTATATTATAGTGTAAGCTTGACTTCTAGCGGGAAGGAATTATTATCAATGCTGTAATAATGCTTAGTTTTAAATATTAACCGCGTGCGAACCCCCGCAAGTCAGAGCTATTTGTTTGTTACATGTTTAATTTAAGAGTGAAAATATTAATGGGAAGAATAGAGAAAAGGAAGTAATAAGATAATTGTGTTATTATTTTTATAACTTATTTTAAGTTATATTTATTATTAGTTTAAGTTATAAGTTATTATAAGTTGGGAAGATAGAGTGAATAAAAAATGATAATATTGGCGCACTGGTGTTGCCGTTGCTGGATTCGATCTTTAAAATCCTGCGTCAAACCTCCGCTCCCTACATGGTGTGGTAATATATTTTGCCTATATTTTCATGAATAGATACGAACGCGAGATTGGGCTAAATACTCAATAATCCATAATCCTGATAGGGATTTTTATGGCCCGCCAGGCATGCTTTCTTTTCCAAGAATTGCTCTTTCCTGTATAAATACTAATAACTGATAACATAAACTTACTATAAAAAATACAAAGGGACATTTGAAAGAAATTTTGCCATACATTACGGTGGGTGTGGCAGAAAAAAATCAGTGTAAAGCATGGCTACCTAACTCAGACCTTAGTTCACGAAACATGCGCTGTTAGACTGAGCGAATAAGGAGCGAGATCACCGCAGTAGGGAGTCCCACAGGAATATTCACGACCGGTGGCAAATGCCAATAGGCTATTACGTGTGATATAACACGCATTATCGACTCAATTAGTACTCTAGCCAGGCTATTAACCCGTGGAGACGAGATAAACGACTCCCCCGGCTATAGTAATTGGACATGGGGTGGTGCGCGGCCGGCGTCACTCCCTTCCCAATATGAAGTTGTGACAGCTTTCCATTTTCCTACGCTGTATGATAAACTTCAAGATGCACCTGAGGACATAATCTCTACATCATATGGGAAAAAGAACAAAAACCTGGTTTCTTATAGACCTATTTTGATGAGTCGTTCAATAACGAAGAATTAGAAATAGTATAAGGGATTTTATGTCCATTAGAGAATTGCTGTATAAATTGGCCTGTAATTATTTCTTTCGGGTGTACTTACAATTTATTTTATGGTGTCATATGACTTTCTTTATCTTCAGCCAATGGTGACCCACCTATCCTGTGAGGGTCATGCATGCGTCGCAGATTGAGACGTTTCTATGGAAACATATATTCATCTATCTGTTATATAACAGGTGGATGGATAATTAAAAAAAAACAGGTGGATCCATCCTAATACATCTGTAAATAGTGTTCTAATAAAAGAGCTTAATCATTTCATCACTGAAAGAATAAGAAATATTACAGATAACAGTAACAATGTAGGCTTGTTTCGGGTTTTAGCAACCGGAAAAATGGACAATGCCAGAATCAAGATATACTGTTAATATCATTATCTACGTATATACCAATATACAATTATCACTTTGTGCGATATGAATATCTACTTGTATACCGATATACCATTTATATCATTATATACTCACATACCAATATAGTATTATCAAATTATATACCAACGTCACCGCTGAATTTTACATCATATTTAACTTATACAAGTCGTTCATCGAAACAGTGTGAATGATTAAACATTGTGGTAATGTTTAACATTGTCATAAATATGACATAGTACATATGTATTATTTATAATATGTTAAACATTCATTTTCATTTCGTGTTAGTTATAGACGAATGTCCGTATGAATATATTATTTATTTAATGTCATTATTTAGTAACGCAAGCTACCACATGAATATGATTTTGGAATAATGCACGCTCCTCACGCAGCGGTTATACACGACAGTCATCCTAGACATCCTTTCGTGTAACCGCTGCTTGGTATGGCAAGGCTTTCTGGGTAGGAACACTAGGGTGCGCACAGTGCACAATATAGTAATCATACCACTGACTAATAACGTGGTATTGCATTGTGCATTCAATCCAATTTTAACATGCTGATACCCGCTGATAACACCTGTTCTGGCATGGGGCCAAAAATCAGACCAATCGGAGCTTGTGCCCCGATGTAATCAGACCAACGAGAGCGGGTGTCGCATGTTTTGGGCTCTGTGCGCACCCTGGTGTTCTTGCCCAGAGAACCTTGCCATAACAAGCAGCGGTTACACGAAATGGTATCAAGGACGACTGCAGTTTGAGGAGCGTAGAATTAATGGTAGGGCATTATCTTGTTATACATTTATGTCATTTTGTGTGTACTGTCTAAAAATGATGCTACAGTTATATATACAAACAGGACGAAGCAAAGTTCGGGCACATGTATAGGAGGTAAACACAAGACTCAAGTCGCGACATGGTTGTCAGATATAACGCACCACAACAAGGATCACGGGGACTCCGACTCTGATTATTAAGTCGTAAATTATGTCCTGGTGAAGGAAAGACGGATATATTGAACGCTTATTTATTGTTTATGTTGTCCCACTCAAATTGGTTTGATCTGATCATGTCACTTCGAGAGTCAGCCTTTCAACACTCGTGATCAATATAATTCTACCAGGACCCAAGTTCAAGGAAGTTCATATCACAACAAATGTCTTGATTCAATTGAACTGTTTTGAGTACACTGATTCTACGTATGCACATAAGACGACCCCTCGTTGCAGGTCAATATCCCTTAATGGCCCCCCGCCTGGAGGGTATGCGTTCATGCCCCTTCGTATGTGGGTGTGTGGGTGTGTTTGTACGTGTCTTTGTATGTGTGTTCACAACATAACTCAGGTAACCCTGAAAGGAATCTCATTCAATTTTTAGGGCATTTCGGGTGTGGGTCAATGAAGGATTGATTAGATTATGGTGTATATCCGGAACATTATTCGGATTAAGAAATGTCATGGATGAATATTAACAAAAAAGTAAAGTCACTTATGTACGAATGCATCTAGGTATATAAGCCGAATACGTGAGTGCACAAACGGTGGTTCGGAGCATCACAGAGGCTTGCATTCCTTAAAATGCAGATTTTCTAAAGATGATTATGTTTCATTTGATTTTTTTTCAGTGTGTGAGACAGAATGCACAAATAGAACTTTTTCAGTATGGCGTCAATTACGTAAAACAAACTAAAATACCTTTCAAATCATATGTTAATATCGACAGATGCATAAATGGCAATTTTGCTTGATACAGGCTTGGCAATGCGTGTGTTCACCTGGCAGTTGTCAACGACAGACGAATGTGTTGTTGCATGGTTACCTCAATGAAGAGAAGGGAATTTTCTACCAGGTTTTATAAAACTTGCAGCACAGATTACAAACGTATCAGTTTACTTTATTTTTTAATGGAGTTAGGCCTTGGTTATTTCACTGCACAAACAATTCAGACTGTTACCAGTTTTTATTGAGCAGATTACTTCTGAATAAAAAACAAGATTTTTTAAATACCGTATATCACATTAATGTATGTGCTCTCAGTCTATTGGTACTATGCTTACTTTTATAGTTTGCGTTTTCCTGTAAGCAGTAGCACATTTAATAATACACTTATTATCACAGAATCCCAAAGCAGTAGTTAAATAGAATATTCAACCAGTGATTTAAATTACTTTATCTTAGATTCAGGATTCCCCATAACAGAGCCCTTTTAATGCAGTCGTGTAGATGCCCATATATTGGAAGCAGAAACGATGATAATGTTATTGGGGGTGGGGGGGGGGGGTGGGTAAATGCTTTTTAACCGGGGTTCTGGATATAGGGAAAAGTATTTCCCTCAATGATGTAATACAAATATTTCAGCCATCAGAAATTTGCCATATAATTTTTTAATATTTTTTTCTCTGGGAAACCTGCAACAACAGAGAGTTTTTGCCTTTCAGAAGGGACATGACTTATAACACAGAGCAGAGCTTCATATAATACAAAACAAAACATCAGACATTGCCCACACAATGGCGACACCTGAAATCATACTCTAAGAATGGCCAGCTGTTTTCCCAAAGCTCTGTTATAACAAGAGATTAGTCTTCTGGAGACGTTTCTTCAAGTCAGGCTCACATGAAGAGTCGACAGACCATTTGATTTAATTCCAAAGTAAATCACGCCATAACAACTTATTTTAAAAGTGATAACATAATACCCGGCAATGAATCGCACAGTTTTTATTATGTCTGATGTACGGTTATGCAATTGATTAAACGAAGTCATGCGAGCAAGGAGTCGCCGAAAACAAACCAATAAATCAGGTTTGGGGCAGCACACAATTATTTATAATGGGAACGTTCTGGAACGCCGAGCGAATTTTCTAGTTCACAATGTACAGTCACGCCGCCATTTCAAAAGTAATGTGGTGTACCAGGAACAATTGATCCCTATAAATTTTACTTGATTTATGAATTTTGACCAAACTCGTTTTATGTATTCTTGAACGGTCCAAAGAGGCGGGATTCATATTGCTCGCGTATGCAATTGGGGATCATTTCGTTATTTTATTTTGCATTAATAAATATAAAGGCAATTTTTATAACGAAGTTTGGAATTTTATCGATCCAACAAGGCATGACTCCATACTGCTTCCTTGACTACGGGTCATTATAGGATAAAATATGTGAAGATAAGTAATCCGTGAATGGCAGGTCAAAAAATAAAATGGCTGTTTCATGGTTTATGTCATACTAAATGAAATTAGTCATTTGTGTTTGTAGGCTAACCGCTACGCAGTTTGATTTAACGTTTGATGTATAATGTGATTTCATTATTTCTTCACTTGAAATATTTTTCTTGTAATAAGCAAATTGTACCCGAAACAACAAATCTGCTGGCCAACGCTTACAAAAACAGAACAAACATGTGTCAGTTTCCGAAGTTCAGCTGCAACTGATTTCACAAATGCCATATTTGTGGACTGTTTAATACACATCGTTTTCAGTCAAAGGACTTTTAAACGTGACATAGTGTGCCTGTAAGCCATCTAATATATAGGATATACGTTTTGTCAAATAAGCCATTAATGATGTTTCCACATAAGAATGATTTGTAACCATCTATGAAAATCGTAACGTGTTGTGGAGTCGTCACTTGTTAATAAAACACTGCTGCATTTATATATTACCTTGACATCCTTCAGTAAATTACACTTGACGAAAGTGTCTCTCCATCAGTATCAGTAACATGTTATACCAGGGATTGAGCTCACATGTTTTAATAAATGAGCCAGCTAGTAATCAGAAAATTCGATAGAGATAGCAAGTCACTTAATTCGATACTAATTTCCTAACTTGGTGGATAAAGCAGACTGTGATTTCTTGATAATTTATTCCTAGTCTGATGCCATATTTGTACCTTGGTATTTTTTTTTGCATATCTCGTATTAAATTACATGTAAAACGAGAAGCGGATCATGAGAGCAATTTGAACATTAGAGATATGGAGTTTTCAAGAATGGTTGTATATAGGGAAACCAAACTTACGATTTGCTCAGTCTGTCGGTAAGGGAGACGGTTCTGCATCGATTATATTATCGTCCACCATCACACAGTCATATTATTTCTTGGTAAATAGTATTAATAGCAAAAAGAATAAATAATCGAGAGAAAATGTTACTAATAACTGCATTTATTAATTATAGTTACTTGTAATTGTGATTTATCATTCGCAAAGGTCTCAATGACCAAACAACATGGAATAATATTAAGATCTAATTACATGTACTATACCATTTAAGGGGAAGTAAATTTTGATAAACGTTCTCTGTTGGGCAGACTGTGCACCTGAAGCTAAAGTGACATCGCGGTGGAAACATAACTTGTATCAGATCAGAGAACAAGAAAGGTCAAGTAAGAATACGCCACGTCCCGTCTCGAAAGAAAAGGAACGTGATTCCTAATGAAATTAGAGGTTCAAGTGAAATGCTATAAAATATGATAAAGCTCCACGAGCAAACACAGGACTCCAACAATTCATTGATGGAGACAGAAGTACAAACATATAAATTCTTCCTCTTCATCTATAACACAATAGACGAATGTTTAATAACATATAACTCCAGATGTGACTCTATCTTTTTTTTTAGCTGAAACCCATCAGAAGCGTCTTATAATTGTTGATATTTAATATATTAGGACGTTGCGATGGTAGAACAACCCATAGGGTTGTCATCAATTTTATTCCAAGCAGATGGATGTACTTGTTAGTTCTTACCTTTTATATTCGTCAGCCTGTCAGACTGTTATTTTCACAATAAAATCACTTCTAAAGTAAACTTACAAAGCTTCATGTCGTGATAACTGATAACGAAGGCTTTTTCGATCACGAAATTGCTCTAATATCACCCGGACGAAAACAAGGTTGGTCTGAAACGGTCTTTACGGCCGACATAAAGTAAAGGGTCTATCTCAAATCTCAATCATTATAACTACAAATCGTGCCTCTAGGGAGCGCTCTCCTCTGATTGAATATATAAAGAAACACGTTTCATGAAGAAAAAACACGGAGAGCTCCTGTGGTCTCGGACACCGCCATGACGGCAGTTAAAACTAACGATTGCTTTTCTCAGGAAAACTGGTGCTGTGGGGAAGAGATTCCTAGACGCGACTTGACTCATTTTAAGTATATATTTAATCGCAGAACAAGTAAAAAAAGGGATTTTAATGCTTTCATTTAAAAAATGCCACTCATCCACTATATTGTTGCGACCCTTGGAACAGCTGTTCAGAATATTGTCATGGCTCGAACTTGCCTCCAATTTATTAAAAAATGCCTGCGAGTCATGTTTGATGGCTTCTTGTAAGATTAATTTATCACATACAAGCAGGCAAAGAATAGACAAATAGAGTGAGAGCAGGATAAACGAACATATGCATCGGCGAAAGTTGATGAAGCGTGACCGGGTTTGTAAAAGACACAGACCGCTGTATCGTCTGGAACTGTGTAAAGCCCTTGAACATTCTGGTTGTATCATCCAAGTGTATAAATACGGTCACATGAGAGGCCCCATGAATCGCCTGTGGTCGAGTATTATTGTTAATTACTCTCACTGTCTCTCATGCTTTACGTTTTTGCTTTTAGTAAACCCTGTCTTCTTCTTCTCCTGAAAAGTAAGACGATGACAATAAAAAAACACTGTTTCATTTAGTTTTGTATAAGTAATTAAAAAACTTGATTTAATACATAATCCATAGGTCATAAACCGATGTCCAGAAAATATACGGAATCACCGATATTGAAAGTGTGTTATAAGTTAAGAGAACTATGTCTTTAATTAGGGTTTCATCCATATACATCATCACAGAGATATGTACCAAGCCACGCAGATGTAAAACGATTTAGAGAACAACCGCTCGGCCACTGCAACATGAAAGAACAGGCTTGCTCGTTTTGTCTGGGACTTTCGTTGCTAGGTTAGTGCCACTGTCCCTTTACTGCTGAAAGTAATATTAAATCATAACCTGGCTCCTATTTGAGCCACTGGTACCTTGAACCTGAATCTAAAGAGGCCCCTATCTGTTTCTTACGACAATTTATTACGACACTAATTGTTTAACCTTTGACCCCACCACGGACATACAGTCCCGACACGATTGATTTTTGACTCAGTGGTTCCGCGAGAGCCGCACAGTCGAGATGTATCCGAGTCGTACTTACTGTAAACGTGTTGCGATCCAGCAGTGAGTCTGTCAGTGACGTTTATATAGGGAATAAAGTAATTTCAACCGAGGATTTGTGAATTTACGTTAAGTGGACGAACTAGGAAAATTTCACTGTGAAAACCGAGGTAAGCTCATTTTGAATATATTTTGTCTCAGTTTAGATACTGGCTGTATTTAAAACTCTAGTTTAAGACTACTACTTGGGTGTGATGTTTTTCCCTGGATATGTTATATAGACTGCTATGTACACACGCATCTTATGCATGAGACCGATCACGTCGATTCAGAGGTGTTTCTACAAAGCTATGATCAAAATTAATCAGAGATGCCATCGAAGTTTAATCATAACAATTGGCGGTTGTTTAATTGTACCAGCGTACAGTGTTAACGTATTTTCTTCATTAACTAGCACTGTAGTTACTCAGCAATATTTTATCCGTTCTCGTAGTTTAAATTAAATAGAATCGCTGCTGAAGACCCCTGTTACGACCTTCAGTACTATGAAGTTTCACATGAAGTTGTCATCGGTTTTACTTTCATTAATGTTCACTCATTTCAACTGTTATCCTAACAGTATTTAAAACTCAGGTTTCTCCTATGGTTAGTGACACAAAGGTTTGCTTTCTTTAAATATTAGGCTAATAGAAAACTAAATATCGTTTCTTTCTTATGGACTTAAGATGAATACCTAAGATATATATCTAAATGTATATTAAGTATTTCATAATTTTCATCGTAGTCAACAAACCTTTAATATGTTTAATATCAGGAATATATCGCTACATTTCAGGGACATAGCGCTACATACATTTTTTGTCATAACTATGTTGATATATTTATATATGATGCTATGTTTAGGTATGCATATATTTGCTGCACATAAATGCATATACTAAATAAGTGTAACGCTCTCTTGTGGATGTATTATAAAGATATTCTATGCGTTTGAACGCAGTAGTGAACACACCACGATTTGTAAGGCCCAAGTTTCTTAATTATGAAGAAATCAAAGGAAATCTGAATGAACCCTTCTTAGATAATTTTCCCAAAATAATCAACTTCGGGCGGTGGTTATGATGGTTTCTGGAATTTAGCTAAGGGAAACAAGGACGGTAAAAGGGTAATCCGCTCAGAGATTGAATTATAGATGAGAGATTTAATATTCCATTGCAGGACAATTAAGTTCCGTTCCTCCGCACTAGGTAGTTCAAATGGTCCATAACCATGGTTTTGTCAGCGCTGGTATTTATCAGTTTTACAGAATCATTGTTGATATCGGCTAAACCCAAAGCCTCTTAATGAAGAAACCCATATTTATAGAGATGTAAATTTCCGAGATCACTGCTTGATGGTCCAGCCGGGCGTGTGGAATATTTCAGTGTCTGGTAATTGAAAACCTGCAGGTCCCAGGGGAATTTTTGTCAATCTGAATTATCCATGGTGCTTTACGCCAACCTTTATGCAATATGCTTTTGTTAAACATTCATTGCTTCCTATCGAAATGCTGCATTCCGTTTGTTAATATTCCCAAGAGAAAATATAATTTTGTCATTTCTCTACTGGGAGTTTTACAGCATTTCAAAATCGCTATAACTTGTGTTATTATATTATGAATAATAAGTTACATGAATTACAAACCAAGGTTAGTGTCCTGTTTACCTAACTCTTTCACAAAAGTGTTATGGTCCATTTATCATACTGCGTAAAGTTACCTTCATTCAACTACTTCTAGTTAAAATATACCCTTTAATATACTCCGTTTTTCCACGCATTTATACAGCGTGCATTCACATGAAGTATACATACGCACATACATGTGTACAGTTTTCCTTTTGTGATTAATATCCATTTTTATGGACCATGGGAGCATGGGCCACAAGCCGTTTTATAAAATGTAAAGTGTTCCCTCCATGGAGCTACAAGTACAATATTGCTACCTTTTTCGTTGGTGGAAAGAAACCGCCTCTATTTTGTAAATGCTGCTTAACTGAGCACTCTGTACATCAGCGGAATTCCTTTCCGGTTTCGGATAACGTGCGAAAATCCTAGCGTCAACCAAGATCGGTGTGCCACTCTTGTGGTTCTGGTTTGTGTTTCATCACAAATGTTTAGTCATAACACCGAGGAACCCCCGAAAGGTGCAAGCGTGCGTTAGTGAAACACGACTGTTGGGCAAAGTTGACCCCATAAGTCCCTCCAGAACGCTAATCCTGAATGAAGGCCGACCGAGAAAATTCTCATGGACTTGTCGGAGATTAGAACTCCCGATTCCCCGGCTTTGAGCCCTGTCCTCTACCCCTAGCCCACGAAAGCCGGTACAATATTGCTACTTAGTATATGCGTAAGGATTAGTGAGTTCCGTTGTAATAGTATACTAAATGTAATTGAACATCAATATACCCTTAACACAGAGATGCAAACGTGTATTCACGCTCTCTTCCTCTCTTCAGAAGCGGATCATTTGGAGTCCGAACCCTCTCGTGTTTCCCGCTGCAGCAACTTTTTTAAAGGTTTCAGCCCAATTTTTTTGCGGCCTGGACACCCCCTTTTCCGGACTTGGGCCCTTTTTTAAGGTTTTGTCATTACTCCTGGGTTGAACCCCTCCAAAATCCTGGATCCGCCCCTAGGTAATGATCATGACATGGTGTTTTGAATGGTTTTAAATGCACGGACTTTTAATTCCAGACGCCTTCTGACCATACTTTGTCTTAGCTCGTTATATGATAAATGACTGCATTTAATCATCAGTACAATAAATTAGAAAGATGTAATAGTCCATTGTTCAATCATTCTTTACGTTCAGCCATTGAATTGGCGGATATTACCGAAGTACCTTCCAATTCCGGTTGGGTTCCTTTATAAATCTCATTTACGAATAAAAAATCTACGTTTACAGTTTCTTCCTAAGACCATCATAGGGAATAAGGAATAAAAAGACGGACGGAAAGCTTCTTTTTATTTTGTCCAACGTATGATTACAGAAGCTAGTCAGCCTTGATACCACAGGACTTTACGATCAAGCTTACCACCGAAAAGGGAGTACCAAGCCCCAGGAATAACCCTCCAAAAACAAGACGTCTGGGGCAATGATTAAGTCGGTTAGGGATGAAGAAACGAAGAGAATAATATAAGGACCTTGGAAGGAGGTCTTCTTTGAATTCTCGTTTGATAGGAGATGGTAGTACTTGCATCAGTAGTTACAGGACAATGTATTTAAGGTTCTGGCAAATTGTAACTTGGCTCAATATAACATCACAGAGCGTTATAGGAATATTAAAACGGGACAGCCCGCAGACACGGCACGGTCTCTTCCTGCTGTGACGAACCAACAGCTGATCGATTGAGTCACTGCTGCCGCTGTACGTTCAGCGTCTGTATCTGGCACATGGTATATGGATCCATCACATTTACACTCCAACAGACGTACATACACCCAGGCAGCCTAGGCCCGGATCCAGGATTTTGTTTCTTTTCCTAGATGGGTCAAAAGAACCCTGGGCCATCCCCACAGAGAGTTTGGTAATTTAGAAAGTGTAGGCGTCATTTCCCGGCACCAAATTGAACAGCTTTGACCGTGAACACCTTTTTTGCAAAACATTTAATAGAAAAATATTTTACGTTTTTCGATATAAGGTTCTAAATAAAGGAGGAAAAATAAAAAAATCGGATGTGCAAGGTGATGCTTTTTTTCCCTACCTGCTTCATGCATAAAAGTGTCCACCTGTGGTTGTAAATATGGTTATAAATACTGAAGTTTAATAAAGACAGGTCGGCGAGTGTTGCATGGCCGCGCAATATAACTGGTCAATTCAGAAAGCTTATTGCATGGAAAAGTGTTCGGCGGGAGCGGGAGAATGGTCTGTCGCTTTTACCAAACAATAGGCCCCTCACAAGCTCTACGGGCAAGGGGAGCCGAAGTTTTGCAAACTCACAATCCAAAATTTCAGGATAAGTCCTATATATAAATATTTCCGAAAACAATGCTTTGTAAGACAATGATCCTTTAAAATGTATGTTTTCCCTTTCTCATAAAATTTATTGTTAACGTTCCTTATATATATAAATATATATAATATAAACATACATACTATTAATCTACAATCCAATCCATTGTTGTACAAAGGATTACCTCTTACATTTAGAATCTAAGGTATATTTTCACTTTAGAAGTCTTTCCCCATTCATATATAATATATATCAGCTGCTAACAATGAACCCATGCAAATTTGTGGGCAGTGGTATGCAAACTCAGAAGCGACTGTGGTTATTTATGGAATATGTTTTCCCTGCGATTTTTAAATATGAATTTATGGAGTCACTGTATTCTTTTTGGGAACCTTTATGTCCTATTATACCGTAACCTGGTGGAACACAAACTACTGTTAAAAATTGACTGTGAATTTGAGGCGATCGTTTCCGATGGTACTCCCAGTCTGCGTCGAACCAATGTTTTCTTAACTGCAGCTTGTTGTAACCCATACAATCTCTGTCCCACAGAGTCCCTTTTCAATATTCCTTTAAGCCAATAATTCTAGAATTGATGGACACAGAATAGCTGAGGTGTTTGTATTTTTCGGTGCCGGTTCAACTTGCTTGTTTGGTCATTAGGTCAAAATGCTTGTCAGACGCAAGTATAAACCGGTCCCGGGGGCAGAAAACGGTAAAATCGGCCAGGTCTTTTGTTTTGGAAGAGTAAACACTTTTGCAACAACATTTTTCTGGTCGCTCGCGTTACCATGCGAAGATGTGCTGGTTTGTCATATTAGTGAAGGAAGAGGCGACACAACCGTGACTTAAAAATTGCGAGGTCTTCAGGCTGTCTGAGTTTTCACGTCTCCGTATATTAGTAATTTCATTCTGTATCACAACTGTCCACCTAAAAGAAATTACCATTTAGTACATTGTCCATTTAATAAATTAAAAACTAGAAATATGCATTCCAAGGAATATAAGCCTCCGCCTTGTGGGCATTCACGTATTCGGCCAAAACAGAAGTATTAATAAAATATATTTGTGTCTAAACTCTGATTACAGGACGTCAGCTGCCCGACAAGGATTTTGAACTGAAATCAATATTGTCCAGTCACTTAATTCATTAGGTTTAAGGTGATACACTGATTGTAAAAAAGACTGACGATAGCTTGAAGTTTTGTGACGTATCGTCTTTAACTGTTGAATCAGTTCAAGGAAATTAGGAATAGAGATCATCATAAGTATCATGCCAACGGGTGCTACCCTTTCATGCAATTTACACAATGAAATTAATGAATACATCAGCTTTGAATTTTGGAAAGAAATCTAAATTAAGAATAACCTAAACAGACATCAAATCATCATCCCTGATACATTGATTAAGAAAGAAAGAACGAAAGAAAGAAATACAAAGGTGACATGAAACGCTGTTCGCTAGATATGATAGGCTAGACGGCCCTTTATATATTCGTACAGATGAAACATATTTTTCTTATGATGCAATATCAGCTTTGCGTCATCTTTCGTTACAAGCGTTGTACGGGTTACCATTATTTTGGTGTGAAGGTTGGGCATTGTGTAAGGCACTCGGTGACAGGCTTAAAATACCATAAAGGTTCAAAGGAGCCAATGCGATTTTCGATCGTGAGATATGCCTCTAATGCATAACAAGGATCGGCTTACGAGAGTGGGCGAATATCATTATCGTCAGTACTTCGGTGCGAACTTTTTCCATGTCAGAAACTTCTTTTTATAGCACATTTATTGTGACCAAAGTCTATACCGATAGTCATGTTATGAACTCGATCAATCAATCTTCATACGGCAGTTTCATAATATGATGCTGGATATTACAGCTAAATTATTAATGTTTCAGTCGTGGAACATCAGTTATAAGAAGAAATACCGCCTTTCGAGTAGACTAGCATAATAAGTCATCTTAAAAGACGGTATCATTTAATCTTCACCTTTCAGCACAAAATGAAAAAAAATCAAGAAGACTATATTTATTATTTGTGCCACCTTGGGTGGTATTTCGACGTTTTCGTACCTTTCAAAGGCTATTAGAAGACAGAAACAAGATGAAGAAAACCGTTATATAACTGCAAAGCCATCTATGCCCTGCAGAATTCCTTTTTTTAAAATGCACACTTGTATCAACACTTTCACGATGGCTGAACTCAGAACGTCAAGGGTTAGCATTTTTTTTCTGGTAGTATGTATTTATTTATTTCAGATGTTTCAGGCTCTGGCCGTCTGAATCAGAGACCATAAAGGGCTAAAGTACCAAAGCAGTTCTGGGTCCTATTGCAGTTAAAAAACATACGTCAGGTCAGGTTATATTAGTGAACTATATTTCCTCTGTCAGTTCTGAGGCCCGACTTATAGATAGCCCTGTCCGATGTTGGAAAAAGTCAGAAGTATTTTGCTCATATAATTCCTGAGCTGGTTCAGATAATTTCTGAGCTTTTAAAACCGATGTTCTACTACTGATGCATTAATCAGTTAATTATCTGGATGTAATTGCCAACATCGTATTAAAAAATTGCCATATTAAGATTGATTAAAACGTCATATTCTAACTCTCGGGGACTGGGGCCACAATATATGAGCTGTGAGAAGATGAATTTTTCTGACAAGGAAACAGTTTTGGCCAAAGTACGCGCTATATTATGTCAGAAACAATAATTAGTGTTTGGATCGGATTAAGCCTGAGATGTTTCAATTTACGAGATAGAATTTTAGTGGGTTTTCTGTAAAAACTAAATTGACAACTGCAAGACAATTGTCCTTGACTTGTCCTACTTGATGTAATACTATTCATTATATATTTTTACGTATTTTTAAATATCTTATGAATACATTTATGTTAGTTAGGTTTTTATTCTTTACTTAAAAATAACATATTTTTTTTCGGTAGATTGCGAGCAAAAGGTAAAAATCTGTAGCTGTAAAATTAAATTCATAAATACGCCAGATCTGACTAAAAAATCATTTGCAATTATCAAAAAAATTTGATGTGGAGCGTGTCATAACGGCGCAGGTGAACGTGTTCACACGAATTTCCAGGAACTACGTTTTTCATATTGTTTCAATGAAAAAGAATAACTATCCCCAATAATGCCTTCATAGCCTTTAGATACATTTGATTGAAAATCCTATTAAATTCATGCATGCGAGTGCCATCTTTATAACACCAAACAAAATGTCTATGTGTAGCAATTACACAGTAATAAATTAGAACAACCAGTGCTTGTCAGCTGCATAGCTTAACTGATCATCTGCTGCAATTACTGACTTATCCTCATCATTTCAATAACTAGCAGAATTGAGGGCCTGCTCTTTTTGCTTCTACATTTTGAATTCCGATATACTCGCGACATCCGTTTTTTTTTGTTTGCAAAGAAGATGGCGGTGTGTATGATTAGAAATGCATCGGAACCTTGCCTATTATAGTGAATGAAAGTAGGATGACAAAAGCTGTTGATCTGTATTCCATGAGCTTTCAAACTATTTCGGAAGGTGTAGACTGTGTGATGTATATATAGCTAAGTCTTCCTTAAGTCTTGTAAGATTTGTTAATATAATATTGTAACTCAAATTTGAAGGAGAAAATAATCTATTTAAACAATATATTCTGACATTACTCAATATGGGAGAAACAAACTCATTAAGCGAGAAAAAGTGTTTTTAGCAAACAATGAGCCAATAAAAGTTTCCATACATGTTTCCCCTAGGATGTGAAATGCCAAGTGTAAATTACCCTGAGCATGGAATGTCAGTTTTGTAAATATATATATATATATATATATATATATATTATAAGATGCATATATGTTTCAGAATTTGTTACAAGACTTTCATCATGAACTCCCCGGTACATTCCCAGTACATGTAAAGATTCTGATAAAAAAATCTGGTTATTCAGCTTTACTTACGCATATAAGGAACTTACTGGAAAGTTTAAAAGTTAAGCAAAGGGCTGAAGTGGGGCCAGTGCGATTTTAGGCTATGTTGGGTGTCTAATGATTATGCCAGACTAGATTATAGTAGTGGGCAAGACCTCCTTGCCCTTTTGAGGGCATGTGGCTTATTTTATGTCTTCAACACAAACGTCTTCAATGACAAACGTACAGCTTCCCACATCGGATTTCCTTTAATTATTAGGCTTTAGGATATCTATCCGTTTCCAAAATAAGCCTCATTTTATTCTTCAAAGGTTGACTTGCAGGGTGGGAAGATGGTTCGCATATATATATATATATATATATATATATGTGTGTGTGTGTGTGTGTGTGTGTGAGGGTGTGTGTGTATGTTTTATTGTTTGTGATTTACATTTAAAATCTATACCATTTATTATAAGGTTTTAAAAAATATGGTACATGTTTATTCTAAACCATTTAGATTTGAAATAGTTCATAGTAAACTCAATAATGGAACAAAAATATATTATTCTAATATTTAATGTATTTCATTTTCAATATAAAGATATTATTCTCTCAATATCAGTGTGGGGGGGGGGAGCGATTGCATTGACCACCCCCCCCCCCTTTGCTTAAAAGCGGGAGGGGGGATTAATTACCCCTATCCCTCCCTGTACTGACCCCCTGCCAAAAGATATATATCCGTTTCCAAAGGATATGAATACAAAAGGCATTTGAATCTGTATTCATAGATAATTCCTTGAAGGGGTGCTAAATTTCACAGCCAGGTTTAATTTATACTTCAGTAGCCGAACATCACTTATACATGGAGAATGATAACACTTCTTGCGTATAGTATTATGTTATTTATCAAGACTAACTTTATTAGTTATCTATCTTTATTTATCTACACACGTGCTTTAACTAGATGTAGTGCTTTTACCTTTTTTAAAAAATATGTTATTATCATGTGTAACGAAGACAAATTGCTCAGGGGAAATTACTGGGCCGATCCGGGATTCGAACCCGTGTCGTTGGCGAACATGTCCTGCGTTCCACCCGCTTCACTAGAAAAACAAGCTTTGCGAGACCGTTCGGTCAGCTTTTATGTCACCCCGTCACACACTCCCTCTTAAGAGCGTTCTGCTATCAGAACAAGACCTCCCAGGAGTCACACCTTCGGTGAACTAGGGTGTGGTAATTTCAAAATTACTTCAAACCACCATTCTCCGGGCCACAAAGTTTGCCGTCATGTTGGACGAGCCCCCATTTGTTACAAAGACAAATTGCTCAGGGGAATTCGAACCCATTTCGGTGGCGCACATGTCCGGCGTTCCAATGGCTTCGCTAGAAAAGCAAGCTACACTAGCGAGACAGTTCGGTCAGCTTTTATGTCACCCCGTATCACATGCTTTTCCCTGATCATATGAAATTTTTATAGAAACATACAAAAAAAGTTAATAAAAAAACCCACCCGGCCGCACTGATATCTGAAAAAAGTGCCTGAGTACCATACCTTTTTTTTTTGCCTAACTATAAAACATTTATATTAAAGGATCAAGTTTCCTAATACATTTTATCTCTGCTCGGGTGATATACCAAGGTTTCCTTATATTTGAAAGGCCAGGAGAAGACGTGAACCTTGTCACAACCAATAGAATTCCAATACATTAGCCCTTAAACGTTCACCTTGCTCTAAAAAAGTTCTGTTTAATGCTGCACTTAGCCAATACTTTCAAGTTGTATGGACGAAGAATACCTTGGGTATTTCCATTTTCTCCGGTCGTGGGGCTTTATTTCCGATGTTTAAAACAGTGTCTGGCTGCGTCAGATACAGCAAAAGCACCAAAACAGCTCTAGGTAAACTTGAATTTTTTTTTGCAAGCGTCGGGTCAGGCTATGGGTTTCTCTGCTGATTGTGAGGTCACACGGGTCAGACTTTCTAATGTCATAGGGCCGAAATGGCGCTTAAATTCCTGCCTCTCATGTCAAACATACTCAATAGTGTATGATGTAGATAGTCCATGGTCCGCTTTGGTTGATAGGAGAGAATTACAATGCCGGTTAGTTCTGTTAAATCCAGGTCAAAATTCGCAATAAGGCAATGTGCACACACACACATAAACACATACATACACATAGACACAGCGTAGCTAAAGATAAGAGTGACGTTTTTTAGATAGACTAACTTGTTTATTATAACACACGAGCTTTCGAAGCACACAGGCTTCTTCGTCAGGTGGAAATTACTTTTCTAATTAGGCTTCTATTACAGACACGGCTAAACCACTTATATATATATATATATATATATATATATATATATATATATAATATATATATATATATATATATATATATATATATATATATCAGACCTTTGGTCCGTTCAAATATCGCGATGCAGACCCAACGTTAATTAAGAATAATATTGTGTGCTTTTGGGTCTATCGTTTTAATACACTTAAAGAAACACCGCAGCGGTGTAGTTAAGATCAGTTTATTTTTACAAGAAAGGGATTTATTGTTTTAAGGTAGCGGCGTGCCTAGTTATATAACCCCTTTGAAACTGTAACGACCGTATCGGTTCGGTCGTGCCGCCGTAGAGGAGATAGGATGTGGGCAACGTATCATAAAACAAACACATTTCCTTAAATGGCAAAAGCCTTGCTGTGCTGATGCAGGTCATAAAATGGTTATGTGTCCATAATTTTCGGGACAATCACCACAAGTTCACTTTCATCTTGACTGTGTGGTATAGTTTTGTGTTCTCATGTTTGTTTGCTATGTCGCCATATAATAAACAAAAATATTTAATATGCACGGTATGGCGTCTTTGGTCTGAGCTTTAATTAATTGGATTCATTTTTTATTGAATTTCATTTGCAAAATACACTATTTGTAAAGGTTTTTGCCTTATTTCTTATTAATTAATTATCAAAATTTGAATTCTAAGTTTCAGATTATGAGACGTTTTTGTGTAATATTTTAATTCTCTGTTTAAGAGAAATAAATTTAGTGCATTGTATATTTTCTTAAATTTCTTTATTCTTTTATGGTACTTGCAGTAAGTTTATCAATTCTACATTCAACATAAATGTTTTAATATTATGAACTAAAAACAGCTAAGATTCACCTCTGCTGACTGTTATCTCTGTTGTGACGATTTACCTTTAAACATATGTATGTCGTTTTAAAGTGAAATATATATTCATAATACATAAGAAGGTCAAACCTAACGTGCAGATTTGATGTGCTGGTTCTGTGTTGAATCGCAAAATTAGGTCAACTTGTTAGAGCACTTCCATAGGTAAGAAATCTAATAAATGTTAATAAAAGTACATACAAAGGGCAGGTTTCTCAGGAACGGCGAGAAAGATTGGTATGGAATTTGGTGTGTTTATTGGTTTGAATGGGTCAAATAAGTGAATTCAAATACGGTTTAGGGAACATCCTACAATATTGACCTACATGTGGCGTAGGCATGCATTCCTGAGAATGCAGAATTTTAGTTATTTTTGAAATTTTAAGAATAACATATAAAGTTCATGGAAATGTAAATCATTTCTTTATTCAAAGGGAAAGAAAGCATGAGTATGAATTTGGTTGATTTACTCTAAACATGGGAAACTTTTTCAGGGGATAACAACCTTTTTACAGGCTTTATTTTAACACTGATCACTTGTCCATTATATCTTGTGTCTAATTTTCAGCCTTTGTCTTCGTGGAACTTTATATTTTGCAGATCACTATCGTTTGACACTATGATGTATTTGAATACATAATGCCTGTTAACAGACACCTCATGAACTTCCAACTGCAGACTACCGACCTTGTTAGATCAATTATTTGTGTACCGAATTTTGAATTCCCACTCTCCGCGATCGGCTCAAAGGGACCTTACCACCGACAAAGCATGTTAAATTAACACGAAAAAAGTCTTCTCTTTGAAGTTACATGGTATATGCCAAAATATTGCCCTGAAACCGCTGGCTTACTCCTGTACCCGATTGTTAAAAAGGTGGGGCCAGCGCGATTCCTGGCAGCAACATAAAAACAGCTAGAACGTCACCTGCATTATCCGTACACTTTCATATTTGGCTACTCCTCATTTGGGATCTGTCACGCATGCGAAAAATCGGAGCTCCGGTCACATGGTCTAGTTATAGTAAACAGACACACATGGACCGTGTAAACTCACGCGTAGAACCATAACAAGCCGTTTAAAAGCTGAATAGGAGTCCTGAGACCTTGTGCCGAGATGGGTTTGCTGGGAAACTTTGTATAAAGCAAAACGGACATGATAGTGGAAAAGAAAAGGCATGATATTTCTCCTGTTTATGTTACTTTAAAACAGTTACTGAATAACCTTATAACGACATTGATATTAAAATATAAAAGGGACCACTTCATTGTATTCAGGGAGCGTAGGAGTGAATGGTTACCAAGAAATCTGCATTCGGGCATCCGCCATGTGGGGGTCCCTATTGTGGGATGGTCAACAACTCGTGTTTGCATTCACTTATTCGGCCCATATTCGCAGGTTCTTCGTGCATACTTGACTGAACATTTGTGAATATTCTTGATGACCTTCCTGAATCCGGATCATGTGCCGGATCCACACAAGCTCTTTTCGATTATATATTGGCCCATTTCCGAAATTTCCTAAAAAATTGAAGTAAATAAAAAAAAAATGAAATATTCATTTAATGTAATCTATATGATTGAGCAGACAATGATGGTATTGGCAAATATATGTGGGCGTTGTTTATTGGTACACGTGTACTTGCTTGAGCGTTGATCAATTGAAATAAAATGTATTCACACACGCGGATGATATTTATTCACACACGCTGGACAAACAGATCAATCAAATAAGCATTATTTTACTTTTAAGAGACATCAAAGGCACCAAAGGAACATTTAACAGATTTATGGCAGTAATTAATTAATTAACACACGGGGTTAATCGACTGAACTGCTGAGATCTGTGCATCAAACATCAGCTACTTGATGGGGATTCAGGACATTCATTGCCATTCGGTAAACTTTTAATCCACTGTGGTCTAATGTCAGGGATACAAAACTTCATGAACGTTTGCGAATGAACATTCCGAAATGAAACTGCTCTAGTGCTTGCAATTAGGACCTTTTTCCTGGTCTTTAGTTATTTATTTAATCTTTGCGAACGATTATCCTGTTTCCCCGTAACGACGCCTGTCCACATTCAAGCTAGAGGGATCAACTATATTCCCCACCACTGAAATTATTTGTGATATGTTAAAAACCTTGAACTGCGTTTTCCGATACGCCCTTGTCACATGCTTGGATAATTGCCATCAGCCTCTACAACGTAGTGTGATTTAGTCTTTGCTTTATTACTACTTGTTTCGACTGCATCATCCAGTCGTGGTGCTTTTGCAGTTTTCTTGTGATCCAATGGTACGTGTGGCACTAAAATCTGTATCTTTTGGTTGGATCATTCAATGCTGAAGACAGGGATGTGCAGATAGACATATTTGGCCGGTATTGAACACGATATGTCACGATGTCACATTAACTTATCATCGAGAGTTACATCGGAAGTAATCGGGAGACATCGGGACAACATCGGAATCTCACTTAGAGACAATTCTTTTTAATCTTGGCTGTATGAACAAGCTTTGTTTCAAGTGGCACCTTTGTATACAGCTCTGTAATGTACATTAAACAACCATCATTCAATAGGATTATCCTTAATGTTATACATCTCCTTACTGTTAAGCCGGTTTATATGGTCCGATTTTTCTGAGCAATAATTAACCCAGTCTCTCTAGTATAAGGATGAAATATTGGCTACTAGACTTAATATTAGCCAATCTATAGTGCTTATTATGTTTGCATAAAGAATTTGTTGTCAGGGCTGACTGGAATAATAATTATAACCTATTCTGATGCCATACAGGCCACTTGACCTTCAATCATATTTTAGTAAATGCCTCGCAAAAAAATGATTAATTATGTAGAGACTAGTTCAGATGAAGATCCGCTAGGTCAGATAGTGAAACGCTCCATACGCAGCAGTTATCAACTGCAGTCGTCCCTTACATCATTTCTTGTAACCGCTGCTTTTTATGGCTAGATTCTCTGAGTTCGAAAAACAGGGTGAGCGCACATGCAGAGCAAAGGACTGTAATCAGACCAATGAGAGTCTGGTATCGCATTGAGCATCCAGCAAAATTTTAAACGTGCGAAACCCGCTGTTGTTGGTATGATTACACCAGGACATCCTCTCATTGGTCTGATTCTTGGCCCTGTGCCAGAAAAAAGGTTTTTATGTGAAAAATAAAATAACAACCAAAAGGCGAATAATCTCGTAGATTAATATTTGATGGTTAGGATTATAACCATAACACGTTGGTTGCAGAATGTTGACAAAATATAATGGAAAGTGAATTGCGCAGAGATAAAATTACGTGTGAAATTAATCTTATTTCGCTTTGAAAATACAAGGAATGCAGAGTCAAACATCTGCACACTTATCAGATAACTAATTGGTTTTAACATCATTAAATGCTAATCAGTTCATGGCAGCTTGTTGAGATGATTTGTTACTATTTTAGGCATCTGATGCCAAGATAATCGGTCTTAGCGAAATGAACTCTTTTTTTATAAATCTTGCCTTTACCAATGAAACATTGTTTTTGTTCTTTGTATAATTTGATATATTTTAAGATAAGCTCCACTTAGGAAAAGCTATTGCCCATATGGGCCGAACGTCTAGCGGTTAAAATCTTCAAAAGGATTCTATCATTCTTATGGTATTATCATGAGAATAAATGGAAAACAAATTCAATAAATTGTTATTAAATTTGATCAGGCGGACCTGTTTTATCGTAGAAAACCATATTACTAGAACTAACGTCGTTATATGAACCAAGGTGATCGTTATGAATATGATTACGTGTTCGTAATTGACTCCGGTATTTTAAACTGATGGCGGTTGCATTGACATTTATATGCTTTAAATTTAAATTACTCCAAGATTTAAAACAATTATTTAAACTTTAAAGGCTCATTTATATTCATTCTGCCTAACTCAATATTCCCCAAAATTTAATCAATAACCGATGAAAGTAATGCTGATGAGGTGAAGTGACATATTCCATTAATTAAACTGAAAAGAGCATCCCTCTATATAATTACGGTAATAGAAGTCCTTTATTACATTATCTATTTCTTTTGCTAACTCCATTTCTAGTTCAATGTTGTTCTTCACCTTTGCCTGTTTTATTTGCAAAGGATGGTTCATATATATTTCGTAAATGTTTAAAAACTTTTTACATTTTTTTGCAAATTGCAAGGAAACTTAATCCTCAAGGACAACTTTAAGTAACGGTTTTACCTCCCCTGGGGTCTCCCCATTCCATTTGTTGTTCAGGTCCATTTTCCGCGGAAGGGTTTGTGTTTTCCTTTTAAAAAATGCCAGTGTCTGCGGTGTAGGTTCTGTCTGCTGGAAAAAGAGAAAAAGCTAACCACTTGAAGATTAATGTTTTCTGTCATTGTTAATATTAATCTTCATGCATCGTGATACTACTTCTTTTCTTGGATTGAACTTTATTCATTTATACGTTTTTAAGCAAGGCTTACTTAGTTTTAATTTAATTGTGGTCGTCCGGTATAATGGAAAATCTGTGAAATGCGCAATGACTGAACTACTCGAATCACTTTGCGAAAGCTCATTTTGCCAAAATGTCATAGCAATGCCAAAGTTTTCTTCTGAAATATTAGTTAACTTCGGTAAACATGACGTCATCAGAGACTTCCATTTTCTCTGAGGTTGACTCGAAAGCAATTAAAAATTTTAAAATTGTTATACCTTTTTAATTGTAACCGCAAATTTAAGATTCAAACACCTCTCTGACAATGCGACAAAACGTCCAACTGTGTAGGATCGTCCAAACGAATTACATTAAATGTTTAAGTGGAATTGAACAGTTTTGTGTAACGATATGCATATGATACGAGTTGTCTAGACCACGATCGGCCGTGCTGGCACTCGTAATCAGGTTCATAGCCTCGCTTTGAGTTAGGCACGGACATGGAGTCAGGGGGTAATAATATAATTGCCCATTCTGAGAGATCATTTGACACTGATTCGAAGAAATAGCAAGTAATACTGACATCTGGTGGAAAATGATGACACTTTTAGGAATATATAACATTATCAAGGAAGAAAGTAAGCGCTTTTAAGGAGATACTTGAGTGAGACTTGGTTTGAAAAGTGTAATTTTGTTTTGACGGACTTTTAAGCATTCTAGGTACTGATTAAACCGCATTTCATTGTATGATCTGTAGACTTGATAAAAGTATAAACTAGAAATCTGCATTCAAGCCTCCGCCATATCGGGTAACCATCGCGGGATACTTCGAAAACCATGTTCGCATTCACTAATTTGGTCCAAATTCCCAGGTTTATTAGTGCATTAGTGACTCTACATTTGTGAATATTCCATGATGACGTTCCTCAATCAAGGTAATGAGCAAAATCTACTCGATTCTTCTTCATTTGCCTATTCTTGAAATGCCCTGAAAATTTCATGAGACATGGTTCATGATTGCGCACAATGTGAACAACACAGATAAACACACACACAGACACACACACGAATGGGAATGAACCCATACACTCCTGGCTGGACAAAAATAATATTTTGAATAAAAAACCAGGATACAGAATCATATTGAAACATCAAGCTAATACATACCACAATCCAATGGAGAGCGGGTCAGACTAATAACCGAAAAGGACCGAAAAGCACCGAAAAGGACCAAAAAGCACAAAGATTATAACTAACTTATACTTTTAAGTGGCCTTAAATAGAACGTTTGATTGAAGCTGGTACAAATCAGCTTGCAAAAATGTGTAAACTGAGATTGTCAACATATTCCAAATACTGACAACTGTAATCGGGCTCGTGGTGATTTTGGAATGTAAAATGGCCACCAGGTGTCAGCAGTGCATACCTGCACTAGATGATGCAGGTGACACTTGATTATGGTGGTGACAGTTGGCAAATTATTGTCAATAAAGTAAATATTTGTACCAAATTCGACAAAATATCTACTTGAAGACCATTAAGAAGTAAAAATAGGTGAGAATTTAGGGGCATTTTAAGGGCTTTTTGGTCCTTTTCGGTGCTGTTTAGTCCTTTTCGGTTATTAGTCTGACCGATCGAGAGCACTCCTTTTTGACAAATGTAATTTTTTGGTCGCTGTGATGTTCGTATGGATTAGTGTTGGAGGTCTCTCTGATATATATCTCCGTCTTTAAATAACTATAAGAAAAGGGCACGCTTCTCCGGGAAAACTGTCACCTCTTCTAAAATTAATACCGTAAATGCCCGGTTATGTTGTCGTAGGTCTGTCTTCTTCGTTTGATTAATGTCTCTAATAACGGTAACGACCGGGTAGGACTGGGTATTTAAATTAGGCCAGCTGTTGGCGTCTTGGGGGCACAATCTTCTATAGCAATAATGTTTCTTCATTGTCTTTTTTATTGATTTGTTACAGGATTTTCCGGATTAGTGCTTTGGGATTCACGGGGAGTACTGCCCCATTCTTCCGGTATCCGACCCAATCTCTATGGTTCTGCGACTATTTTCTATACGTTATAATTATCCCACGTGACCTCAACGATATCGAGGCTCTGAGGGTTCAATCGGTGACTCTATTCATGGGAGAGGTTTTCTACAGTTTATGAGACTGTTAAGGCACTTTTGCATCGGGCCACAGTTATTTATCAAAGATTCAGCAATGAATGACCGAAATAAACTTAAGGATAAAAATATAAGAAGAATTTTGAAATATTATGTGTGTTACTAGTATCTATATCTTATTTTGTATTAAATTTATATTCATGTAGGGATACAGGGGCGGATCCAGGATTTAGGAAAAAAAAGGGGGGGGGGGAGGGGGTCCAACCAAGGAAAACTAATGAAATACCTAAAAAAGATCACCAGGTCAGGAAAAGGGGGCTCAGGTCGCAAAGTTTTGTCTGAAACTCTTGAAAAAAGCTAGCAGCGGATAAAAAAGGGGGTCCGGACCGCCTGGACCCCTCCCCTGGATCCGCTTCTGGAATAAATTAGTATTATAAGGAAACAAGCAAACTCATGTATATTCCATGCAACGGTTGACTAAATATATCTGAATTCTGTGATATTCAATATCTGAAAGCAGAAAACAATTCGTGACAATTCAAAGAAATTTTGAAAACATGCAAAATGAGCTCATTAGTTCTTCTCAAGTATCAATTTACATTAGATAAGTTATATGAAAAAAAGAGCATTGGAGACTGCATGATGGTAACGTCTGAGCCTGACCCGTTGTACTGTCGTCCGTTCCTTTGTTTTTACATGATACTTCTCCTCTGTCTGATTCGGTAACACGCTTTTTTAAAGCCAGCTATTTACATACCTTTTTTAAATATTTATGAAATATTAGGCTTAATATATGTACATATAAATAAAATTTAAGAAACACAGAGTAAAAGGTTTTGATAACAGCTCTGTGACGGATGTCTAAGCTTTGTTTATCTACTAGTTGTTAGTAAACACAACAATGTTGACAAACAGAAAAAAAACAGGTCACCTAAGGTGGTTGGTTGCATAAGTATCGAAGTTAAAAGGCCGCTATTTGCCGAAACTCTTACCGATCGTCTGACATGCCGCCAGATATCATTGTGGAATAATTTTTTTATTATTTTTTTATAAAACATGGATACAGACAAAAACAAATAGCTTGTGTTATTGGCGTTTCCCGGCCGAGATGATCTTTAATTAATATACGTCAGACATTGGAATGGTTAAGTAAGTGTGTGATGTTGTTGCCTCCGCCTGAAGAGTATGCGTTCATTATCGTTCGTTAGTTTGTGTGTGTTTGTTCAAAAAATTACTGGCGCAATGATGAACGGAATCTCAAGAAATTTCCAGGGCATTTCGGGAACGAACCAGTGAAGAAACGGTTACATTTTCATGTGGATCCGGTACAGAATTCGGCTTTAGGGAGGCTGTCAAGGAGGCTATTCGTAAATATACAGATAATTATCCCCAAATGCAGCTTGGAAGACGGGCAGAATTAGTGAATGCAAACATGATTTTGGGTATAAACTTTCTGGAAATTGCGCTAATTAGAGCTTTAAGCACTATGCGCCTTCTAATAGAGTAAACGATTCATTTATTAATGTACAAGGTATATTTTGATGAACATTTACGGTTCAGGTATCAGGTTTGGTATCTTAACCTAACAGCAACACAGTGCGAGGGAGATGATATTAATCAATTGGCTTTAATATTTAACAACTGCGATTTTTTTTCAACAGAAATAACATCTCCGCTCACACTGATATTATGTATTTACGTTTTTTATATAAAGTATATGAACATAGTATTACAGGGCTATGTTGCTCGATCAGCAACATGTACAATTTGACAAATCGTGTGATGTTATTATCACATGTAGCACATTTATCTTCATTAGTCTGCCAACAGATCGGCAAAGGACAACCTTGGGCCGATTTATGCATGGTCTGGACCAAAAACTCACCATCGCCGCTACAGTGATCCACGCCTGCTATGTGCAGTCAGACAGATAAGCCATCTCCTGTATTTATCTCTTCAAAGCCGACCGTTATCAGCGCGACCAAGGCGGAGTTAAGATTTTCCTTTCTTAAAACCAGCCAGGCCCGTCCCGGAGGGCACCGTAAAACGACGTCAGTCTGGACGCGGGATTTCCTGGTACGTTGTGCTCAGCTTTGTCCTTGCAACCATTTGATTTCTGGATGTATTTGTATTGAAACCCAGAACAAAAGTCGGTATGATGTTTCGACGTTTGACACAGGGCATTAAGATGATACTCTCTGAGAGAAAATACATCGCTTGTTTTTGTTAAGGCCATCTGCTCATATTGAATAAAGAAATTGTCTCAACAACACTTCTTTGTTTGAAGATAGGAAAAAATGAAAAAAAATTATTCTGCTTCTAAACCGTGATCCGGAATAATTTATAACTATTTTTCAACGAGCATACACACAGACAGACAAATTAACCACAGCTGGATTATATGGGAAAATATGCTTTTATTATTTCGCCGGTCTATTTTCTTTTACTATTATATGTAGAGATAAAACATACGTAAAAACATACATGAAATCAGTAAAATGTCCCTCCGTCACGACGCAGAATGTGTATCCACTACAGCGACTCGAAGAAGAGGGTTGTTTAAGAGTGTATCCACGAAAAAGACTCGTAGCAGAAAGTTGTTTTTAGAATATATTCTCTAAAACGACTCGAAGAAATAAGTTGTGTGTTAGAGTATTTTCACCAAATCAATTCAAAGTTGTTTTTAGAGTGTATCCTCTAAAATGACTCCTTGCAGAAATTTTTTTAAAAGTATATCCACTAAAATTATTCGGCGTAGAAAGTTTTTTTTAGAGAGTATCACCTAAAATTATTCGGAGTAGAAAGTTTTTTTCAGAGTTCATCCACTTAAACGACTCCTTGTACAGAGTCCATTTCAGAGTGTATTCACTCAAAAATACCCTTGGCGGAAAGTGTTTTTGGCAGGGGCGTCAATATAGGGGGGGGGGGGGGGGGATGGGGGGTATATATACCCCCCACTTTTTGGCAAGGGGGGGAGAAGGCCAATGTAATCATCTGCCCCACTTTTCAGAGAATAATATTATAATATTCGAATAAAATAATATATTAATAAATAGAATTAAAAACTCTGAATCCATTTCATAAAAAAAGTTAAAAATCTGCTTAGAATTCACAAAATAGCTTATTTTCTATTATAATATTATAATTATTTGAAATATAATTGAGTATATAAATAAATAAAGTATAAATATATAAATAATAATCGTATATGTATATATATATATAAATATATATATATATATATATATATATATATATATATATATATATATATATATAGTTGAATATGCCACTCAGAGACGCTGAAAAAGTAATATATTATACATATATATATATATATATATATATTTATATATATATATATATATATATATATACTAATATATATACTAAGCCATCCCCCCATCCTGGAAGAAAAATTGACGCCACTGGTTTTTGGCAGAAAGTATAAAAACTATAATGACAAGAATAAGAAAGTTTGCTTTCTCAAAACGATTGATGTAGTCAAGCCATCTATAAATACCTACGTATAAAACCGTTATCACTTCGCACAATGTCCTAGCGAGTCCCTTGTGAGAGTTTGTATATGTAATGGGCGAGGGGATTTCTGATAGTGCGCATATAATAAACATTACGCACACTATCTTCTCCCCCTGGTGCATCAAGACTTTCCAATAAAATAAATGCCCAATCTCCCCTTAAATGTGCAAGATACTGCTCTCAGGTACACAAAACGTACTGACATGAATCCCTCTGTACCATATCGAGAGTACTGTTCCTGCTTTATAATCTCGTTTATTTTTCAGGGAAATGTATACAGAGCCACTGGAACTGGCTTTCATTGTGTCTATACTGATAAGGTACAAAGGGATAAGAGTCATGATGATATATCATGTAGTAAACGAATTATCATCATATTGTACTTTGGCATTTATGAGTCACTGGGATTCACTGAAAAGACCGAGGGGATTTAGGAAATAGCGTGCCCCAACAGATTACAGGTACTGTGCTGGCAAAACATTAAAGCTTTCTGGTATATTACGGATAACAAATGATATTTCAACGTAGCGTAAATAATAGTAGGCAGAACGTACACATGAGTTTTGCTTAATGTTACCCGAAAGAATATATATATAGCTTTTCTACCATTATCAGGGGCGTAGCCATGGCAAAGAGGAGGGTTGATATATAATCCTAACCTTTAAATATTCTTGTAACATTTAAACATTCAAAGCAAAATAAACAGTTACTCAAATTTAAGGAGAATAGATGAAAAATTATCAATTCTTGAACAATTATTTACTCAATAACCCTTTTTAAGAAATCTGCAAACATTATTTGCCCTCGCTTCCAGCACAAAAGCCGAAAAAAAATAAAACAAATTATACAACCTTCAACCATAAACAAATAAAAAACACGTGTTCTTCTACCAGATAATGCCTTTTTTTGATGTAGGACTTGTGATAAAAATATTCAAAAATAACCTTCCGTAAGCTTTTCCCTATGATGATAGGGGGCATTCTCATGTTTTTGCTTACATGAAAAACAGGCGCTTGTATCTCTGTTGTTGTCAAACTATACTTTGGTTCAAGTTAACTTAAGAATATATAATAAAATACCTTTTAGCTCCAATAATATATACATATTTGGAATCTTCAGAACGTCTTCCATTAGATCTGCTATATATAAATAAAGTTTTTTAGTGGTTGGTCTGAAAATTTTAAAATTTCAAACAAAAATTCAATTTTTACAATAAACGTAATACATCTCACATCTAGCAGAAGGTAAGCATTTAACAAGAGCAGCTTATGATACACATAAATATCTCAAGGCGTTTTTCTATTGTCTAATTCTAATTTGATTGAAAAACTAACAAATGATTCTTTGTTTAAAATGCCCTGAAACTGTTTTATAAATGAGAAAAAGAGAAAAAAGTGCGTTTTACATTACATGTTTTCAAATATACGTGCAACGTTGGATAGCTTTATTCTTTATAGTTTATGAGAAATATCTCTCCGAAGATTGGGCATTTGCTTGAAATACTGTTTTGATAAATGTCCAAGCTGTTTGGTAGGAGTAATTTGTCCTGGTTGGTTAACTGAAATTTGAATACAAGTGACAGTCGCACAACATTAATTCATATCATGATTTGATTTTGTTCCGTCCCTCTTGAATTACTCGTAACCATTTATCATGTTTAAAAAATGATTTTAATTCCAAAATGCCGAACTCAGAAGTAGGGAGTGTTAGTAATTAAAGCATCTGGCTACCATGGTTTGCACCAATTAAATGTCAACTAGAAAAGCACTCAGAGGGCGCAGACCTACGCCATATGGCATTGTCAGAAATGCAGCATTTCCCTTTAAAAAATTATTGAATCCAGACCTTTGCCGTGCTTTCCTGAAAATTTCATAAAAATCCTTCGATAACTTTTTCAGTAATCTTGCAATAAAAAAACTCCGACAAACAGACAAACAAACCAACGCCGTCAAAAACATAATCTTCTTGGAAGAAGTAATTAACAGCTTAACGGGATAGGCAGTAATCAAGATCAATATACGGCAGTACAGTCTTAGCGCCAAATTACCAGCCATTGAGTGACTGAAGAATATGTTGATTTTCTCAGGATACATATAGGATTCTGTTTTCACCACAAGTGGGGTTGACAGGTCAATTAAAATGCTTTTTTTTCTTAATGACGAACAAAATTTTGAAGACTACTTTTTTTGGTTGATGAAACAGTGACCTAGTTATTAAGAATTAACAATCATTTTCTGAAAAATGAACAATTTAGGCCTTGTAGACGTTAGTAGACCTTGTTGTACAGTATTATTACAGTGAATGAGTTCCGTCAGTCATGCATGCAATGCAAATGGGGCAACATATGACTTTTAAGGTAAGCTTTTCGTTTCCTGTCTGATGTTAATATATGCACTGTAAATGACGGACGAATCACCCATGCATATACAGCAGAACCTGTGCCCGAAGACCAGACTTGGGACCTGCCCAGGATTAGTTTTCTTATAACAGGTCAGGTATAACCAATGTGAATGCTTAGGGTTTATATTCAACGGTGGTCTTTACAGAGGGGTTGACTTTCGGACAGGTTGCGCTTTAATTATCCCCTCGCAACGAAGCTGTAGGAAGGGATACAGTTACGCCTCCATTCTTGTGTCCGTCCGTATGTCCTTCCTTCCGTCTCTTTGTCCGTCCAAATTTACTTTTGGACGCATATTAAGCCAAACAATTTAATCAAAACCTTTCATCTTTCACATATAGCTCACCCATGGTCAAAGGTCACAGAGTCAAAGGTCAAGGGCACAGAACTGCCCTCCTGATTTTCGTACTGGTTAATACAGAGGAAGAAATCTTCGATTCTGAGGTCGCCGGTCAAAGGTCAAGGCCACAGGACCCACTACTTGAAAAAAGCGTGTGGACGCATTCACATATGGCCCATCAAACCACCGAGGAAGAACACTATCGATTCTGAGGTCACGGGCTCAAAGGTGTAGGCAACAGAAACCCTCGTGGACGCATTTTTTTCATCCAAAACCTTTGATCTTCATGTATGGCTGATCCACCCACAGAGGAAGAACCCTATCGATTTTAGGTCAAGGGGTCAAAGGTCAAGGCCACAGGACCGACTTCTTATAAATGCTTTTGAATGCATTTTTTGCCGCATTTTCATTTCAAACCTTCAATCATTTACATACAACTCAACCACCCATAGACGAAGAAACCTATTGAACTTGTGGCCCAAGAGTCAAAGGTCAAGGTCAGAGAACTACCCTTCTAATTTTCCGATGTGTAATACATCCGGTTTGATTATGCTCCCGCCCGAGGGAATGGTGCGCTTAGCGGTGGCTTTTGTTAAAAGTAAGCTACCGGGGTCAGATTTCATTACATGTGTTTGAAAAAAGCTTGAATTGCGCTGGATTTCTCCGAAATTAAATGTTTCAGTTGAATTGTCCCACCCACAACGTGTATTTCCTTTGTTCTGATTGGACGTACAAATCCAGTTGCATAACAGCTAGCTGTGATGCAATTCAACTTGCATGAGTAATTCAACTTGCATGAGTTTTCAAATAAGGAATATAGGCGATTTGTTCTGATTAGCATAGTAACTCCATCCGACTGGAAGACCTATGGTAAATAATACGCTGAGCGAGAGTCCTGGAAGACCCTTTTAGAAAACTAGAGACATTATACTTATATTTTTTTTTATCGAAAGCATACATTATGTGAAATACACACCGGCACTATTGTTCTCTTGAGGTGTGTCAATCATGGCATTCGCTCGGCTTTGCCTCGCGTAAAATTTTACATGATGCATAACATTTCACTTGGCTATAAACAATACAATTGGTAAAATGCATATTGGAAAAATGCACTTGTCATTTGTAATTTTTATTGTTAATGCTGGAATGTCCGCTAGGCTACATCGTTCTATGGAATCGCATTTCTCCATTCTCGTTGGACGGGCCACTACAAGCCACTCTCCCGGGCCACGCCGGGGAAGAACCCAAGTCGCCAGCGGAGGGAGTCGAGCGTTTTACCCCTTGACTGTCCAGGCCCTGCTTATTCAACCTTTTCCGCAGAGGTCGTTTTTACTCAAAAAGGACCTCTTCAAGTTAGGCACTGTTGGGCGGCTTGGACTACTTGTCCCAACTGTCAAATCAAAATTTGTTACATTTCAAGAAGACACCTGTTTAGATTTCAGATGCGTATGCTTAAAAAATATGACTTATTCCATGAAGTCTTTGCCACAAAATTAAACACTCATGTTTATCTGCATTGCTTTGAAACAAATCTTATCCAACTTTTTTTACATGGACTACATAACCCTCTTCAATCCATTTATACAGCCATATATGGCAGCCATAGAATTCCACAAACCCTTACCAGCAGGGACGTACATGTGAGTCCGATTGTTTATCTACCCGCGTCCTGCATTACAGGAAAATATTCATAGTCAAGCTGATTGATCCGACCGTTCACGGAATTGAGTCTGTATCCAGCGCTCGGAATCCACCCAATACTGATTGGGTTAGCTACTGAATAACACATACCGAACAGTAAAACTCAGTAATTTATAATTTACTCATTTTTATGAATGCATTGGTTATTCTACATAAGGCATCCCGCGTTACTACCAACATGACAAAATTATTCAACCGCGTGATCCGATTATCGACATACATTTTGGGTCGATATCACACTACTAATAATATTTCTCCATTTATCCCCAAGAGGCTGTAGTGATATAATATTACACGGAAGCAGGGACTATTAGGATGGAAACGCGTGGCCTTGACACTTAAGGATAACCAGTCCAATGATATAATACATTCAATCAATACTTGCAAATATTGATTATTCTTCAGAGTAATAAGGTCAGCATATGAATACCATGCCAAAGTAAGGATACCTAAAACATCCTGGGCTATACTGAAGATTGTACCGTGTGTGTAATTTGGACCTATCCTTTTTCTGTATTTCAGAATGAACTCCACAGTGTATTATACTATACGTAGTAATTCTGTAATTTCTAACTTTAAAGTATATTGGAAACTGGGCGAATGTTTGGAACTTAGAGGTTATAAAAAAACGATGCAAGGAAAAGAGAAAGCACGAGGGTTTAAGGAAATAAATAGGAGTTGGAAAGAGCATTAGAGAATGGGAGCAAGATAGGAAATAGAAGGACATGGATGGCAACAAACGCTGGTGGGAAGGGAAGACAAAAGCCAGATGAACAGGGACAATGCACTCATTGTCATAATGTACATAAACGTATTCCAGCACACATTTATAAACATGTTATACAGAATGTTGTGTTTATAATAACTACAGCAATATTGGAATATTATGCATAATATTCAAGATCCAGCTAAATCTAACGAATATCCAAGAAGGTGGCCTAGGGTAATTTTGGGTAAAACAATGCAAGGGACCATTAACCTAATGCTTGAGAGTGAATGGGATAAATGGACTGTCGAATAAAAGATTTGTATAAATTTTACGGATTAGTATCTTAAAATATAACATAACATTAAAATAAATATAAAACTTAAATTGTAACTGAAGGGTCATGTTTTCGCCTGCGCCAGGAGGATAAGCGTTCATCCCCGTTAGTGTGTGCGTTTGTTCACAAAATTACTTACGCAATCAGGAATGGAATCTCATGAAATTTTCAGAGAATTTTAGGAATTGGCCTATAAAGATTCGATTACATTTTTGGTGTGATCATGGAATCTGGAGCGTCATCAAGGAATATTCACAACTGAACAGTCACTTATGCACGTATGAACCTGGAAATATGAGCAAAGAGAGTGAATGCAAACAGGGTTTTTGGAGCATCCCACAATCGATACACCCACATGGCGGATGCTTGCATTCCTGAGAAATCAGATTACTATTTATATTTTGTTTTTCACTTTCGTTCTCTCTGCTTACAGCAAATGTACTCTTTGTGGTACCAACAAACACATGATATTTTTTAATGATTAGGTTGGCATCATTGGTCTGGTTCTAGGTTCATTAATTCCAGGTAGTTTGGGCCCGGATTCGTTTTGCACTATATTTGGAACAGGGATCTAGACCACATTTGCCAATATTTCGCAAGCCCTGGGTTAGCTTCATATTGGGTCTCTGAACCGCGATTTCATTATTCGAGTATAAACAACGGAAAATCAGATTTCAGGACATACATCACAGAAGATACGAAAAAAAAAAAATAAAACAGGCAATGAGTTATAAAAAACACACACACACAAAAAAAGATATCCTTAACATGTTTGATGGTATTTTCACTATCATTTGTTTCGCAGAAATGTTATTACTCCACTTCTAAAGATTTATCGGAAACGCATGTACAAATTAAATTGTCTGACACCACCATCTGATGGTTCAAGCTTATTGAATAAATGTAACCTTGCATCGAAGGCGGAAGGAAAACTTCAGTGAAGGCGTCAGCGAAATTTCTTATTGCATTGTCGGCTGTCTTGAATTATTTGTTAAAGTGCTTCAGGCTGTCTCGTGCCAACATATGTATGTCCTTTCAGAGGACATCATAAACATTTTTTAAAATATTAATTCGAGAAAGACGGAGTAGCTTGAAGCAAAAAAATGTATGTCGTTTGCAATGACAGGATGACACTACCGGTAATATAGTTAAACCCATTTTCTTTTAGGTTATTTATTTAGCCTGCCGGTAAAAGCGAATACACTCGGATTAAAGTAACTAAAAGTCTAAAAATTCATTAGAAAAACTCACTTAGGGCTGCCCGCCGTATTGAAAGAATTACACCAGTGTACTCTGGCTAGATTACATTGGACCATAAAGTCTGTATAAAGAGACAAGACGAGACAAATCTTGTGCAAATACAAGCCTGGAGGAAATTTCTTTAGAGCCTTTTCATACAAAACTTGATTAAATAGCACTTTGAAACCAAATCGGACTCCCAAGCAAACATTATTTTTATCCTATCTTCTATAATTTATTTTTAAATCCCACTTTAGCAGAATCTGTTGCACATAATTCAGCATTTAGCACAAGGACTTGCGTACCCCGCGCAGCGTGGCCTTACACTTTCTCAAGGTATTTACGCGTCCTGTTTTTGATCTGCCTATTGAATACTTGAGTGTTAAAGGGCCTTAATCTTATTTTCCCGCGGGCTGAACTTTACTTGTCCGGGTTATTAGGTCTTTGAACTGCCTCCCTGCGCGTCGCCTGTATATGCTTCCCGGGGTGTCACGAGGTCGCCTGGGCCAGGCGTCGCTATCAGGGGGACTCCAGCCCGGATTTGTTTCACATCATCGTGGTAAGAATCCCTGGTAATTTATCAATGTCAACAGCTCTGGGAGTCCTCATGCTCTCCGAAGCACTGGACGGTTCACGGGCACCAGACCGTCCCTGTTAACAGCTGCTGCTCCAGTCCGAGGTCTAGAACGTGTTTTTTTCTGTCCCGTTGATTCTGTTTCGCGTATCACTGAAAGACGTTCGTATGCATCAGAGTTTGTCGAAATCCTGAAAGGAATGATATCGCATCTGCTTTGAGAATGACATACCTGAGGGATTCTGGCGAAAGGTACAAAAGTAAAATAGAGAATTTTAACAGATTATAAAAAAAGATTTCCATTAGATTTCCAATGACTTAAAAATATGTTAATAATTGCAGCAAAATAATATTTTACATTGTTTTAACTGTATAGTGTATAGAGTTGACTTGGGTTTTAGGTGCATCTCTACTTTGTTGAATTTATTTGATTACATATCAGGCACTTCAGCTATAAACAGAGAGTTATGCAACTTTCACTCTCTTTAATCGTAATGGATAGCAATTGTAATTGTCCCAAGGCATCAGAGGCATTCTGCTTTTTTTAACTTTGAGAAAACAAGTTTAAAGTCAGAATCTTCATCTCCAATTATTATAATTGAAATTTATTGAAATTCTAAAAAAAATGTGATAAGTACATCACAAGAACTGTGACAGAACATGGTCAATGTAGAAAAAAGCACCGAAATCACCTCAGATTGCACCATTTGAATCTACGTTTTCTACACCACTGAAGGGGTTTAGCCTCCCCTACTGGTATTCCCAACTTACCCGTGCTGGGAATGGTTAAAATAACAATGGTTTTGACTCGGTTTGATTAAAAGTTAAAATACTCTTGATTGTTTCACTCTTCCGTAAAATTACTGGTACTTATTATTTCATTGGAGGGACAGATTTACGGTCTTTACACAGCGCTTTACCCATAGGCCAACTACCTATATCGTAAGCGCTGTTTGTTATGACCTTGTATCCTGAATCTCTACACCAGAGGGGTGCACTGTATTTTGGCCCAATCAGATGAGACCCTGTGCTGAAGACAACACGGTTTACCAGCCAAGCGAGGAATACACGGAGCTAATGTTGTTCATTTCGTTTTGAGTGACAGCTCATCGCCCCGGCGGCAGTTTTAACAGGCCACAGGCTCAGAGAGAATTGTCCCGCACGTGGTTTCTGGGCGGAGCCTGATGCCTGTCCAGTGTTTGTTGACTTGCATTTGGTTGGCTGCTCGTCACATCAGCAGTTTTTTTTCAGCAGACAGGCCACCGCCTGGTGCTTAAATGCATCATACACGGTCAAAGCAGGCAGCGCGAAAATCTGTAGCTTCTTTAGAAGCGCAAGATTTCCGCTGTCTCGGGAGCGTAGGACAGATTGTGTTAAAATACTTCCGTTCGTCTGATATAACGCCTTGCGCTGCATAGCAACGACGCCATTGAATGACCTAATTAAGTACTGCCCAACATGTGTTTTAACAACCTGAAGGATTAAGCGCGTTATGTATAAACCTTTAGGCATTTTCGTCATGTTTATATATATTATAATATATATATATAAGCGTTGTCGTTTTGTTCTAATACATATTAAAAGTTATTTCTTTTTGTGTAAATTTTTTTTCTTTTATTTCGTTACAACGCAGGTAAACAGGTAAAGATATTTATAACAGGGTCGGCTCCGTGGTCTCATTTTTTTTGGGGGGGGGGGGGGTTTAACTGGGAGCCGATATAGAAAGCCAATAAAAAGCCAATTAAATGCTTTAAAAATATTATAACATGTTAAATCATATAGAGTATCAGTTAACTTACTGATTAATTTATTTATTACTGAAATTAATGAATTTTACTTCTTTTACAACTTTTACAATATTTCCAAAGATTTTAAAGTCGATGGCAGTCCCCGTAAACCCCCTGGGTGGGCACCTCTCAGTAACTCACAAGGACCCGTTGCACAAACGCTTCCAATGTTCTCTAAAACATCATAAGACGTGCCTGGAATGAGATTTAAGGTCCTAAGTATAAATCCCTCCGGCAGAAGGGTATGCGTTCATTCCCGTTCGTCTGTTTGTTTTTTGTTTCCGACAGGATGGTATGCTTTTATTTCAGTATGGTTGTGTATGTGTGTGTTTTGTTTTTGTTTGTTCACAACATAAATCACGCAATCATAAACGGAATCTCATGAAATTTTCAGGGCATATCGTGAATAAGCCCAGGAGGAATCGATTTTTGTTTGCATCCGGTATCTTCTTCGGATTCTGGAGCATGATCAAGGAATATTCACAAATGTACGGTCACTTATTCACGAATGAACCTGGAAATATGGGCGAAAAATAAGTGAATGCACAAAAAGTCTAGCCTTATAGCGGCGCAGTGTGGCCTGTAGAACGTCACGGTCGAGTGCCCAGCACTTCGGAAGGGCAGTGTCAAGTGTGTTCGCAGTGCGATTTTGAAAAGTGTGCTCTTAGTGTGCTCTTAGTACTGAGGCGTGCTCTTAGTACTGAGGTTAGTGGATGCCCACACCGATGAGGGAGCTTCCATATGGCATGTATCAATTTCGATGCTGATTTCTAGTAAATTCTTCTTTGTACACTAGCTTTATGCGTACCTAAAAGGCGTCACTCCTCTTTACTTACACTTCGTCTGCAGACACAAACGGCTATACCATATATATATATATATATATATATATATATATATATATATATATATATATATATATATAACACGATTGTCCAAGATGTGCCATATACCATTAAAATATACACAGCCTGCTCACATTATGGAAACGTTCTGACAAATCTTATAAACAAAAATGAAGTGCTACGTAAATGTAATGCTGCAATTTCATTTTATATTGAATTATCTTATATAATACTGAATATCACGTCTGCGTTCTATTTACACGTTGCTGTATCTAAACAGAGGCCTTATGTTTTAATAAAAGATTATACATATCTAAATCTGAGACTCATACACATAAATCAAGCCAATTAAAAAGAGTGAATTTCAGAGATTTTATTTTAACATTTTGTTATCACCATTTTGTTTCTGGGTTTTGGCCCAATGACAAAGAATTCATCATCTCAGGTGGCATATAATGTATTGGTGATTTGTTTATAGCTTTCAGCAAGGAAATCCATTTGAAAATCTTTTTGATATTCCATTTAGTAAAAACATAAAGCATGGCAACCTTTCATCATAGAATGGGTTCACAATTTCAATACAGATTTAAAGGAGCGAAGAACACGTATGGGAAAGCAATTGGATAATTATCTTAGTTTCACTAATGGCTTCCCAAAAAGCCGTAATGTTTAGTATTTTCCATGTTTGGGTCGAAAACACCCGGCCGCCTTGGATACATAAATCTTTAAATATAACATGCTCTAAAAGGACATTGAACTCCGTGCAGTGAGAACTCGCTGGGATACGGCTTCATGAAAATCAATAAATCTAATTATAAACCAAGCTGTTATTTATAAATATTAGATATAAAAGATATCGCAGGCATGATGTTGTACATACGGATTCATTATGGAAGATTTCTTTAATTTCCCGGGGTCGCAAAGCGACTAGAACTGATGACGGTTTGAGCTATAAAATGGTAAACCCACAACAAAGAAAGCATATCAAGACATATAAAGAAAGTCCAAAGTTGTCTATATATCTTCAAGGGTGGGGGATAACGCGGAGTGGGAGGATAATAAAACTTTTTTTTATAAACTTATGTATATACATATATATAAATAAATATACATGTATATAACAGTTTATGAAAAATAGTCCAACATACAAATATATTTCAATTAAGTACATGCAAGGTTTTAATTAATTTAGGTATTATGTTTTCAGTAAAGGTCCTTTCTAACCCAGCTTTATATATATATATATATATATATATATATATATATATATATATATATATATATTAATAATATATATATTACATATATATATTAAAATATATATAAAAAATATATTAAACTCAGAAATGGAACCAAAGTCTGTAACCCCGATTATTAATATATTTCTAATATATATATATATATATATATATATATATATATATATATATATATATATATATATATTATTCTCTGATTCGCAGGTGGTGATTACAATGACCAGTGGGGGATATTTAACCCCCTCCCCCCCATCCCACTGTATTGACGCCCCTGAGTAAGTCCAAAAGAATCATGGCACCCTTCACAGTAAGGACGCGATAAGGTCATCCAAAAACCTAAACTGTTTTACGAAATCTGGTGCCAAAATACGGAGCGAGTAGTTGAATTTGTTTCTTCTTTTTAATTTACCTGTCAAGACAAAATACTGGGTCTTCTGTCCGCTGAAAGATACGTTGCAAATATATGGGACAAGACTAGGAATGGTCATGTTGTACCAAACACAGGTTTAATCCAATTTGTTTCACACTTTACTGTTATGCATAAAATGTTTGCATTTTTAATACACATAATGATTCTTTTTTCAATATTTTTTTTATTGAGTTATGCGCTTTCATTTTTAATGCTTCCTTAACGAAGTATTATGTACATCTGCAGAATTCAATTTTGGTTTCGGACTACATGACAGGTACACGCGATTACCCTCAGTGTACCACTCCTGGGTATGTGTCATCCCTATTGCTGGGTCATTACACCGAGGAAGCCCAGAAAGGCGCACTGGTTTATCAGTGAAACATGACTGTAGAACACAGCCTCTCCATATAAAGCCTGCAGAGCGCTCACCCTGGGTAAGGGTCGACCCTGAGAAGTCTCGTTCTCGGCTGAGATTCGAACTCATGATCTCCTGGTTTTGAACCCCGTGCTCTAACCCTCGACCACATAATAATTCTTTGAAGAGATTTAGGCAAAACCACTATTTAGCCATGGTAGGCAGGGGCGGATCCAGGGTTTAGGAAAAAGGGGGGGGGGGGGGGGGGTCCAGCCAAGGAAGACTAATGACAAAGCCTTAAAAATCATCCTCTTCCGGAAAAAGGGGTGGGGTCTCAGCGCTATGTACGTCCGATACGGCGTTTTAATACAACGATAATATTTTATGTAGCCTTATAAATTAAAACTACATCAGTCTTCTGCCGTTTGTTTAAACGGATGCAAGAAGCGATGAAAATAAACAACAATCAAGCGTTAATCCTAACACACAAAATCCAGGAACAGTAAAAACTTGAAACATGAAAGTATTGCATTTTTATGGCCGTTACTAAAAGAAGGAAATGATACAATAAGTGCTAATAATCATCAATCTGCTTTAAATTATAAAAAAGAGAAACCTTGAAATGCTGACAGTTTGAGAGTAAATTAACAGCGGTGTTTAAGAAATGAGCCGATGAGGTGATTGCGGATTAAGACATCACTATCAATTATGTTACTTCTAAAAGCCACTGATTAGCTTTTCCCACGGGCTTTGCGCTATCACGTAGGCGTCGTTCCTTTAAAGAGTAAATATTGCGTGGTCGAGTCGCTATAATGGGTTAGTTATCACCTCAACAATCAAGTGTCAACCGGGATTACTTGGTCGTCCTTTATGGGAAAGTTTATTAAGTGGCCTTGTTTGTTATCCCGTCATCAGTCAAAATAAGACATCGTAACATCGGCTGCTGAGCAGGAACCATGAAATCAGAAGAGCCGTCGAAGTTGAATATATATCTAATAACGGGAGTCAATTCAGTTTCATAAGTTAAATAAAAATCTGTATTCTAAGAAATGCCAAATTTCGCCATGTGGGGTCCCAACTGCATTAAACTACCATAACCGTGTTAGCCTTCACTTGTTCGGCCCATTTACCCAGGTTAATTCGTGCAAAAGTGACACTTCATTTGTGAATATTCCATGATGATGTGCACACAGACGAACAGAGATAAACCCATACCCTCTGGGCGGAGGCAACAAAAAAGCTTAATTAGTTTAACAGGAGGTTATTATTATTATTATTATTATTATTATTATTATTATAATTATATATATATATATATATATATATATATATATATATATATATATATATATATATATTAAACTGCAGTTATTATACCTCCGCTATGTTCCCTTTATGGTTCGTTGTTTCGAAAGTGTGTTAGCAACTTTATGTGGAGTACATTTTGGTAAACCTATGTGGGGGGGGGGGGGAGGGTGAGGGTGTAAGTGTAACACTTAAAGAACAATCCTTTATATTCTGAAGGTAGTTTGGATCACCATATTTATAATTATCCCGTTCACCAGATTAACCCGTGTTACTGAAGCGTGACACTCAGTAAACACATAAAAAGCGGCGGTCTGTCGGCTCCGACTGCACAACCTAATGAACCGAGAAAAAATAACGGAAAACCACCGATCATCAGAAAGTATGGCATTCTAAAAATATTGAGCATACTATTTTTATGAATAGGTGGAATATGTTGCCAGCTATTTGTGAATTGCCAGTAAAGACAATCAAACTTTCCCGCTTCGAATATCCGCGTGCATTTTATCTTCTGAAATCAAGGTCCGACGACAGCTTCCAGTTTTATCAGATTCGATATTAACCATGGAGTCGTTATGGCTGACAAGCAAGTTCTACCTCTGCAATAAACATACCTCACCAAGTCGATATATCTACGCGAGGACTCAATCTAAGCGTGAAGGGGATTTACTTCATCAACCACATCCTCGACTGTTAATCTGGAATATTTCTTCAGGATTTCTTGAGTTATTTCTAACTCCGTTCTACAATCCCCTGAATCCGTAATGATCATTATATATATATATATATATATATATATATATATATATATATATATATATATAGATAGATAGATAGATAGATAGATAGATAGATAGATAGATACTAAGATATTCTGCACGTTAATTTATACTAAAGGCCGTAATATTGATATATTGCCAACTTTGTGTCCATTAAAGATACCGTGATGCTACTTTTAAGACTTCTATATTTACGCTATATATGTTAGTTACACATTTAAAGAGAGTCTTATTTGATTTAATTTGAAATATTCTTTTTTTGATACGAGTAGACTCCTTACAGGTTATATTTTAAAGGAATTCTTTTTAACTGTTCAATCTTTTAAAGGGCCAATATACTTTTGTTGACTTTATGTTTGTGAGGGTTTCAAATTAGCTATATTCGGGAATGTGAAATCATCGCGAAAATAAAACCATCGTTAATATATCCCCATCTGCACAGGTAACACAATTATATTGTTGTCACCTCATATAAGTTATCCTCGCCTGTATTGTCTAAAGTCTTAACGCAAAAAAAGATCGAGTTTGGGAATTTAAACAGATTTTTAAAATTTATCTGTGAATCAAATATCTATATAAAGAATAATATCAGTATTATTGTACTATAAGTGTATTATTTGCCAACAATAAAGAAGAATTTCCCGTTTCGATGTTACCCTAGGGACCTCCTCTAATTGTTAAGACTTTATAACCTCATACAAGATTTGTACAAAACAGTTTATACTTTTTTGGTGGAGGTAACCGCCTCCATTTTTAATGCTTGCTTAACTAAGTATAAATTACTTCTGCAGAATTCCATTCCTGTTTCGGACTACGTGACAGGGGCTTACACGCAATAATTCTTGCGTCACCTAGGCTCGGTGTACCACTCCTGCGGGTCCTGGATGTGTGTCATCCCCATTACTGAGTCATAACACCAAGGACCCCCCTGGAAGGCGCACTCGTTTGTGGGCGAAACACGACATTTGGGCAGAGTCTCCCCATTAAGCCTGCAGAGCGCTCACCCTGGGTGGGGGCCAACCGTGAAAAATCTCGGCTGAAATTCGAACTCACCCTTTGACCCCTGATCAACCCCTGACCAACAGTATACAGTTTATACTTTGTGTAGGTTACTGTTGAGTAAGATCGCGAAAATGAAACCCCCGCGAAACAACGAAAAAATAAAAATCGCGAAATAAATCCACGCGAATATGTAGCCATCCACAGTATAAAGCAGTCGAAGGTAAGGAAACATGCAGGGGTGATTACAAATGTACGGTTAAACCATACCACTTTATCTCCAGTTGGTATACAACTCATTTATATAATATAAAGATTAAAAACTATAAATGAAAATATGACAAAAGATATCTAATTATAACAGAAATTAAATTTGAGGACTGCATGTATTACAAGTACACATTATTGACTACAACGGTACAAGTAGGGCTCAAGTCACTTTGAAATATGCCCTGACTCATTCTTGTTAAAAAAAGACTGTAACTCTTTTGACAAAGGCGTTAATCTTATCCATAAGGCGTATTGTAAATTTGCATCACGATTCTCAGCTAATGCCGACCTTGAGCACGAGGCACAAAGCCAGAGTCGTTTCGGGATGAAGAAATTCAAGAAAGATTGGCGTTAAATTGTTCTCGTGGGCTTCATTAAGAATTTTCACACATGGTTATCATTAATCGATAACTATGAATCTGAGTTTTAGGAAAACCAGTCCATTAACGAGGCCTTTATTGGGATCGTAACCCTTATTATTCTCATTCAAGTTGATATAATTTTCTTTTGCCACCATACTGGAGAAGCTATTAAGGTAAACCTACTCATTAGATATTCATCCGTCTCATCATCGTAATTTCTCATGTCTATTATTTAAACAAAGAACAAATGTTTTCTATTGTTTTGTTATTCTTAACGCGCTAATGAAGAAAATAAAGAGCGCTCTGTTATTATTTGTTATAACAGTTCTTGACAAGAACCATACTCTTACTGTCTGCATGCTGATTACTAGGCTGTTGATCTGATGACTTGTCCGACTGCTCGTCTTGACCTCGTTGTCGGATGTTGTGGAGCTAACCTGCGGATGCGATATGGATACATTTACGCTTGACTTGGAGTGCCACCTACAATTATTCACTCAAAGACTTTGCTTCATTTTCTCCTTACAATATGTGGAGGTCAATACTTGGAAACTAACTTTTCTCATCTTTTGTCGTTTGTTACGCTGCGGAGGCAGCGGAAATCTTGCGCTTCTAAAGAAGCTACAGATTTTCGCGCTGCCTGCTTTGACCGTTTATGATACATTTAAACACCAGGTGGTGTTGATGGGCCTGTTTGCTGAAAAAAAAACTGCTGATGTGACGAGCAGCCATCCAAATGCAAGTCAACAAACACTCGACAGGCATCAGGCTCCGCCCAGAAACCACGTGCGGGACAATTCTCTCTGAGCCTGTGGCCTGTTCAAACGGCCGCCGGGGCGATGAGCTGCCACTCAAAACGAAATGAACAACATTAGCTCCGTGTATTCCTCGCTTGGCTGGTAAATCGTGTTGTCTTCAGCACAGGGTCTCATCTGATTGGACCAAAATACAGTGCTCCCATCTGGTGTAGAGATTCAGGATACAAGGTCATAACAAACAGCGCTAACGATATAGGTAGTTGGCCTATGGGTAAAGCGCTGTGTAAAGAGCGTGGTCGTTGGTCAGAGAGCTTGCAGGAGTCTATGTGATAAGCTCCATTTTTTCGTTCGTTCGTTTATTTTTAAAGTACATGAATGTTTCGATACAAGACTCTTCATAAAACAAAATGGAGAAACTGTCTGCATAACATTACATACACCTATAACATGAATGGCAGCATACAGGAAATTCTTTGTCGTAGAAAATTAATATATAATGTGTAGGATGCAAAAACAATTTCTTGAAATCTTATATCCATTCTTATATCACTGAGTCTGTTCAGATTGATATCAGTTTTTCAGTGTCATGCAAAAAATATGCAAATGGATGTTTTCTAAGCATTATTACTTAGCTGAGGTTCTCGTACTCTCATCGAAGAATACGCTAGGTAACGTTCTGCTGTGTTTGGGTTAAACAAGCCAGAATTGGGGGTTTTGTCACGTTAACTTAAATATATATCACAAACGATCTCACTATAAAAGGGACCTAATCACCTAAAAAGCAAGTTGAATTAACACGACAAATAGCGTTTTCCTTGGGGAAAAAATGGTACTTGTCAAAATGTTCTGTCAATCAGAAGATGCCCTGAATGACTTTTGCCAAAAAAATTTAAAACATGTTCCCGCTGGCCGACACATCGCGTGTTGCGGGGGTTCAAGGACCTGATGTATGAGATCACAAGGTGTGTGTCATTTCAGCCCCTGGACTTATCTTACAAATTTGTTGCGATAGGTTCCACAACGAATTTACATTTGGTAGATGGACAGTGATTTCCATCCAGCAGTTAGATTAGAGGATGGGAAGGCTCGAAGATAAACAAAGTCATACATCCGTCATAGAGGCATTATTTGAAAGTGTCTTAGCAGGTATTACCTAGAGTTCATTTATTTATCTATGGATTGTGTGCAAGAAATAACATAATCCTACAGATAATGCATGTGATTAGCTAGCTTTAATAATGTATTTTTTTTCAGTATGTATCAACATTTTATGCAACACCATTCTATACAAAATGAGGGCCTATACAAAATGAGTAAAGTAATCGACTTGGTAACAAAATGTAATCTTTAAAATATAGATTAAATCGAGTGATAACTGAAACACTGAATGGATTTTTATCCATGAGATAGAGTAGCCGAAGACCGAAATACCAATGTTCAATCAATCAGTTTATTGTACATTAACAGATATATTGGTATACACATTCTTGTACAAAAGACGGGAACAAATGCTGGGACTTTCCATAATTGACTTTTATGATATAAAAATATAGTTTGGCTACTACAAGACTTATTGCGAATGCCCGGCTGTGGCCAATAATACCGAAATAAAATATTTAATAAGTCTGTTATTTATAGTCCAAAATAGATTTATACACATTTTCCAAAACGTTCAAAATTTACACCCGTTCATATTTCAGTTCCCCTAATATACTAAGTGACAGGTTTCAATTTAGCCAGTATTACCCGATGTTAATATATCTGTTATCTACAGCTTAAGTAATTCATGTCCTTCTACAAATACTGATATATATATTATCAGGGGTGAAGACAACTCTAATATTTTGTCGACAGTTCTTTTCACTATTCCAGTGTGTAATGCGCTAAACAATGTCTAGACGTGAAATAGTGTTGATTCTCTTGGCACGGAGATACCAATTGAGCATCGGTGATAAAATGGCAGAAGAAACATTTTATTTCCCAGGTTCCAAGGATAGCATTATTCTTTTGTTCAAAAGAATCGATAGTATTCTGTTATTAAACAAGTTTTGTCATGTTATATCACGCGAGATGGTCAGAAACTGAAATACAAATTTTGAGGACATTCTTTTTATAGAAATAATAATTTATCAATTTTTATGCTTAAAGTCAGCTATTCACCTGCCTTACGTGTAGCAGTTATGTGATTTCCGGCTTTCTTTTGCATACTTATTCATGGACTTTAACTAATTCCTACGGAGAAAGGTTCATATAACGACCGTGTAACGGATGTATGAGTTTTTTTTATCTACAGACTGTTACTGTTAGTAAACACGGGACACGCGTCCATGTTGACAATCAGAAAAAAACACGTAGCGGAAGGTGGTTAGTTGTATAAGGGTAGAAGCTGAAAGGTCACTAGCTGCGAAAACGCCATTTGTAAAACTCTTGTTTGTCTGACTTGCAGCCAGGTGCCCTTGTTGAATATGTTTTAATTATAAGCACTGTGTTATAAACAAAACAGACAGCACGTGTGAGGTGGGATCGGCGTTTCGTGGCCTATTTGTATAAAAGGTTGAAATGATTATCTCTAGTCTTTGGACGTAAGATGTCGGAGCAGGCCCCTTAAAGAGTAATGCTGCCTTTTTGTTCGTGTATTAGACAATCCATGTGCGATATTAAATGGAATCGTTCGTCTCTTTGCTTTGACCAGTAACAACTCAACACGCTTTAACAATATGACATTCTTGTATCGTCTGGTGTCCTATGCTATCGCGTTACCTTTGACCTTAAGTCTTCGGGGAGCGTCTGTCTCTCTCGAAACACCTCGACCTAATCCCAGCCTGGGACGTATAAAGGGAACTGCCGTGGGAAGAATTTCGGAAAGACAAGTCAGTGCCAAGTGAACTGCATACCGAATGTGCGGTGTATAACAGCGAAATAATGTATTATTTGTGCAGATTATACCAATCTTCACAAATTTACCTTGTTAGGGCTGAAACAATATGGTTTCGAGAAAATCTATGACAAACAAAACTTTCATGGAAAATCTAGCCGTATTGATGTCCAGCAACATATCAGGAACATATTATATCCATAATTACGGATTATTAATGTATTCTTATTAAAATATGCGGACACAGAACTGTTTTCTTTAACGAATAATTGGAAATGGCAACCTTGTTGATTTTTGGTGAACAATACCACATATTGTATGTATCTTTGGAATTTACATCGTTCGAACACCCTTCCGCCAGATGCCGTTTCTACTCACAACTTGTTCCGTAAAGACCTTATCACAAAAATATGTAAATGTAATTTGCCTTGAAACAATTCATATCCTACACACTTGTGCGGACTTCATTGGCTTCTTTACTACATGTATACCTACTCTGCTGATGTATTTTGAAGTCTCGGGGCATTGTGGGTGTCAGCTAGATTTTGACTATAACAATTCTTAAACAGCAAAGTCGTTATCTTGTAAGTCCGAGTGTGTACATAGATCCCAGGCCTGATCGGCAATGCTCGGCAGAGGTTTTCCGAATGCGTTATTCTGTTACGCTCCTAAGGCAGCGGAAATCTTGCGCTTCTAAAGAAGCAACGGATTTTCACGCTGCCAGCTTTGACCGTTTATGATATATTTAGACACCAGATGGCGGTTCGTTGTCTGCTGAGATAAACGTGCGTATGATGTGACAAGCAGGCAATCAGATGCCAATAAACAAACACTCGACAGGCATCCTGGCTCCGCCCATTGCTGCGCTTCAAGCGCCGCTTGATGAGTTTCCGGTCGAATTTAAATTGCTCCCTCTGCATTCTCGCACCATCGACCGATTCGATTATGACATTATGACTGTGTTGGCGTAGCTATGCATCTGTTGTCTGCAGAACTGAAACCAGCCAGCAAGGTGTGCACGCAGCCTTTGTTGTTACGTTTCGTTTGAATTACAGCTCACCGGCCGAGCATCCTATGTGCCCAAGGCCCTAAGCAAACCACGTCAGGGGCAATTCTCTCTGAGCCTGTGGCCTGTTCAGACGGTTACGCGGGGCGATGAGCTGTCACTCAAAGCGAAATGATAATGATTGGCTCCTTGCATTCCTCGCTTGGCTTTGTCTTCCAGCACAAGGTCTCATCTGATTGGACAAAAATACAGTGCTCCCCTCTGGTGTAGCAATTCAGGATACGAGGTCATAACAAACAGCGCCTTACGATATAGGTAGTAGCCCTATAGGTAAAGCGCTGTGTAAAGAGCGTACATTCTGTGAGTGGCGTCTCCTGGTGTACATCTGCGAACTTTTATCAGCTTTTTCAGCGGTTATTGCTGGTCAGGTTTCCACAAGATGTTGCAGATATTTGCAAGATTAGTAACAACAAGGTAACGTGGCACCTACATATATTACGTGACATTCTGAAACTATTGTTCGTCGGAAACGTTTGAGTATATTTCTAAGCTTTTCTCACACAGGCAGAACAGATTTCCACGGTATGTTACATGTATATACATAGGGGTCTGCTAACCAAGCCTATATATTATACTAGGATCTTGCATTCACATTGACTTAACTAATATTTGAATAAGCCACATTCAGTGAAAATAATAGGGGACGTTTCATTTACAAAAAAAATGTGAAAAGATTCTCAACAAGGTGGCACTTGTTGTAATCATTATTTTCCCGTATTTACGAAGTTAACCCGCATCATTGCCACGTTCAACAGTTTGAGCACTATGGTCAGACAAATAAAAAATTTTTAATTTTGCCTGCTCATACGCTCCGCAGGCGGCGGTTATACACTGCAGTCGTTCCATATCTCCTTTGCCTTAACTGCTGTTTTGCAAGATTCTCTGGGTTCAATCACCATAGTTTGGACATCAGGATAAATCCCCCCCCCCCCTAGTAAGTGGAACTAATCTAAGGTGATTTATACGCAAACTCTGTGGCACTTCTGACCCTCATTTATACGTGAGTGTACCGAGATGTCAGAGTGGCGCAAAATGCTATTTGAAAAACTATGCTGAAATTGGCAATTCCGTTTAACTAAGCATATTGCTAAATCCCTCCGTATGTTTGTTAAATTTCAGACCGCATGCATACAAGCATGGGTTGTAGGGGTTACTAGACACAAACAACCTATGAACGATACAAAAGACTAGTCACCATCGAGACAGAATTTCAGTTTCGGTTGTGAGTTCACATGTATTCTTTTGTGTTATTTCATCTTTAATAATCTAATGTTAAGACTGTTGGCTGTTTACCACGATAATGGTGCAACCGGATGGAAGATCATTGAAGTATATTCCTCCGTATGACTTGTATCACGGCTGATGTTAGGCTTTCCAGCACAATATAAGTGCATACTGAATCGTGTTGTCATGACAAACGTTAGGCTAACGGGCATTGCACTAAAGTAAAGCACTGGTCTTCACTCTTTGCAAAATTGAAATTTAAATTACTGCAGCTTTTCTTCAATACCAGGAAAATGGAATATATAATATATTTATATTTACTTTTAAACGATGTAATTTTACTTCCTTATGTTAAGTTCTCCTAATGATTAAAATGTAATATGTGTGTGTGCTTTGTGTATTTTGTCTCCAGTTTAACGGAACACATCCTTTTATTGATCTTTAAAGATTTATCAGTAGACCTGTTAACATTTTTTTTATATTTATTAATTTAAAATAGTTTCCAATAGTCACATATTCCTATAACAACATTCTTGTTCATACAAATTTATTCTAAATTTGCATGTCTGCCATATTTAAACCTACTTATGCAGACTTTAGCTAAACAGATAAACAGATAAAATTATCTGGCATATTTATACAAAAAAAATATTTTCTTGAGCTAGTATTACATTAAATTGGCTATCTTTTATTCTCAATAAACAAGCTACTACTTTACACGCGATAAAGAAATGTCCTAATATATCTCAAAATGACAAAATTTACACAAATCATTATTTCAGGGACCTATTTTACACAGTCAGATCCCTGCCGGGTAAGTATTGTGAACAATCTTCCACCTCAATGTAAAAACTCCTACTTCTCTTAAAGCAAGACAGACTTGTTGAAACATTTGACCATGTTTAATATACTTAATATATGTTTTAATTTATAATTCTTGATAAACACATACATTGGCAAGAGTTCCAAAATAAAATAGTCGCCAGTAACAAAACTAATACTTAAATACAACAACAGAAAGTGCCTAGATTTCAGTAATCATCCAATGTACCAGCACAAACATCCTTCGTTAATTTTTATTGTTTAAAGAGCTCAACAAGTGCCTCGCATACATAACCGCAGGGAGTGTTAATGTATGGTTCATACAGTGAATATTGTTCAGCATGACAAACAGCGTTGGACATTCAGTTAGGGAATTCCGGAGCCAAAGTGAATGTCCGGAGTATCGTATTAATAGTTACCAAAAAGAAGTTCTGGAATCGATACAGAGGATGATACAGGTTAAAGGACGCCTTGGCATTCAAGTCCCACTGTGGGAGATGTCAGACCTCTTTAACAGAAATCCCGATTGATTTCCTTAATGCTGGTCCTTCTGGACCCCAGCTCAGAATATCTAGGAAGTGTATTGCTTGTGATGGTATAAAGAAGAGCATGAAATCTTGAGGTGTCGTCGGCCATGTGGTTGTTATAGAATTAACTATGGGTATTTGTTCATATATCAACATCAAAATGATCTCCACTGATATAAGAATTGTCCAGGAAATACTGCTTTATTGTATTATTATGTATCAATTACATTTTTACCGTTAATTAATTCAATATTAATTCAATAACTTAAGCTATAGGCGTTGAGATAATTCACGGTTGGCCCCTCACCCACTAAGCGGGCTTAACGGGAAGGCCATGCCCCGCGGCCGTGTATTGCTCAGAATTGAGTGCCTCTTTCAGGGGTTCGTCGGTGGTATGAGCAGGAATGGGGGAGATTACACACACAGGGCTCACAGGTGAAGTAGACACCGAGCCTGATTAACACCAGGATATAAAATGAATGGTAGCGTGTGATACTGCCCTGTCATGTATAAAAAGATTTACGCAGTTGAACTAACTTGGTTAAGCTTAGTTGAACAAACTTGGCTTGAACGAAATTATGGTTGCTACTGTATGTCGCGTTTTGCGCCTACGTTTGCATATGTATACTGGAGACATAATGTTTTTGGGTCACCGATTGCACGAAGTTAATCGATCATTAAAAAAGAATAATAATCAATACAATCGATAATCATAGTACAGGATCGAAGATGGTCGATTTAATCTTACGATGGCAGCGATGTTTTAAGTCAAGCAAACGTATTCCAAATTAAATTATATCGTCATAAAGCACAATTGCCTATAAAAAAAATATATAGATTTTTGCAAAAACAGAACGCAATTCCTGTATGAAAACATTTTTTATATTTTTTTTTTCAAAAAGGTTGTATGATTTGTTCAAAAGTTATTGGGACATCTATGAGCACTGCCAACGCGACAGTGACGTCAGCCACACAACCCCCACATGACTAAACATTATAGATCTCATCAAAAGTTTTTAGTATTTCTGACGGACCCAAATTTTCAGGAAAGAATTAAACTAAACGCATTGCTAGATTTAAGTCATTTCTAAATTATGCCCATGACTTCACACTTTGCACCAGCCAATCACCCGAGGGCAAATTCTACTGTTCTAGATGTAATGCTCATAACACGTGCTAATACGTTTAATTAACCTTCATGAACTAACACAGCGGGGAATGGACCGATCAACGGACCACTGACCATTCACCTTGAACACGAACAATAATAGTTATTCACAAAAAGAAATTCTGGAATCATTACCGCCCGGATAATACAGGTTAAAGAAGGCCTTGACATTTGCAGTCCCACTGAGGGGGATGTCAGACCTCTTTAACAGAACTCTCGATTGATTTCCTTGATGTTGTTCCTAGTGGACCTCCCCAGTACCGCAGGGGACCTGGTACTGTCTTATAACCGGCTGTGTTGAATATCGGAAGGACGAGCGGGGACTGATTCCCATTTTGTCAACTACAAGTTTCCTCTCACTGTGCCATTCGATATACTCAGGAATGGTATTAATGAAGATCTCTTTTCCTTAATTTTATATCATGACGGTTTCTTAGATGCCACATTCGATCTAACATTTGTAGGGGCGCAATTTCCCTTTGAAGTGTGGAGGGACGGAGACTCCATCCCCCGCCTCTCCAGCCCCCGCCAACACACACACATACGCCCTTGAAACAAGTTATACCATATTCTACCTCCCTTCGAATTCTCTCAAAACAAATGAGGTTTTCCATGGTGTTTTAAGAACTATATTCGGGAGAGAGAGAGCATGTATTTTCAGAGAAGCGCGAATGTTGACGGTATGTTAATCAGCCGTTTGGATTTGATGTCTCCCTTGTGTGCTGAGGGAACTTAACTTTTTATGATTTAAATATAAAATGTTAAGCAATTTTGAAGCGATTATTGTAGAAAATAAAAGGGAAAATTCTCACTTCAGAAACCAATAACAAATATACCCCTTGGCTCCTCGTGCATCCGTCACTAGTTATATCGCAATCACAATAAATTTCTTTGGTTCCAAAATGGCTTGGTTCCAAAATGTTGTGAAAATGAGTAAATCATGTGTCATTATCAGTCATTTTGGTATTTTGTCATATCGAAAAGACAAAAGTATACTGGTATTTAAGACACAATTTATTAAAGACACAATTTTGTTTGGCAAAATGATATTCTTTAATTGTCAAAATAGTATAGTGGTGGTGGGGTGTAATGGTTTATGCCCCCCCCCCCCATTTAAGGGGGGGGGGGGGGGGGGAGGCACGTCTTATATTCGTAGGTTTACAATCAACAATTCAGTCTACTTTTTTTTACAATTGTAAATTTATTAAATTTAAATACATCGGACTGTAATTCTTTTTCATAATTTATGCCACGAGCCGACCATGCTAACCATGTAAAAAATTCGTACATGAACAGACTGGGCGATTCGTATCACATCATTCGGGTTAATTTCTCTGGGAGTGACGACTGAAAAAGGGTACCAACATGTTCGAAGGTCACCTGAGAGAGCCGGTGAGAGCTAGAAGTCTGCTTATAGAACGACCAATAATTTTGCCTTGTTTACGGTTATGCAAGCTGCTTTTTACAGTTCATAAACTCATATGTGTTGGGGCCCGTTCTTGTCTATTCACACTCTTGTTACAAATGGAATTGTGTAAACAAAAAGATAAAATGGCGTGGCTAATAATCAAAGAACTGATTTTAAACAGACCTTCCTATAAGATTTACATAAATGTGCGGTGTGATTTTTACTTTAGATTTTTTTAATTGTAAGATACATCCAAAGTGTTCAGTTTATCGATTGCCAACTGTGAACGTCGTATCCATAATATGATTAGCCTATATGAAATATGTATTACCTATATAACTTTTTAGATAACGAGCACGCGTTTAGTGTCGTTATGTTGAAACACGCACAGACACACACACACAAACACATACACGAACGGAAATGAACGCATAACTTCCGGAGAGTTATAGAAAACATTTATCATTTATATTTTTATTAACACAACGTGCCTCAAGTTTGAACCATTTATTGTCAAAGATAACGTCCAAACAATCATTTCCCCAGACAGAGAAAAATCTAAAGATTACTCATAGACAACCTATGTTGGCACCACGTATGCGTGCTATCTGGTAGGGGAGGTGATATGTGGTTGCAGAAATGACATTAATTTATCACCGCCCTGGCAGGTCCACCATGTTCACACTACCAGTATTGTGTACAGTCAATCAGAACGACAGCCCAGCTTAGATAAACAGCACTGCATTTATATGCAGGAGAGGAACTGTTTGGGACAGGTTCTTGAGTCAATGGAAGGCTGTCTCAGACAGCCGCTGAAGGGCCATTGTTTAAAAGCAGTGAAGTGGAAGCCAGGTCATACGGTACAATGCCTTTCCGACAAGTATATGGGAAACCTTAGGGTGGTAGGGTAAGCTTTAGACTTCACATATATTAAAGGAAGTCCAGAAGTGCACTTTTACTGTGGTATCATTTAATTAAATAGCTTTTTCCTGCTGTTACACAGTTGTTTCAAATATAATTCGTTTTTACACATGCAGAAATAATATGAATACATATATTTGCTTTGTCCTTAAGTTTTATGGCTTTGGCACTAAACCTGTAAATTGTTCAAAATGTTTTAGGACAGCCATGTTGCACTGTATATTCCGTTCCACTCCATCTGTTTTTGGCGATTATTATTTCAGGAAAGACAAAACATAACCACACAAAACTTGCACCAATGGCAGAATATGAAAATGCGTTATTTTTTTTGCATCATGCCTGCTTATGATATAAATATTATTAACTTTATGGCCTGGTTGACATGTCTGAAAATACCCACGGCTCATGGTGTCCGTAACAAGCGATCAATGTTTGTCTTTCAGAAATATGATAATAACGTACTATGTGAATTGCGTGCAATGATGGCTGATTTTGCCTCTTATTTTCCATTCTCATGCAAGCAATATAGATAAATGCAACACAACAAAAATATACCGGTATGCATTTAGAAAAAATTTGCACCATAATCACGAGCAATTTTTCTCAGTTCATTGGTTTGTTAGGTCCTGTAAACCTTCATATGATTCGGAATGTGGTCCAGGTATGCGGTCGCGGATAAAATACATGTATGTGTAATATTGATATATATATATATATATATTTATATATATATATATATATATATATATATATATATATATATATATTACGACTATTTTCCCTGTAATGTAAAACATGACTGGATAAGATTAAGAAAACGGCAGCTTATATGTAAACATGAATTGACAAATCAAGAGTGGATCATAAGGGAATGTTTTATATATATTTGCAATGATTTTGTTTCCAAGCGAGGACATTTTTCCGATTAACACATTTAATTCTGGGATACCCCAACTAAAATGTACGTGGTTGCTCTCCAGACCCAATCCGCGTTTAAATTTTGTTATTAGACGGGTCGCTATATGATCCGACATTTTTTTGTCAGATGTCCGATGAGGCCGGATATGTTCCACAACCGAATAAAAGGAAACAGTACCTCATAAAATCATAATTTTGACTCGATCCACAATCACGCCCGTACCGCATCCGCAACCCCTTAAAGGATTCGTAGTTCTGGGTATATACGTTAATATTTGAGTTTAAATGCTGTTAAATGTTATCTGCTTTCCCAACTTTGAACAAGAAGGGATAAAAAAACCGATAGCCGTCATACATGTAATTAATATTTTACAATAAAATATTTTTCTTCCGTTGTCACACTATTTATTACGAATAATGGTATTTTCGTTCGCTTGCAGCTCTAAAATGTGTATTACATAGAGACAGAGGTATATACAATGAATATAAATAGTCATCACAACTATTGCAATAAACTTCCACCCATGAATGATTGCGTTCGGTTCTCTAGGAAAAGAGGGATATATCAGATCAATATATATATATATATATATATATATATATATATATATATATATATATGTGTGTGTGATTGTGTGTGTGTGTTTGTGTGTTTTGTGTGAAAATGAAGTTATAGGTTGTAATAATTTGTTATTATTTTCACATGTCATTACATGGTAGGCACGGCACAAGAAATGTATTAGGTTGACTAATCTCAGTCGAATAAGTAAAAAAATACCGTCTGACGACACTTGTACACATTTTCGTTACCGTAACGGATGGTCCGGACCTTCCGTTAAAATAACGAAAAAATTGAGGCATTTACGAACGAGAAGAATTTAAAGAAAGTTTCGAGTTACCCAAAAAATGTGTAACGATGGAGTAACGAGTTCGTTATGCATTCGTTCGGCTTACGAATGCTTCGAGTTCACCCCCCCCCCCCCTGGTTGGTTTTCGACAGCCTCAGATTTACCACCACCCCCCACTCATGAACCACGCAGTCCTGTATTGTAATGAATTGTGAAGAATTACAACGCGAGAACGCAAGAAGGCATGCTGTCCAAAAAAATAGATCACGGCCGTTCTCCAGGTTTACGCAGTATGCCAGGCGTGATCGGTAACTTCCTTTTGGTGTCATTGCCTTTTATTCGTTTCATGTCATTAAACAGCCCTTTAAGATACGTATTTCCAGTCATAGGATTACACAGCCCGTTCTCAACATGTAACAGCCTAACCACATTCAGATACTGTGTAACTGATCTAACTTTGAGAAACGTCGAGAGATATACAACATAACGATATAAATGATCGCTCTGCAGAGGAAGCGGGTTGTATCCCATGTCAGCACAAAATTTATAGTAGGTCTTCAACTGACACCTATAGCAAGCTTTGGAGCTCTTGGCACATGCGGCTTTTCGATATTTTCGGGCTTTGGCATCCAATAACCCCTCCACTTCCTCCACCGAGAGACCTGCGAAAATATGACGCACAGCGATGACATTGACATATGATTTAGCTAGTTGATATTACAAAACTGGTGATTTTAGGTACCATGAAAAGCTACATTCCACAGGGCCTCAAGGCGCAGAATCTGACCAGACTCATGCAGGCGTGAAACTGAGTCCGGTAAGTCATGAGTTTTTCCTGGAACATAGACAGCTCTTACCACAAAATGGTAGGTCGCAGCACACCAAAACAGCTGACGCAGCAAAACCATGAGAGCCGGACTTCTTGCAGTACACTTATTAATTATTGACACTCCGCACTGATTGTCCATTTGAACATACACAATTCTGTTAGCACATAAATGACCCCATCGTAACACTGCCAATGCAGCCATCGCCGGTGAAATTCTGGTTAGTCATGAGACCAACTTGTAAAAAAAAATCACCATGGTGGAATACAGCTCCGCCGCCCTTTACACATGCGTGGGTCATAATCGGAGTAATTGGACGGGGATCAATGAAAGGAACAACACCGTTAAATTGTACAACAAAATCGCGCCACCAAATTAGATCCTTCTTCACTGCTCCTTGGAGTTTTAATTTATGATAAGGCCGCTTTAACGAACTTATAGCGCCGCAGAAAAGTGCGTACTCCGCGAAGGCATTTCGCGCGATACTTTGTATTTGTTGTTTCGTGACACGTTTCTTTTGTAAGAATTGCTCTACAATATGACGCAAATCAACTAGCTTATCCCGTGGCAGCGAAAGCGCGCAGTCACATGTGTCAATGCGTATTCCAAGAAAATCCAGCGCAGTCGTTGGTGCTATCAGCTTTCCTCGTTCAAGGGGAACCCTAATGCAACAATGAGGCTCTTAAGAATATTCCAGGCCTTTCTACACTGGTGAAAAGTGTCACCGATAACCAGAAAATCGTCCTGGTATGTGACTATTTTGTTGAAGCCCCTACGGTTCATCATACGCTTGATAGCTTGAGAGATCCTATGAAATATAGATGGTGACGCTCGCGCGCCGAATGGCAGTTTAACATCATAAAAGTAGCGATGCTGGCCATTTTTAAACACCCACTGGAGACCAGTTGCTTGTTGTGAGTACGTATTGATTGGCACATTACGGTACGCGGACTTTTATGCCAATTTTTGCGAGGAATGCTCTTGGTTTAATCAGCGACACTGCAGTATCAACTGATTCGTAGGATTGTTTCTCACATATTGGCGCGTAAGAATTCAAATTGTTTTCTCTCGGGAGGCCACAATCATGGATCAGACGAATACCACCGTCGGCTTTAGGTACACTCCCTAAAGGACTAATAATGGTTGGCTTTTCACTCGTGATTACAAAGTTACCTAAATTAATCTCTCTAATAATGAGCTTTTCAACTTTATCCCGAACCTGAATATTTGTTGCAGACTTATGATTCCTGAATTCCGCGTTCACTACTTTAGCATCCTTATCTATTATGTGAAACCCCTGCTCAATTCCGGTCAAAAGAAAGTCTCTGTCTGAATCATTTCTCAACTCTTGTTTCCACACTTTTATATCGAGAGTTGATTTCGCTGTCGTTTCATCCGCATTGGGTCAATACTGCACATTGCCACTAGGTGGCGCTGGTGCCAATCGAGCAGATTAGGGGGGAGGGGGCTACGTAAGCCATTCGGGTGTGAGCCTGCTGGCAACCTTGAGCACTACACACATGCCTGTATTTACAGGAATCTCCATACCAACATCCCCGTTCACTGTTATATAACCTACAGATTTCTCTGTTACCTACTGCTCTCTTAAATGTCGGTCTACTCCTGACGCTGTTAAGCTGCGCGTGCCCAGACATCTGCACCAGATGTACGTTAAACAGATGAGGTGCATCAGTATCCCACCTAAGTTTATACCGGCCCTGCATATGCCTATATTCCTTATCAAATGCAGCACTGAGACCCGCTCATATTTCCTAAAAAGCTCACAGACTTTAACTGTATATGACAAATAGTCTTTGATCAATTGCTCGTTTAACTCTCCATTTACAATCACCAAATCCATGATTCTCGAATTTTCTAAATACCAATCTTCAATGGTTAGATATTCTAGCTTTGGTTTACGCGTTGTGCCTCTCATTAACAGTTAGCTGCCATTACAGTCGTTTAATACCTGATCTTCAAACACAGGTGGAACTAAGCTGACGTAGTCAACTATGTCGTACACAAATTCAGACATGCCTGTCATCTTATGACCACGCAGGTACACCTGTGGGTCCAAGATAGCGGCTTGGTCAGTGGCAGAATTGGCCTGCGGCTCATGCGGGTCCGTCTATCTAGGGCTGAGTTGGTGCGCCTCGTGCGGGTCTCTTGCTATCTCGGTTAAAAGTTCAGCGAGGGTAGTGTTCCTCCCGACAGTTTCTGTGTGAGGAATGCTTGACTCAGAATTTTTAGAGATGGACTTCAAGAACTTTTCCAGTCGTAGGCGTTCTGCAAATGGCAGCTTAAGTTCCTTAAGAGCTTCCATAATGCCCGCCAGCAAACTGACGGAGTCCACGTTAGAAAATCCATTGTTTGCCAATGTATTCACCGTCTCTGGCTGGAATCCCTCGACACACATTTTCTCCATAAAGGAGTCTTGTGCATGTTCGGTCTTAGATGGTTTTCTTCTACGCCCCATATTAAATTTATTTCAGCGATATTTTTTATTTAGACTTCAAAATGAAATAGGTGCAAAGTCCCGCACGAGTCGCAGGCCATAAACCAACTGACCCTCTGTTACTGAAATGCACACGGCTCAGGTTCACGAGTGACCCAAGCGTTAAATTACCAGAGTTCACGTGTACCTATGAGCCCTATGCAACCTTCGTTTCTGATATTTAAATCACAAAAAAGATAACATGTTCCTACTTTATTGCTTTACACACACACACACACACCCTCACACACACACACATATATATAATGTTCTCTGCCATGTCGCTTTAAAAAGACTAGTTTCTCTTAAACGGTTATAAATTGTTTATAGGAATATCATATGAGGTAAGTCATTATTTTCGTAATAGTAAAATACGCATTTTCCTCTTTCTGTCCTTTATTGCAAACAGTATTGGCGTTCTTTTACTTATCAAAAGATAGTTAGGCTTACAAGGGTGGTGGAAAAATGCACCCTTTTAACAATTAAAAAGAATAAATGAAATTCTGTAATTTCCAGTTCATCGATATTCTGAAATAAAAAAAAGCAATTCATGCATTATCGATATTCTATAATAAAAAAAATACGTTCCATGCATTTTCCTTTGTGTATCGGGATAAATAAGTATCATAGAGTATTTTTTAACGTTATAAAATCAATGGTAATTGCTAAAAAGTTATTCTCCAGACAGTCTCTGTGATGTTGTTACTAGAGGTACATACATTATGGGTATTGTCAATTTAATGTTATAGTTTGCTGCTAAATATATTTATGTGCTTATACTTCCACATATGTAAATCTGAGTATAAATCGTTCCATTTGAGGAGATTCTATTTAACTGAGCAGAGAAAGTATAAAACTTCACTGTTTATCATTAATATTATTAATTACTATTATTATTATTATTATCATTACTAACAGTAAATTTTTACACTGAGTCGCTGGAAGCTATATTATTAGCCCAAAGTTTCACATAAATTCAATCTGTTATTCAATATTCAAAATAACGTAAGGTAAATAATACATAAGTTAAAACCATGGCAGTGAAATGTCAGGCAATTGGGTGGCATTTTAAAATATTAGCAGTTAATAATAAAAGATAAAGTATTATAGTCTCGGTGGTAATTAATTACCTTTACAAACTAGATCACCAAACTAGCGATACCTATCGCCGACAAGTGAAATCGAGTGCGCGGGTTTGGCTGACAAAGACAGTTGTCAAAGAATGACCAATATTTGTCATGAATCAGATAACAAAATACTTAGCCACAAAAATTTTTACCTCATATGCTTCTGTTAAAACATTTGATTTGTACCTGACGTCACCAAACATTACCCTCCATGATTCTTCATGATTATCAACGCACTTGCGCATGCTCATGGAGAAAGGCATTTCCTGGTGACCTTGACATTCACTGATGGTTGGCGACATAATAAGCCCACCAGGTACTAAGACACCAGATAAAATCACAGTTGAGAAACTGATACCATCGATTTAATTTGGCAAAAATAAAGGGGAAAAAATAAATCAAAATAGAATATATTCATGCAGATGGTACCACTAAATTCAATGAACTGATGAAACTAGTCATGATCAATAAACACACTAGGATGTGAGACACTAGGAGAAACCATAGTTTAGAAACAGATACTATTGATGTTATTTGACAGTAAAAAAAATAAGGAAAATGTGTGAAAAAATACAATTGGCACCACTAGTCTTCTGGAACTGATACAACTATATTCATGATCAATAAATATGCAAGGTTTCAGGAAATTCATCATACCACTGCTGAGAAACTGACACGTTTGCTGTTATTTGACGGACCGTTACAAATTAACAAAAAATAATTAAAAGTGGAGTCACCATTCTTATGCATCTGATATAACCAACTATGATAAGTAAGCAAATGTCATGGCATTTCATGCATTACTTATCAAAATAATGGAGGTTTTGTATCATTTTTTTTTATTATTCTACGGTACCCAAACGAGCCCCAAAGCATGGAGGATATATCTTGCAGTGACCTAATTTTAGGTTTCCCAGAAATGTTCATACAATATCAATGAAAGTTTAGCTCTCGCATAAATGTAACACAATCAGAGTGTCATTATGAAGGAACAGTCCTTACATTTTTTGATTTTATCCTAAGATCTGGAATATTTATAACCGAGTCCATTTAGGTTTTAGGTTATTGTATTCCATATGTATGCAATTTGTATGCAAGTTTTATTCCGGCATTTAAGTCCAGAGTCCCCGCCTGTTTTCAATTTCAGCTGCACCCCATACTGTTAAACAGGCAGACAGAATTATTGTTATAGCCTTGCGAAACATCAAACAAGTCTGCCCGCTTCTTTTATTCTATTCTCCTATTCAATACAAGCCCCCCACCGATTTATGCCTTCGCGTCTGCTGTGACATATTCCGCCGAAATTAGGAGATTACCCGTTAACATCCAAAGGTATGGGATCCCTGCCGTTCGGTAAGATATGTGTAATGTTATAGTTGGCGGCAGGGAACACAATGACTTCCACAGAACCCTGTCTTTTCCGGTGAAATTGAAGTGATGTAAGAGTCTGGTGAAGAACGCAGTGTCTGGGGAGCGCTTTGCTGCACGTCATTGAAAAACAATAAGGCTTCATCGGCAAGGAGACCTATATCACCTGTAGACGGCACGGGACATCCGTCAGCTCTCAGATTTGTGGCTGCCCTTCCGCAATGCTGATTTCATTAGTTTCAGAAAAATGTATGACCTACACGAAAATAAAACTGATTTAATGGTATACAATATAGTTGATTTAAGTATAAAAACGTCATACTTAAAGTGATATCATATCGATGTTTTTGTCGTTTTCTTAAATAACCACCTTTATAGTAATAATGTAAAAAAAAAATGTTCTTCACAAAACCATGTCAACTCCTTAGGATAGATAGAACGTATGGTTTTGCAACTAAAAATACATGTCATTTGTCCTCTAGCTTATTACTAAGCAATTAAAAAACTTTTCAACGAGCCATTTGTAATAAGGTTTACTGTGTGTATGTCATATGTATGAGTGAATGTCTGAATCGTTCAAAACGAAATGTGATACAGTTGATAAGAACGTACATTTAACTTTTGCTTAAACATATAGCTCCGAGGTTATATTACCTATTCAAACCTATGTTATGTGAAATGGTTAAAAAACTACCAATTGTTTTCATTGCTTATATTTTTGCTCTTTCACTGTTATGTAACCGGTTAACATCCTAAAAAAAGAATGCATATTTTATTTAAATAATGATTAGATATTACTGGATACATATTTGTTCAGTCTATGACCACACAAAGCACAAATTGTCCTTATGACTCTATAACATTGTATTTCTCAGCCTACACAAAACATGAGAAATATTGCCAATGTGCACAATTGTGGTTTAATTCATAAAATGGTGATCAAGTTTGATCCATTTTCAGTTACTTTTCTTCGTCCCACCAACCATCAAGCTAATTAAGCATCGAAGCAATAATCATATACATACTATGCAAAGGCTTTGAGTGAAAGAATTATTTTGGCATCTTATAAAACAGCCTGTTTATGTCGCGACATATTGACTGAAGTGACAGGGTCAAGGACACCTTTTGAAAGGGGTCGATTTAATGATTGGAATACTGAGTACATTAGCTTACTTTGTTATTGGTGTCATTAATTCATTCCTTTTTGGAAGCTTACTTTTTGGAAATAATCTGTCAATTTATAAAAAAACTCCAAAATTTTATTGGGCACTCCAATGCACGTGGAACAGACTTTTCACAAACGTTGAGATACCTGTGTTTCGCGAGTGTTCAATTTTCGAGAGCTCACAATAGAGTAAACTATACACAATATATTCTTTATTGCAAGAAATATACAATAAATTCGCAAAATCTTTATACAATTTGAGAACCCAGGGAACACAACACGAGTAGAAATTGGTATTCATTATTAGCAGATGAGGTAAAATATCTCTTTTTATTCATAATATCAATATTTGACTTACGGATAACATAAAAGATCTTCTTATATAAATAATGTCAAAATTTTGCTTCACAACCCAACAACTTACAAGCATAGAAAATACATATCAGATGTCATCTGCGTAGTTTTAACGTTTTATTCACGATGGATAAATTTTTGCGATAAAATTCCTATCGCGAATATCGCGAATTTGAAACCCTTTCGAGCGAAAAGCCTACCAAAGTATTCAGGAGTTTTTGTGTAGCCTAATTATTGCCACAAATCAAATACAAGCCCGAAATGTTGTGGCATCCTTAATGTTTGATGCTCCCAAAATCGTGTTTGCATTCACTTATTCGGTCCATATAGTGACTCTACATTTATGAATATTCCTTGATGCCATTCTTGAATCCTAATCATATACTGGATCAACACCAAATCTAATCGATTCTTCATTGGCCGAAACGCCCTGAAAATTTCATGAGATTCCGTTCATTATTGCGTGGGTTATGATGTGAAAAAGAAACAAACACACAACGCACACACCCACACACACCCGAAAAAAGGATCAAAACATACCCACCTGGCGGAAGCAAAAAAAACCACTCATTTCTCATGACAATACTCTTAACATGAAGGAATGAGAGATTCAACTGAAAGTTACAAAGAATTACCTTACAACCCGCTTCAGAACATCTTGGGAAACATTGTAAGCCAATTTAAAGATTTCTTTGTGTGGGGAGTCGCTAAAGAAATGTAAAAAAATATATATGTAATATAAAAAAATATAATTTAGAAAACCTTCCCATAAAGAGAGAAACATCCTAATAGTGTGTGTTTTTAGAAGTAATTTACATTATATTTTGATATGAGTAGAGGAATATTGCTTTTAATCTGCGCTATTCTACGAGGACAAAAGACTTGAGATTATTTTATAACAACCGCATGCAGATGGTCTGACAATATAACTGACTGTAAAATACATGAAGATCACTGATAAAAGGAACATGTAAAAGCTATTATGTCTCTCTTTAAGTAGGAAACATGAGAAGACGTTTAATTATGAATCCAATTAGTAAAGAAAATACTTGGTCTACCAAGGTTCAGAGAATTTTCTTAACCATTGTGTAAAAAAATAATATAATAAAATAATTTGTGACTTCAGTCATAATTTATATGGAAAAGTATAGTGGGAAGAGCTTTGTCAGTCACGACATATTACATTCTTAGATTTTATAGTCACTTTAGGTCATGTAATTGAAATGTTTTTATTAGGGGCCCGCTTGAATAATCCATCTGTTCGTCTGTCAACTGTCCACAAATTCGTTTCCGAATGCTAACTCAAGTTCGGATCGGCCGATTGTTTTCCAATACTTTTAACTTAAATATAACTCATATATGGCACACTACTAAACTAAGAGCCATATTGATTTTTGGGTAGCGAGGTCAAAACCCTCCATCTTTCACACATGGCTCACAAAACCATAGGGGAAGAAAGCTTTTAATTTTATGGTCAAAGGTCAAGGTCACTGGACCCGCTTTGCAAAAGCGTCTGGACACATTTCAATCAAAGTTTTCCTCCAAAACCTTGCATCTTTCACTCATGGCTCACCTACCAGTAGGGGAAGATAAGTGTTGATTTAGACATCACAAGGTTAAAGGTCAAGGTCGGGAGACCGTCCTACTGATTACATGCCGACATGCTTACAGTTTAATACATCCGATGTAATTATCTCCCTCTTGCTAGGGGTGCCCCGGTTTTCAATGCCTACATCTTCATAAATGTGTGTCAGTGATGTACTCAGGTTCTTTATTATATTTTTCAAGCGTCACAAAGCCCATGCTGCAAGGCTATGGGCCTTTTGGGGGCCCATACTGACCTCTCCGTGCTAAAATATTTTCATGGAAACATGGTATAACTGATGTACATTATACTCTGTGCATAATCCCTGCCAATCTGTTTTTTTTTGGTGATAATTGTGCCATATTCACTTCTGAAAGCATGTCGCCGGGCAATTTGTGATAATTTAAGTAACTAAGAAATACTTTTACATTTACATTCCACCGTGGGCAATTCTGTATTGAGAATGGCATGATGTCCATTGTGAGCTTTTGCTTTTTGGTCAATGTTTTTAGGAGAAACGTTTGTGAGACGCAACAAGTCACAAATGTGCTACATGCAAATATGTCAATTAGTTGTACCATTTAGACGTCATATGTGTCTGATATATTTAAGATTATTAATATGGGAGTCATACGGGAAATATGTTCAGGCGTTCAGATGAAAAAAGGGTTACAAAAAGCAGCAGCGGATTTGCGTCTGACGTTGCTTTCTTGTCGGCTGTGATGGGCTCTTACCAACATGAATTTTAATTTTTTGGTTACAAAATGGGGGAAGAGGTATCACTAAGCGGAATAATGACAACGTCATTAATTAGGGCATTATGACGGATGTAATTATTTTATCAAAATGGAGATAATACAAGGCTTAGAGAACGTCAACTTTTACTTTAGTATCAACGTATTCTTTACAGGAAAAAACCCTTATTTATTTTCAACAAAGGTTCCAGTATAAATAAATAATGCGGTGGCCTGAAAGACAAAGTGAACACGATCTGACCTTATTTGGCCCAGACAAATTTCGTTTACACTGATGTATCGTCGAAAATATGTTTAGACGGCGAACCTACATTTCCACGTCACAAATATGCATTTCTTTCGCAAGACCCTTGAGTCAGGAATTCTGTCGTCCCCTTCTCTTACCTCCTCTGCCTTCTGGAATCAATGCCTCTGTCAAAATGTCAACTTTGGAGATTTCCCGAGAGGTTAGGTATAGGATACCAAACAGGAAGTTTTAAACTGAAAAACGAAAGAAATCATTCTCCGTGTATTCAGGGGGGACTCCCGATGGGAATATTTTCTGAAATATATTTTCTTTAGAACCGTAAGACCTAATACTGAAACAATGTTGATTTTCATACAGGTGTCTTCTCCAGTTTTCGTTATGGACAGGTTACATTCTTGGTTATCCCCTGCTTGTAAAGGCTGCACTTTCTGTAAACGACCGCAAAAAGGCGTGGGTACGTCAGAGAAAAAACATATTCCGAGAAGGGAACTTTTTGTTTTAGAATAAATGTCAGTATTTTGTACCCGAAAAACTTAAATTTGTGTACAAAATGCCAAATAGTGAAAATATTTATTTATTATTTAATTATTTCCACTTTTTTATTTAGTTATGTATATTAATGCAAATGGTCTCGTTAATTTTATAAAATACTAAACTTCTGGTAGCAGAAACCGATTTTACAGGAAAAAAGTTTACCCCAGATTCAAAGTAGAGAAGTTTTCTCTTTCGAATTATAATAGTGTTCTTTGGTTTGTCCTGTCTTTAATAGCTGTTTTCGTGTGATATATAGCTCTTGTTTTTACGTGGCCACCATTTTTCTAAAATGGCGGAAGAAACAATGCAAACAAAGATTTTTAGTTACATTAGGGCCCAAACGTTCGAAAAAAAGTACGTTTGCAAATATATATTATTACGGAACCTAATATAAACAGATCACGTATGCGTGATGAACACAAATTTTGTAATGGAGATTAAAAAAATCAGATTCTGTAACACTAGGCAGCGTGAAATGTCTAGGGGAATGAATAAAGAAGTCAGTGTTTTTTTGTTAACAAACTAAAATTTATTCTTAAAACAACCCTAACAATACAATGCACTAAATCAATACAATTATTCAGTAAAACAGCGTTACAGCAACAGGTCAATATAATCACACAGAAAGATAATGGTACAGTACCTCGATGCCAACACCATCACAACGATAAGTCCTTTGAATGTAAACTCTCGGAGAATGACAGTCCAGTGGAAAGTTCTTGCAACAACACAGAAAGTAAACTGAAGTCCAAATGTATAAAATCCAGGAGAAATTCTTTGAAAATGTATAATTGCCGCATTCGTCAGATAAGGTCTTAGAATCGGACACACGCTTCTACGTCCGCTGGAAAATCTCTGCTCTGCTGTCTGCCCTCTGGTTCTAAAAAACAGCCCCTTTATATACCTTCACACCCCAAGCCAGGAATTTTCCACTTCTTGAACAGTCTATAAGGACCCTACTCAACAGTAAACACGCGTTTCAGGAATTCTCTAGAAAGAACAGCGCTGTGTATCTCCACACACCAGGCTCATCACGTGACCCACGACCAGGCGTGTAAACCCAAGGCTCACATGACAACGAGAGTTCAACCAGTACGGATTAAACATAAAATGTAACAACAATACAAGTTACGCCCATGTCACACAATAAAAGAGCACCTGTAACAATCCCCCTCCTGTAAGGAAAAAAAAGTTTTCTCGGAAAGCGATCACAATCACTAAAATTTTTACAACATCTCAAAAATCATCTTATCTACAACATCACATAAACATCCTGTTTACAACATTTCATAAACATCTCGATAAGTAATTAGCAAGTACATTGTCTTTCAATTTAATGTGTATGATATCAAGATTGTAATCCTGTGAGAACAAACTCCATCTCAACAATCTTTGATTTTTACACTTCAACTTGTTCATGAACGTGAGGGGATTGTGATCACTGAAGACAATGATAGGCCTGATTGATGAAATAAAATAAACTTCAAAATGTTGCAACGCCAAAATCAAAGCCAAACATTCTTTTTCAATAGTGGAGTAGTTTTTCTGGTTTGCATTAAACTTTCTTGAGAAATAACAAATTGGATGATCTATGCCATCATTGCCTTCTTGTAACAACACAGCACCAGCAGCAGCATCACTAGCATCAACAGCTAACTTAAAAGGTACAGAAAAGTCTGGAGCTGCTAAAACTCGTGAACTTTGCAGAATGGCTTTCAAATTCTGAAATGCATTTTCACACAACATTCAATACAAACTTTTGAGTCTTCTTTAACAAATTAGTCAAAGGTTCAGCTACAGCAGCAAAATTTGGACAAAACTTCCTGTAGTATCCAACCAAAACTTCATGTAGTATCCAACCATACCAAGAAAACGCATTATTTGCTTTTTGTTCTCTGGTCTAGGAAATGCAGAAATAGCTCTTATTTTAGCATCAACAGGTTTTACCTGACCCTGCCCTACAATATGACCCAAAAATGTCACTTGTGCATGACAAAACTCAGATTTTATTAAGCTGACGGTAAGACGTGCTTCACCGAGTCTTTTGAAGAGGCCGCGAAGAATTTGCAGATGTTTCTCCCATGTGTCGCTGTACAAGATGAGGTCATCAATATACACGTCACAGCCCTGAATGTCCCTGACAACCATATGGATGAGGCGCTGGAACGTGGCTGGTGAGTTCTTCATGCCAAACGGCATAACTTTATACTGGTACAGTCCTTGCGGCGTCACAAATGCGGACACTTCTTTCGCTCGTTCTGTCAGCGGAACTTGCCAGATTCCTTTAAGCAAGTCAAACTTGGAGACATATCTTGAGCTACCGACTCTATCAATACAATCATCGATCCTCGGAATCGGGAACGTGTCACTCTTGGTGACAGAGTTCAGTTTTTGATAATCTGTGCACATACGGTAACTTCCATCAGGTTTTGGCACAAGAATACATGGTGAACTCCAGTTACTGTTACTAGGTTCAATAAAATCATTGTCCAGCAAATATTGAATCTCATCCTGTAGATACTTCTGCTTTTCTGGATTCAGTCTATATGGATGTTGCTTGACTGCGCTTGCCTCGCCAACATCGACATCATGGCACAACATGTTAGTTCGCGTTGAAAAATCACTAAACAAATGTTCATAATTCCGCAGCAGGTTCTTGAGGTCTTGTTGTTCTTGTGCGGTAAGGTGTGACAGTTTGGCATCCAGGTTTTTAAGCACGTCTGAGTTTTTTAATGGTACTGTACCACACTGAATGTCTACATCACACTAATAGTCAGTATCTACTTTAACTGGGTCAGGGTCAGTGTTTACACAATTTACAGCAGTAACATTATGTACAACATCTGATGTGCTATTTCTGTCATAATATGGTTTCAACATGTTAACATGGCACATTTGTTTCTTCTTACGTCTAACTGTTGTCAACAGTATGTAATTTAAATCACTGACTTTCTTGTCAACAATGTAAGGACCAAAATACCTTGCTTGCAGAGGTCTGCCAGGAATGGGAAGTAAGGCACGGACCTTTTCACCAGGCTCAAACGTCCTACTTACAGTGTGCTTTTCATACTTTGTTTTCATTTTACTTTGTGCAGATTTTAGATTTGACTTTGCAATCTCACAAGCATTGTGTAGTTTAGTGCGAAAGTCTGAGACATACTGCAGTAAACTAAGAGAATCAGGATTTTCACACAAGAGTTTTTCTTTAAGCAGTTTCAATGGACCTCGAACGGAGTGTCCAAAAACTAGTTCAAAGGGACTAAAACCCAAGGACTCTTGAAAGGATTCTCTGACAGCAAACAACAATAGGTGGATTCCTTCATCCATGTCTTTCTGTGTGTCATAGCAATAAGTTCTGATCATGTTTTTTAATGTCTGGTGAAAACGCTCGAGGGCGCCCTGGCTTTCAGGATGGTATGGCGAAGAGCTGTACTGTTTTATACCTAGCTCAAGCATAACTTGCTGGAATAAGCCAGACATAAAATTAAACCCTTGGTCAGACTGGAGAGATTTTTGTAATCCAAAAGTTGTAAAAAAACTTGGTCAGAGCCTTGTCAATAATTTTGGCATTAATTTTGCGTCAGGTATAGCCTCAGGGAATTTGGTAGATGCGCACATAACTGCCAGCAAGTATTCATGCTTAGATTTTGTTTTGGGCAGTGGTCCAACACAATCAACAATAATCCTACTGAATGGTTCCTCGAAAGCAGGAATAGGCCTAAGTGGGGCCTTAGGAGGATTCTTGCCCACCATCTGGCATGTATGGCATGACTTACAATATTGTACAACATCTTTCCTGAGGTTAGGCCAATGGAAGTGTGTACCAACTTTCTGATAAGTTTTATTTATACCTAAATGGCCAGACAAAGGAGCCTAATGTGCCAATGCTTAGAACTTCACTGCGAAAGCTTTTGGGCATTACTATTTGATGTTTGATGGCCCACTCATCATCAGCGCATACATCAGGTGGTCGCCATTTACGCATAAGCACTCCATTTTTGACATAGAAACAAACTGGGTTTTGTGACAGCTCATCTTTAGAAACTGCCCTGGGAAACAAACATGAAATATCAGGGTCCTTATGCTGTTCCGCGATAAGTTCTGACCTTGAGAATGTTGCATCCTGTACGGGCGAGTCGTTAGACGAGTCACTAGTGACTCCCAGAGTGTTATTATCTGGACCATTATCCTCATGTGTGTTTTTCTTGGCCATAGATCTAGTTACAGCACATGAAGGATACAAACCAGGAATTTCATGACTTCCGGATCAGTGTCCTGATCAAGTGACGGCTTTTCTGTCACTATTGGTACAGGTTGTACTTTATCACCTGCAACATCATTGCCTAGTAGCAACTGAATTCCCTTAAAGGGTAAAGAAGTTCTTATGCCCACAGTAATATTCCCAGAAATCAAATCCGACTTTAAATGGATTCTGTGAAGCGGAACTGAAGTGTGCCTGTCTGAAAACACACCATTGATAAGTGCATGTGCACCAGTAAAGGACCTATTAGAAAATGGCAAAGTATTTGCTAACATGAGAGTCTGGCCTGAACCAGTGTCCCTCAAAATTCTAATAGGGGTAGAATCTGAAAAATCACTCGAAAGTGATACAAAACCATCATATATGAATGGCTCAAACAACTCCATTTTAGAGTCAAGAGAGGAATCTACTACCTCAACCTCATCAAACAAAGAACTGACATTGACAGTGTCAGTCATAAACTCTGTTTCAGAGTCATCTAAGGAATCTACATCCTTACCAAACTACTCATGGGAGTCAACAGAGGAATTTTCCTCAGCAGAAACAAACTTTTGTTTGTCATAAGAGGACCTGGCCTCAATTGAAATACTCTCGCAAGAGTCATGAAAGGACTTAGCCTCATTTGGAGAACACTCCTCGCAGAAGTCTTGAAAGGGCCTAGCATTATTTAATTCCTCGCAGGAATCAACTGAGGTCTTTACCCCGCAATCTACGGATTCTATTTTGGATTTAGACGGCAATTATTTGAGTCAACAAAGGAGTTGTACCCCTTATTTACCTGGCTCTTGTACTATGCTATTCATAGATTTTGAAACAAAACCAGAAGGTTTGCTATTTGGTCTATTCGCAAGTTTCCAGCAGTCAGATGACCTTCCTTCTTGCAGTAATTACAGATTTTCTTGGAACATGACTGGTCTTTGTTGGACTTAGACACAGTGACGTGGACTGAGGTGTAGCTATGGGCTTTGCTGAACTATCAGGACTACTAGTACTGGGTGACTGCGCTTTAAACTTCTTTTGACCATACTCAGTTACATTCTTGTTTGTGAATGACTGGTTTGATTTGCTTGTAAAGGACATTTTGTGTGTTAATGAATAATCATCAGCTAAATGAGCAGCAATGTCAAGTGTTTCAGGACTTTCTCATCGAGAAACGTTTTAACATCTGCGGTAATGTAGCGCTTAAATTCTTCAAGCAAGATCAACTGGCGCAAATTGTCATAATCTTTCATTACATTTTTAGAACTACACCAGCGATCAAACAACTGCTCTTTTGTCCTAGCAAATTCGACGTAGGTCTTTTCTTTGCGCTTTCCCAATTTCTAAATTTCTGGCGGTAAGCCTCTGGAACTAACTCATAATCTTTAAGGGTTAACCGTTTTACCAGGTTATAGTCAGCAGCAGCTTCTACTGAAAGCTCTGTATAAATTTCTCTGGCCTTGCCAGTCGCTACACTTTGTAACAGCATAGTCCAATTTTTCTTAGGCCATTTTAAATTTCAGCTACCTTCTCAAAGTGTAAGAAATATTTATCAACCTCTTTTTCTTGAAACGGTGGGACAAGTCTAATGTGTTTAGTAACATCAAAACTGTGAGTTGGGGCAGCACTTGGACTATGTTCTAGTTTAAATCTTTAAGTCTTTCTAACTCCAGTCGTTTGAACTCAATTTCTTTTTCTTTTTTCTAGTCTTTCTCTTTCTTCTCTCTGTTTTTCTTTTTCTAATTCTAACTGTTTTAATGCTAGCTCATGTTGCATTTCCAACTTTTTAAATTCTAATTGCATAACAAGGCTGTCATTTTTTAATGTTTCAACTACAGTCTCTTCAATTCAACCTTTGCTAATAAGATCTTGCATGATTTTAGCAATGATATCAGGCTTTCTCAAAGCTTTTTTTACACTTAGCCCTGAGTGTTGTCCCACACGCAACAACTGGTCTTTTGACAACTGTTCAAGTTGATCAGGGTCCGGATCGTCAACAAATGTCTCAGGTTTGAAATCTGCTATGTTAAGATGTCAAAACAATAACAAAAAAACACTGAGATAAATCCTGTACACAATGTACTGTAAACAATATGTAATCTTTTGTCAAGGCCTAATAAATTTGAAAACTATTAAGCATCCCGACGAGAGCCCCCAATTTTATGTTACGAAACCTAATATAAACAGATCACGTATGCAAGATAAAAAAATCAGATTCTGTAACACTAGGCAGCGTGAAATGTCTAGGGGAATGAATAAAAAAGTCAGTGTTTTTTTGTTAACAAATAACTATAATTTATTCTTAAAATAACCCTAACAATACAATACACTAAATCAATACAATTATTCAGTAAAACAGCGTTACAGCAACAAGTCAATATAATCACTCAGAAAGATAATGGTACAGTACCTCGATACCAACACCATCACATCGATAAGTCCTTTGAATGTAAACTCTCGGAGAATGACAGTCCAGTGGAAAGTTCTTGCAACAACACAGAAAGTAAACTGAAGTCCAAATGTATAAAATCCAGGAGAAATTCTTTGAAAATGTATAATTGCTGCATTCGTCGGATAAGGTCTTAGAATCGGACACAAGCTTCTACGTCCGCTGGAAAATCTCTGCTCTGCTGTCTGCCCTCTGGTTCTTAAAAACAGCCCCTTTATATACCTTCACACCCCAAGCCGGGAATTTTCCACTTCTTGAACAGTCTATAAGGACCCTACTCAACAGTAAACACGCGTTTCAGGAATTCTCTAGAAAGAACAGCGCTGTGTATTTCCACACACCAGGCTCATCACGTGACCCACGACCAGGCGTGAAAACTCAAGGCTCACACGACAACGAGTTCAACCAGTACGGATTAAACATAAAATGTAACAACAACACGAGTTACGCCCATGTCACTCAATAAAAGAGCACCTGTAACAATATATATATATATATATATATATATATATATATATATATATATCTCTTCAGGCAACTAAGTGTCCTAGGGTGCGGAGGGAAAAACGCATGCTACATCGACATGACAAGTGGTCCCTTTAAAACTAGACACAACAACCATAAAAATCATTCCGCAACGCACAGTATGAAAAAGAAACAGAACAGTCAACATTTATCTGGGATTTAAAACGAAAACAAGTGAAATACACATCTCTTTGGGCGAATAAATACTAAAATGCGTGCTTCCGGACAATGTTATGTTTCATAAAAGAAAAGTTTCAGATATTTCTCAGCAAATTAGACCCGGAAATTGAACTCATTAATAAGCGAAGTGAACTCGTATCAAAACGCCGTCACCAAAACAATAGATCAAACCCATTTGACCGTGGCCGAAAATGCTGACCGGATCAGATGCACACGACAACAAAGAAGATCGCCGCAAGAACAAAACCACTGCGTGCGTGATACTTGAGTTGCAACAAAATGTGTAAGTAACGCGTGCTTTCACAATTATTGTATTATGCTTCATACCGTGTTGAGCACTTTGAAATATTTTAGCAGCGATTAAGTCTTTTTGATTTTTAAGAGTGCCTTATTTCAATAAACCAATAACCTGATATTTTTCGCTGCGATTTACATATTGGTTATTTGTCATATTAGCGTGAATGTGTTTATGGGCTGTCTGTCTCACATGAAATAGAATGTTTCTGTTTTATTTATACGGACTGGCTTCAATAATCAAGCAAGACGCAGACAAGTTATATGTCATTTGTATTGCCTCTCTTCTGACTTGGGCTATTTGCATGCATGATTTACCTGTCCTATAAACGAGGTCACCCTGGTTTATTTTATTTTTTTATATGATAAATTCTTACCCATCGTTTCATAAACTTTACCAGAGTACCTGGCGCCTAAAACAGTCACCAGGTGGTTCTTAGTTCTTACATGTAAATATACCTGGTGTTGAAAATGACAAATTGTTCAGTTTTATGTGTTCTTCTTTGTGGTTTGTCGGTCATTCTGTCAGCCATTGGAGGTAGTAGATTTATAGCTTATCATATCCGATGGTAAAATTGACAAGTTGTTTACCAAAAATGTGTGGTTTGTGTGTGATTCAGTCGAACACTGGCGGTTGTAACAATAAGAGCTAAACGTATGAAGCCGAAACTGACATTTTTGTGTTTATTTTCATTTATGGCTCTGTGTGTGTGGTTTATTTTTGGCTGTACCGGCCATTGGCTGTTTTAAATTTGTAGCATCTGTGGTCTAGGGGTAGAGCACAGGAGTCAAAGCTGGAAACTTACAAACGAGTGCGCCTTTCGGGGGTCCCTAGGTGTTATGACCCAGCAATAGGGATGATACACGCTCAGGACTATAGTTTTCATGACTTTAAATTGATCCAAACATTTACTATCATATATCTTAATTCAATGAAGCAATTGATGAATGCAAAATATAAATTTTCTAAATATGAGATGCATGGTTCAAATATTATTGAGGAAATATGAAGCTGTAAAAATTAATATATAGAAAATACATTTATGTTTTCTTCCGATAATAAACCTGTTTCACCGTTTGATTTTTCATGTAAAATGTAAATGTGTACTGTCTCTTGAAATTAGTTTGTCTGGAGCAAAATATACATAAACAAGACAATAATATTTCAGTTTTGACCCTTAGAGACTAAGCTTTTTATGGTAGGACATTTTCTGATTCCCTTAAAACGGAAACGAAATTCTTTTGTTTTTATTTGGATCCCTTTGATTAAAAATATAACCATAATTTAAATGTTTTTGTTGAAAAACTTCCATTACTATAGAAACAAAATATACGAATTCTTTCTGAATCGCTCAGTCTGTTATATGTTATTCGTTATTATTTAAAAAAAGTAACCTCAAAAAACGTCTGAATCAACCTGAATCAAATCACCTTTAAACCGTTGACACCATTCGATTAAATAACATAATATGTTACCAGTTATGAATAGTCATGAATATCTTTCAATGTCCACTATAGTGGCGATGGATTGCCATGGGGTCAACCCTTTAATACATCAGGATTAACACACAATACACATGTATTTCGTAGTCTGTAATTATTAAAAAAAATCCGTCTTATCACTCTCATACATGCATCGTGTATTCTTCAATCTTTACCCATTACAAAACGGGGCATCGTATTTTCAATGTAGTTTCATTTTATATTACACTATTGAATTAATAGGACATCAGGCTTAATCAGACCTCTATGCTATATATTTGAACTTTGATGCAAACGGTTTCTGACTTATTTCACTTGAAGCATGGTTGGATTTAACCCTTCACATATTCAATTAACCTTCATTATTAGTACCATGAATTTACAAGAGAATCATAAAATGAGGTTTCCAAGGTATTACCCTGTATTGTACTCCATGAGGATAACTTCTGCCCACTAGGTTCCTGATGTGTTTGAGGGTGATAAGCTATGTATTTCAATACTTCATACTGTTCACTAGAAAGCAATTTATTTTCATCAGATAGAAAAACATGAATTGGAAGAATAGAAACTAATCTCATAAAGTCAGCGGAATAGAGCTGTATAGTAGTCGTCGATTTTTTTAAACATCTGAAAAGTCACCGTAATTGAGAATATGTGTCGGTAAGGCTATATACGTAAAGTATAGGGACTGCCCAGAATTTACTAGAATTAGGTATTGTGTACGGGATCAGTGGCTTCAAACCAATAACGTAAATACTGCGAAAAGGGTATTCAAACATGTATGCTCATCTGCTCTGTGTGAGGAATTACTCTGGTTGGCTTTTTGTTTGCGAGGGTTTCAAAATTGCGATATTCGCGAAAGAGAAATTATCTTGAAAATAAAACCTTCGGGAATAAAACGCCACATCATCAAAGGTGAACAGCAATTTATTTTATATTATTGTAATCAATTAATGATAATTTAAATAATGCCAATGCGTTTTCATATCTACAACTATTGCATAAAATAATTTCCACCTGTTCAATAGTTCAATAGCTCATCGTATAAATATTAAGCTGTTGCGTGCATGTTTGGTAATCGATAAAATATAGTACTGTATATTGCAAAAGTAACTGTATGGTAATGTTTAATTTCACGAATATGAAGCCAACCACAGTCTGTCTATAATTTAATTGTACAGAGAGCTTTAATACGACGGTGTTTGCTTTATTAGAACTAATATTAAGTATTATAGGAAATACTGCAACATAGATGTGGCCCTTTTGGGTCATTTAATCATAATTCCTATATTTATATTATATATATAGAGTTAAAGCACTTCTTTACTTTTTTGTATTCATACCATTTGTATGTACCTTGGTACGTATAAAAGTATAATTATTCGAGCCCCAAGTAATCAGCGACGAGGTACATTTTATCGACATCGTGTCATTATAGCGTGCACAGCTCGGATTATGAAAACATGTGAAACTAAGACAAACGTGTCTATGTATAAAAATGCTCATCAATCGTGATTATCTTGACATTTTCAAATTAGGAGATATCAGTACTCATGGATATTTATTGACAAATAAAACTCAGGGATTGTACTTTAGCTATGATACATGAGTAATACATTTACACTAATACAACAATCTGAAAATAACTATAAAGCACAAAAATAATGAACAAAAATTATAGATCAAGAAGGACTCTCTTGTGATATACTATTTAAATATTCCAAATATATCAATTTTGCAAATTATTTTCAAGCGTAAGCCCATGATTTGTGGGGATGCTAGTAACGATGTGCTAATGGATGTGCTGAATCCAAGAATACCAGACATGCCTTTTTCTCAATGGAGCTTCAAGTGTGTCAATATTTACCAGAATGTAATCGTTCATGATTTTTTTGGGCCTGCGTGGATTTTCCCGTAAAATGGTAAAACTTAACCTTAGATACATATTTACTTTTAAACTGTACTTTATTCCTTATTCATGTGTCCTAGGTTTGTGCCATTTCCACAGTCCATTTGATATTACTGTCATACAGGTTAGATTATCCTCCTTTAAATTAATATAGGTTCCATGTGTCAATGAATATACTGAATAGTCTAAGGTTATAGTTGACTGTTTCATCTTTTTTATATTTTGCAACAGGGTGGCTATTGGGAATTGGTGAAGAATGAATTTTCATTATAACAGTATCATTTAAACTTTATTTATCATACATGGATTGTACAAGTAGTTATTATAACTAATACGAGGCACTCTCAATGGCTCAGGTGGTTGCGTTCCTTAGTGTCTAGAGGTGGTGTAAACCGGAGAACTAAGAGAAATTCACCGGCTTTGAACGGGCAACTTTAACGCAGGGGATCAAACGCCGGTCGCCAGCGGAGAGACCCGAGTGTTTTACCCCTCGGCTCTAATTTGAATTTAAATAATTAAAAGTGAAAGAGATTTTAATCACAAATCACATAAAAATATCTTTTTCTTGCATGTCCCGTGATTAACTTGTAATTACCATCGCCTTCCTTCAAAAACTGAAGTATGTTCAAAGCAAGTAAGGTAGCACTCAGAAACATGACCAACTGGAGCTAGCTCCGTTGGCCAAAATGTGCAGCTCAGGTATACTCACTGGAAAATGAAATGTTCTCAAATATATTCAGCAGTAAGAACCTTTGGAAATACAGGTGTTACATATGAACAGCACTAAGAGTTTTTCCAGGCCTTGAAAACATAGAGCACAAAGCTATCGGATATGCATATCTACGGAAGAACTCTTCCGGGAGAAGGGGTGGTCCATAATATCAAAACATCGACCTGATTTGGAGTCTCATGGGTAATTCAGCGCGTCAGACAAGTGGGTGACTTCCTAAACTCTATCAGCGTCCGGTCTGTGGAGAGAGGTTCTTATTGTTTCGTTATCACATATTGGTACATACCAACCTGATAGAGATCAAACCCTTCGGGAACTGAGTGTGTCTTACACTTATCAGTTTTATTGATCAGGTAGGACCTATTAAACCTCGAGGGACCTAAATGTCTTCTAAGGTTTCCGTAAATGTTTTGGCTGTGGTCCTGTTTTGTTGTGAGGTCACGAGGTAGTATTTTTTTATTGTGCAGTAGGTTCGTTTTCGGTGGCATTACCGCGCTGGCTGTCAAACCTATACTGACACTAAAACGCTCACTTGCACACCAGTAATTAAGCCACAAATTGTATTCCGTGATTTACGAGAAACCGGATGTACTACAAATATGATTACGGCAGAAGACACGGCCAACCTCCGGATATGTGAATACTGCTAATCCAGAGGAAAGCTTCGTTGAATAACAGGATTTCCAGGGTAAAACTGGATAAAATATATGTTAATCAGAACATTTCCCATTACCTTTATTATTATTTATTTATTTATTTATTTGGCCTTCAATTGCTCAATAGCCGTAGTAGGTTGCACCATTAAATGCATACATGTTTGATTTGCTCTGTGTTCAACATTGTTTTTCCTCAACACAAGATAATAATTGTCCTAACTCCTCTTTACTTTGTCTATTTTTATAGTAATAATACCAGCTGCTTATAAAAGGTTCATCTATATTTTTTATAATGTTTCCTAGTGTATAGGGATGCTATGCCATTTTAGTATAGATACGGTCTTAAGATTTTGGTCTCTGTTTTCATGGCCTCAGACTGTGTTTTATATATATTTTGGATCCAATCGATATATTTGATCATGGTCTCTTGGTTCCTATTAAATCCAGTGAAAAAGATACAACGACTTACTACATATTCCGTTATTACCTTTAACATGACGTCGCAAGAGTTAAAGAAGGGAGAAAATTGATTACTGGTAAACGATTTTGCAGAGCGTGCGTTAATGTGACGATGTGTATATGTATTCTTATATATTTCGATCTCCAGGGAACGATTAAACTTTGGGGAGGAGCATAGTCTTAAGGTTAACCTTTAGGACCACTTAACTAAACGTCACTAGTGCAATCCTCGACGGATCAAGGCAAAAAATGAATAATCATGAAAAGGTATTTTGATATTATCATCACATTAAACAAAAATTCTTTCAAATACCCTGAAGCGTGACAAGAAAAAAAAACACAAACAGAAACACGTATATCGGAACAAATGCCAAGGTATGGCTTAAAGTTCTATTTCTAGTACATTTAAATTTTCATGAAGGTCATCCTGAAAATGGGCTCCTACTTTGCCGCTGATGTCTTCGTTTCGTTCAAACTTGCCTTCGGTTTAACACTGGGATCCACATCGGATGTGACCAGGAAACATCGGCAGGAAATCCGGAGCTAAGACAAGACCGTGTAGACGACATGATATGTGTGGGCATTTTTGACATCGGCTTAACGTAACATCGAGAGACTGGATGCACCGGTAGATTTCTGTAGATATCAATAAACATCTGGACACATTAGCAACGGGAGACATCAGCGAAAAGCTTGATACCCCAGTAGACTTCTAAAGACATCAGCAAACATTTGAATACATCGGATGACTTCGGTAGATCACAGTTGTCATCTTGAAACATCGGCAGACTTCGATATACATCGGTAAACTTCGGTAGAATTCGGGATTACATCATATTTGATTCCATTTTTTTGTGTTTGTCACTTTGGGGCAGCATTGATTGAGGGTAATTCCGAATTGATGAATTGAATTCGGTTAAATGAGCGACATGTTAACAAGCCTTTAGTGTATATTGGGGCATGTGAACATCTGGGCCTTATCAATCACAACCTAACTTAATAAATGAGTAATCACAATTCATCCTGCATGTAATTAGGTTAGCCTGTGGGTTTTTCTTACAATCATTAATTTAAAATATCGTTGTTCTTTTGCCTCGAGTAAAATGTCATTTATTGATAGCCAAATATATTGTTCCTCGGGCATGAATCGAGATGACAATAAAACCTTAATGTAATTAATAAAGAATATCCACTGAGATTTTATGTCATGTATTCTAGTGTCGCGGTTATTGTTTTGTTTATGAAGAGATACATCCAAACTGGAGACTTTTTAATCGTGACAATCAATACCTATTTTCTGTTCTATTTTATACCAATATATATGTTATCTTTCGATAATAATTAATAAGTGAATACTAACCTAAGCCACAATGAAAACGTAATGAAAGAAAGCAAGATCATGTACATCAGACATAGATTCATCTTATATTCGCTTCATGTCATATTTCTTGCTCACGTGGTATTATCTGTAATGTTTTAGAAAGGAAATAACATGATAAACAAATGTCAGTTGATTGATGGCACTGGATGACAGATACGGAGATATCGATGCAAGCAGTTTTAATAAATATCGTGCTTGGTCTGTACCGTTGACAGTATGAATGAATCACCGAATTACGATCGGATTAAACCATCGTTTTTTGTAAATAAAATATACATTCTCCATACTTTCGAAAAGGTAAAATCCCCGGTGTAACTTTCCAATTGTACCTCTGACAGGAAGGTATTATGTATTCCTCTGAATATTCAGTGGTTCGTTTGTCTGTCAGCAACTATGTTAGTAACATCCAAGACAAAAATTTTGGAGGAATTCTTGATCACCATAATATAGTTTTAATTCCAAGGATTATATTCAGGTCGCCGTGGAGACCGATCCATTCATGATCTCCCGACTTTGCCTTACCCAAAGCCCACGGAAGCCGGTGGACATGCTTAACTTTGCAAAGTGTGAAATCACCGGAATCGAAGAAAAAAATCCATTTGCAGATGAATCTCAAGTAATAAGTGAAAAGTAGTGGTGTATATATCGTCCAGTTGTTACAACAGTCACTGAATCTAACACTTTTCTGATTGCGTACATCATTTGTTGATATACGCTCAACCTACAGTGCTACGGCCAAATCATAGAAGTAAGGAAAAGCATACTGTGTTAAATTAAATGTGGATTAACATATATAAGTTAGATCCCACATATATCAAGTTTAAAGGGGCCTAATCACCAATCGGACCTTTAAAAACTAAAAGTTATCATTTGGAGCTTTTATAGATAAAGCTAGAAAACGTGGATATCACGGCACACAGGCTGCTTGTTTGTTTACATCAACGTGTTTATAATTCAACAAGGGCATGTTGCAGCAAGTCATATTAGCCAGTGTTTATCGGATGGCGTTTTGCATTAAGTGACCCTTCTACCTCCACAATTAGGAAACCTACCACCTTAGGTTACATGTTTTCCCGTTTGTCAACATTGCTGTGTTTGCAAACATGGTGATGATAAACAAGTTCATACATCTTTATAAGAACTTTTTACAACCAAATTAGATCATTAATTTACAGTGGAAGCCAAAGGTAGGTTAATGGGCACCTTTAAACTTGTTACGTTGCAAGACGTTGTTATGTTGCCAATAGGGGTACCTATGAATTACGTATAAAAACCCCTCCCAGGTAAAAACAAAGCACAATAAAGCCCCTCCTGACAGCAATAAAATGTACAGTACAGCTGTGCCCGCTAACTGTGTTAGCCTTACGTTCGAAGCTGACAGCGTAAGTTGCAATCAAACACCAGATTTAGCATGGCAGAGGCCTATATGTATCAGTCAAGATTACTACAGTGACCTTTACAGATTCCCCTACCCATGAATCAAGGCTATGTTCTGTGTGACATTCACTCTTCCTTCTATTATTAAGAGTTCTCTTCCGGAGCTGCTTTCCAAGTATCACTTATTGCCTCCGCCCGCCAGGAGGGTATACTTTCATCTCCGTTCGTGTGTGTCTGTGTTTGTGTGTTTGTTCACTACATACCTCAGACAGTCATGAACGGGATCCAATGAAATTCTCAGGGGAACTGGAGAATGGACAAATGACGAATCGGTTAGATTTTGGTGCTGGTTCAGCTCATGATCCGGATCCAGGAAGAACTTCCAGAAATATTCACAAATGTGCAGTCATATCCTCCAATTGAACATGGGGTATATGGACCGAATAAGTGAATGCAAACCAATGTTAGGAAACATATGCACCAATGAACCTTGGAAATGGGCCAGTAAGTGCATGAAAACACGGGATGCAGAGTACCCCATTTTAAGGTCCGCCCACATAGTGGAGACTTGCATTTGTGACAATGCCTATTGCTAGTTTTAATTTTAATCTACAAAAAAAAATCATGTGCATGTAATATGCCTTGATACATTTCTAATAAAACATACTTTAATGGCCTATATCCACTCTCTTCATGCCATGTTTACCTACGCCATTGGTTGTAAAGAACAGCAAATGCATTGTGGTGACACAGTTCCTTTACCAAAGATCCGATTCGACGAAGGGTAACTGACATTGCGCAGTGCATTGTTGGTGTTAAAAAAGGCTGAGCATCAAGTTAAGAAACTTCGTAATTATATATGGATAATAAATAAGACAATGTTAGTCAAATTATATCAATCATTGTCCTTTAAACCAATGCCTAAAAATAACCTAGCACAAATCACTACTAATGATGTACAGCTTGTTTACGTCCTGCTTGACAAATTACGTCTTGCCGTAATAAACAAAAACCGAAACATTTATAATTCACGTCAGAAAGGTAGCCAATAAATATACACGCTGGCTAAGCTGCTGGACTAATCCACGGTAATGGTAAACGCACGACTATTTATCAAACATACATGTATGATAAATTGCTGGTTCAGGGACCAGTTTCTGTGGCTAGGAGGTAGAGCACAGGACTCAAAGATAGGAGATCCTAAGTTCGAATTTCAGCCGAGGCGGTGAGATTTTCATGGTCGACCCCTACCCAGGGTGAGCGCTCTGCAGACTTAATGGAAAGGCCATGCCCGAAGGCCGTGTTTTTCTCACAGGAGTCACCGGCCTGGTTGACGCCAGGATATAAAATGAGAGGAAGCATGTGATAATGCCCTGTCACGTAGTCCGAAACCGGGATGGAATTCTGCAAATGTACATATACATAGTTAAGTTAGCATAAACAAATGGAGGTGGTCACCTCGACTAAAAACATTTAAAAAAATTGCTTGTTCTGATTTTTTAACAAAACGTAATCTTCCTACCAGCGCAGACATTTGGATCACTATTGGTAACATTTTTTTTGGCTTAAACACTTTCTCAAGCATCTCCTTGCCCTTTTACTGAGCGCCAAATCGGTAAATAATGCTTGTCAGTAACTCGTTATATAGACAGAAACAAGGCCGAGATCTCCGTTTGTCAGCTTGTGCTCGATTGAAATAAAAGAGATATATAGACTGGTGAACAGCACAACTTATAACAACCAGATCACAAGTGGACTAAATATTCTGTGCGGGACAATTCCTAAAAATTGAAGTTGCAGACGAAGATTCACTCCTTGTGTCATTCTATATTAATAAGTCACTGAAATGCATTTTTTTCCCGGTGTAGCGCTCAGTAAATGATTGGTAAAATTGTAAAAAGGTGACAAAGACTACTTGAGCCAATATTTATTTATACAGGGATTCAAGCGCCTGTGTTAAGATCAAGGATCTGGTATCTATATGCCACCAAGACACCTTGCTTCATCGAACCGCTCTAGCGTCCATTATATGAATAATGAACCTGTTTGGTTTCGGCCGAAATATCTACTGCAAATCAAATCTAACGTACCAAATTAAAAAAAATACACGTTTTACACGCCGTCTGTACAAGGACACATGAACCATAAATTCAGATTCTCGATGCCCTTCTGGCAAAGCCGAACGTTGAACTGAACACAGGAGCAGACGTGCTTCGGAAGCCGCGTAAAGCAATTGTACGTACCGCAACTGTATTGCACAGGGCTCAAAGTCAGGGAGTCGTGAGTTCAAATCTGAGATGGTGAGATCTGTACGGTCGGCACCCACTCAGGGTGAGCCCTCTGCAGGCTTAACGGAAAGGCTGTGTCCCACAGACATGTATGACTCACAAACGAGTTCGTCTTTGGGGGGGTTCCTCGGTGTCGTGACTCAGTGAGGGGGATGATTACACACCCAGAACCCGCAGGTGTTGTAGAAACCGAGTGCTACCGCCCCGTCACGTAGTCCCAAACAGAAATAGAACTCTCAAGATGTACATACTTAGATTAAGAATTAGATAAGAGAGCATGAAAAAATGGAGGCGGTTACCTCCACCAAAAAATATAAACAAATGACCCATGGGTCATGACGCTCAGCCGACTGACATGCTGACAATATGTCCTTGCACAGGCAACCAATGAAGATAATGTAGGTGGCATCATAGTTCATGCATATTAGCTCAAGTTCATCAAGACCCAAAAGCACAAAAACTATTGGAGACAATCCATTTAGCCGTTCCTGAGGAATCTGGCAATTTGTGTGTGTTTTGCATTATTTCTGGGGTGCTCAAACATGGCCTGTAACTCAGAGAATATAGGTCACAGTGACCTAATTTCAATTTTCTGAGGGGAACTTTTGAGGAACTCTCAGGATATCAAATAAGAAGATTCTAGGTACAGCTAGTGGTTATGATGTGTGTCCTGTTAACAGACGACCGTGCAAAACTAGAGAACAAAATGCTCAAAAAGTCGAAAAAATCCAGGTGGTGCCATCAGGTGCAGAAACTGATGAAACACTCCATGATCAATATGCATACAAAAAATCATGGTGATCAATGCATTAGTTGTTCAGATACTTGAGGTCATGTATCAAACTTTTAATTATGATGTCAGAATATCAGAGGGTAATTCTGAGGCCCATATCTTAGAGAATATGGGAAACAGAGACCTAAATTCAGGTTTCCAAAGCGACTTTTCAGAGACCTTCCTTGATGTCATATTAGAAGATTCTAGGTCCAATGGTTATGATTTGTGCCCTGCTTTGGTAAACAATTTTCAGTTATTCTTGGGAATACTTATTAGCCCCATAGCTATTAGATTATAGCTAACAGACACATAAATTCAGGTTTCAAAGAAGACTTTTCTAGCTCATTTGTCCCCAAGGAGATTTTTCATGGGCCTCTCTGCTTGACAAGAAACAAGATTCAAGGTCCAGTTCTCACGATTTGTGCCCTGTTAACAGATGACCACATCTTTAAAGGTCTATAAAAAAAAGGAGATAAAAAATCCCCCAAAATCGACAAAATACAGATGGCACCACCAGTCTGCATAAACTGATGAAACATTTCATGGCCAATATCTTTGCAAAGAATCATGGTGATCTATGAATTAGTTGTTCATATAATTTAGCTTTTGTATCAAATTTTCATTATTCTGGGGGGTTCTTTCAAGCCCCATAGCTCAGAGCTTATAGGTAACAGAGAAACAATTTTAGGTTTCCAAGGAGACTAACCATGGGCCTTCCTGCATATGAAGATACAATATTCTAGGTCCATTCCTCACGATTTGTGCCCTGTTAACAGATGATCGCATCTTTAATGGTCTTTAAAATAGAGAAAAAAAAATCGTAAAAAATGAAAAAAAATACAGGTGGCGCCACCAGTCTGCAGAAACTGATGTAAAACTCCTTGAACAATATCCATGCAAAGAATCATGGTTATCAATGCTTTAGTTACTCAGATACTTGAGCTTTTGTATCAAATTTTCCCTTTTTCTGGAGGGTACTTTGAAGCCCCATAGCTCAGAACTTATTTTAGGTTTCCAAGGAGAATTTTCATGGGCCTCTGTGCAAGTCAAGATACAAGATTCTGTGTCCAGTCATTACGATTTGTGTACTGTTAAAAGATGACCACATATTTAAAGTTCTCGAAAATCGAGATACTAATCGTTAAAAAATAAAAAAAAATACAGGTGGCGCCACCAGACTGCAGAAACTTATGAAACACTCCATGATCAATTTCCATGCAAAGAATCATGGTGATCAATGCATTAATTGTTCAGATTCTTGAGCTTTTGTATCAAATTTTCCTTTATTCTGGGGGTACTTCGGAGCCCCATAGCTCAAAGAATATGGGTAACAGAGTCATTTTTTCAGGTTTTCAAGGGGATCTTTCATGGACCTCTCTGTTTGTCAAGTAAGAAGATTCCAGAACAAGTGGTTACAATTTGTGCCTAGTTAACGGACGGACAGACGGCCGGACGGACGGACGGACGACGGACAAAGAGTGATTGCTTAAGCTCAGATGACTTACAGTCAGCTGAGCTAAAATCCTTTGATTGGTTTAACTGCCTTGTTTATTGCTCTTTTCATAGAGAGTAATGTTTGATGCTAGAACGTCTACTGAGTCGTAAATCCACAGGTCTCTGTGGAGAAGATAGCATCACATAAAGTAAAAACTGACATGTGCTTCGAATAGAAAGTGACAGTAAATAGAGGTCATTCAACCTTAAGTACGCCGACAGGACCTTAACACCGGGACGACGACCCGAAAATGGAACAAGGCTCTTAACATTACTTCATGCTGTTCTCAGGTGAATAGTCAAGAAAGATATCAGAATGAATAATATAACACCAAAGGAAAAGCACCTTAAAATTTAGTTTAAACACATTGTAAACGATAAAAGGCTCAAACTTACACCGGTATACATTTTCAACAGTGTCTAATTAAAAAAAATAATGTGCTTTTAATAAAATCTGCTTAATAGTTCGTAATTATTATATTAGTTACCGAGCTGAAATGAAAAGATGAAGCGACCGAAGTATATTTTAGTAAAGAATACTGTAATCCCCGGTAATTTAGCATTGTTCATCTCCCAAATTTATACATCCGTGCTGTTAACTTTTAAATCATTGTTAAACCTATAACCTGTTCTAACTTACATCAATTTATGAGTGATAAAAGTGTAGCATTAGTGATTTAGGAATGTACACTTTAATATATATTTACTAACCTTCATTGAAGAATTACAGATAACATCAGTGTGGCATATCTACTAGCGCCATTTTGGCCCGCCGACAATAGAGAGTCTTTGACCAGCGTTAGGGTGCCTTCAGGAAAAGCAAACGTATTCCAAATCCAGTTATATTATCATATAATATAATTGCTTTAAACAAATTAATAAAAATATTCATAAATTTGCCCAATTCATGGTAGAAAAACATTTTTTTTTCTATTTCTACAAAAAAAAATGAGATTGTGTTTTTTGTTCAAAAACTATTGGCACATCTATGAGCAATTTCCCCTCGGCAGTGACGTCACACACCAAGAAATCCTCTATGACTAAAACTTTGAGGTCGAATCAAAAGCTTTTCTGACACTGTCAGTCCCAAAGTTTCAGAGAAGAATAAAAACAACATGAAGTGCTAGATTTAAGTCAGGTCTAAAATTTGTCTGAGACGTCACACTTTGCACCAGCCAATCAAATCTACCTGCATATAAAAAACCACGTGCTATTATGTTTACCTAACATTCACATCTTGTATGGAGGGAAGCGCTATAAGGCTCTATTAGGATGCAAATATTTTCATCATTTTTACTACGCCTCATGGCCTCGTGCACGCTGTCATTGCCGTTAGATCGTTAGATATGCTTTTGTACTTTCTAATCACCCCTGACATGTGCAACAAAATTTCCGTTTTAACTCAGCATATCGGTAAACTCCTCTGCATGTTGGTTGGATTTCAGACCACATGAACACAAGCATGTTCCGCCAACTCGTTCGCCATAGAGCAATTGACTTGTAATCATAGGGATTTGGTTGGTGAGCTAACATATATTCTTTTGTGTTTGCAGTCGGACGGATGGTCTTGAGAGTGCGTTCTCGCCTATGACTTGTGTCACGGTTCAGGTAATGGGTTAGCAGCCTACTGAGTCATTTATTCACGGCTAGCCTGATTCAGCTGACACATATTAAGCTTATATTCGCTGCATGTCATATATCTTGCTGTCATGATGTTATCTTTTTTGCTGTGGACAGGAAAAGAATGTCACATGATGGACGGGCACAGCATTAAAGAGATAAAGAGATTGCATTAACATGTGGATGAGATAGATAGATACGAGTATATGGGGGTGAAGACAGCACCAAAGCGTAAGCGTTGTACCTCTCATATAGTTTTAAAGGGCGTTCCCACCTCCAAGAATTGATCATCCGATGCACTGCGAACAGGAAAGATATCGAAGGTTACGAAATTCCAGCGATTCGGCCCTGCTGACATGACAATGAATAAGTCGCTTAAAAGTCCGACGATGCTTCTTTGAATCAGACACGAAGCTTTACGTAGCTCAGACGAGTTCGTCACAATAAATTTGCCGATGCAGTCGTACGCTCCCGAGGCAGCGGAAATCTTGCGCTTCTAAAGAAGCAACTGATTTTCACGCTGCCAGCTTTGACCGTTTATGATATATTTAGACACCAGATGGCGGTTCGTTGTCTGCTGAAACAAACGTGCGTATTATGTGACAATCAGCCAATCAGACGCCAATAAACAAATACTCGACAGGCATCCTGGCTCCGCCCATTGCTGCGCTTCAAGCGCCGCTTGATGAGTTTCCGGTCGAATTTAAATTGCTCCCTCTGCATTCTCGCATCATCGACCGATTCGATTATGACATTATGACTGTGTTGGCGTAGCCATGTATCTGTTGTCTGCAGAACTGAAACCAGCCAGCGAGGTGTGCACGCAGCCTTTGTTGTTACGTTTCGTTTGAATTACAGCTCACCGGCCGAGCATCCTATGTGCCCAAGGCCCTAAGCAAACCACGTCAGGGGCAAATCTCTCTGAGCCTGTGGCCTGTTCAGACGGTTACGCGGGGCGATGAGCTGTCACTCAAAACGAAATGATAATGATTTGCTCCTTGCATGCCTCGCTTGGCTTTGTCTTCCAGCACAAGGTCTCATCTGATTGGACAAAAATACAGTGCTCCTCTCTGGTGTAGCAATTCAGGATACGAGGTCATAACAAACAGCGCCTTACGATATAGGTAGTAGCCCTATAGGTAAAGCGCTGTGTAAAGAGCGTAATGCAGTCGTAAGAGCTACTAGTTACCACGAATTACAAGTAACCTTATACGAGTTTCTTTTACGAACAACAAAGGTATTCGAACCGATATACAAATGTATACCAAATACATACGACTAGTTACGCATCAGTAAACATTTTTGCGATTCTCCAGAACTAAGCTGCTACGCTTCATAACGCTATAGGCAACGCTATATGTTTAGGCAAATTTTTTAAAGGAGGAGTGAAATAGGTTTGCATTACTCGGAGTCAAACTCTTGTATTCTTCACGTTATTTCACTGGCAAAATATGGAGAGCTTATACAAGAGCTTATAGGATATAAACTAATCATAGGATATAATACACTGCTCATATGACGTCACACGCTGGACATAAGACATTTACAGTTTGCTCATTACAGCAGTATATGAAAATATAACATACTGAGCTTATGTCCTGTGATGTCCTAAGTGGCATAATCAGTGTTTGAATGCCCGATGAGATCTGTTTTCGTGGATGAACCAGAGATCAAGGTTGTATTAAAACAGTTTATTTTTTTCTCATTTCAAATTTCTTTACCAATACAAATCTATATAACATGTTCCTATCCTCACTTTGAGCTGTGTGTGGATGGAAACATGTGAGCACTGTTGAACTGTATGAGTATTGCTGTGTACGTGGTGGATTTATCAGATATCAAAATTGTGTGAAAACACAACTATTCTTTTAAATTGTATTACATATTTCCAATTTTCATACCAAACATACAATGCTCATACGCTTCCACATTTACAGATTTTGTGGGACATTTTGATGCAGGCTTATGAGGCATTGTAAAACATATACCGAGTGTGCGAGTGAAAAATGATTGGGGTGTGAATGTCCCATGAGATGTGTGTGATTGTTGCGTGCGGGACCGTTGGTATACACTGGACACCTGGCCAAGGGTCCTAAAGATTGAAATTGCCATATGCACGTAAATTTACATTGATTTTTGAAACGCGAAAGAAAATATTGATAACCATAAAAAATTAAAACCTCTTTTAACAATTTTTTTATACAAATATTTATCGGTTAATTGCAGTGTTATGCATTCTTTGTGCAAAGAACATGATTAAAAGCTGAATTAGGAGTGTTCCACTTGCATATTTGTTGTTTTAATTCGCAGGAGCTCGTCATCATCATGGAAGATCAAAACTTGCCTGACGTCAGGAACATCAGTTGATTTTAATGATAAATAATGATGATTAAATGGGCTCGTTTACTATCATTTGGCAGTGGTAACTTCGGATAATTGTATCGATGTTAAGCATATGTTGTTATTATACAGCTGATATTCTTAGTGAACCTGCAAACATATAAGGGTGCATTTTAATATTTAATGAGTATACGGGTTTGTTTATCAAGCAATTACTCTTTAATCATTAGGAATTGGGCTGGTTTATTATATGTCATTTAATTGCCATCATTATATATAAAAAGAATTTATAAACGCTACAGTAAATTGTAGTTACAACCAGTTATGTGTACCCCTGTAAGGACTGCGGTATCACGATGTCACCGTGTACGATGTACCTATACCAGCATTCAAAATAATACTACTAACTGAATATTCCTCTTTTGTGTCGCAAATATTATGTTTATGAAGAATTTGAGGTATTTCATAGTTTGAAATGATATTTTTTAAACAGTTGCATAAGAGAGCTTACAGAAATTTTAGGGCGGGGGGGGGGGGGGGATTCTGAAAAAAATTGCTTCATTCATGAGTTTTCTATGTAGGTTTTCCGATTAGTTGCCCCAGCCAATTGTTTCGACCGGGGGCCCGAAATTGTGTTAAGTCAAGAAAGTTGTGTCAGTGTTAGTGTCAGTGCGCGCGCGTGTATTAATTTTGCGTGGGTTTGTGTGGGTGTTTACTTGTGTGTGGGTGTTTGTTCAAAACATAACTCATGCAATCATGTACGGTATCTCATGAAATTTTCAGGGCATTTCGGAATGGGTATTTCGGAGTCTGCATCCAGGACATGCTCCCGATTCAGTAGCTTCATCAAGTAATATTCACAAATGCAAGAATGAACATGGGAATGTAGACCAAAAATAAGTGAATGCCTACAAGGTCCACCCCCATGATCCGCGCAGTGTGGACATCTGTTCAGGTCAACGTCAAACGCCCAGCACCTCCAAGTGAAGATGTCCAGTGGTTATCAATATAGCTTGGGCACAACAGCAATTTCAAATGTGTTTCCATTTTTTCCTTTGTATGGTTTTACCTAACATACTATCATAAATATCGTTGTTGTTGGGTTATGTCTAAGGAACCATAAAAAAATGTTGTTTTTTTTTCTCGAAATAATAAAAAATGAAAGAAAAGAATGTTTAATGCTATTAAATTCCCATTTACCACTTGACCCTGTCACAGAAAAAAAAATCATTAGAATTTTATTGAATTTTACTGATCATCTTACAAACACTGCAACATATTTTAGAAAGTTTCATTTAATATATACCCTGAAGAACGTTGACCCATAGCAAAACTATTTTATCTTATATTCTATTAGGCTTCGTCTAGTGTCTAGACACCATGTTAAGCATATACAGAAAGGTTCGTTTATATATCTGTTCTTAAAGTTATTCAATAAAAAGTCAGCCCTTGTACATAATAAAATAACTTTTTCTGTTACCTGAAGGCGGTATGGGGTGAACAGATAAATCTTTAACCAAGAGGAAATACCTGCACTCCGGTAGACTGGGAGGGACAAGCGCCATTATGGTCCTCTGTCTACATCTTGCATCGAGAACCGCTCTGTGACGCTCGATCAGGATGCCAAAAATTTCTTCATTTTCTAGCTCAGCTGACTGAATGAGTGTTTCATCAGTTTCTGTTGACTGGTGGCGCCACCTGTATATTTTTTATTTTTTTACGATTTTTTTCTCTTTTTTTGAGACTTTAAAAGATGCGAAACTCTGTTAACATAGGACAAATTGTAACGAGTGGACCTAGAATCTTCTAACTTGACATCCAGGGAGTCCATGAAAAGTCTCCTTGGACACCTAAAATTAGGTCTCTGGTACCTATATCATCCAAGCTATAGACTTAGAAGTACCCCCAGAATAATTAAAAGTTTGATACAAAAACTCCAGTATCTGAACAACTAATGCATTGATTACCATGATTTTTTGTATGCTTATTGATCATGGAGTGTTTCATCAGTTCCTGCAGACTGGTGGCACCACCTGGATTTTTTTCTGAATTTTTAAACATGTTTTTATCTATTTTTGAGAACTTTAAAGATGCAGTTGTCTGTTTACAAGGCACAGATTCTTACCACTGAGTCTTGTTGAACTTCAGCTAATATGCATGAACTATGATGCCACCTACATAATCTTAATCAGTTGCCTGTGCAAGGACATATTATCAACATGCCGGTCGGCTGTGCGTCTTGACCCAAGGGTCACTTGTTTACAATGCCTCAGGGCCTTAAAGTACGTTGTCACTTGACATGAACCAATCGTTATATTTTAGTATACTTTATAACAACCCCTACCATGTGCAAGAAAAATTATGATTCACGTTAACGTTTGTTGAATTTCTAGCCGCATGAATACAAGCATGACACCGACGGGTTACTAGATTGTACGCGATAGAGGATATGCCTCGTTTACCACGGATACGGGTTTTTAATTTGGTATGTGAGCTCACATGTATTCTTTTGTGTTAAATCATCACTCGTAGTCTAATGGTAAGATTGTCGGCTTGCAGAGCATACCCTAGTATGGCTTGTTCAGGGGCGGATCCAGGATTTAGGAAAAGGGGGGGGGGGGGCAACCCAGGAGGAGAAATGAAAACCCTAAAGAAAAGGTCCTCAGGTCTGAAAAAGGGGGGGTCCAGACGGCGAAATTTTGTCTGAAGCCCTTAAAAGACGTTGTTTCTGGTGAAAAGGGGGGGGGGGGGGGGTCCGGACCCCCGGGACCCCCCCCCCCCCCCCCCCCCCCGGATCCGCTTCTGTTGTTACACGAATCCAGGAATGCTCACCGTACGCTCATTACACAGCGCTTTACCTATAGGCCTACTACCTATATTGTAAGCGCTGTTTGTTTTGATCTCGTATCCTGAATCGCTACACCAGAGGGGAGCACTGTATTTTGGTCCAATTAGATGAGACCCTGTGCTGGAAGACACGACCTTTAAGTGCAAACAGTTTACGAGCAAGGCGAGGAATACACGGAGCCAATGTTGCTCATTTCAGTAGAGTGACATCTCATCGCCCCCGGCAACCGTTTGAACATGCCCAGGCTCAGAGTGAATGGCCCCACGCGTGGTTTGCACAGGTCCTTGCGCACATAGGATGCCTGGCTGGGGAACTAACATTCAAACGAAATGTAACAACATAGGCTCCCTGCACACCTCGCTGGCTGGTTTCAGTTTTGCAGACACCAGATACATGACTATGCTAACATATCCGTTATGTCATAATCGAATCGGTCGATGATGCGAGAACGCAGAGGGAGCAATTAAAATTCGACTGTTCTTTACTTAGTGCAAACCATAAATCTTTCATCACACGGAGTCGTGAACTCGCGGCTAGGAAGGAACAGGCGTGAACATGTATTAACACATGTATATATACATGATTACACGTAGGTAAATCAAGGATAAATCATAAATCTAATCAGACCACCTGTCTAATACTGTCACTTGTCAATTGAGTGGTCGCATCAGACAGGTTCGACTGTATATGAAGACGGATACTGTTTGTATTCACTCCCACAGCGATGCCGAAACGGTTTAATATGTCCGAATATGAACGTGTTTGTGGGCGTTTGAACATTCAATTCGTGATATATCATGCTATGGGTATATCAGATCGGTTATCCTTTGAATTATTACTGTTTCATGCTCATTAAATAAATAGGTAATCCTGTATATATGCCATATGTTAGCTGTAATATGCATTTTCGCTGTATTTGTGTGAACAAATGATATATATATATATATATATATATATATATATATATATATATATATATATATATATATATATGAATGAATAGATGCTGGTTCGTTGTACGAAGAAATGGAACATGAATACACAGAAAAGTCGGCAGTGAACCAACTTTTCTGTGTATTCATGTTCCATTGATATATATATATATATATATATATATATATATATATATATATATATATATATATATATATTTATATACATATACAAGACAATCCAATAATGACTTGCTGGACATGATATACTGGTTTGGTATGTATGTATGTATCTTTCTCATCATACTATTACTCATACTGATCTCCACGTATTGTACATCAGTACATTGTCGTATGGCCCGGAGACAGGGGAACATATCAAGCTTTAATATTCTGTGAACCTATGAAAAAAAATATGATTTAAGTGAATGTTTAACTTCAAGCAATACCAAATACCATGCATTTTTTTCAGACTAATCAGTAGACTACATAACAATAGGAAAACTCTCTAAAAGTTAAAGTTAATGCATCTGTAGTGGGCACTGCAGTTTCCAGATCCTACATACATCTGGTAAATACGTGAACGATGATAAAACGATCAACGCTCAGTAGAAATAAACGTTAATGAATTACATTTTTACTGTATGAACTTCAATAGAGACATTTTCCTTTACTTTGTACAGATTTATGTTTAAAAGAGGTGCCAAATTATCTGTCCCTCAGGGAGACATTTGTAAAGAATTTTCGGGAGAACAATCAGACAGAGGAGGAGTAAAAATTTCGATTCCGTTAGAGGTGTCGTACTTTATACAACAGACGACACCAGACGACAAACGCTTCTTCCCAAAGCGAGGTTAATCTATGGCGTGAGCGTAAAGTGATCCATCACCCACAAGGAGGCGGCTTAAATAAATATCACCCGGGAACGTTAAAGCTGTAAATTATTGGTGTCTCGAGCCACATATTCTTCACGTAAAGTAAACAAATGAGAAGAACAAAGGAGCCGACGTGGTGGACGAGGCATTCACCAAAGGGAATTCGATGTTATCGTGGACCATTGGTCTTGTACCTCAAACCGCGTGCGGCGCCTCGTGGATCATCCATGATGAATGAGCCAATGTAAAAATCTGTATCTTGGGGAAAACGAAATTTTTAGTTACTTCTTGTATTTTTAGGTGTAAATGTAACACATTTATAATCATAAGAATAAACGCCTTTGTCCATGACTTTAACTATCACCTCTATATAAAGATGCAGTGATTTATATGAGACTTGGGATGTATCATGATATCAGAAGTGGTTTTTAAGACACCAGGGCCATTGTATTAGCCACTTATGAAATGTCCTTCTATAGTCAAGTGGATTTTGCACTCGACACTTTCGGATTGCGGGTTCATTGCCCAGGTTTAAACCTACGTCAGGGAAAATATTTCTGCACAACTACATACCTATATAGCACCCTGGTTTTATGTTTACATTTGTAGCTTATACTGTCCTAAAATTGACCTTTTTGTATACTATCCTGCAACAATATCGTGTAAAAGTATGCTTTATATATTTTAGTGTAGAAAACATTTTAGGACAGATTGAATCAAGCACTGAGTACATAGGATTATGATTAAACGAAAGCAAAGAGATATCTGAAGTTGAGGGAACACATGTTAAAGTCAACTATTCACTAACCTTTACTGTAGAATGTATGTGATTTCTGAGCATATTTTTGAGCTGTAGGTAATTCCTATTAGAAAAGGTACCTATATAACGCCTCTGTCACGGATATATTAGTTTGTTTATCTATAAGCTCTTAGTAAATACGGTACATGTGCCACTGTTTACAATAAAAAAAAACTATGTTACCTTAAGTGGTTGGTTGTATATATACGGAAGTTGAAAGGTCACTAGTTGCAGAACACTCTATGCAAAAGTTGGATTCGTCTGCCTTGCCGCAAAATGTCTTGTTGAATGTGTTAAGGTTATTCTGGCAGGCGCTATAAGTTATAAACATATGGCTGTAAACAAAATGAATCGGGATTATCTTTAGTTGATAGATGTGATAATCGGAAAAGCCCCTTTAAGAAATACAATAGACTATCAAAATGACATGGCGTCTATTGTGGGTTGTCAATCTTCACTTTTACAGTAAAAGTTTTTACCAAATTTATGATACTAGCAACTTTTAAATTCAGGTCTATATACATGCAACGAATGACCGTGACCTTCATCAATGTGACTGACATCTGAAAAATAGACTGTATTCTAGGATATTTATTTTATTTAATTCTTATAAAGTTTTGCAGAATATGGTTATGGATCCATGCGAGTCATTTACGACTATAATCCCTTCATTAATTTTTTCTTTTTTAATTGCATTCTTACCTGTTTCCAAATTTTCCCTTTGTGGACTTTAAATAACAATAGTTTACTCCTGCGATAGCTGTCGATCAGTGTGAGCACGTACATAGAAGGTGAATAATTCAAACAGTCGCCAAATAGTTAATTTAGATTGTCTGCATGATAGAATATATACATGTTATGCCGGAATATTCTCAACGGTTTGTATAACGTAATGCATTAAAATCTAACCTGCTTCCAAAAAGGGAATGGTAATGGATTGAATTGAATTGATAATAATACTGACATATAAAATATATCCTTCTTATCGTAAGTGTGCCTTCATTCATATCGTAAATGTGTTCATTGCCGCCGACAGGACATTGGCCTCAACTTTATGAATAAAAGAGTCTGAAGGTACAACTTTGGCCACCAACTTTCCAGCTAAAGCGCATCCTTCATTCATCACGATTTGTTTTTCACTCAAGCAAGCACCACCTTTTTTTAGTCATATTGTTTCCTTTGTGAAGTAGACAATAGTGACCTTGATGTTATCGGGAACTTCCAACAGTGATGTTATTAATGTGAATAAGATACGACAGCGCAGTCATGCTTCAGATATTTACCAAGCTTTTGATTTATAAGAAAAACCACGGCGAAATATCTTTAGACGAAGACTGGCTATTGTTTACGACTTCCCGGGGTCTCGTCATATTAAGTAACCTACGTGAATTGCCTGTGACATTTAATATCCTTCTCATTTTGACGACCTTTCAACAAATGATATCAGTAGTCCACTAGATTGATTTTCGCCATCCTCTTGGGCCGTGATAAGAATGCTTTAGGTGTTACGAAACATATTCTCTATATAATTTATCCCCAGGCATACCCGAGGCAGCGAATCAATCATTCTCACGCGGCATATGAATTATTTATGTGGCAGCCCAGAAGATACACACAGCGGTCAAACAGACGCCGGGTGATTTCCGATTAATTCTAAATGGATTACAGGTATTCTTAATCAAGACTTAGGAAGTTTGTTTGCCTCAGAGTTTTAAGCTCACCACAGGTGCGGTATGTATACAGTTAACCCTCGAAATTACGAACACAAACGGTAGACTGGTACCCTGCTCTATTAGGGCCCTCAGCCAAGCATAGAGACAGGCGTACAACGCCATTTTAAGTACTCCAAGTTGCAACTCCTGACTTACCTGTAGACTTGTTCCAACTCCAGTATGCACGTTAATACCGGTTGCCATGTTCGTTCACGCGATCCTTGTTGATTATCCGTGAAGATTTCTAATCATTTTTTTTTAGTTATTTCTAATTTTCAAATATTGAAAAATGAGTTGTTGCACAAAAATTGAATAATGGATGTATAGATAATACGCTATACTGAATCTTTGATATTCCACTGTACGTGGTATTGATTTATTAATAATATCTATTAATCTAATCATTAATATCACAAGAAATGTAAAGCCAACTTTTGGCAACTTCTCTGAGCAAACGAAATGCATATTTTTATCATATATGATACATACTGGAGTTAGAACCAGTCTGCCGGGAGTACTAAAGGTGGCGTTGTACGCCCGTCTCTATGATTGGCCTAGAGCAGCGGTGCCATAATAGAGCGGGGTACCAGTCTACACCAACGGGACCTCTCTAAAGTTGCCGCTTTTTTTAGGTGCTCGCCTAAGCGAGGTATCAAATAAAGAGCACAAAATATTCAGGACCGTGAACAAATGGTCGTTATTTTCAGATGGTCGGTAAACCGAGGTGTTCGTTAGGCGAGGTTTCACTCTTTTTTCCTGTAATAAATTCTAAATTTTATTGTTATAATGTGTAGTCGTAAGACAAAATGGATACCAAGCCAGGATCTTTCTTGGTTATCTGTAGCAACTTTACTCAAATAATCTGAATGGATTTTGATGTAATTTTGCGGAGGGTTAGATAAATACCAGAGAAACGTCCCTTTTAATTTTAAAGGCAATCAAAAATTCCAGAATATGTTTTGTTCAACTGATGTTTTAACCAGGTGAATGGGTCAATGTAGGACGTTGTCAATCACTCGTATTCAAGGGAAGTTTAGGTGAGAATTTTAAGCTGGTAAATTTTACAGCTGTCACCTGATACAAGCGATCCTTTCTGGCGGACAGATATGGTGAATCGTAACACACCTTTCTAGCACCGAAAGGTGCGGAAAAATGATTCTCCCATCTAAATGTGATCCAGCAATCGAGTCGACTTGGTCATTGATACCGACATTGATCTCAATGATCACGAACTTGTACTCAGACTCAGTAATAAAGTAAAGGTTAATACGACTGTTCAGACTACCTTGACTAGATATATATAATTAATGTTCAGTTAATTATACCTCATCCGGTTTGTACTGTATAAAGGCTGTCATATCAGTGGCGTCTTTTTTTTTCCAGTGTGTTTGTGTGTGTGTGTGTGGGGGTGACCTACCAACATACACACAAACACACACACATATATATATATTTATAAATATATATTTATATATATACCTGTTTACTGTCTGTATGACAGAAATATATATGTATATATATACACACACTTAATCACCTTTCAAATACATATTACCATTAATTATGAGGTTTTAAAAATAAGGTATTATATTTCCATTATAAGTTAATACAAAACCAGGTTAAGATATAATATTTCATAATAAACTCATAAATGGACCCAAAGTCTATAATGATATTCATTAACATATTTCATCTGCAATATATTTTCTGAATCGTTGGGGGGGGGGGGGTTACATTGACACCCTCCCCCCCCCGCCCTTGCAAAAAATGTGGTAGATATATACCCCTCCACCCCTCTTTATACGCCCCTATGTCAAATTGTCGAGCACCATCACCAGGTTGTATTGAATTCATGACATATAATATATATATATATATATATATATAGAGAGAGAGAGAGAGAGACCGACACAGAGGGAGAGATATATGAATAGCAATCTCATTATATATATATATATATATATATATATATATATATATATATATATAAAACCATGATGACCCATCAAAATTTCTATTCTCAGACCTCGCGTTTATAAAATGTTCATATATATATATATATATATATATATATATATATATATATATATATATATATATATAAAAGGCAAAACGGCTTACAGGTCATTTCTATTCTTTGCCGCCGTGTGTTTCCATCACGTAACAGAGTTTTCACGTCATTTAGATTCAACAAACTGCCGCTTTGTTACATAAACAAAGACGGAGGTCAGCGTGGAAACATGTTTTGTGTCTCATTATCCCTTGTTGCTTGCCGGAATCAAAGATTTCGGCAAGCATATTGGTCAGTTGCGTATGTCTGTTTGTCTGTTTGTTTGTCTGCACTCTCCTGGCCACAATTTTGCCACAATCACCTTGAAACTTTCAGAGATGATGGAGAATTAAATTTCTAGGTGCCCTATTGTTTTTGGTTAAAATAGGTTATAAGATCAAGGTCAAGGTCATCGAAAAACCTTGAAACCTTATTTTCCTCATAACTTGGTCAAAAATGGTCGTATCAACCTCATTCTAAGATCATTTTGTTCGTCTTTCCTTCCCCCATATCATGGTATGATCAACTTTTGTTGACTTTGTGTCACCTTGTCAGTATGTCTGTCTGTTCCTCTGTTGTTGTCAATTTTGACAACGGCTTTGATGTTCTGTCTGACATTTAGTACAGTACAGGCCACAATTTTGCAGCAATCACCTTGAAACTTTCAGAGATGATGGAGAATTAAAATTCTAGGTGCCCTATTGTTTTTGGTCAAAATAGGACAAAGGTCAAGGTCAAGGTCATCAAAACTTCTCAAAACGGTTTTTTCTTCATATCTTTGTGACTATTAGTCGTATCTACTTCAACGATAGCTCATTTTAATCGTCATTTCAAAGCCTGTCATTTGGTGTGTAGCTGACTCAAATTTGCCGTTACCATGGTTACAAATTTTGGGGGAAAAGTCATGATATTCGAAAATAAGGGGTCTTATTTTTCTAACTTTGTCAGTTTTAAAGCTAGAGTGATCTAGTTTTTTGCATCAGGTAGCATTCAACTAGTACTACAAGATTTTATTACAAGTCTTGCAGTATCTCGTAAAATATCTCGTGAATAGAGATATTTCGAGATTTCATTCATCTTGCGCCAAAGGCCACATTATTGCAGGAATCTTTTTGAAACTGACATATCATAAGTCCTACACTAGTATCTCGAAATTGTTTTTTCATTTTTTGAATATGGCTGCTAGGGGCGCTGCATACGACCCTCACACACATATTATTACATTGGCCATATCTCTAAAACCCAAAGCCTCAATTACATAAACTATAGCTTATTTTTTTCCTCTGAGTCTTCTCCATTAACTAATTATATGTCATCTGGTCTCAATCTTGTGTCACTTTGTCAGTATGTTCGTCTGTTTGTCAGTTGTCCTCAAATTTGGCTGCTTGCTGATTCTTGCGTCTCACATATAGCATTCTACAGGCCACAGTTTTTAAAGAAGCATTTGAAAACTGATGCATATTATATTTTACAGAAATATCTCAAAACATTTTTTTCATTTTCCTGATATGGCAGCTAGGTGGCGCTGCACATGACCCTCACACACATATCATTATATTGACCATATCTCTAAAACCCAAAGCCTCAATTACAGAAACTATGGCTTATTTTCTTTCCCTGAGTTTTTTCCATGACCTGGTAATGTCATCTGGTCTCAATCTTGTGTCACTTTGTCAGTGTGTCTGTCTGTTTGTCAGTTGTCCTCAAATCCGCCTACTTGCTGGTTCTTGCGTCTCATATATAGCATTCTACAGGCCACAGTTTTTTTTCAGGAATCCTTTAAAACTGGTACATCTTATGTGTTACACTAATATCTCAAAACAGATTTTTCATTTTCCGGATATAGCCACTAGGGGGCGCTGCACCTTCACCTCCCCAACATATCATGTTTTGGCCATATCTCCAAAATCATAAACCTTATCTACATAAACTATCGCTAATTTTGCTCTTCTTTACCTTCGGCACTTTTGTCTGGTAATCTGTTGTCACAGATGTGTCAGTATGTCTGTCTGTTCGTCTTTTCAGGTCAGCTTTGTCTGCTTCCTCGTTGTTTTGACTGATATGTCATTTTACAGGCCACAACTTCTCAGCAAACGCTGAGGGTCATTCAAATAATAGAAAACCCACAATATGTTCTGTCTGTCCATCTGTCTGTCATTTCAACTTCCGGCAAGCGCTCGACCTCTGGTCGTCTATTTTTATGTTCTTTTATACCACATCTGAGGCCTTATTTGGCGGGGGCATCAAAGCAGCCTTCACATGAACGTACCTTGGGACATATAGAAACAACCAAGAACGTATACTATATTTTATCGAGTTTTCATGTCCGCCATTAGACCTTTGTTGCTAAGCACCGCTGCGGTTCGTGAAATTCTAAAATATATTATCCCTTTATGTTATACAGACTAAGGAAAAAGTATCATTTACTTTAGGGTTTTATTCGTTAAGAAATCGATTATAGTGTACAAGAATATATATATATATATATATATATATATATATTTATATATATATATATTTATATATATATATATATATATATATATCTCAAGAGACAGAGACAGAGAGAGAGAGAGAGAGAGAGAGAGAGAGAGAGAGAGAGACCGACACAGAGGAAGAGATATATGAAAAGCAAAGCTAGTTCATGGTATAGACAGAATGAAAATTAAAACACAGTTCACACAGGAATTCCGATACGTACGTTGTGATCAAACCTTTGTCTTTATTAACATTCCATCTCTCTCTCTGTCTCTCTCTCTCTCTCTCTCTCTCGCTCTCTCTCTCTCTCTCTCTCTCTCTCTCTATATATATATATATATATATATATATAAAAGGCAAAACGGCTTACAGGTCATTTCTATTCTTTGCCGCCGTGTGTTTCCATCACGTAACAGAGTTTTCAACGTCATTTAGATTCAACAAACTGCCGCTTTGTTACATAAACAAAGACGGAGGTCAGCGTGGAAACATGTTTTGTGTCTCATTATCCCTTGTTTTATGTTCTTTTATACCACATCTGAGGCCTTATTTGGCGGGGGCATCAAAGCAGCCTTCACATGAACGTACCTTGGGACATATAGAAACAACCAAGAACGTATACTATATTTTATCGAGTTTTCATGTCCGCCATTAGACCTTTGTTGCTAAGCACCGCTGCGGTTCGTGAAATTCTAAAATATATTATCCCTTTATGTTATACAGACTAAGGAAAAAGTATCACTTACTTTAGGGTTTTATTCGTTAAGAAATCGATTATAGTGTACAAGAATATATATATATATATATATATATATATATATTTATATATATATATATTTATATATATATATCTATATATATATATATCTCAAGAGACAAGGACACAGAGAGAGAGAGAGAGACCGACACAGAGGAAGAGATATATGAATAGCAAAGATAGTTCATGGTATAGACAGAATGAAAATTAAAACACAGTTCACACAGGAATTCCGATACGTACGTTGTGATCAAACCTTTGTCTTTATTAACATTCCATCTCTCTCTCTCTCTCTCTCTCTCTCTCTCTCTCTCTCTCGCTCTCTCTCTCTCTCTCTCTATATATATATATATATAACCATGATGACCCATCAAAATTTCTAGTCTCAGACCTGGCGTTTATAAAATGCTCATATATAAATATATATATATATATATATATATATATATGTATATATATATATATATATATATATATATATATATATATAGAGAGAGAGAGAGAGAGAGAGAGAGAGCTCTTCTTCTTCACTTCTGACTTTCAAAAAGAACCTGAAGACCAATCTGTTTAAGCAGCATGCAGAAACTATAAAAAGCGCATAGAAATGTGTCCACATTGTCTCTAGAAATTAGTGACTATATACTCTTTATATTGCTTTGCGCCTAGAAAGATCTAAGCTGGTGCCAGAAAAAAAGGCAAAACGGCTTATCAGGTCATTTCTATTCTTTGCCGCCGTGTGTTTCCATCACGTAACAGAGTTTTCACGTCATTTAGATTCAACAAACTGCCGCTTTGTTACATAAACAATGACGGAGGTCAGCGTGGAAACATGTTTTGTGTCTCATTATCCTTTGTTTTATGTTATTTTATACCAAATCTGAGGCCTTATTTGGCGGGGGCATCAAAGCAGCCTTCACATGAACGTACCTTGGGACATATAGAAACAACCAAGAACGTATACTATATTTTATCGAGTTTTTCATGTCCGCCATTAGACCTTTGTTGCTAAGCACCGCTGCGGTTTGTGAAATTCTAAAATATATTATCACTTTATGTTATACAGACTAAGGAAAAAGTATCATTTACTTTAGGGTTTTATTCGTTAAGAAATCGATTATAGTGTACAAGAATATATATATATATATATATATATATATATATATATATATATATATATATATATATATATATATATAACCATGATTTATCATTTCTCATAACATCCATCAAGGATGATGACCCGTAAAAATCTTTTGTCATAGACCCCACCCTTTTTAATTTTTAAACAATCGCATCTATGTCAATAGAAGTAAAAACCTCTCTTTAATGTTTTAAATACATTGCCAAATCAATCTTCAGCAGAATGTTTTGTTCTACAGGTTGTGTTTGAGGTCAAATGCTTGAAATCCCGACTTTTTACATTGACGCCATCTAATAATATAATAACAACACATTTCTTATAGTTAAAAATAATATTTTACCTAATAAAAATTCGTGAAGTACAGTATTTCCCTTCGTTGCATCCCCGTACTATAGCTGAAAGAGAATGTGTTCCACGGGATGTGTTTCACGAAAAAAAACCCAGTCAAATACGGGTATCTTGTACATTATTCACACATGTAGGCGGCCTTACGGTCAATGCCATGGCGTGACCGAAGACAGGGGATCCCTGCCAAATCATCGATATTTAACAAAGCTTGGCTTGACTTCAGTGCCTGTTACCATTGTTATGTTTAACAGGCCTACCACAGACAATAAATTGCAAATGAGGCTAGCGGATATTACTCAAGAAAACACTTGTGTACAGGGACGGATCCAAGATTTTGGAAAAGGGGTCAAATCCAGGAGGACTTATGACAAAACCTAGAAAAAGCTCCCCAGGTCTGGAAGGGGAAGGAGGGGGACAACAAAATTGATCTGAAATCCTTAAAAATGTTGCGGTGGCTGGAAAAGAGGTGGTCTTGGCCGCCTGGTCCCTCCTCTGGATCCGCTTCTGTTATATTTATGTGATTAGAAAGGGTCCCCTATTTGGAACTTTGCATGCCTTTTTCGGTCAGACTTAAAGTCACCTATTCATATACCTAAAGAAAAATTGGGATTCCTGATTAACTCATGTGAACATATTAATGGACTGGAGGTAATACCTGTCAGGAAAAGTTCATATTATGACTGTGTGACTGATGTATGAGTTAGTCTGCATGTTGTTAGTAAATACGTTACATGCGCCAGTAGTGATAAACAGAAAAAAAGAACATTAAAAATTAACCATATCTACGGTGGCTCGTATAGGACATGCAGAAAATGATCTTTATAGCGTTAGTATGGCCATATCAGAAGAAAATGCTTCATAGATGTATTGCTTAAAACCTATTTTTATATATAATTTGAAAAATTAATAACACTTTGCTCTTTATGCAGCTCCAAAAAAGAGACATCGTTACATCTGTTTATCATTGTAGATAAACTAAAAAATAATATATTAGGTAAAAAATTGGTTATAAACTCTACGTAATGGGATATATGAAGAGATGTTTCATATAAAATCAGTTATATTCAATATAACAAAATAGTCTGATTGATATGTTACTCCTGTTAACAAAGAAAATTATGTACAATTGTAAATGCAACAAAACAATGCCAACTCTAAGTAGTTTCAAAATATATGTAGAACAAGTTCATAACATTAACAGGAATATATTGCACCGACCAGCGATAAAATCAAGAGTCATATGGAAACATGGGACAATATTCATATCATCTTTTAGAAACAAAAAGGACTAAAAATAAATTTATTCTCTCTTCCTGTTTGTTTCTTAGAACCCCCGTTAACACATCTATATCATTTTCAATTAAATACTGCAACTTACATCCGAATATAAATCCATGAGTGAAACATCAAACATGTGATACAGAAACATACATGATTTTTTTTATGCCTTTCTATGTGATTTATATGTATGGTCTGCTTTAATTTATGTCTTTGTCTGCATGCTTTGTATTTATACATAAGTTGTGTTTTTAATTAAGAAAAGTTGAAAGGTCACTAGTTGCAAACACTCTTATCAAAACTGTGGTTCGTCTGATTTGCTTCCAGATGTATATATTTAATCTGTTTGGATTAAAAATCACGAGTATATAAACAACGTCACTGCAGCGACAAATGAAAAAATATGGTAATATATAGATAAACCCCACTTATCCCTCTAACTTATGAAACAACTAATATGTACACATGACTGACTCTTAAGTTTAGCAAGCCTTGGGTAACAATTTAAAGAAATGCTCTAAATATTAATCATAGTAATTTTAAATTCTATTCAATCAAACTTCGGATAACAGATGTAAGATTAGTCGAAGCTGTATTCCAGGTATATTAAATATCACAACAGTATGCCATCGATTTGCGGTGCTATTGTAACAATAGCAATTCCTATTCATGTCCGATCGGTTCAGGATTCTTTATGTCATCTGATAAATGCTATCAAGCAAAGAAGTTCCCTCTAAGGAGATGTAGAGCACACACTCTATGTTGAGAGACTGGGCCAGACCGGTCCCAAGTCACTAAAGCTGTGTCATGTTGACTTGGCCCGCAGTACTCACAAAACGGGGGTTATCATCTAGTATATTGTTATAAATCTCATCCCCCTCCACTAAGCTAAATAGACTAGTGTCAGTTGGCCGTGAGTTGGGAGACCTGTCCCGTCCGTGGGGACATTGGATACTGCCAACATTTGTGATAACGTCATGATTTAAGCTGCATGTAGCGTGGACATTCACACAGTTCTTGTTCTCGTTGTAGGTGGATGCGAGGCTTATTGGGCTCGAGGTTATTGGATTTGGAGGCAAATGAGCCAAAAAACTGATTTCCTAAATCAAATTAACCGTCTAATGCCCGAACGTGCGGCCTTGCTTCCCGGTTTGCCATAGGTCAGACGAATATTTCTACCAAACACGCCAATGAGCAGACGATGTGTGAGCTTCCGGCGGGCCGCTCACCACAGTAATAAAACCTGACGTTTCTGTTTATTGGATACGGCGAGCAGGCTGAAGTTTAAGGTGAAAAGGACAGTCTCAAATACACAAATGGAAGAAAAGACATCTGCCATGGAAGTCGAGGTGGATATTACAATGACACCGGATGCAGAATCCACAGAAGGACTCAACGATCAAGATGCCGCATCTAATGGCAAGGTAATCTGCGTTTCAACTGATTCAGTTTTCGTGTTTTATATGTGATGCATTGTGTAGTTATTATATCGTGTAAAACATACTGTGGATGCATAGAAAAGGGATCTGGAAAGCAATGCCGAGGGAAGCTAAACAACCGCAAACAACTAAAGGATATATGGTTTCTTAATATATATATATATTTTAATTAGAACATGAACTATTTCTATTGTTATATTAAGCATGAGTCTGGGTGTTTGATTTTATGTGGCTTTTCTCTTAATATACTTCAAGTACATTTAATCCAGTTTTTCTAAAGTAATGAGGTTTACATGGCAGCAAAAACCGCGGATCAAATCACGTGATACTTATTTAAAGTTTTTATATTTAGCATTGTTCTCCCTGATGATATATTGTTCCTTTTTATTTTGATTAATTTATGAATTTGATTGTATAACATTTTATAAAGTTGTAAAACAAAGGTTTGTGAATGGAATTTACGTTTCAAACGATGATATATTATATATGTAAAAAATATTTATATACTCATGTATGTACTTTTTTATCCAGATTATTTGGAATGCGATACTTTCATGCATAATTAAATTGTACACCGATCAACCACACGTTACCATGGCATAACGTGCTGTTGATTTCCTCGGTCACTCCTTTGGCAAGCTGTTTATTTATAAATGGATTAGCAAGTCAAGGCCTACAGGTATATTTCATTGCAGTAACAAGACTGTGGAGGGAAGGAAATTACAATCTAGTATTATCTCAGTAACTTTCCTTTCAGCTAAGACAATTGAAAGCGGAAATCTACATTTAACACCGAATGATTTCAAGGAATACTCACACCTGTATTTGATTTAAAACTGGTGGGAAAGTCGACATACTAAGCTTATAAAATTTTAAGAAAAATGCAGTAAAAATGTCTTTTTATCGGAGAAATGGTGAAAAATTAAGAGAACGTGGGTGTGCAAGTTAAGCCAGTTACAAGACACTAATTAAAACCTTGGTCTGCTTGATCAGCCAAGAACCTTAATAAGGAAGCATGCGTTTGATCAAATTACTAAACTTTGGCCCCTTAATTAGGCTGTGTTGATATCAACTGGACAACTGCTTTTTGTGAATCACAACATATGAAACCAAAACCGGGGAATTTTACACGCAGGTAAATCCGAATCTCGATATTATTTTTGATGTTGCAGCAAAACAGATACGTTCATGAAACCTTAAGACTGTTATGAAGATTGATTCAGGAGATCCCCGGGTATATTCCAGCTTTGCCTCTTATAAATACTGAAAACTCTCTCTTCCTTTAGACTCAGTTGAGGCTCTGTTGTAAACACGTGTTTTCAACAGGGTCTATCTCTTCCTTGTGCTGGCATTAATAACCGCTAACCCCGGCATATGAGAAGGATGTTTTGTTTTACACGTTGAACAGAATACGATGAAAGGGATACATGCTAATGTTTCTTAACTCTGAAGGCGTCTAGTGATAGTTACGTCTCGATTGAGCGTTAAGCGGAGTTATAACCCGAGCGAAGCGATTGTATTGGAGTATGTATGAAAAAATGTATTGGTGTGGGTATGTAAAAATAGTTGGAAGGAAGATTCGATTATAAAAAATTGTTAAAATCAGATTCAACATTCAAAATTAAAGGAGCCAACAAATATATGTTGACCACCATACTCCAATCGGAAATAGCAGATAATCCCATGTTTTATTCAAACCATAAACTGGAATAGTACAGAATTATACCAATATCTTAGCTAGTTGTCGGCTTGTGGTGCTACCTTAAGCGGCTCACGGCCCAGTCATAACTGGGATATGATCACCTGCGACCGAAAAAAAACAGGCGGTTGTGCCGACGGACTACGACTTCTTGGCATAAAATTAGTTGCGGTCACATTGGGATAAGACTCTTGCACGAACATCACATGCGACCAACCTTTGGCACCTGCGACTTGTCATGCGATATGTTGCGAGTTGTCGTAGGCACAGGCGCTTGAATCCCTATTTGTGTTGATATTGACTTAAAAAGTGTTCAGTTTACCTTAACAACAATCCCCTACCATTTAATGAGCTGTAAACCAAGATAAATAGCTTGCCGGTACTGGTTTATTAATTCACAAGACCGGCATCCAAGTCTGCGGACGAGTAGGCGATAATACAAGAAATCAATTGAAATTCCCAAATATTTCAAAGATTTTCGAGGGAAGAAACTTACAGTCGTTAAATGGCCAGTTCTTCTTTCTATAAAAGCATCATCAATTCCAATACACACAGTGTACCACTTGTAATGAGCTCTTATTTGTAACTAGTCTGCATCCATTAAGCAGCTGTTACCCCAAACAAGGGAATCCCCATGTATCTAGGTCCACAGTAAGGATTCCCCCTGGAACCTTACACCTGATTGGTTGATAATGATGGAAATAGTAATCTGGGATAAATCTGTCTGTTCGTCGCTTAATGGATACAGACTCGTCCGCAGACTTGGATGCCGGACTTGTGTATTTATTAAATATACAAGTACCGGCAAGCGATATATCATGATTTACAGCTCATTAAACTGTAGGGGATTGTTGTTAAGGTAAACTGAACACTATTTAAGCCAATATCAACACAAATAGGGATTCAAGCGCCCGTGTCGTAGGACTTTAGTGTTAGGCCTGACCATTAGCGCAAGCGGTTAAGTTGATGAGGCAGCCGCGCGTCAATCAGCCACCTACGATCTCCGTACGGGCACCGTACAGTAGGCCTAGACGTGCAGATGTAGGATGCCCGTGCGATTTTAACGCCTACTCGGTTACCCGAGAGCCGTACGTTGTACCTGCGGCTGTCGTAAGGGTTCTTTTCGGCTTCCGCGAGGTTAGCTTTCGGCGTCCGCAGGGTTAGCTTACTTTACCATGCGAAGGCCGTGAGAATGAGGAAGACATCTTGCCGTTCCCGATGAGGAATGAGGAAGACACCGGCCGCATAAGTATTCCTGCGGTTTCAAAAACCTGACGGTGATCTACGGTATGCGGTGACCGCAGCGGGTTGTGACCGAGGCTTAAGTATTCCTGCTATATCAAAAACCGTACGGTGATCTACGGTGTGCGGTGACCCCAGCTGGTTGTGACCGAGGCTTAAGTATTCCTGCTATACCAAAAACCGTACGGTGATCTACGGGCTGTCTATGACCTCACGATTTTGCAAAAAGGACATGCGTGGCATGTGATATGCTCTACTAAATTCGAACGAAAACAGGCCGTATAAGTCTGTACGGCCGGTAATCATCTGGGCTTAAGACTACCGATGATAATCATGTCACTTATATCATGCGGTCGTGCAATGGTCTTATGACTGTCGTTAGACTACATTTATGCCCGATCGCTGGTCGAAGAGGCACACTGATGGTTGAGACGAAATGTTCAAGCTTAGTCAGTGGTGGTGTGTGCGCAACACAGATTGACAGCAGCTACAACTGCCAAACTTTGTCAGGCATCGATTGAACGCTGATGAGAATAATTATTAATGTTAATTGGTTGTTACAATAATAATGAATGATACAAAATAAAATCTGCACATAAAATCATCAATTTGTTTCATCCTCAAGCGCCACGTCTTCTTCTGATTACCACATGCAGTCCCCGCCTTAAATAAAACGCATGCTTTCGGTAATTTACGACATACCACAGTTTCGAAATAGTAAGTCGTTAAGGCAGAATATACCATGATATGTTTTACCGCTTCGTGAAATATTGATAAAATGTACACCATTCGTTACGAGCTTACATAACAAATGCAAAAAGACTACAAAAGGAACCCATCATCCATAATTTACACAATCCATGTGCATTGATTCAAGCGAACCTGAAAGCAGACCAAATTGACATACGTTCTCATGGGAGCACGAAGGGATATAAAACATGGTGGCCTGTCTATGTGAATTTAAATTGTACCTTGCCTTGTACCCATGATGTTTAATCTGTTTTGTTCTTTGTCGGGGTTTCTTTCGGGGCAAAGGGGTCCAACTAATGTGTGAAAAAATGTTTTGAGGACCTCACGAACATAATGTCACTGACATATTGTATTCATCCTTTAGCAGGACATTTAACAAAGTATTATGTCTTTTCTTGTTTGAGAAGACCAGGCCGCTACCGGACCAAGTAAAAGGGCATCACGATATAAAAATAGGAATTTTTCCACTATATTCTTTTCCATCACCTTGTGTCTACATGTGTTTAGTAATGATTTTAGTAACATTTCGAGGGGAAATCGTAATTAAGGGTACAAGGTTAACTGGTTGATGGGTCTATGTTAACAACAAGGCAATTAAATACATATCTTACATATAATTTAATAAGCAGAATTATTTTGACTATGAGAAATCAGTCTAAATTTTACTACATATCAGCCCCACTAATATCAGTAGTCATATCAATATATCAGCGGTCAATGTCACTGGTTACATGCAAAAACAGCCTCCATTGAAAGCCACTGATTGGATGACGTCATGTTAACATTTGAAAAAAATATGACAAAGTAAAACTGAGCTGGCTTCTTATTTAGATACACGTCTGATTTGTCAGATCACCGGAAAAAGTACCAACGAGTTGTGAAACGTAAACTGGAGACTGATTTTCAAAATTTATTATTTCCATATTAGGGTGTCACTACCATATGCAACTAAGGAATTTTTGAAAAATGCACTCTTGAAATTACTTAAAATTATCTCGAAAAAACAGCGATACAAAGGTTAATGGAACGGATTATAGAAGTTATACGTGACATTTCCGGAACGTTTCTCTAAAGTATTAACTATTAAGAACGGAACTAAAATAGTGGCAATCAGATCCTACCGCCAGATGTCGTTCCATCTTGAAACGAACCTCTTCCAGTTAGGCACTGTCGGACGCTGGGGACAACTAGTGTCAACTATTTTACTTTATATCAAAATTTATAAGATTTCAAGGAAACATAAATGTTAACATTTCACATGCGTATACTCACAAAATATTCACAAAAAAGTCCTTACCACACAGTCATCAATTTTTGTGTAATTTGCTCCAATAAATAGTTGATTGGACCACATCACTCTCTTCACTATATTTGTACCTACGCCGCTGGTGTATTTAGAAGCCCCGGTGCATTGTGGGTGGCAGATTTTGGCACCCGCAGACCCCCATCAGCCGAGTCGTACACTTGTGAGTTTAATTAAGCTCGGTGTGGGAAATCAGCGACAGCATTTCGTTCCTCAAGGCCGGTTATTCATATATATATATATATATATATATATATATATATATATATATATATATATATATATATATATATTTATATATATAGTAAAAAGTAATCCTCCAAACGATCAAACGGCAAAGAGAACATAACCTCAGCCAAATTAGCAAAGACTCTTAATGGAAGTCGTGTATGGTTGTGGACGGGAGGGGGGTTGTTGTCCGACCCCGGGTTGTTATTTCAGCAGTTACAACCGTGAAGGCCCAAATCAGGTGAGGAATTTAACGCTTTGTCGCAAGGGAAATCGAGTCAATTACATGTCAGACTATATAAAATGTCTTTTCCGCAAAGGGGAGTCCCTGTGCCTGTTTGTTGGGCGGATTCAAGTGAACAAATTGTTTGCGCATTCATCTGGACAGTACATGCGGGAAAATGCATATTATTTCTCCCGGAACAATACATTAACTTGCACTTTTTCGTATAACCATGTCCCACGCAGGTCCAGCGAGTCTAGACCAACTGTTTGTCGGTTTCACTAAGGTTAACGAGTTCACTTTTTCCTTGCCTCCTCTTTTGCTGGAGGTTCCCCTGGGTTATGCATAAATGCGGAAGAACGTTGAAGAGACTTTTTCTCCTTTCTAGCTGTATTAAGAACCGGTCTTAAACAAATTCAAGACATTTAGATAAAGAACCTATTTAGTCTTACTGACACCAGTTGTCTTTAGATTTTGTTAGTATATTTCTTAAGGCTCCACCCCTGTTGTGAATTTGAGCATTGATTAACAGACCAAAGAAAGCGTGAGGTAAAACAAATAGAACTAAATGGAAAATAATCTAACTTAGTTGTGGATAGTTAAAAAGAAAGGTAGCTAGACTACTGGAGTTACTGGACTTTCCTAAAAGTGCCTTGGCAGTCGGGTGCTGAAACGCTCAACGATTCCGCTGGCGACCCGGGTTCGATTCCCGATATGGAAAAGAAAGTGTGTTGTATTTGCCCGTCAGAGGTCGGTGGTTTTCTCCGTGGTTTTCGGTTTCCTCCATTCCTACAGACCACCCTCCTAGCCATGGAGAGTGCCTTGCATTAGTTATTATAACTAGTTTGTATAATCCATGTGAAATTAATTAGTTAAAAAAGAGGGCCTGAAAATAAACTTAAAAGTATACATACGTGCGGGGTCTGTATCCCTAGTACGTATATATGCGTATATCGCAAATATCACATTTTAGAAATTTAATTACTTAATTAATTAGTTTAATTCGAAAATTCGAAATTGGTTTCAGTTCCGGGAAACCGTTCACTTGATAATGACACTGGCGTGATGGCGGCACAGGCAAGAGTAATGCAAGTTTGTTAATTATTTTATCAACTGATACTGTTGATGCCTGTTAGGGTTAAATAGGTAATGATTGAGAGATAAACAGCATGGGTGTATGCAAGGGGGGATCGTGAGGGTCGTACGACCCCACAAAAATTTTTCAAAAGGTCCACATTTTTTCCAATGACATCTTTTCCAAAGGCCTTTTCACAATGACATAAATGAAAAGCATTGTTCAGGTACCAGCAATGAGTCCAAAGACCTTGCATATTGCATGACGTAAATCTATCCCAAGTCCAGCAATTCTGAAACTGAGCCATCAGGCTGGTGGCACTAATTGTGAAAACCGGCGCAACCGCGCCCCCCCCCTAAATTCGGTTCAACAAATTTTTAGGGCCACCCAATTTCTTACATTGTCAGGGCGTGCCTAGACCTTTTGCAAAATAAGCTCATCAAGTTGTATTTGTAAAGTAGGCTGCACACAAAGCGGACGAGACGAGACCAGATCGGACCGGACTTGAATCCGGTCCGGTCCGCTCAGTTCGCGTCACTTGGCGGACCGGACTGCCAGTCCGGGACCGCTCCGGAGCCAGTCCTGAGCGATTCTGACCATATCAAAATGTTTTGATATTTCAGGACCGGTCCTGAGTGGTCCGGTCTGGTCCGCTTGAGTCCGCTCTGTTTGCGGCGGTTTTAGAACTGCACAGGAGCAACTCAGGATCGGTATGGCTTTAAATTATTAAAATTAGCTTATTTAGTCGGAATTGACATGAAATTTTGTCATGGTATTTTGCATATTAAAAACTAGTATATTATATACTGTAAATGTTTTTTTTTCTGAGCTTCATTCAAACATTAATAGACAATTTATTTAAAAAGATTATCTCAATTATAATAAATCTGTATTGTACGTTACAAATCTCTGAAGAATCATTCTTGTATATTTAAGTATATAAATGAGTACTCATTGTTGGAAGGGACTTCTTACTGTTCGAAGGATAGAGTTCCACCACGTCAAAGCCAAATATATATATATATATATATATATAAATATATATATATATATATATATATATATATATAAAATGATCATCTGCCAGAAGAGTGTAAAACATTTTAATTCTCTTTTTTTAAATATTACCGTGACACCGTATAAATGTTCAATTATATTACACTTGCAAATGAAAATGTCCTCTATAGATTGCACAAGACGTCTGCATAGTAGTATCTCTAGGAGCGTTAAAATGGAATTCATGAAACGCTTATAAGAAAACGGTTGTTGTTTAGTAAAATACTTCAGAAATCAGATTGATTACACTAGCATGAAAGGATCAAATGAGGAAATACCTATTCATATAATTTCAAAGAAATTTATGATGAATATAAACTTAATTGTGACTAAACATTTAAAGTTAATCCCTTCCTGTTCTTTCGTAGTTTTATGTACCTATATTGGAATAGAACAAGTTGATTTCGTCTGTAGATTGGTACTTAGAACACCCGCTATTATCACCGGTTGAATTAATGTTGAGCAATCCGGTCCGCTCTGCGTGCTACCCGTTCAAGACAGGAGCTGCAGCAGGACGCGTGGCTGCGGACTCTCCAGGATGTCCGGGCCGGTCCAATCCGATCTCGTCTCGTCCACTCTGTGTGCGGCCTACTTATGGCGCAGGCCCTAGTTAAAACTGTTACAATTAAGTACTAGTATAGGATGACACTCTCCAGTAGCTATGTTGGACAAACAAAAGCCTCATTGGAAGTTGCTGCTCACGCATAAGTCATGTCGTGTTTTTGCATGGGGCAAGACAGTCCTGATGGTTAGACATTATATACCGGTTCTGTGACTGGTTCAGGTAACGTTAGTGTGTGGTGTTGAACTTCGCCATGGTTTATCCAACTTAAGTCACATTCAGAACGTCAAAATATTATCTCCAGAAAACTGAATAAAATATATCCTTTCTATACTTAAACATCACTGATTTTAAATGAATCTTAATAATTTGATCGAATAGACACATTACCAACAGGCGCGGTTCCGGGAATCCCCCCACCCCCCGGATCGGGACCTGATCCATCGTCAATGATTCTCACCCCTGAGGCAAAGTAGATCTAACTCTATGCATAGGCAAGAACAAGTAGAATGTGAGGCTTTGCATTTTTAACAACAACATTGGACCTGTGACCTAGGTTAGCTTGCTTTTGCCTTCTTGATCAAAAGTTTCAGCCACTTTTCATGCACAACTGTTGAACACAATACAGAACAGCAAGAGAACATCTTTGGCAAACTATTGGTCACAAGTAGCTTACCTAGTTTTGGCGCCTGTGTACAGCCTGTATTTATGTATTGATTGTGTTACGGAACCTAATAACAACAGATCATATAGTCGTGACGAGCATAAGTTTTGTTACGGATAAAAAAAAAAAATCAGATTCTGTAACACTAGGCAGCGTGAAATGTCATGGGGGAACGAATAAAGAAGTCAGTGTTTTTTTGTTAACAAATAAATATAATATATGCTTAAAACAATCCTGACATTAAAATACTCAAAATCAATACAATTACACAGTAAAACAATAAAAATGTACAGTGTCCGGATCCTAGGATACCACCACTGTCACAGCTCAACAAGTCCTTGAAAACATAATCAAGATGAACAGTTCATGTAAATCTTCTCAGAGAATAACAGTCCAATTCAATCCCGAAATCAATCTGTTGTAATCCAAAAGTGAAGTTCTGGTAATAGTCCCATAGGCAAACTGAAGACTGAATAACATTTGTTACAAAGTTCGAAGAATAAGTGCTGCAATTATCGGAAAGGTCCACAAACTGACTCACACTCTTCCGTGTCCACTGGTATATTTCTCTCTCCTTCTCTCCCGGCTCTAAACACAGACCCTTATTTATAACTTTTTTTTATCCGAAAGTACTAGAAATGGAAAATCCCAAAGAACAATACACACGTTACAGGAACAGGCTTTGACCATCTAGAACAAAAAACGCTGTCTTTCTACACTTCAGACCCCACACGCGGGCCGGCCGGCTCGCGCGTTTCCCATTGCAACGGACTATGCTTGCCTAATAGATACATGCAACACTACTGCGCACAATAAACCAGGGCCTGCCTTACACGAATCAGAATGCAAACAGCGCACAATAAAAGAGACACCTGTAACAATTGAGAAAAATAGAATATCCAAAAACAAAATTTTAGACTTCTTCACATAATCTCTGAGAGGGTAAGTTTTTTACCTGGTTTAACATTCTGTGACCTTTGGGATGAAAATATGATTTGAGCGCCCTGAATGTCATATGAGCTGAAACCGTGTCTGTTAGGTTTAGAATCTTCAAACGCTACACAGGGAATTTCTAGGCAAATCTCCTTGGAAATATGAAATTAGGTCATGGTGATCTATATTCAGCGACCTACAGGCCGAAGACATGCATGATTTAGAACAGACAGGGCACTGATTGTATCCGTTGGGCTTAAAATCTTCTTATGTAATATTAACGGAGGCCCTGGGTAAATGTCCGTGGAAACATGAAATTAGCTACAGGGAAACGATCACCTATATTCTGTGAGATAGACAAAAGACATGATTTGAGCATTTTGGTACAAATGTTGCAGTTGGACGTAGAAACTTCTGTTTTAATTAGGATCCAGGGAGAGCCTTGTTAAATCTTCCCAGAAACCCTAATTAAGGTCACTGTGACCCATATTCTGTGAGCATATAGCACCCTATAAGCTAGTGTGTGCAAATCGTAGCAATCTACATAGAACATAGCATCTAGGGAGTTCTTGGTAAAATTTTCTTGTAAACCATAAATAAGGCCACTGTATCATATTTTCTAAGGCCTATGGGCAAAACGCATGATTCTGAGCACTCTAGAAGTCATTTTATCTTTAAAAAAATATATATCATAACATTAATATAATAATAATTAATACATGCATCACCTATTTGTCAAATTCAGCTAAGCGTCATGGCCATTGGGCCAGTTGATTATTTTTATTATTTGGATACAATATGTGTTGAAATTTGCATACTTATTAGGAAAAATACAAAATTCTTTTCCCTTGTCAATATCATATTCAATCGAGCCCAGCGTGGTTATTGCAAGACATTGCATATAACTTATACGCAGTTATATACAAGCTGGTCATCGCTGATGTCGCCCCCGTTATGACATCGACTTGGCATGGAGTAACATCAGCTTGGAAACATCGGTGCATATCGGGGTAACATCTGGATATTTTTTAACATTTTCAAAAATGTTTAGTGTCGGGGTCACTCCGGAAAATATTGGTGTTACATCGGCTTGGCATCGGGAATCCATCGGAACAGCCTACTGGGACACATCGCGGTAAGCCAGTTAGCCAGTCGATGTGTATGCCAGTCTTAAAGCGGGAAAGTCACTATTAATATGAGTTGGTAGGTTAACGAAAACATCAGAACTAAAAGTACCCAGAAACACCACCCAAAGGCAACCGCTCAAGACAATATATATGATAGAACAACCTGCAAACACTTAAACACAGAATAAATACATAAACTAAAAATAAAGTAACATTACATAAACAAATAATGTGTGAAGGTAATTAAGTTTTCAAAAGTTAAATATATGGCAATATGAGTTAAAAATTAATCACACACAGTGTTATTCACACCTAGGCCCCGCCAACTTTAAGAGATATGGCCAAAGTTGGGCAAAATTTAAGGTACCAATTTTTTATTTTTGCTAATATTTTTAAAAATTTGAAAGATTTTGATCTAATTTTGGGTATACATTTCAATTTTGATTAATTAAAGTTATATTACTGGAAAAAAAGTCCTTAGCTTTAACATGTTTTGTGTTCAGAGATCAAATATCTTTCCTGATTTTTTACAAAATGCATTATGTTTGAGCCCATAACCTTTTTTAAATTATATAATACAGACCTTATTTCTGGCATGTACATTGGAACTATATAGAGGAATATTTATCGTAAATATGAGGAAAAACAGATGAGTGGTTTTGATATTATGCAGTCCTAAAGTATGAAAATAGGTTTTTAATAATAAATTGAGGCTTTTACTTAATTTTTCAAAGGAACAAAGTCGCAAAGACCCAATTTTCAGCTTGGTAGGAGATCTTGGGGACATCTAACATTATGCATTATTTCAACAGCCTGGGGAGCATAGAGAGGTGCACTGAATGACCTACAGTGACCAAAGTTGACTGCTTGACAATGTAAGGGAATACAACAAGAGCCTCCAAAAAAATTCAATAACTAGCCTAATTTTGCAGCTTTTATTTTCAAATTTCAGATTTATACAGATTAAATCCTAACGGGCACATGGTGTGAAAATTAAATCCACAGTACTTACAGGAAAAAAAACGTGCCATGGCCAAAGTTGGGAAAAATGTAAGGTACCAATTTTTTTTTTTTTTTGCTAATATTTTTAAAAATTTAAAAAAATTTGATCTTATTTTGGGTATACAATTTAATTTTGATTGATTAAATATATATTACTGGAAAAAAGTCCTGACTTTTAACATGTTTTGTGTTAAGTTATCAAAAATCTTTCCTGATTTTTTACAAAATGCATTATGTTTGAGCCCATAACTTTTTTAAATTATCTAATACAGACCTAATTTCTGGCATGTTCATAGGAACTATATAGAGGAATATTTATGGCAAATATGAAGAAAAACAGATGAGTGGTTTTGATAAAAGGTGGTCCTAAAGTGTGAAAATATGTTTTTCCTTAATTTCTCAAAGGAACGAAATCGGAAAGACCAAGTTTTCGGCTTGGTAGGAGATCTTGGGGACATCTAACATTATGCCGAATTTTGGATTCCTAGGTCTTTCGGTTTCAAAACGTGCCACATCTACGGACGGACGGACGGACAGACGATCGGACGACGGACAATGGACCACGACTATAGCTCAGATGACCTATAGACAGCTGAGCTAAAAAGGTAATTTCCTTCCAAAGAATAACATGACAACACATTAGTAAGTCATCAACAAAAACTGCGGGTAGTTGGCAAACCGTTGTCTCTGCTAACGAATTTTACCAAAAAAAATCAAGGTCAAATAAAATAATGTTCTGCATATACGATCGAAGTGATATGTAAGTTTAAATCCACGCGTATACTGATATTATATGTTTATAATGTTAATCTTTGAGCTACAAGCATCAAAAGATGTTATTATTAATTAATCTTTCGCCTTTCGACTTTTAAACCTACGGGGGTGGCCGCATGGATAACATTTACATAAAATGCCAATTGGGCTACATGAAAAATTTTCATGAAAAATAAGTAATATATAAGACATGTATCGATGTAATTAACAAGGTTTCCAGCAGCCAACTCTGACAAAATTCCCTGAGTTTTCCCTGACTATTCCCACACCTTTAGTTGGTTTTCAGGTATAAATCATCACAAAATTTTTTAATTTGGTTTCAAAATGTCATTTTACAGTCATTTTACAAAGCTTCAATGGAAAAATGTATGGAACATAAGAATCCAACATCAGATCCTGCATTCTTTATAATACTATACTCATGAACAGAACCGGTCAATCATACCCACTTTCTGGTACTTCTCGCATTTACATGTGAGCTCCACCTCCCCACTTTGGCCAAAATCCTACGCATGCCCTTGGAAAAGGTCCAAAATATTATGATCACGACCCACCGAGAAAAAAATCCTGGATACACCCCTGAACAGTATTTCGGAAGTGTTTTGAATTCAAAATTCCCTACCTGTATAGATAATGATTAGACGCATATATCCTGTTTGTCCATGTCGTTTGACTCGTGGATATGTTATAGGACACAGAGAATCAGTCTATTTTCATCAAAATTACAATATAAATTGGCCAGTAACTATTAATAATGCTCTCATTGGTCAAAAAGTGCTCAGACCCGTATGGGTCTCACAATTATGATTAAATTTTCATCATTATTTCTTTTTATTTTTTTATTGATTTATTTACGATATCATTATAATTGTCTATTAAGACCAAAACCGCGTACAGAACCGATTTCCCTGGAACCGAAACTGGTTTCAATTTTTCGAGTGGCCCCTAGGTCGTTTCCTTTAATCCAAGAATATACGTGGTCCGCAACCGTAATTCGTATGGGCATGTTTTCCATATGTGCAGTCCGTGCCCGCACGCCTCCAAAACCGATTTTACGCACTACGCATACCAATAACATTGTCAATTTCAGGTTTACCATAGTTTTTTTCCATTCAGGTCGTATTGTATGAACAATCTCTATTTCCAACTGGTTTAAATGACATTTCTGACATTCGCTTTCGGAAACCAATCATATTGGCATTTTGTTGAATTTTGTTGTCCTTTCCTTGTCATACACAACGTGTAATCTAAATGTTTGAAGCGTAAACATAGTATAAAAATATTACTAAATAAGTTCCTTTTTAGCGATTAATAGTATATATTTTTTTATTTATATAAACCAACTTTTTTTTATTATATAGACATGTACAATACATAAATGGTGAAATGGCTTGCAAATGAAAAAAAAATCTTCAGTGATAAAGCACCTATTAACATGTAACTACAGATACCGACAAAACAATTATGAAAAAAAAAAAAAAAAAATAGCTCAAGACATTTTTCGATAAAACTAACTATCTACAGGTTCACCCCCCCCCCCCTCCCCAATAAAAAAATTGTTTTCACTTCCCATGATATTCACATCAAATCCTCCGACTGCCAGCGTTTGAGTGGCAGGCCTCGTTATTCCTGAATCTGTGGTAAAAATATGGATGAGGAAACAAAACTGTTCTTAACTGGATGAAGTTACATACATATATACGCATCCGCAATACATGAAGTGCCCCATCGGGAGCAGATCTAAGGTTAATTGTACATGCAATTGCAATTAAGAGCAAGAAGAGGCTACCGTTCACTGTAACGTGACATTGAAACTCAAGGCAAAGGCGGCGTTAGAAGTATAATTAACATATATGTTGATGGATACCGCACGTTTTTGTATAATTCTGATTAGTTTAAATAAGGAAAATTTGAATAATACACATAGGCTGACTGAATATCACATCTAAAATGGGTCACAGTGTCATGAATCGGAAAATGGGTTGACTAGCTATGGTGCAATACAAAAATTAAGAACAATTGACATGCATGCTAAGGATTTAAGTTAAATAGGGCCAGATGTCAAATTGGAAAATGAGTGATCTGCTAATTGGCCTAGTTTTTATAGCATAATTGGGTCACGGTGAGCTAAATAAAAAAAGTGTTAATTTGCTATAGTTCAATACTTATATACAAGAACAACTGACTTACGTGTCAAGACATGCCTCAGATTTCCGGGGGACAGTGTCAAAATCTCTGGACACATACATATATGTTATAACTGACCTGTCTGATAAGATGACCTGTACATTAAGACCATTTCTATACAGTCCCACGGGTAGTCTTAGGCCAAAGAAAGGTATGGTTCTCAGGCACTTTTTTTTTAAATCAGTGCGGGCGGGCGATTTTTGTTTTACCTTTTTTGTATGTTTCGATAAAATTGTCATATGATCAGGGAAAAGCATGATAAAAACAAAATTCTTTTGCTCGACAGGTAAAAGCACTGCATAAAAAGGAAACCTTATCAACATTGTATAATTTTATCTTCTTGAAAGATGAAAATAAAAATAAAAATGCGGGGGTTAAATTTGACGCGGGCGGTGCCTTGGAACCATACTTTTTTTCCTTATTACAGAGGGTTCACTGTTCTTTTGAACAAACTGATACAATATTGAAAGCCATCTGTCAAAGTTGGATCGAACCAACAATTAAGAATTGGGAGGAAACCAACAAGACCCTTCGTGAACTGAGACATTACAAATGAGTAAAATGTGTCCAAAAGCCGTCAAATTTACCAATATAAGGGTTTCAATGAAAATTGTGTAGGGTTCAGTAAACTCCTTGGTGGTATGGTTAAAACCAAATTTTGAACCCTGATTATAGCCTCGTTTTTAACCTTGTTCTATATTTTTTATGTCCATAATATTATGTGTAGTATTTTCTTATAAAAAATGATCTCCGAAATTTGTGATTGAAAAGGTCCTCATTGTTATCTTATTTTGAATACCTTTAGAAATGTATCTGATTCAAATCGGACGTTTAAATTTTCTGTTTACTCTAAGTTCCTATTTAATTTTATGTTCATATTAAAAACACATTGATAAAATTGTTAATTGTTACACATTGTTAAAAGAGAAAATAGTGAGTTGTCTAGATGCTGTCATACAATAATTAAACATCATCAGTGAAATCAGGAATACGTAAATGGTGCAAAAAGAAATCAGTTATTCCGTGATGCTGCCTTGGTTACTTAGTTCAATATCTGGTTACCAGGTGACGCCATGGGACATAGTTGGCTCGGCGATGAGAACCTGCTGAATTTATTACGGATGTACTTTATCCGGGTTCATTATTTATTCTGACACTGATTGTGATGAAAAGACCAACCTAATTAATTATCCTCATTATCTTCTTTTTCTTCCTTTGCATTACACAAGTTCCTTATTCGTAAGACAAGGGTTACACTGACACCATGGTCTTTATATCTGGAATAATTCTCTCTCTCTCTCTCTCGCTCTCTCTCTCTCTCTCTCTCTCTCTCTCTCTCCATATATATAAATATGTGTGTGTGTATGTGTGTGTATTATGTGTGTATATATACATAGATATGATTTTAAAATTAATTATATAAATATTAAACCGTGATACATTGATATGATTTTAAAATTAATTATATAAATATTAAACCGTGATGTTTCATACTAATAAGAGGTAGTCCATATAATGTTAACGATGTATAGAATATCCAGCAAATAATTATTAACATATAGAGTAGAATCTAAGTACTTTCAGTTTGGATATATTTTACAATTCACCCTCACTTTCAAACACTGTTGTATAGATAAATTAAAAAAAATATCTTTTTCTTTAATGAAAAGAAAAATTGTAAAGCATCCTCGCTTTCAGTGATGCCCACGGAATGGATTAGCCCTGAGCAGACCAAACGCGTCAACATCCATGCTTTAGCGCCATCTATCGCTTAGCAAGTGATCTAACCCTAGCCTGTGGTCGAACTCTGATCACTGTGGAACTTTCGAAATCCCATGGATTCTTTTCTCTCGTTGACTCAGAGAGATAATTAAGTAATAAAACGTATACATTTATAGTGCTTGGATGCATAGGGCGTGTCATTGGTTTCATATTGCCCTGAAACTCGGAGAGTACGTTCTTGTCAAATTACACAGTTTCTTGTGCATGTATTTGTATTTTTACTTTCATTTTTATTACATGAGTACTGTCAATTTCTGGCATATGTAACATAAATTGAATTTGGCGAAAGTGTCAACGGCAACTGGATTATAGTCTTCTAATATACCGGTAATTAAAACGCTGACATGTTGCATGATTGCGCAGTACGCTTTTGGTAGTAATCTATTCAAGTCATCAATTTTAGATGTAAAGTGAAAATATGTAGTTAACGTGTCAGGTTAAGAAAGTTTACTCACTCTAGATCATGTTTAATATCAATTGTAACTCCAAGATATTTGGAATTTAATTTAGAAAATTAAATCGCTATATGCAAAGTTATTTTATTAGGGTAAATTCATTCTCAAATTCGCTTAATTAGACCCTTGAGAAGAATTGAGACTCAGCATTACCGCACGATTATCAACAAACGATATCGATTAATAATGTTTATCCGCCATACTAGATTCATCTTTCGGCGAAGACTTACCGTGAGTGTTTGGGTTTCATTTATCATGGAGGTTATAACCGTATGGATGTAAAGAGAATAAATATAACACTTTATTATATCTCAAATGAGAAAATAAAAAACAAACATTATATTTAACTAGGCGGTTCAGAGCGTTTTTGTGATAACTGATTTCACTAGACGGAACGGGCGGTATGGATGTCCGTGGTCAAGGATTATTATACATAGCTTTCATTGTGTTTGAAACTTAAACCTTGTTGATAAGAGACCCCATCAGCACAGGAAAACAGTCACTTATACTATTAATAGTTAACCTTCATTTCATGTTTATTAATACGGTATCCATCCATTTAGCGTCGACAGTTGAGAGACAAAAGATAGTTATAATAAACAATAGGCTAATTTAGTCTTTGTATTAATTGTAAATCACAGACCGGTATTTTGAATGTTGTAAATATTTCCCAACAGCTCGCAAGAAAAGGATTTGGGCTTAAGTATAGTCTGTATATGATTCTGGACTGAAATCACGAAAATGGAACTCTCACGAAATACTGAAAAATATCGCGAAAATTTAACCTCGCGAATATAAAGTCAGCCACAGTATTTCAGTGAAACCATGATTTCTCGAGTCCCTACTTCCGAGTCCGAGTACACGTCCGAGTCCGGGACCCTCGAATCTAAGTCCGAGTCCTTACAAAAGTGGATTCGAGTACGGGCTCGAGCCCTACATCACTGGCCAAACTGTCCGTGCTGATGGCTGGGGTGCTCAGGCGTGCGTCGCAGGGTGGGCGTGGTTGTTGCTGCTCTGCTGACTCGATCGCCCGACTTCTCGTCTTGTTCTCGTCAACAAGTGCCCAATGCTGGCGGGCGGCTTTTTTTATTTTTTTTGTATGTTTCAATTAAAATGTCAAATGATAAGGGAAAAGCATGATATTAACAGATTTTTCTTTTTAGCTAAACAAGTTAAAGCACTACATAAACAAAGGAAATTTTATCAAAATTGTATGATTTTATCTTCTTGAAAGCGGCTGGAGCTCAAAATTGGTAAGTTTCTTTTGAAAATCAAAATTAAAATTTTTTGAAGCGGGGGTTTAAAATTGATACGGGCGGTGCCTGAGAACCATACCTTTTATTTTGTTTGGTCTAACAGTCAGTATTGAACCACTTTGTTCAATAATATTTAAAAAAAGGTGATCTGAGACAACAGAGTACAGGCAAATTTTAGTAAGGAACACTTTTCATTTGTGTTAGGAAATATCTTATTTTTTATGTCCCAATTCGTGAATTCAAGTAAAATAAATTACTACCTATTGTGTCATGATATATAGGCAAAATATCACTTGTAACACTAGTTTCTAGAAATAACTTTGCAAAAAAATCACCTATTGCCGCAGCGTTTTGTGATCAAATGATGCACAGCCAAGAGATAATTGGGAAAAAAACAAGTCTACGTATCTGTAAAAATTGGATTAAGCTTGGCTGATATCTTACGGTGTTCAGGGTGACCTTGACCTTCTTGTGCGTTCGACCAAATAATCAGCAGAACAATTTGGTTATTTCGGACCATTGAGCCTAGGTCTGATTTACTCGGCAAAACATCGGCGATTTGCCGCGGACCAGTGACAGTGTGCAAGGATTTAATTTCTACAGGGGAATAATGGTGATCTTAATTTTGCACAAGCACACTAGAGACATACTAAATCAAAGGATGATTGAATTAAGTGGACGTCGGAATGGGCAAACAGACGTCTCTTCGCCGTGCCGGCTTTGCGCAATAAGTCTCAGTGACAACCGTAACTAGGTTATTAGATTACTTTCGCAATTAAATAAACAATTTTACTGATTCAAGGAGTACAGTTGAACCGAAAAAAAAGCCAAGAGCGGATTTCTGTATTAATCACCTTTATCATTGGCTAGTTTGGAATGAGTCTTTTGACGCGAAGAAATGTTCAGATCTGACGGGCGATGCCGGTTATGCAAATGTAATATCATTTGGCGCGCCTTGTAATGCCACTTGTATAAGCCGAGCCTTTTAATGGCCCTGTGGTTCAGTAGATTAAAGGAACGTAGAATAATGGGACAAAGTTATCTATCTTCCGACCAACAGAGTCACAAAGCAAGTGTGAAATGAAGCAGCTTTTGGCAAGTCTGTGCCAAGTAATTGACTGTCCAGAGACCGAAAACCGATCGATAAATTACTGAATCTCTGCTGCATATAATCTCTGGGCGTCTTAGCTCCGATTCGAACTCAGATCTTTTCTAGATGTGTTTAATTGTTTGAGAATCAACCAAAATCCACATACCTTGTAAACCATTCATTTACCATGCAAGTCAATGAAATTAAAGTCCGTGCATGTTTGGCATTAATCTTAATTCTACAAATTTACGTATTACTGGCGGACCTGTGGCATATGGATACTGGTCTTCATACCTTACGAGATTCATTTCACAGGGATGTTGCATTTTATGTCGGTTGTTTTATTGATCTAAAACATCGTTGTTAATAAATTCGAAAAATAAAGTCTATCCATGTAACACACACACGCACACGCGCACACTTTTATTGGAAGAGTACTCGAGTATTCAAGTTCGGGTATTTTAAACCAAGTACTCTAAATTTAGGATTTTGTTACAAGCGTGTGTACGCGCTGATCTGCACATCTTTGCGAAACTTCATGAATAATTTTTTTTATACTCATCATAAAATGATTTAAATATGGATCTTTTTTTATTTGCTACATATCCTTCAAGTACATACCAAATACCTTGTGTGACGAGCCCTTATAAAAAAGTGTCCATTTATATCCTCACGGTGTTGTTATAGCAACGAGTATACGGAATCCCAGTGGGACAATGCCTCTGGGTTATCCAGTTCAAAATGTGTTAGGTTTCAGCACATGCACATACCTCACACACTTTTTCAGTGATATTATCTAGAAACAGTTAATATGTATTCAATTATATATATATATATATATATATATATATATATATATATATATATATATATATATATATATATATATATATATAAAACGTTATAATATCATCTTGATCGTAAGGTTGATGTCCCATGCCTCAAAGACATCTGAATATTTGTCATCACTGTCAGGAGGCTGCCTAGCACAGGAATCTTCAGAAACATAGTAACATAAAAGACCAGGCTTAAATTCCTTCCAAATAAATAGGCCATGTTATATTTATAAAGTGTACATATTATCGCCCACCTGTGTCACTATAATGTAAAAGTTGTCATCTTTGTCACAACTACCGGATCATTTATTTTGTGTAGGACATTCTGAAAGTTCTACGCACTTTATATTCGGCTGGTATCTTATGATTTTACTTTTATGACTTATTACTAAATATGAAGCCATTTTGTCCATGTACAAGACATGATCACTCGGTATCAGTCATTGTCGATAGGTGTCGCCAGTCGCCATGGTGTATTGTGCGACAGTAATTATTCACTTTGGTAGCCTGTAGCAATATAGGGTGTATGATGACATGATGGCTAAAGCTGATCAGCTTAGGGGAGGGATCTAACGGTAGATATTCCCTGGTTTGTACTCTATATCCACAAAATTTGCTGTGCATCCCTTCAATTTCTTATGATTGCCTGCTATACTGTAAATCGGGATTTTACTAAAAAATGAATAAAACAAGGAAATGTCATTGACTTTTCATTTAACTCTTGAGCAATGTAATGGACCTAACCCACTTAATCTGTGGTGCTAACGAAAATTTTCCCACTCACAAAAAAAGGAAACACTTGAATAGCTGATTATATGGACAAGGACAGCCTGTTGGACAAATACGGTCAAAGTTCTGTGTCTATATCATTTGTATCTGATTTTTATTTAAAATACTTCAATACTCATTTTTTATCTGATTTTTATTTTAAAATAATTCAATAATTATGGTCTCCAAACCTCAAAATATCGAGTTTTGAATCTGTAATCTGTGTTAACATCAGACAAAGTTTCTATAAGCAAAACGAAATATATAACATGTATATGTATTTCAACGTACAACTTCATGTCCAGTTTAATGTGTCAAGCATATCATTATTATTAAACATGATTAAAAGTATTTTGTGTTTAATACTGGACAGGAATATTTTCACTTTTGATTGCATTATGGCAGAAAACCTCTATGGGTGTTTGGATAATAATTTTTATTGCGTTATTTAAATTAATTTTACAATAATTGTGCACGTTCAAACGTGGATAAAATTTTGAACAAACCATGGTTGAAAGTCCGGTGCCAAGTAGCTGCACTCTATTGAACGCGCTATCGGATGCTCACGTAATTATCAATTGATTAATCTTAATTAAGCGGGATTTACGTCGATTCATTATCTGTAATATCCCATCCAATTATATCCAGCTGGTAGCATTACGCAACAGATGACACAGTGAGGGACAGAAGATCAAAGACAACGGTCAGAAGATAAATTACAGCTCCTGAGGAACTAGTGCTAATCAAGTCTATTTTCCTGTCACTTTGTTGTGTTTCGCACGGGCCACATGCATCAAGCGACCGCTAGGAAAGCATATTTCTCCAGGATGCAAATACAGGAACCGCACCTTGCAAATTTCCTATCTGGCACGGTGCGAGTATTTTACCGAAAATGTGATAATACAACTCCTCTCATCGAGGGGAGCAAGGATAGTTTTCCCCTTATCAATGTTCCCCAATGTTGTACGTCTATTCCATGATATCTGATTTTTTTAACGCCAGCTTGCATAAACCCAAATCAACACTTAAGGACAATACGTTAATCCTCTATGATGCACGTTTCTGCTCCACTGAACATGAGTAGAATGTACCAAAATGGATAAGGTGGTGGTCTTCAAGCGGTTTGCTGATTCTTGGCCCTGTGCCAGAAACGGTGTTATCAGACCAGCAGTAGTCGCATTTTAAAATTTGGAGCTGGATGCACCATGCGGTAACACGCTCTCATTGGTCAGATTACAATTCCCTGCTGTGCGCAACCTGGTGTTCTTATCCAGAAAAATCCTACTTTACAAAGCAGCGGTTACACGAAAGAAATCTGGGACGACTGCAGTGTATCACCGCTGCGTTAGGAGCTTAAATACTAACAGGAGCATATATAACCGAAGTATCGTATAATAATAATAATAATAATAATAATAATAATAATAATAATAATATAATAATAAAATAATAATGAAAAGAAGATGTTAGTATTTATCATGTGATTCTCTTCATACTCATTCGGTAGCGAGTGGCACCTACAGAGAGTTTATAAAAAATAGCCTACTGAACGATTCATGTGCGTAATCATGTCCCTTTCCGGGCAGTAGATTTGGAATCACAGCTTCACATTGCTCCTGGGCGTGTTTCCCCGAAAACGAAAGTGCCTTTCTGTGTAGGACAGACTTTGATAAAGGGGGTTATGCTACACAGGCTCCAAACTATTCTTGCAAATTTTCTCCAAGGGAAAAACTGCTGGGAAAATTGCGTCTGCTACAATTGTGTCCAAATTTTTCAGTGTCTTTGGCGCCTATTTATTCCGCGCAGACCTCGTAACTGATTGGTCTCCAGGGAACCACGTGACCTGAAAGCGAACGTTGACCGAGGAACCGCGGCTTGTATATTAATGACCTGGTCGTAACTTGGATGTTCGACTGGCCTTTCTCCTAATCTTCCATCAATCTGCATTTTCTTTTTTCAGAACAATACACGCACTTATTAATTAACCAATGCGATCATAGTTTTTATTTAGTGATTAGCAAAGGCTGTCTAATTTCTGACATGCGACGTTTTCTTAAATCCAATAAAACACGATATTACAACAGGAGAGTAATGATAAATTACCACGAGCTCGATTTCCAGCAATATTGTCACGTTCCGCTTGTCGGAAACGTTATCACGGCCGTCCGGCAAGAGCTATGAAGTCTGTTTTTAAACCGATAATTCCAAGATCTCTTGTCGTGGGATACAAGACGAAAGATCAATAAAAGTGTGCCTATCACCAGAGCAAATAGACATGTTATGTTTTCCCTGGGAGTTCCCTCTGGGTGCAGCAAATATCCCCACGATGCGGCAACAGTGAGACCCAACACTGTGTAGAGTGCGGGAGAGGGTCAAGGAGACGACCCTGGGAGTTTGGGGTCGTCACCCCCCCCCCCCCATCCACCACCCAGGGCCCGCTCTTGAACACTTAAAATATGCCGTAAGAATTCGCTCGTTTACCCAATAATTAATAAGAGATAATTTACTATAATCGAATTTGATGTTTTATCAAACCTGTTGTTGATCTCCGACCTTAAGCCGGAGAAGAGCTCTTTAAATGGCGCGCTGCAATGCGTCAGCCTGCTTCACTCGCCTAGATGTTTTTACTGTGTACCATTTATTGAATCATACAATCTAATAATACAGAGTAATGCCTGAGTGTCATTGAAAAGGGAAAATGTTTGCTTTATTATTCTTTGCTGCTTTCATTAGATATTACATACATATGCTTTTGGTCATAATTTTGTCGGAAAAAGTTTTTATATATATATATATATATATATATATATATATATATATTATTTATATATATTATATACCTTTGAAAACTAAATATTACGACCAACTGCAGGGCCTCGATAAAACTGTCGCATTTTCGAGGTGGTCGTCTAAGCGAGATCTCAAATAAAAAGCAAACAAGAATCGAGACCTTGAACAAGTGGTCTTTGTTTTTGATGGTCGCTAAATTGAGTTGGTGGTTGGGCAAGGTGTTACTGTTTATATATATATATATATATATTAATTTGAGGCCATAGGTTTTACTTTATATACGTATATATTCTCTTGAGACTAACATTCTGTTAAACAGACAATACGTACCAGCTATGAAGTCTACAAATACAGTCATTATCTGTAAAACGACTGATATAATGATAAAAATATGTTTTCACATTTTGGATTTCTTAGTATATTCTTGGAAAATGCCAAGGGCGGCAATCATAAACATAGTCTTCCTAATAGCGGACGCTCGGGTTCCGTTTTGTGCCTTCGGGAAGATGACTCGGAACATAGAAGAAACGCTAGTAATAGGAGTGCAGGACAAGCCATGGTTTTGTCCATTAGTTGAGTGGGAAAGTGTTTTACCATCCACATATCTGACCCGTCTAGAGTCCTGAATAACACATAATAACCACCCAGGGGATGGCTATATAACACGGGAGAAGATGTCATAAATGTCACCCCCTGAACGTATAGATTCACTGGTGGCGTTACTGTATACACGGGGAGTATAAATAGTGTGTCATATAATATTGGTTCGAGACGACTCACCTGGCAACTTTGTATCATCCGCGACATGTAGTTCTTCCACATTCGCTTTGATTCAAATGAGTTATCATGCGGTCTTATATGAAATTATACATGCATGCAGTTAAAATAACCAGATACATTTTATACCGTATATAAATAAAATACTTCACGTTTGTTAAATATTTCATTACATACAATGGCACAATAAGCAGCTGCCTACATAGGAAATACAAGACGGCAGAAAAATGGTATGAATATGAACAAACCATGTGACTCACACTGAAACAGTGACAAAACGTTTGGGCATGCCAACCCAAACTGGAAAAGTTATGAAATCATCAAACATAATCATCAGAGGAAAGAAAGATATGACAACAGAAAGACTCCTGTAGAAAGCAGAAAAAAATGTCCAAATGCAAAGATCTGGAAACTAAAATAAACAAAAATGTGCATACGGAATAAAAATGACAACTGTGCCAGTGGTCACCCGGGCACTACAGCTATAAAAGAGGTGCGTCAGTAAAAACATAACCAAGATAATAATAATAAAAGGATAATAATAATAAAATTAATAATAATAATGAAAATCAAAATAATAATATTGTATCCATTATCTGCAGAATTCCATTTCGGTTTTGAATGATATGACAGGGCAGTGTTACACGACACATCCAATTTTATAACCTGCTGTTAAACCAGGCACGGGGACTATTGTACCTGCGGGTCTTATAGGTATGTCATCATCTCCGAAAGGCGCACTCGTTTGTGAGTGAAACACGGCAGTTGGGCACGACCTTCCCATTAAGCCTACAGTGCGGTTACATTGGGTGGAGTCCGACCTTGAAAATTCTCACCACCTCGGATGAGAAAAAGAAAACAGGATCTCCCGGCTTTGAGGATTGTTCTCCACCCCTTAGCCACAAAACGTTTGAGATTTTATTCAATATAATATATGATGTCACTATAATGATAGTCACTCCCTGCGAGATTCAGGGCTTATGGCACGTGGTAATACCGTCACGTGGCCTCAAGGCTGGTATGAAAATTTAACTATCAAGGTTATCTCAACTGCTCACATTCAATAATAAACATCATGTTTTCCGATTATTTTCTGATAGCGGGACGGTTTACCACTAATGTCGGGGTGCCCCGAGTAATGATATTCATGTCACGTGTTGTCAGGCCGGTGTCACGTCTTGTATTAGTTATGTAATTTCTTGTCATGTTCGTGTCAACTCTAGTAATACCCAAAATCGTAACATCCAAATCACTTTGTACAGTCTCAGTCTCATATGTCATATCTAGTGTAATTCATGTCATACTTGTAATACTCCTGTCATATTCTATATTGCTTGTGTCATATAATGTGACATTCGTATCAAAAGTTAAATGCCTGAACAGCCGAGGGGTGAAACGTTTGGCTGTCCCCTGGCAACCCGGGTTCGATCCCCGTTGTGGCCATGGGAGTGGGTTGTAGTTTCCAGTCCAAGGTCGGTGGTTTTCTCCGTGTTCTCCGGTTTCTTCAACCCCTACAGACTACCGAACGCTATAATCGGAGCCATCGAGAGTGCCTTTATTAGTTTGATAACTATTTGTACAATCCATGTAAATAAATAAGTTTATATTACCGGTAATATGTAATAGTGTTCATGTCATATATCATGGCCCTTATATGTTATATTGTGTGACACTCAAGTCATAAACCGTAATGCTCACGTATAAAATTAAATACCGAATTCAGTGGTCTAGGGGAGGACTTGTGAATTCGAATCTTACCCGATTGGGCGAGATTTTTTTCACTTTCGACCCCCCCCCCCCTATAGGGTGAGCGCTCTGCAGGCTTAATGGGAAGGCCGTGCAGCATGACCGTGTTTCAACCACAAACGAGTGCACCTTTCGGGGGATCCTCGGTGGTATGACCCAGCACTTTTGGACGACTACACACCTGTGGTCCGCAGGTGCAGTAGTGACCGGGCCTGGTTAGAACCAAGATATTAAATAAGAGGAAGCTTGGGCATCGACCCTATCAAGAAGTCCGAAACCGGAATGGAATTCTTCAGATGTCCATATTTAGTAAAGCTAGCATTGAAGCATAAAGACAGTTACCTAAATAAAAAAAGGGGGTGCCTCCTCCTTTTTTAACAAAAAATATGGGAATTAGAATAATACACACTAAAAAGGCACAGGATTTTGCGTCTTGTTTATATAAGGTATACTAGCACTCCAGGGCATACTTTACTTTAGCCAACGTGTTCAGCCCCGCCTTTTTAACTCCTTCATCCGGCCCCGGTAAGTTTTTGTAATAGGGATTTATGTCATGATTTGTAAAAGCAACATCAGTCTTGTAATACTTATATTTACCAGCACCGTTTGCCTGTCAGGTATTTTTCTCCTCCATATGTAATACTTTAGTCAGCATTTATTTTCTGCATACAGGACACGTTGTCGGGATCATCTGGTTCGAATGAAAACGATTCCCTTTGTAATATAATAACATGAATTTCCATTCCATTAGCATGTAGACCATCTCGTTATTGGATTATTTCTGCGTGGTATGGAGGCGATAAAATAATTGGATCTTTTCTCTCTATTTATCCATGGAGACTCCATCTTAACGAGATTGAGATCTTCTTTTCAGCCAGGGAGACGTGAGTCGTGTGATACGTGTATGAAATGTACATATATATGCCCGTATATATATGTGCGATTATCAGGGGCAGGTACAGGGTCTTAGAATGGGGTGGATCAACACCTAGTCAGGGGTAAAAAAAGTGTGCTAGGAGCAGACTTCAGACATGATTCTCCTGTGCATGGAAAGGGAAGAAAATCCGTGTGCGTCGTACAATCCGGCGCTGTTTTTTGTTACAAGGATCGTCGATACAGGGGTTGGTGGGGGTATATATCCCCCCCACTGTTTAGCAAGGGGAATGGTTATGTAATCTTCCCCCTGCTATTCAGGGAATAATATTAATATATTGGAAATGAAATTATTATTAATAATTAAAATATAGACTTTGGTCACATTTCTGAGTTTATCAAGAAATATCATATATCGCAACCTGGTTTATAATTAACTTAAACTGGAAAATAAAACTTTTTTAAAAATCTTCTACGGTGTCTTATGTAACAATTTGAAATGTCTTAAGGGTAATATATTTGAAATGTGTCGCAAAGAATGAAAGCCATTTAGGCAAAAAAAAAGAGAGGCTCGTGCCCACTGCGCCTCCTGTTTACCGCCCCCTGATTATTGAGGCCAAACATGGCAGTCGTATTATGTTAATGTAATGCTTTGGCTTCTAAACTTGTTACCACAGGGTTGTAAGTTCTGATCGTTCTCCCCGCTAAGGCCCTGGTACCGGCCTTAACGACTTAGGGAGCGCCGATTAGCGATTGGTCATGATAGAGAGGTATATAGAATGAACTAGATGCATGCAATCGACGAGCAATCGCTGGAAACCCGCAACTGAGCGATAATTGGGAATCCTCTTTGTTGCGTACGACCTTCAAAATAAAATCAAGGTCACAAATAAATATCAGGTGCAAATCTTTGACCTTAGAATAATATTGAGCCCGAATTTCAGCTTTTAAAAATAAGCCATATTGGAGATCTAGAGCAAACAGGAAATGGCACATATAGGCAGAAAAAAATGAAAACAAGGGGGACTTAAGTAATTCCTTTTACAATTTTTTATCCAGATATGAATATCGAAATAAACTAAGCAGACCCACACAATAAGTCCCCCCATAGGGGGTACTATGACACCACAGGGTCCACATGGATATATTCCCCGCTCTAAGGGCTGAAAAAAAGCCACAAGGGTGAAAAGTCCAGAAACGCCAAAAGGAAAATTCTGATGATACCTACATCGTCGTGAAAATGAAGGTACTGGGATATATTGTTTTCAGACTTGAAGAGCACCATCCTATATCTGTATCCGAGTACACGTTCAGTACTGGACATGGACGGGAAAACGAGGACTTTTGGAGAACCAACCCCTTCTTGTTTTGTAGAGAATCACATGTTCACTCAATTGAGTATTTTGGTAACTAATTTCATTTAGATTGTGGGTCATTGACCGTTAATACCAAATAAAAAAAAATGGCAAAAATTTTCAGTTTTTTAGCTCAGCTGACTGAAAGTCATCTGAGCTATAGCGATCACCCTTTGTCCGTCGTCCGTCCGTCCGGCCGTCTGGCCGTCCGGCCGTCCCTTAACAGGGCACAAATCGTAACCGCTAGACCTGGAATCTTCTCACTTGACATCCAGGGAGGTCCATGAAAAATCTCCTTAAAAACCTGGAATTAGGTCTCTGTTACCCATATCCTTTGAGCTATGGCGCTCCAAAGTACCCCTCAGAATAATGCAAAATTTGATACAAAAGCTCAAGTATCTGAATAACTACTGCATTGATTACCATGATTCTTTGCATGAATATTCATCATGGGATGTTCCATCACTTCCTGCAGACTGGTGGCGCCACCTGTATTTTTTTCCATTTTTTTCGAATTTTTTTCTCTTTTTTTTCAGATCTGCAATGAAACTGTCATCTGTTAACAGGGCACAAATCGTAACCGCTAGACCTGGAATTTTCTCACTTGACATCCGGGGAGGTCCATGAAAAATCTTCTTGAAAACCTGAAATTAGGTCTCTATTACCCATATCCTTGGAGCTATGGGGCTCCGAAGTACCCCCAGAATAATGCAAAATTTGATTCAAAAGCTCAAGTATCTGAATAACTACTGCATTGATCACCATGATTCTTGCATGAATATTGATCATGGGAAGTTCCATCACTTCCTGCAGACTGGTGGCGTCACCTGTATTTTTTTCCAATTTTTTTTCGAATTTTTTTTCTCTTTTTCAGATCTGCAATGAAACTGTCATCTGTTAACAGGGCAAAATCGTAACCACTGGACCTGGAATCTTCAAACTTAATATCCAGGGAGGTCCATGAAAAATCTCCTCGAAAACCTGAAATTAGGTCTCTTTTACCCATATTCTTGGAGCTATGGGGCTCCAAAATACCCCCTAGAATAATGCAAAATGTGATACAAACGCTCAAGTATCTGAATAACTACTGCATTGATCACCATGATTCTTTGCATAAATATTCATCATGGAATGTTCCATCACTTCCTTTAGACTGGCGGTGCCATCTATATTTTTTTCCAATTTTTTACGATTTTTTTCTCTTTTTTTAGACCTGCAATGGAACTGTCATCTGTTTACAGGGCACAAATCGTAACCACTGGACCTGGAATCTTCCAACTTAATATCCCGGGAGGTCCATGAAAAATCTCGTTGAAAACCTGAAATTAGGTCTCTTTTACCCATATTCTTGGAGCTCTGGGGCTCCAAAATACCCCCTAGAATAATGCAAAATGTGATACAAACGCTCAAGTATCTGAATAACTACTGCATTGATCACCATGGTTCTTTGCATGAATTTTGATCATGGGATGTTCCATCGCTTCCTGCAGACTGGTGGCGCCACCTGTATTTTTCAATTTTTTTTCGATTTTTTCTCTCTTTTTTTTCAAACCTAAATGAAACTGTCATCTGTTAACAGGGCACAAATCGTAACCACTGGACCTGGAATCTTCAAACTTAACATCCAGGGAGGTCCATGAAAAATCTCCTTGAAAACCTGAAATTAGGTCTCTGTTACCCATATCCTTGGAGCTATGGGGCTCCAAAGTACCCCCTAGAATAATTCAAAATTTGATACAAAAGCTCAAGTATCTGAATAACTACTGCATTGATCACCATGGTTCTTTGCATGAATTTTGATCATGGGATGTTCCATCACTTCCTGCAGACTGGTGGCGCCACCTGTATTTTTCAAATTTTTTTCGATTTTTTCTCCCTTTTTTTTCAAACCTCAATGAGACTGTCATCTGTTAACAGGGCACAAATCGTAACCACTGGACCTGGAATCTTCAAACTTAACATCCAGGGAGGTCCATGAAAAAATCTCCTAGAAAACCTAAAATTAGGTCTCTGTTACCCATATCCTTGGAGCTATGGGGCTCCAAAGTACGCCCCAGAATAATTCAAAATTTGATACAAAAGCTCAAGTATCTGAATAACTACTGCATTGATCACCATGATTCTTGCATAAATATTGATCATGGGAAGTTCCATCACTTCCTGCAGACTGGTGGCGCCACCTGTATTTTTTCAAATATTTACAATTTTTTTCTCTTTTTTTTTCAAACCTCAATGAGACTGTCATCTGTTAACAGGGCACAAATCGTAACCACTGGACCTGGAATCTTCAAACTTAACATCCAGGGAGGTCCATGAAAAAATCTCCTAGAAAACCTAAAATTAGGTCTCTGTTACCAATATCCTTGGAGCTATGGGGCTCCAAAGTACGCCCCAGAATAATTCAAAATTTGATACAAAAGCTCAAGTATCTGAATAACTACTGCATTGATCACCATGATGCTTGCATAAATATTGATCATGGGAAGTTCCATCACTTCCTGCAGACTGGTGGCGCCACCTGTATTTTTTCAAATATTTACAATTTTTTTCTCTTTTTTTTTTCAAACCTCAATGAAACTGTCATCTGGTAACGGGGCACATATCGTAACCACTGGACCTGGAATCTTCAAACTTAATATTCATGGAGGTCCTTGAAAAATCTCCTTGAAAACCTGAAATTAGGTCTCTGTTACCCATATTCTTGGAGCTATGGGGCTCCAAAGTACCCCCCCAGAATAATGCAAAATTTGATACAAACGCTCAAGTATCTGAATAACTACTGCATTGATCACCATGGTTCTTTGCATGAATTTTGATCATGGGATGTTCCATCACTTCCTGCAGACTGGTGGCGCCACCTGTATTTTTCAATTTTTTCGATTTTTTCTCTCTTCTTTTTCAAACCTAAATAAAACTGTCATCTGTTAACAGGGCACAAAGCGTAACCACTGGACCTGGAATCTTCAAACTTAACATCCGGGGAGGTTCATGAAAAATCTCCTTGAAAACCTGAAATTAGGTCTCTGTTACCCATATCCTTGGAGCTATGGGGCTCCGTAGTACCCCCCAGAATAATGCAAAATTTGATACAAAAGCTCAAGTATCTGAATAACTACTGCATTGATCACCATGATTCTTTGCATAAATATTCATCATGGAATGTTCCATCACTTCCTTTAGACTGGCGGTGCCATCTATATTTTTTTCCAATTTTTTACGATTTTTTTCTCTTTTTTTAGACCTGCAATGAAACTGTCATCTGTTTACAGGGCACAAATCGTAACCACTGGACCTGGAATCTTCCAACTTAATATCCCGGGAGGTCCATGAAAAATCTCGTTGAAAACCTGAAATTAGGTCTCTGTTACCCATATCCTTGGAGCTATGGGGCTCCAAAGTACCCCCTAGAATAATGCAAAATTTGATACAAAAGCTCAAGTATCTGAATAACTACTGCATTGATCACCATGATTCTTTGCATAAATATTCATCATGGAATGTTCCATCACTTCCTTTAGACTGGCGGTGCCATCTATATTTTTTTCCAATTTTTTACGATTTTTTTCTCTTTTTTTAGACCTGCAATGAAACTGTCATCTGTTTACAGGGCACAAATCGTAACCACTGGACCTGGAATCTTCCAACTTAATATCCCGGGAGGTCCATGAAAAATCTCGTTGAAAACCTGAAATTAGGTCTCTGTTACCCATATCCTTGGAGCTATGGGGCTCCAAAGTACCCCCTAGAATAATGCAAAATTTGATACAAAAGCTCAAGTATCTGAATAACTACTGCATTGATCACCATGGTTCTTTGCACGAATTTCGATCATGGGATGTTCCATCACTTCCTGCAGACTGGTGGCGCCACCTGTATTTTTCAAATTTTTTTCGATTTTTTCTCTCTTTTTTTTTCAAACCTCAATGAAACTGTCATCTGTTAACAGGGCACAAATCGTAACCACTGGACCTGGAATCTTCAAACTTAACATCCAGGGAGGTCCATGAAAAATCTCCTCGAAAACCTGAAATTAGGTCTCTGTCACCCATATCCTTGGAGCTATGGGGCTCCGAAGTACCCCCCAGAATAATACAAAATTTGATACAAAAGCTCAAGTATCTGAATAACTACTGCATTGATCACCATGATTCTTTGCATAAATATTCATCATGGAATGTTCCATCACTTCCTGTAGACTGTTGGTGCCACCTATATTTTTTCCAATTTTTACGATTTTTTTCTCTTTTTTTAGACCTGCAATGAAACTGTCATCTGTTAACAGGGCACAAATCGTAACCACTGGACCTGGAATCTTCAAACTTAACATCCTAGGAGGTCCATGAAAAATCTCCTAGAATACCTGAAATTAGGTCTCTGTTACCCATATCCTTGGAGCTATGGGGCTCCGAAGTACCCCCCAGAATAATTCAAAATTTGATACAAAAGCTCAAGTATCTGAAAAACTACTGCATTGATCACCATGATTCTTTGCATAAATATTCATCATGGAACGTTCCATCACTTCCTGTAGACTGGTGGTGCCACCTATATTTTTTTTCTAATTTTTACGATTTATTTCTTTTTTTTTTAGACCTGCAATGAAACTGTCATCTGTAAACAGGGCACAAATCGTAACCACTGGACCTGGAATCTTCCAAATTAATATCCAGGGAGATCCATGAAAAATCTCCTTGAAAACCTGAAATTAGGTCTCTGTTACCCATATCCTTGGAGCTATTGGGCTCCGAAGTACCCCCCAGAATAATGTAAAATTTGATACAAAAGCTCAAGTATCTGAATAACTACTGCATTAATCACCATGATTCTTTGCATAAATATTCATCATGGAATGTTCCATCACTTCCTGTAGACTGGTGGTGCAACCTATATTTTTTCCAATTTTTACGAATTTTTTTCTCTTTTTGTTCAGACCTGCAATGAAACTGTCATCTGTAAACAGGGCACAAATCGTAACCACTGGACCTGGAATCTTCAAACTTAATATCCAGGGGAGGTCCATGAAAAATCTCCTAGAAAACCTGAAATTAGGTCTCTGTTACCCATATCCTTGGAGCTATGGGGCTCCGAAGTACCCCCCAGAATAATTCAAAATTTGATACAAAAGCTCAAGTATCTGAATAACTAATGCATTGATCACCATGGTTCTTTGCACGAATTTTGATCATGGGAAGTTCCATCACTTCCTGCAGACTGGTGGCGCCACCTGTATTTTTCAATTTTTTTTTTAATTTTCTCTCTTTTTTTTCAAACCTCAATGAAACTGTCATCTGTTAACAGGGCACAAATCGTAACCACTGGACCTGGAATCTTCCAACTTAATATCCAGGGAGATCCATGTAAAATATCCTTGAAAACCTGAAATTAGGTCTCTGTTACCCATATCCTTGGAGCTATTGGGCTCCGAAGTACCCCCCAGAATAATGTAAAATTTGATACAAAAGCTCAAGTATCTGAATAACTACTGCATTGATCACCATGATTCTTTTCATAAATATTCATCATGGAATGTTCCATCACTTCCTGTAGACTGGTGGTGCAACCTATATTTTTTCCAATTTTTACGAATTATTTTCTCTTTTTGTTCAGACCTGCAATGAAACTGTCATCTGTTAACAGGGCACAAATCGTAACCACTGGACCTGGAATCTTCAAACTTAATATCCAGGGGAGGTCCATGAAAATCTCATAGAAAACCTGAAATTAGGTCTCTGTTACCCATATCCTTGGAGCTGTTGGGCTCCGAAGTACCCCCCAGAATAATTCAAAATTTGATACAAAAGCTCAAGTATCTGAATAACTAATGCATTGATCACCATGGTTCTTTGCACGAATTTTGATCATGGGAAGTTCCATCACTTCCTGCAGACTGGTGGCGCCACCTGTATTTTTCAAATTTTTTTGAATTTTCTCTCTTTTTTTTCAAACCTCAATGAAACTGTCATCTGTTAACAGGCCACAAATCGTAACCACTGGACCTGGAATCTTCAAACTTAACATCCAGGGAGGTCCATGAAAAATCTCCTTGAAAACCTGAAATTAGGTCTCTGTTACCCATATCCTTGGAGCTATGGGGCTCCGAAGTACCCCCCAGAATAATGCAAAATTTGATACAAAAGCTCAAGTATCTGAATAACTACTGCATTGATCACCATGATTCTTTGCATAAATTTTCATCATGGAATGTTCCATCACTTCCTGTAGACTGGTGGTGCCACCTATATTTTTTCCAATTTTTACGAATTTTTTTCTCTTTTTGTTCAGACCTGCAATGAAACTGTCATCTGTTAACAGGGCACAAATCGTAACTACTGGACCTGAAATATTCAAACTTAATATCCAGGGAGGTTCATGGAAAATCTCCTTGAAAACCTGAAATTAGGTCTCTGTTACCCATATCCTTAATGCTAAGGGGATCCGAAGTACCCCCGAGTATAATGCATAATTTGATACAAAAGCTCAAGTATCTGAATAACTACTGCATTGATCACCATGATTCTTTGCATGAATATTGATCATGGGATGTTCCATCAGTTTTTGCAAACTGGTGGTGCCACCTGTATTTTTTTCCAATTTTTACGATTTTTTTTCTTATTTTTTGAGACCTTTTAAGAAGCTGTCATCTCTTAACAGGCCACAAATCGTAACCGCTGGACCTAGATTCTTCTAACTTTACATCAAGGGAGGTTCATGAAAAGTCTCTGTGAAAACATGAAATTAGGTCTCTGTTACCCATATCATTCGTAGTAAGTACCCCTCAGAATAATTAAAAAATTGATACAAAAGCTCCAGTATCTGAATAACCAATGCATCGATCTCCATGATTTTTTGCAGGCATATTGATCATGGAATGTTCCATCAGTTTCTGCAAACTGGTGGCGCCACCTTTTTTTTTTAAATTTTTAGGCATTTTTTCTATTTATGAGACCTTCAAATGAAGTGGTCATCTGTTAACATGGCACAAACTGTAACTGCTGAACCTAGAATCTTCTTAATTGACATCCAGGAAGACTAATGAAAAATATCCTTGGAAACCTGAAATTAGGTTTTTGGTATCCATATTCTCCGAGCTATAGGGCTCATAAATACCCCCAAGAATAATTAAAAATTTGATACAAACAAAAGCTCCAGTATCTGAATAACTAATGCCCTGATAGCCATGATTCTGTTGATATATATTGATCATGGAGTGTTTCATCAGTTCCTGCAGACCGGTGGCACTACCTGTATTTTTTTTCAAATTTTTACGCATTTTTTTTTCTATATAGGAGACCTTAAAATGAAGTTGTCATCTGTCCAAAAGCCCACTGAAACTAATTTCTAAGGACTCTTCACAAAATTTATGATTTGTTTACACTCTGGCAGTCATTTTGCTCATTGTTCAACATTCCTTGATTTCAGCTGAGCGTCATGGCCCATGGACCACTTGTTCACATCTCCAATTGAATAAATTGATCGGTATATCGGACAAGCAGTGTTTGGACAAAAGGTTAATCACTAAACATAATATTGTTACAAAAAAACATTAAAGTAAAAAAAAAATCTCCGTAGGACTTTTATCGTTAAATTATAAATTACTTCTCTAGTATGGGTAAAGCAATGCTTGAAACAATAAAAGACATAGGGCTGTGATGATCCATTGAGCTGTCTCGGAGACTGAAACGCCCGGATGCATGCGACACAGGGCGGGACTGAATGAATCACACAAAATCCATATACTGTCATCAGTGAGTTGATGCATCATTCTAACATATTACAGTCTGGGTGGCTATGACAGACCGTGTCTGTTCCATTTAAGCTAGGTTTCAGGATTGTCTTCGGTATATCTTATTGACATATCTTTGGTTTAAAGTCTATACCTTGCCAATATGAAACTCGTCTATCCATAAAACCTATCATTACTGCGTGTTATTTTTTTTTTAAAAAAGGAATAAGGGAGTGATTACAAGATAATTTCATGTGAGGAAATGTATTCACTACTTCCGCAAGCGAGGGCGGCAGGGGGTTTTGTGATCGGGCGTCTTTTTGCCGTTTCTTGTACAACATCTGCAAAAATTAAATGACCTACCATAGATTTAATTATTTCATTCTTGCCTTGCTCTGTGGCCCACCCTCCCATGTTATTGTATTTCATCAATTTAGGATTTTTTTTAGATATCCTGCGGACAAGGAAGGCAATTTTAGTGTTCATTGGCTAAGGTGAGTAATTCACGTGTCTCACTGAGCTTGTCTAGCTTTTGACTGATGTAGGTGGAGTCGAGGAAACAAAGCGGGAGGCAGGTTCAGAACCCCCCCCCCCCCCCCCCCATAGTGACGCCAGCTACATCTTTATTCCTTTCTACAACAGAAAATCTCCAAACGTTCTTCATAATTTTCAAAGAATTTTGTGGAAGGATGTACAATAAGTAGTTCTTTAAAATTAGAAATTCAAATAGAGATTCTTTAAACAGTCAATATCACCTTATATTGAAATAAATATCAATAGAATGTTGGATATGGGATGATTTGTTTCGGCTTGACTAAATACTGACAAAGTAGTTGGCTCTGTAAATGCTTTCTATTTTAAATGTATTCGTCTGATTTATTTATTTATCCATCTATTTATACATTTAATAAAAGTATTAACTGAATTAAACATTATCTATTTATTTATATATTTTCTACATTCCTCGTATGTGACTGAACAATTGAGAATCATCCCATTGGTTCTTCCTGGATCCAGATAACTAGCCGGATCAACACCTAAATCTGATCGATTCTTCATTAGGCCGTTTCCGAGGTGCTCTGAAAATTTCATCAGATTCCCTTCATGATTGCGTGCGTTATATTGTGAACAATCACACACACAAACAAACACGAACGGGAATGAACGCATACCCTCTGATCCCGGCGGATGTAATTAAAGCCACATTTAGCCATATGGTAATTGCGTTGATTCAAGGAGAATGTAGAAGAACTACATGTCGCCGATGATGCAAAATTGCCCGGTGAGTCGTCTCGAACCAAAATTATATGACACACTATAAATACTCCCCGTGTATACAGTAACGCCACCAGTAAATCTATACTTTCAGGGGGAGACATTTACGACATCTTCTCCCGTGTTATATAGCCATCCCCTGGGTGGTTATTATGTGTTATTCAGGACTCTAGACGGGTCAGATATGTGGATGGTAAAACACTCTCCCACTCAACTAATGGACAAAACCATGGCTTTGTCCTGTACTCCTATTACTAGCGTTTCTTCTAATCTTGGAGTCATCTTCCCGAAGGCACAAAACGGAACACGAACCGCCTTATAATTAATGGCGTCCGCTATGCGAAAGACCTTGTTGTTGTAGCTGCCCTGGGCAATTTCCAATAATATATGGCAAGAACATAAATATTTAAAAATATGTTAACCACATATCAGTGGTTTCACAGACAATTTTACACACTACCTAGTTGTTTCCGAGTTTCTATCATACACAATCCAAATCTACAGAAAGCAGATTGGCGTCATTTTATTACAATGTTTTAGATGATATGTATGTATTAATAGTTTACAGACCATGGAAAACGGAAAGACTTATATCTATAATACACTCGGAGTGTTAAATAGGGCGTAAACATTACCGTTTCTATTTTGCCTATCCGATGAAGTTAAAAGGATATGTTTTTACCATATCAAGAAATTAAATTGTAAAAAAGTACAAAGACACATGAAACGCTTAAATAGAACCTAGATGTAGGTAATCTATGCGCCTTGAACAACATTTATAAATATAAATATACAGCCTTGCGGTTTATGTCACAATATACTGTGTCAGTACAATCAGACACTATTTTGAAATTCGACCCTTAACGTTAAGTAGCAATTAATTAATATTTTATAAAAGCTAATAGGGCTATAGACAACAAAATTACACTTTCTGAACTGACAACCAAAATTAAACCACTATATTTAACAGGAAAGGACATCTCGCTGATTAATACATTATCATTATCTTGCGCCATAACATTAAGACTAATTAAACACTGCATTTAAAGACCACAAATCATCAAATCTTTGTTTCCAGTAAAGTTTCATTTTCGCAACCATTTTTTGTTTGTTTGCGTGGCATCGCTGACAGATTTACTTTAGATTATTACGTGTCCCTGATCCTCAAGTCCTTCTCCTGCGCCTACATCCGACAGGCGGGTATTCGTTCATTCCAGTCCGTGTGTTTGTGTATTTTGTTCACAACATAGCAAAATCTTGAATGGGATCTACTGAATTTTCAGGGCATTTCGGGAATTGGCCAAGGAAGAATCGATTTGATTTTGGTGTGGATCTGGCACATAGTCCGGATTCAGCAACATCATCAAGAAATTTTTGTTACAAATGTTCGGTCTTAAATACGAGAATGCACCTGGAAACATGTGCCGAAAAAGTGAATACCCACTTGCTTTCCTTCTGGTTGGCGTATACTGTCGATTCATAATTCACGCATGGAATATAAGATGAAAGGAAACAAGGAATTGAAGAAGTTTGGTTCCGAATGTTATAGTTTAAATGGCTGTCTAATTTTGGCGTGTCTTTCCCCACAGGAAACTAAGGGTATTCATAATAATGTTTTTTCTCCTACACATGTATACCGTTTACATATTAGCACGTAAATTATACAGAGCTCGAAATACGCGGAATGTGCCAGCAAATTTAAGGGAGGTCTGGCAAAGTTTGCTAGCTCCGGCCTCCCCTTATTTTTACAGTCTTATCCAGATCGAGCTTTTGCAGAAAAATTTATTATTTTCTACAGTTTTCTTATGCTACTGAATTTAACTTCCCACTAAGTAAAATATTTTGACAATCGAGGAAAACGCGAATTTTCTCCGTTATAACTGCTGTTATAACTCATTAATGTTTTATCAAAAGGAGTATTACTTATACGCGCCGACACACACTCCCGATAATTCTCACAGAGAGAGGCGCCCTTTTCTATAGGTTACAGTGTGCATTATATCATGAAATATAATTATGATATTTCTGTCTTCCAAGTCAATGGATTAATTATAGCTTGAAAAGAAAATACTTTTCTTAAAGATTATTCAAACTGATTTTTTAAGGGTCCAATAATAGTCTGAGCCAGAGGCAGCGACGATTTCGCGCTTATTTACTATTAACTAGCACATTGTTACCCTTGAGCCCGACGGGTAGACCACCGGTACTCAGTCGGGACTTTCTGTATGTTTGTGTGTATCACTGTTTTTGCATTTCTCTGTCTATAACTCTTCCACGCCACCTGGATGTGAGATATTCGATCCCAGGACAGGGCTGAAATTTTTCCATTCAGGGCATCCGAGATTTGCCCCGATATGACATCTGTTTAATACCGGAAACCACGCTCGAATTTTTTTCGAAACATCGGGTAATATACAAAGAAATAGGAAAGTGTGATAAGTTCGCGGAGTGTGATAAGATCTGCTGCAGGAGTGACATCGGAACAACATAGCGGTAATACCGCAAAACATCGAGAGACTAAGGAAAACATCGGGAGTATATCGTAAGCATTTTTTTTATTTTCTGGTTTTTCCCATTTCTTTCTTGTTTGCACGATCTAACCCCGATGTGTTCCGGTGTTACCACGATTTTATCCCGGTGTCGGCGGATCCTTGTTTTTACATCTTCTGGATGACATCGGGATATCACCTGGGGAAACATGACAGAGTAGGCCACTACGGTTAGAAATGGCGAGTACATCTGCTCTCCTTAAAACTGCTGACAAACATATGACAAGTTGTGCCTCCAGAATTTAAACCTCGACGTTTGGTCGACAGACTGCCCTTGCAACCCCTTTTAACTTCCGCTCGCAATACTGTGTCAAGCAGTGTCCGCAAGGGGGCAACCTTTGCATGGCAGATCGCGACTCGTGACAAACCCTCATTTCTTTTAGCGTTTGCGTCCACACAGTATTTTTAGGTCAGATATTTGTCTGTTTCATAGCGATGGCGTCTGTTTTCGTTATAATCATCAAATAGGCTGAATAATTCATTAGTTGAGTTGAATGGAAATGCAAGCAGGGCTCGCAAAACGCATCAGTGTCAGCTAATGACAGTCCCGGGGTTCTGTATTGCATGCATATTATATGAACTTGGCCATGAAAATGATTCAGTGTGAATTATATAAATGCAGGTTAGCCCGTTCAAGTCGCCATGTTGCCGCCAAATAATTGCTGATTTGCGTTCGGTTTATATCCATTCTGGCGGTCTGGAATGGTTTATTGTCCATTTATTCATATAGATCGCAGCTGGCTTCGCTCTAGGACTGTTTTCTGTTCTCAATAAAAGCCAACAAAGAATCTGAACTGAAGACTTCCTATATACAATGAGACTATAGAACATTTTAAGAACTATAAACACGCATCAACAGAGACAGTTTACACCGGGTCAGGCAGTGCTGGTAAATTTTCCCCTCAGTAGATAAGATACATATCATTTATTGCCAATACGGAATTTGGGTGTCAAGAAACTGACATGTGACACAACTAAGAAAATAATAATAACAATAATAATACTGTGTAAAAAGCATATGGTTAACGAATTAATGCATTAAATATGGTTTTTGAACAAACGCACTGCACGGGGCATGAATTAGTGCTTGAAGCGATTTATTTTGCACATGATGGACTGTATTCGTCTTCCAGATTTCAAACATCAGATTAATCCATTTAACGGATTCTGACATCTCATCATGGTTTTAAACTTACTCAGTACCATTTGACAATAAATACTTTCAAAGTTTTCTAAGTCTGTATACCAATAACACGTTCTGCAGTTTTCCTTGTTCTTTCCGATCTTTGTTTGTTAGGGACAATCAGATTATTCAACCAGCAGATAATACTAAAGGTTACCACACTTTGTACAATAGATGTGTAAAACGAAGTTAGTATTTTCTTATCAATATGAAAGCAGTTCAAAAGCAAATGAAAGAATGGGTATGTAAAGGTTAAGTAAACCAAGGAGTTTGTCTGAAAACTCCTTGAGTAAATCTATTGCACGTGCGTTTGTTGTGTATTATTATTATTATTATTATATATATATATATATATATATATATATATATATATATATATATATATATCGTCTATAATTATAGTTATTGCTTTTTAGTTTTTTTTTCATTGGTCCTAATAAGTTGAACCCCTCCTTTAACTATTTCCTGGATCCGCCTAAAGCTAATATACCTTATGTACGGAATGCGGCATGCGGAATGTTTAGAGATTTCATAATAACCTGCACAGCGGCATGCATTTTAACTTTGTGTTGCTCCTGGATTTACCATCCGGTACCTTCAGAGATCGCTACATGTAGCGATTCGGCTTGCAGGATATACAGTCAGAATGCCGGATCCGCGCGTTTGGAATCTCACCTTATTTCTTTTGTCAATTCTGATATAATCGCATTCTGCATACCGTATTCCGCATTCCACATATAAGGAATCTTAGCTTCATTCCAAAAGCAGCGCTATATTTGGTATATTGCAATGTATTCCTCTTTAAACTTCTCGTTGCGATAATTATGTACAGTCTAATAGTACATCCCCCCTCCCCCCACCCTTAAAATCCTGTATACGCCCCTGGATGTCAGGATAGGGCTTTTTATACATGTAACAACAGCTTCTTGATTTTAATAAAAGGGTGATTTTCTATGAAAGTACTGCTATTGTATCAATACGCCCACGTGCCTATAAAATCGAGTTATCATTTCCCATTCAGATTTATTTCTATCGATCACTTATCCATGAACCGGACCGAAAATCAATATGAACACTTGTGATAAAAGCCGTACCTTATATACGTTTCGTGGTGGTGTAATGGTCTTGATGCTCATGTTTCAAATCCTTGGAAAAGATTTTTTAAACCGATTTAAGCTCTCGTGTATTGATCACCTTTAAAATAGGTACCTACCGTTTTCTCTCACTGGTTGGAACGTCGATAACTTATTTGAATTTTAATTGAATCAGAAGTTTTATCAATGATCGATCTTGAAATTCGAGGATCTGACTCTTTTTATGTCTCATGCTTGCCGAACATAATGGTTCATCTTGCGAGTATTATTGTTCCTTAGACTGGCTCAATGCTCACATTGGTGTCATTAACCTACGACCTTGCTGCATGACAAGTAAAAACAAGATGATAGACAAGAGCCCCGCCTATTTTACCGCCACTAGGAACCAGCATGAAAACAGGGTTGAGAAGTGTGTCTGTTGGATGGATAGTAACTGAAATCCTAAAGCTATGGAATCAAGCCAATTATATTAAATGCATACAAATATGAAATATATGTCAAGTTATTGTTATTATTATAAAATAATAATAATAATAATAATAATAATAATAATATAATATATCAAGTATAATAATAATACTTAGTAATACAAATATATGAATAATTGTAACACTAATTTAATAATTATAATAATAACAATGATTGAACAATTACTACCGGAATCGTACAGATAGCTTTAAACCCATATTTTACTTACCTTGCATCAGTATTGCGTAATTATAAGGACATTGTGATGTTTTGTATTGTTGTTTATCATTTTTCTCATTTATATTGTACGTTTAAATATTTGTCATCTGAACTGATTGTATACTCTTCGATTTCGGAGGAATAAAGATTGTCAGTCAATGGATCAGCGATGGTCATCACACGGTTCAAAAGGACGAATATTTGCTACATTTACTTGAGCTAAGCGTCTGTGGTTTGACCCAGAATTGCATAAGTAGTTAAAGCAGATCTACAAACGATAGGACCAATGGCCTCAGGAGCGGTAATTCCTCACATCAACCTCGTTTTAGCGAGGACAAAGATAGGTTATTCGGACTGCAAAACTAAGCGGGCTCAAGGTTATCTGTATTGATCTTTGGTCTACTATCTTTACCCTTTATCTGGCTTTTCAGCCTATGGGTGATAATAATGGCGGGCCCTAGGGCTATATCCGCGTATTTCCATGGTTACTTTCAGAGTGTCGATTTCACCAAACAGACGGCTGCAATCGAAGCTTGGCGCAGCGTGGGCTTTTATCAGCGCCATCTGAGAGTGGTCATTGCGGTTGTTTCAATTTCAGATCAAATACGGATTTTCTTTTTCATCTGAAAACTAATGATCATAGGGCTCGCTGTTTGATTTCACTGCAGTCCCAAGTGGTTCACGGGTACATGAAGGATCAGGACTTCGATTTCGTGGCCACGTATTTTTATAGGACAATTTTGAATAAACAAGAGATGAAATGCCAAAATCAAACATACTCCGGGCGGGGGCATTTCCCTAAAGAGTTCCGTAACAACAACGCGCTGTAATCTTTCTTTTTAGATTCTGGAAGTCGATAGTTTATATTTGTCATTAAGTTGCAGAACTATGATATATTATATTTGAATTTCACCATGACAAAAAAAATGGGATTCTCGACTTGTGCACCTGACTTATGGTAAATGACGTGTATTGTCAGACATGTTTGTTTCCATGGTTGTCTACTTCATAAATTTCTTGGAAACTTTTTAAACTTAACAGTATGGTTTAATGTGAACATAATCGTTAACAGCAAGACAGTCCGTTTGGACAGTTTAACATATTTCTAAATGTCTGATATAAAAACATGTGACATATTCGGTATGATTGATTATGATTTCACTGAAAGCAATGTAAACTTCTCGAATATTGTAATGCTTTCTAATAATATTGGACTTTCACTCCCTTCACACATCTGTAGCAAACTAAATCCAGCTTGCACCAAGGGAGCGCTTTCCTCTTCTTTTTGAGTTTTTATCGCGCCCACCTTTCATATCAGTCCGCATAGAGATAAAAAATCTCCGGTATCCAGTTTTGTTTACGAAAGAAATCCTTCCGCAATTATTGATATACATTAAAAAAACAGACAAACATTCAGACAGACAACAAGACAGAATATGCAACTCCTCTCATCTTTGTTTGCACGGAGATAAAATATTTCTGTGCCTTATATTATACTCGACTCCATGGTAATTGCACCAATATAAAAAATGGCGAATATCACTGTAATATTCAGTGAAAATATCATATTCAGTGAAAATATCATACCTTATTTAATTTCGGCAAGACAGTATTTAGTAAAACGTTTTCCATGTCCATTTAAAACGGAACTGTCAGATGTAAATCTTAAAAATGGGTGATTTCAGGTAATGAAAACTATATTTTGTAACATCATGTTTGATTTACCACCGTAATATGCGAGCAAATACCGATCGATGACAAAAGGAACGAGATTAATTTAAGATTTATTGAAATATCAACGGCAGCTTTGCTTTGTCAACATAAAAATTTACTTGAATTATGTGCTCATGCTAAACACTAATTCAGACCAAAGCTCGGTTCCACCAATCAAAGTTAGATTCAGTAAATATATGTGTATAAACCACAAATAAATATAGGACGAAGTAGTAAACATTATGAAATGTGCGATCAGTAGACGAATATTAACATTTGTCAATTAACTTTTATCCAGTCAGATTGAACATTAACAACCCTCACCTATATAAATTTCTGTGGCTGCATAAGCTATAAAAATTTGCTTTTAATTAAAAAAAATGATAAACTATGATGCAATAATATTTTTTCTGAAAGGGACCCCTTGTACTTTTTAAATGAACCGATAAGAATAAAATGAGGGAAAAGTTTGACACTTGCTTGAGTATATCATGGTGGCCTTATCTGACCAAAAGACGTATTTCATTAGCTAATGTGCCAATATATGTTTGTTGGATAACGTTGAATTATGATATACGCCACAACGATAAAATAGACATCCAAGTTCAGGACCACTTACTTTAATTAACTTGGGATGAATAATAATGATCTGTTGTTTCTTTCAATTTTAAAGAGAATCTGTGTAACACATGTGCCCGGGTACACAATAAAATCAAAACTTAAACGATCAACAGTATAATGGAAATCAATAGATTACTTGCATTGAAAGGGATTTGCAGTCTATGGTTACTTTTATATTCACTTATAACGGTAGTGATGTGTCCAGTTGTGAAAAGTAACCTATATCGAAAGACACCATGTTATGTATCCAATGACACATTATTGGGTTCCGGACCCCCTCCTTTTGAGCCGCAACAACCTTTTGTCAGGGTTCAAACCATTTTTTTTCTACCTGGACCTCTTCCTTTCTGGACCAGAGGACCTTTTCAGGTATTCTAATTAGTCTTCCAGGGTTGGACCCTCTCTTTCACAATAAGATATTAAAGCAGCACTCCAAGTTCATTCAACGCCAGACAGTAATACTCTTCGGACAAAACCCTCAAAACGTGAAACACTGGGTAACACTGACTCCTATATAAAACCCACACTGCAACCCCCCCCCCCCCCCCACAGACACACACACCCTCTCACACACAACATCACAGACGTCCTCACCATCACACACACAAACGAAGCCTTAAAGTTTTCAATGGCCAGTGGCACAGTTATTAATGGCACACACGCCCTCACCATTTTCTGTCAGTATATTACTGGCCCCCTCATCAAAACGGCTATAATATTTCAAGCCAGGACACTAAAGTCTTTCGTCAACAGTTAACTCATGTCGCATGTATAACTGTTTATATATATTTAATCTATTATTTTACTATGGTTTTTATTACACACATGAATTGTAATGGTGTAATTGTTAATCTTGATTGAAACTGTATCGACTGTACCACTAATGATAATAACGAATATGAGGGACTCTTCATAGCTCGGCCTGTGGCGTTCGGTAGTCTGTACGGGTGGAGGAAACCCGGAGAAAACCACCGACCTCTGACAGGCCACTATAACCCAATCTCATTACTACGCCGGGGATCGAACACAGGTAGATCGAATCCGGATCGAGAGTGCCAAGCGTCTTACCACTCGACTGGCCAGGCGTATCGTAATGTGTGGTACATTGGAGTTGTAATGGATTTCCACCAGCCACATAATACACAAGAGACGTCTCAGTCGCCTTTGCAATTGCTATAGATCACATTCCAAGCACAAGTGGTCTCTTGCGTATAGTCTATTCATCGAAATGAAACTTATCATATGACTTTATCGCAAACAAGAGCATTATTTACAGGTATTGTTGACTGTCCTGTACGTACAATGTAAAGTAAAACATAATGATGGCGCAATAACAGAGGAGATAGCGGTGACCGTCCAAATAATGAATGAAATTCAATATTAATATCGGTAGAAGCGAATGAGGCCTATTTTGCCTGTTTTTATCTAATTTTACAAGGAGAGTGCTTAATATAAACATTGGTCAAGTACAGCATCAAATATACGTGACAATGATGCCATGACAAATGTATTCAGAAAACATGTGCTAAATACCTTATATTACTCATTTAAACTATTGTGATGCAGTTTACATTTCTTACTAACTTTAACTGAAAACAAATCTGATATTTAAATATTTATTGGTTTATAAATATTTGAAATACCCCCCCCCCCCACAACCCCCCCCCCCAAAAAAAAAAAAAAAAAACTGGTGGGCCGTTAGCTTATGGTGTTCCTATGTGCGCATGTATGCGAATATGCGTGAACTGGCATACGTATATGTTGGTACCGTGGATGAAGCAAGACTTCCTAAAACGATGGTTGAGTTTCCTCGAATCCCCGAGTTCACATAGACCCAATACGCGAATATCGCTCCTGTGGCTATTTTCATACATATACTCACATACGCTGACGGACACATGGAAACATAACAGTGACAAAATCAAATAAGCGATTTTTCACGTATATACGCATATACGCGCACATGGAAACACAGCTTTAGGCGTTTGGCTACGAAGCAGAAGGTAAGGTAAAATTAAAATTATTGTCTGCGCCAGGAGATTATGCGTTAATCTCCGTTTGTGTGTGTGTGTGTTTGTGTGTTTGTTCACAATATAACTCATGCAATCATGCACGAAATCTCATGACAATTTTAGGACATTTCGGGAATGGACCATGGAGGAACCGATTAGATTTTGGTGTGGATTCAGCACATTACCCGGATTCAAGAAAGTCATCAATGAATATTCACAAATGTTAAGTCACTTATGCACAAATGAATCTGCCAGTATGGTCCGAATAAGTGAATGTAAACACAATGCGGAGGCTTGCATTCCTGAAAATTTAGATTTCTAATGTAATATATAACAGGTAAATCAGAAGTTTAATTTTCAGATATAAACATCAATTACAGCGCAAAGACATATTAAATCGACGTATTGAAAAGTGATTTTTTCTGTTTTTCTTAAATATTGAATCACGCGTTCATGTCCGTACTGATGATATTATATTACGGTAGAGGTTGTTGAAAATGAGCTTTGTTTTCACCTTTGACTAATACACTCACGTCGCGAATCGGCGTTTTCTTTTGTCTTGCCGGAGCTGTTTCTGACAGCTAATATCAGCGCGGCATTTGCCTGAATTGAGTGAAACCTCGCGCGTGCCTGGTCTGCCATTTGTGCACAATTTATTTAACAGGCCTAGCACACAAGCCAATTCATCGTATTAATTACCGAAGCTTTTACTGAACATTATTGGACGCTTTAATAATTTGAAAGGTTGCATCACTGATTACTTGCTTTATTAAGCGGAAAACTAACTTTATGTTCGGGAAAAGAGAATGAATTACTTGAAATTGCATTTTTGGAAGCTCACTTTTTATACTTATTGTACTAAACAAAATAGCCCTCGTCAGAAAAATAAAGGATTTGAAGCCGTTATATATACAAACTGTAAATCATGGTCAAGGACTTTTTCCATTATACAAATATTTATAAATATATTGTTGTAGAAAAAAGCAGTTTCTAATGATTCGCCATTTACATTGTTTTTGACTGTTATCCAGACAACACAAACCAGACATTGACGAACCATGTAATCCCGTCTTTTCGTTTAGCTGGGTCTCATGCCTGGCAAGTTCATCTATTTCATTCGTTATTTATCATTTTACTCGGAGATGGTCAGATCTAGGCTTGAATAGAATCCTGAAACTGCTCTAACGCTAGTGTCTGTGATACACTAGCTTCTTCATCCCACAAATATATAGCATCTATAGTGAAACAAAATACTCGCCATAATGCAAGAATATCGAAACCATTTGCTATACAATGTACACGCTATTTGATGAAATTTATCTGAATACTAAAGTTTCTCAACAAAAAGACATCCCGACATATGAACTTACTCTCTCCATTGCACCAATTTAATACATTGTTTTGAAGTCGGTGTGTGAGTAATCACGGTCCACGTGTGTTTGTTAACCATAACAAGGTTACATGGAAAGATCTTGCGCATGCACAACAACTCCTAAACTAGGAGAAGAAAGAAGAAACACAGGAAAAATACCGAGTGGAACCCTGAAATATCTTGATTTGTGAAGCTGCTCAATACGGCGACCAGATAAGTTTTGTTAAGCGGCACTAATCGCGTCCAGTGCAAGTTTATTTACACTTGTGTACAGGAGTAAGCAAACGGGTTTAAAACGAAATATTTGCGGATACCTTGATATCTAAAGGAGAAACATTTTTGAAAACGTTTTCGATTTTTTTTAATATCACATTAAGGACTAAAATGTATCAGGAATCAGTGAAAGCAGGTTTTTGCACTAGGGAAAGGCTTTGATCATATGCTAGTATATCATACATCACTTTTCCAGCATATTAAGACAAAAAATGAGGAAAAACAAGTTTAAATGTTTCTCATTTACATTTGCCTTATAAAATGACCTTGCCCTTGAACTGATAATGTCGTAATACTTTAATGCAGGTATTTGTGCACTGTTACGTTAGGGACGCCATGGACCACGGGTACACATATGAGGCATGTCAACCAGGCCATAAAGTAAATAGTACAGTTTTCATAAACAGGTATATGGTAGGGACGCCATGGACCACGGATATACATATGAGACATGTCAAACTGGCCGTAAAGTAAATAGTATAGTTTTCATAAACAGATATATGGTTCCAAAAATATATGCATTTTCTTCTCTGCTATTGGTACAAATTTTGTTTGGAAACTTTGTCATCCTTGGAGATAATCCCGAAAAATCGGGTGGACAGGGGAAGTGGAATATACTGTAACAATAAGATTATCCTCCAGAGGTTTTCATAGTCTTTATACATAGAGAATCTGATATCCAGGTGACTTACGGCCATAAAAAGATATCATGCTAATCATATGACCACACGATCATCACTCATCCAACAGGGCTAACAGCCGGCAGTGGATATCCTCAAAGGGTCTTGTTAACATATTTTATTCCTGGTTGTTCTGTTTCTGTTGAATATCAGGGTAACATAAACCGATCAGCTGCCGGTTGTGAAGCTTCATACATATCCTCAAGAGGATGGAGGGAATTCAATACAGCAGCTCTGTTGAGATGCCCAGCATTCAAAATTATAGTAATAACGGGAATGGAGCAAATTTCCTACTGTTTGGAATACTGAATTTAATATATGGTTGCTGCTGACACAAGGAATGTGTCATAGGGTTATAAATCTACCTACCTGTAAGTTAAACATGTTTTTACGCTAAATATAAAGACTCATTTAACTGGGTATGTAAAATACAAAACAACCTGCCTCTTAATCCAGACCTTTTCTTTTATAGGAGACTACCATTTGAACTCTTGAAGTACGTCACGTTTTTACAGTGTTTGCTTCTTATTTTACATCACTTGAAATCTTATATTGTATTTCGAATATTAGAGTTGATATTTTGGTTTGACAGCATGGTTACCCATTTGGTAAAATCTAACGAATTTTCAACGCTATTATAGGTATGTTCATAAGAATTCATATTTATATTTTTATCAGCTAGACCTGTGCCGTTGTGCGGTGGTACATCAATCTGAGATGCCAAGATAAGGGTGGAAACAAAACTGTTGATGCAACGGACCTATTGGATTGTCGATATGTGGAATTTTGATCCCAACTTGTTAATTTAATAATCACATATGTCTAGTGATAATTCGATGTGCTATTGTATACATCAATATGAATATTGCGTTAACTCAACAGCCGGGGGCAATGTATAAATTCTGAAAACACTAACTCTGGCTTTTAAAGCCCGGCTTTTGTCGAAGTAATGTCAGGGGACCAACTATAGTTTCCCTTTGTGTAATATGGTCCTATGGCAATCCAAAACCATAACATAACATAAGTATTTTTTCCCCTCTTTTAAAATAACTCATAATGACTGGTTGTATATAGTGTGTCGGGTCTGTTATAAGCAATTTAGAGCCCTGTCCCTCATGAGGGCACGCTACATATCCTACCAACTGTCACCAGGCGACACTTACACACAATGTAAATGTGGCTTGTCTCAGTAAATCACACTTACCTGCCATATATCCGCTTGGCTGGGGAAATAACGCTATGTTCTGGGGTACAATTAGGCGAAAAAAAGAGACATTCGCTTCTCCAGTAGTCTGCTAAGCCCGGATCAGTCGGTGGTTGAAGGGAATTATATTTATTTGATGAAATATATGTAATTAGATATTTGGGAACAGGTGCTTGAAAAGGGTAACTATTAATCAAATTTAAATTAATTTTGGACCTTCAGCGGTCTTCCTGTATACTTCCTGTATTATTATAAGGAATTTTGTGACACAGATAATGTACTTCTCTAAACCTTCCATATGCATACAAAAGGTTAATGTTTTGATTTCAGTGATTACATATTCGTTTGTACAGTGTTTCAGGTCAATTCCGAAGGGATAAAATATCTTACGGCCATCAAATATACAGAAATTGTGCTGCTGTTGTCTCGGCTCGGTTGTGTTTGAGATTGTGTTAAGTTGTTTAAGGTATAAGACAAGGCAGTAAATTAACTTCCTAAAATTAACGCTCAGGGACTAGCTGGACAGTCGAGCGGTTAAACGCTCGGCCATCTCCGTATGCGAGCAGTGTTCGCGCCCCGACGTCCAAGGCAAGTTTCTTTCTACGGGTTCACCTCTAGACACTTTACCGAACGCCATGGAGAGTGTCTTGATTAGTTTATAAATAATATATATTTCAAAAGTATATATAAAAGTTCATGCAGAATTAATGAAGTTAAAAAATTTCTTTTGAAGTATTGTTTGAAATAAATATTGCTTTCGGTCAACAAACAAATCTAATCCCTTCTATGTTTCTCTTAGTATAAAAAAAATGATCTAACTTTTCCACACATAGCACTCAGTAGCTGGATAATACAGGCTTATTTTTTATATATTATATATATTATGTATCTTCCTCCACTGTTTGATAATAAAGTGCACACTGCACTGGAGTATTCTTTTTTGGTTGCACTTTTTTTCATAGTTTCAAGAGCTCATTTTATTTCACTGCATTAAAACAGAATTTATATCCTAGCATTCACTTTTTTTCGTAAAATGGTATATTGATAACCCAGTCTCCAGCTCTGAATGGCCGTTAAGTTGTAATATAAAGCCAAACTAGAGCTCTATAACGCTGGCGAGGAATGTTTATTGGCGACAGCAATAGATTCAGCCAGGGAAAAATCTTGGTCCAGTAAGTCTAAATTGTTTCCCCAGAAAAGAATGTCCATACAGTGATAAAAGTGACAGTGCTATATTATTATCTGGGTTTCAAACCGTCAAGTCTTAAGCAGGGGAATTTTGAACGAGCAAGTCATCCGCTCGTGCGGACAATATTACATCCAATCTAGTCTATATAATGCTCATATCTGGTCGAAATACCAGTTAGTCTTGGGGGAGAAATGTCTTATATTGCAGGAATTTTTCAGGGAAGGGACATTGCTAGGACAGTAAAGGGATTTATGCGACTGCGAGTGACAGCCCGACCTTCATAGTGGCGAACACATAACATACGGCCCTATCATGAGGGAAGATGGCATAGACGTGCCGGAAATATTTACAATATATCGGTAAGAATGGAAAATACCAATCGTCTCCTGACCGCTGTCGCTGTTTTAATAGCCTCAAATAGTGAATGTGGAAGAAATGGAGCCGTTGTGCCGTATTTTAGCTGCTGCCAACAATGGAATCAGTGGCCCATATAATACAGGCCGGCCAATCGATGACGACGTCAGGGGTATGAGCACGTCCGAGCCGGGATCGGGTGTGCCATGCTCCAGTATCTTGTGCAATATTCCCAATAGCCTCGTTCTGATCCTATCTATCAAATGGCCTGTCTCAGATAAAACGGGGCAGATTTCTTCTTTTTTCACGACATTAATATCTTCATTGTTTGCTCTCTGATAACAAGAACGAGGATTTTGTCTTAACATGCATATTTAATGTGCAGCCTGCAAATACCATAACTGTGATGTACATAAACATTTATCTTTACCTCCTCATAAACGGAAGCGTTTGTTTAACAGATATAATACACGTTTTATTTGTCACACAAACCACCACGTGTTTTATATGGTCCTTGTACCCTGGCTCCTGTCATCTATCTTTCCACGACCCTCTCGAACTCAATTGGTCTCTACAGAAAACATATTCTAGGGTCAAGGCCGAGACGTGACCCATATGATCAATATTCTGCTGAGAATAAAGTGTTCAAGTGTTAATCTAAAGCGTGCGGATGATTTCTTAAGGTCACACACACCATCACCCACCATTACACACACTCATAAGATTGTAGGGTTTCTTCTGATACTTGGGCGATTTTTACGTCATTTCAAATTGTTGAGATATCCGATCAGGGGCGTAGCCAGGATTGAGGAAGGGGATGGGCCAAATTATTTATTTTATAAATATTGTATATATACATATATATGTATCATACCTCATATGTCCTAATTCCAATGAGAAATATAATTTGTACAAGATAAAAAAAAAATAAATTATCATATTTTGCAGGATAAAATCTGTATAATTATTAATGAACAATACATTAAGTACTGCATGTGCAATGCTTTATTAATCCGAAATCTGAATTAGGGGGGGGGGATGGATGGCCCTCCTGTGGCCCCCGCTTAGCTGTGCCCCTGAATCCTGTTTTTTTTTGCGCGAAGATAGAGCATAGACACCTGATAACCAGGCGCAAACAGCGCAAAAAGCTTCATTCAGAGAATACTCTTAATTGACGAAGTGCAGAGTCTTCGTACTTCTTCATCACGTAGTTCAAATACAGGCTACGTTGGTTCTACAAATCCAAAGAGTAAGCTTTGGTCTATGTTGTTACCGTTCATATATAGCTGTTTAGAAATGTCTATGTTCGTCCTCGTCACATTTGATCTTTGCCTGTTAAAACATTTATATTTACAGGCATATAAACAAGAAATAAATAGTTATGAAAGTTTTATTTCATTTATAAACTCCTGGGTTGGTAAACAGCTATAACAAATCCCAAAAAGATCTCAGACGTTGTAAAAATCACATTTGTTCGGAGTAACTGAATTACTGCTTTTTCAGCAGAAAAAAAATAATTCGATATCTGTGTTGAACCTTCTTCTTGCTGTCATGGCTGACTATCTTTGAAGTAGCCTCCCACGCGGTGTAAATAGCTCTTCATGAATGTGAGACCAGAGTTAATATTTATATAACGGCTAGATTTATATAACTCGGCATCCACGGGTCTACCTGGAAAATCTCTTGCATGCAAAAATATTGATTTTTTTTCAGATTATCTTCCAACTCCGTTTTCTTTCACAACTATCACCGAAATTAAACAGAAGAATTGCATAAAATGACAAGAGATCGCTTTTTAAAGAGCAAATGTGCTCCCAAAGCAGTGATGTGGTGGAGTCCACACGAGAGTCGAGAGTGGGCAAACATTGAAAACTAAAATATTACTCTGCAGAGCGCAAACCTCTGCCAAGAAAAAAAAACAATTATTTTTGAACGGCCCCCTATCAGTATACGCACCAACATTTAATTGTAGCCGAGATGCCAGTTGGAGGTACGTATGAATTGTCCAAAGTACACGCTTATTTATGGATTGTGATGGTAGGGGTCAACCGACACTTTAGTTGTCCTCACGACGAACTTAACAATTTTCGTAATATGCAAATTAGGGCAAAATTCAACTTTTTTTCAGTAAGTCTAGAACTAACATGGTAAAATATCATACATTATGTCTAAACCTAGCTTTCCACTGTCAAGGATGCAAATGAAACCATATAAAAAAAGTTGAGTTCGTATTTTAGATATTAATTTGAAAATAAGGACGACTGTTGATGAATTTTCCTTCCAGGTGACACTTACATCCATACACACACACACACACACACATGTATATATGTATGTGTACATATATATATATATATATATATATATATATATATATATATATATATATATAGAGAGAGAGAGAGAGAGAGAGAGAGAGATGTATAAATAGCCGTGCTGGTTTATTGTATACAGAAATGGAACATGAATACACAGAAAAGTCGGTTGACTGCTGATGGGAATCAGACATGGGGTATTCGTATTCAGTATTCGTATTCATTGTATTTGAATACAGGTAATTTCAGTATTCGTATTCATTTTCGAATACATTTGTAAAAAGTACAAAAGTAATTGTATTCGTATTCAAATACATTGCAGAAGTATTCACATTCTTATACTTTTCACGAATACATGCAGTATACATTAATGTTATTTTTCCACTTGGAAAAATGTGCCAATATTTCAATAGTGATTTATTTGGATCCACTTAACACGTGCACGCTAACAATCATATTTACACATTTTGACATTTTTTACTTTTTTTCATATTAAATTGATATTTATGTGTTAATTCTGCCATGTGTATGTACATCTCCATCAGTTAGACCCTCTTTATTGCTATATTTATCCTACACCAATGTTCTTAATACATACCAGAAAACAGGTATCTACATGGGGCAAGCAATGCTGTCCATATCCTATGCTCAGTACTCTTTATGTCTGATAATGCGATAATGAACTTCCTGTGTAGAGGCTGGAGGTAGCTGGGCCAGCATGCTGCTAGCCCAAATCCACTCAAGTTCAAAGGGTTGAAAGCTTCGTAATTACCCCTGCCTGGTCTAGGTAACAGCCCTGAAAGGGATGACAGTTCAGTACCTTACTTGACCAAACCTTATGTCCATTCCAGTATCTTGGTAAACCTGTAATTCACATAACTGTGAAATTTGTACCTAGATATAGGTACAAGTAACTGGAACCCTACCCTGTTTAGTTTTCACACAAGCCAACTTAAGACATGGGGCATGTAGGCAACCTGTATCTATCCTTTTTTGTTTGCTGAATATTTGTGCTGATAATATAATGCTGCAATGAAATTGTTTCAAAGGCTGGAGGTTGACCAACTTGCTAGCCAGGTAGCTAGCTACAAAGGCAGCAAGACTGAATAATAATTATAATTATTATAGAATTATAATTACCCCTGCCTAAGATGGCTAACTGCCCTGACAGGGGTGACAGCTTTGTACATGCAATTGACCCAAGCCTGGTGTCCATTTCAAGTACTATTATCAAATTTGTACCTGGAGTACATAAAACCAGGTAAAGGAACTTTTGTTCAAGGTAAAGGTACAAGGTACTTCCTTCTAATGACAGCCAGGTACAGGTACTCTGAATTGTGAACCTAGGTAAAGGTACAGGTACAGGTACAAGTACCCCAACCCTGAAAGGAACATTCATTTGTTTTTTTTGTGTAACAAACTACCATAATATACAATAAACCTTCATAATGCGGTTTGGAAATTAATGTATGCACAGCAGATTACATGAATATTTTGAATTTAGGACTAAAATACATTTTGCAAGTGTGAATATATGATGTTTGCAGTAAATATTATTAAATAAAAATGATACTTGATAGTTTCTTTTTGTTTCAGTAAATTGTATTCATATTGATATTCATGAATACATTTGTATTGGTATGCGTATTCGTATTCGAACACATTTCTGTTTTTGAGTATTTGTATTCGTATTCGTATTGGTGCACCCCTATTGTATTCGTATTCGTATTCGAATACATTTCTCCTCTATTCGACCCTTGTCATATATATATATATATATATATATATATATATATATATATATATATATATATATATATATTAAAACCTCGTCTTACAACCACCTCCATTTATAGGCCTCCTCAAAATAACGGCAACCTGTTTACGGTCCCGGCTCTTTATAGCTCTTTATGTAAAACTTCGCTTAGACGACTACCTCGAAAATGCGACCACTATATCGAGGGACCGTTGATGGTCATAATTTCAAGGTTTCTATATAAATATATATATATATATATATATATATATATATGAGAGAGAGAGAGAGAGAGAGAGAGAGAGAGAGAGAAGAAAGAGAGTGAGCACTCCTATTTTACATCAAGGAGCTCTACTATCACACGAAAGCTACTAGCTGCTATAGCTTGCTTCCGGGAGTTTCGGACTCCTCAGCTAAGAGGGTTAGCAAAAACACCGGAAGATCATGTTGATTCCTCATGGTATTATAGGTTACCTTCCTCAACCTGTCTAAATATTTAATTTGAATTGCGCCCGTAGTGTAAACATGAGGACTCTGCCAGGCACCTCGGAGCCGCTTGAGGTGTTTAAAAATAAAATATAGCCTTCCCTCGCTGTGAACATCAGCTTCAGGGACTGAGAAAACATTCTATGTTGGAAGTCTCTCTATCTGGGTTAATGGTACATGATTGATGTTTCTATCTGCTATGAAATACTTTTACTTAAACTGTTCCACAAAGGGGACGCCTATGAAGATTTCATATGTTTTATACAAAGACATACTTAATCTTTCTGTATATTAGTATTCATAAGACATAGTTCGTACATCAAATATGTGTCACAATACACAAAAGTAGCATAGAACTGACATTATTTGAATATATATATATATATATTATTTGTATATATATTGTAGTTTTAGTTATGATAATTATAATCACATTAATATTAATATATATATATATATATATATATATATATATATATATTATGATTTTTATTATTGTGACTCATACTAGTAGCAGTTTACTGTTACTATACTGCTGCTGCTAATGTTTAGAATCTGAATTAATAAAAAAAAATAATTATTATAATAATAATAATAATAATAATAATAATAATAATAATAATAATCTCCTCCTTGGTTAATTTCTTATTGTTATAATTATTATCATTATTAATTCTGTTTATAAACATTTAAGCCTTATCACTCCATGAACTCCGTAGTTCATGACTGCGGGTTAAACACCCTCCCAATCAAATAAGTTAAATATTTGATCAGCATGCGACACTGTCACCGAGAGCCTTTGATTCAATATGCCCCATCTCCGCGGAACACTTCATTAGGAGAAAATGGTATTTTTTTAGGAAAGGTCAAGGTCTCTAACGACCGTATTGACTCCAAAGGACAACCAGACAAGGATGATGCCAGATCAATATCTAGAATAGAAGTTAGTTCCCACTCCACTTTTCCCAGCGGGGTTGTTACTTAAACATGACAGTCCTCACCGGAGAAAATGTTTTCTTTGGAAATGGGTCCCATGCAAGTTGACGTGGTGTCAGCTTTATCCTTTGGGTAAATGTACGGTTTTTCATGATGGCCGGGTTTTAAAGACATTAAACCATGCATGCCTAGAGTTATTTCCTCTCTTACTTAAAATTGCAATTTATTTTTTAAAAGGCAATGACCTCATTTATTAAGAATTCAAACACTGAACATATTTCATAGTAACCATGTATTAGAGTTTGTGTATACTACATTCATGTTTTGGACTGAAAAGAGGATGGGAAACGTAGGGGAAAGTGATAAATGTTTTTTATGACGATAACTTCATTAGTTTCGCTAGTCTTCTTTAAGAACGGTATGATAGATATTCGAATTCATATACACTTGTATTATATTTATTAATTACGTCGTGTAACTTTCTGGTATACAGGTTACGACTTTAAAAGTATATGGAAAGTAAAATAGAATGGAATATGGTAAATACCCCAATGTTCGCCCCTGACCTGTTTAGGGATTCCGTCATGAAACCGCCTGAATAACCTTCAGCGGTCCAGCACGAACCATATAGTATGTGACGCTAGTTTTGTAACAAGCACGTCGGTCCGTACATGTTTAATCTGTTCTATTCCTCAATTTACTTGCTACTGTCGTGAGACCAATGTTTTTTTCTAATCTAATGCAACAATTCTGCCCTGTACCAATATAATTCAGAATCTAATAAAACTCAGAAACCCTCACTCCGCAGATAATGTTATTCCCAGGTCCACGGTCTGAATTGAATATTGGGATGGTAACCAGTCTGTCAATGGTTGAATCGCTATGCTGCATGGGCGATCTGCCCTGCACCCTAGTGTAGTCCGCTGTGACGCCTCTACATGTAAATATTCAATCAGGGTTTTAAAGATAAGAGACATTTTCTGATCAAGGTCCTCAATAATTTAATGTTTTGGAATCATGAAATTTCATCAGTTTGATCAAGTCCCTGACAACTTTGTTTGCTTTACCTATGTTTCATTTTATGTTTGTTTACAAGTGATTTTAAATTATAACCCAGTCTAGGATTTCATAAACACATGAGGTCAAAAAATTTTTAAAATAAAGTTTTTTTTATATATGGAGGATTATGAACTATAAATTTAACATATGAAAATTAAGCTTGAATGCAGATACTTTTTGGTAAACAAGCATGTTTTATGTTCGGTATATCATATCTTATGTGGTCAAGTGACGTAAACTTCTTATTTATTGCAGTAATGGAGGACGCGAGTCCGGACTTGGACTCGAGTCCGGACTCTGATCCACGTGTTTAGGGACCGGACTCGGACTTGAGGGACTTGTACCCTCGGACTTTTACTCGAATTCGGAGTCGAGGACTCGAGAAATCAAAGAGAGTCCACCTCACGTCCAGTCACATATTATGAAGTCATTTATTTATCAATTTTTATATGTGTAAAATATTAAAATATACTTTACTTTTGCAATAAATTTAAAATACAAATCTTAACCTGTGCATCAGAAGCTAAATACAATGCAACATTTAAATTAAAAGCATTAGTTAATTAACTTAAAAATACAAATTTCTTTTAATACACATATTTTATTGCACTCAGACTTGGACTCGGGTTCCATATGACACGGACTCGAAGAAAATGGACCTGGACTCGATTCTCAAGAACTCTGACTTGACTCGGACTCGAGTGCCCTGGACTCGGATTATCGATCGAAAATGGACGGTGTGGACCCGACTACATCGCTGATTTATTGTCTATTAAGGTGTTAAATAATTAATAAACTATTAAATTGATTGGCAGGTTTCCAGATGATCTTTTTTTTTCGGTATTCTGAACTTAGCAGAATAACAATAATCAGTAACTGTTGAACTATTTAAAACTCTGCATGCGATGTAGAATCTCTATCTGAAGAAGATTAATTAAATAATTAAGCTTCAGTGAAAGAATTGAGACAAAGGCTCAGTTAACTAAACTGAAACAAAAACCATAATTTGAAAACCCTATTAGAATTTAAGTGAAATTAGGATATGAGAAAACAGTAATTTTTGTTCACAATTTTCCGATCCCCCTGATGTAGGAAAGGTTTTACAATGAACATTAACATTTAAAGGTGCCGATTCATCTCCCTTTTGAAAAGAATTTATGGGATTTCTGGCTTCCTCTTTGTATATATTAATGATCTAAGGTTAAAAGTTCCTATAACGCCTTGGTGAAGGATGTATGAACTTGTTTACCAGCAACACGTTTGTAAACACAGCAATGTTGAAAAAAGGGAAAAACATGTAACCTTAAGTGGTAGGTTGTGGTGGCAGAAAGGTCACTTATAAAAAAACGCCATTTGCAAAGCTATGGCTTATCTGACTCGCTGCCAAATGCCCTTGTTTAATTTGTTTTGATCATTTTGGCGGGCCCCGACATATTACAAACCCGTTGATATAAGCAAAACAAGCAGCCTGTGTGAAGTTATATCCACGTTTTCTGGTATATTTTTATATAAGCTCCAAGGGATTACCTTAAGTTTATAAAGGTCAGGTGATTGGGCCCCTTTAAGAGCTGCTAAACTGAGATGGGAAACCCATGACAGTGTCTGTTGGTAACATGACCCAAAAACCAGACAGCTGTAACATTATATAGAGTATATAGTTCTTTTAATGAGATATTTTATCTCGCATTACGTCTTTAGTACCTAATAGTGTAATGCACTATAGTGTCACGCTGTGTGACCATATTCGACATTTAAGTAGTTTATTCACCCGCCTATTGTGTATAAATAAAGTGATATATGGCCGACTCTGCGTACATATTAATAAACTACAGATAATCCCTGCTGAAAAAGATTTATTATGTCTCTGTGACGGATGTATATGAGCTTATTTATCTGTAAGCTGTCAGTAAACACAGTGCACCCCTCCATGTTGGCAAACATAAGAACTATGCATCTGAAGGTGTTTAGTTGCATATGTGCTGAAGTTTTAATTTAATTGCTAAATGTCATTTGCAAACGTCTGGTTCGTTTGTCTTGTTGGGATTATTTTGGTGGGCGCCAAATATGTTATAAACACGTTGATATGAACAAAATCAACAGCCTGTGTATTGTGGGATCCACGTTTTCTGGCCTATTTTTATTAAGGGTTTAGGGGTTGAGAAATATAGGAATAGACCCCTTTAAGAATTTGAAATTTTCTTGTGTGAGAAGAAGTTATAAACGTTTTATGTGGCATGTCAAGATGTCCTAAATCTGAGATATGTTCAATGTTACAAGGATGCAAAGTAGGCCATGATAAAAGCCATTGATTTAAAAAATAAGCTTGTGGTGATTATATTAGGCTTTGAGTGCCACGCCATTTAACCGGTTAGACCACCCTCCTTTCGGAAATAACGATATAAACAGGCGGAAAGCCTCGATATCAAAGTCTTGCCTAATGTGACTATTCCCGAACCGGAGCACCTTATTTGTGCCCATAAGTCACATCTAACGGACTTTTATCCAAGTTTATCCAACTTATGCAGTTCAAGGGATGGAATGAAAAGAACTCTTAAGGCAATTGCATAAGCTCTGATTAACAACGGAACAAGCAAATCCATTTACCAACGGGCGTACCTCTTCTAGAACCTAATTAAGTTGTTTCACAGTTTGGTGGTCGAGATTCGAGGGCCCTATCGGAAACGGGATGGCGCAGCGGTCCTTGAATAGTGGTTGATGGAGAACGCTCACGAAATGCCAGCGGTTCAAGCCAAGGGATGCCATTTTCTTGATAGCAGGTCGCAGCGTCTGGACGGGTCAACCATTTGATAATAAGACCTGACGTTCCGCCATACTGCAACAGATCGTCGCTTCAGCCGGGACTGAGTTTCCTAGACTCCAGTTTTATTGCCTGCGGGAAACAGGTACTTGGACTTTTTTCTGCGAGCGCCGATCGAAGCCGGATGGCATTCCGCATAAAACGTGTTAAGCTGGAGACAAACGCGGTTGTACCGGCGCGTGGTGTCCCGCAAGGAAGGCCGACCATTCGGCGGTTGGAGATAGCGGTGTTATATAACTGCGGTAGCAAGTTACAAAGCCACCTTTAATGGTGTGATGCAATATCGTCGGCTCTGCATGTGAGCTGCCTTTTTTTAGCAATCGAACGGTAAAACCATCACTTCTGCTAAAGGAGCACTTTGGCCTCTTGGTATTGGTAACCTTTCTTTCATGGCATTATTGCATTTGTTCTTCTTAAGAGTCAAAGACATACCGTGGCATTCTTAAAGAGAAACCAGAACCAGCTGAGCGTCAGACAACCGTAATGCTATTGGGATTATCTGAGCTAGCATATGCATGAGGTTGGCCTGCGAGGTTCGCACGCTACGCTGCTTTAATTGACTTTCTGCTGGTGAACGTTTTAACGCCAGTTTACAAGAAGGCTAATTGCGGATTGCTTTTCAAGCATGTTGATCCCGCCGGTGACATCCACAATTTAGTGCTCCCCATTGGGAAACGCTTATAAGTTGATATAAGCTAACTGCTTCGAATTAATCGTTCCGAGCGTAACAGAAGATTGAGTTTTATTTCTCATAGGTCATGGTTTAGTTATCTGTTTGGATTAAGCGTTTGGACGATACATCAGGGTCGTTCCTCGCCTGGAGACAAGAGTACTTTCCCTGCTTTGTGCCATCTGTTATTTTAACCACATTGGCATCATGTATTCTGCCGGACGGTTTGTTGCTGAGGGCTCTGCCACCTGTCGCCAGTATACCTGGAAGGAACACTGCTCGGATACTTTAGCTGAGCTAGAGGTAGGTCTTGTTGTCAGCTTGCTAGATGTAACTTGTCTTAATCTGTCACTATTAATCAGCGGGAAGGGGATTTAAGGGGTCCATGATTGTTAAGACCTGTTTCGCAGTAGCTTAGGTAGGTATTTAAAATAATTGTCACATCAATTGTGACTGCTGCGGTATTAGTTTTGAAGATGCGATGATGTGGTACAGTCCTATTTAAGAAAGATATCATATACAATGGGGATGGAGACTTCCGTGGTTAACTTGGTAAGGCAAATCTATGTTTTGTTGTTATATATATATATATATATATATATATATATATATATATATAATTTAAATATCATAAATTCAATAAATCTGATACTAATGCCCTACCATATGGAGCTTGACTTCGACCGGTGTTAGCATTATATAAATATATATATATATATATATATATATATATATATATATATATATATATATCTTTAAAAATATTTCAACACATTCAATTTAGGTGTCATATTGTATATGATGAGATCTCAAACACATTTAGCGCTTCATTAGATAGGTCTGTGTCTGGCACCCTTACCACCGACAGTATTTACAACGGAAAAGCTCATGTTGACGTGGCATAAACAAAGCGTACGAGACAGTCCTTTTGCTGTAGATATTTGATCAAGGAATTTCTAGAAGTGTATATTTGTGTGCGAGAAAGCGTGTGTTTTGATGTTTGTGAATATTTTCCTCCAAGAAAAAAACGCACAGATGGTCAAACCGTGATAAATTTCTAATATCAGGGGATACAAACATTTATTAAATTAAGATTTATTTCTCACTGAAACGTAACTGAGTTTGTTTAATTTAGAAATAAAACCAAACCATATTCTAAACAGTATATAATTTGCATGGTGTTACTCGGGATAAATTATGCAAGAGCAGTCCAGAAATATATCAATAAGCCGAGTGAAAAGTACAGGCTGTACGTGACAAAGCGGCTGTAACTCAATACAGAAAGGAAAAAAAAAACTGCTCTGTTCAGTATGTGTAGGAGAAAGAGAAGTAAGCTTGTAAGGAGAACGTTTAAATCTATCCCACACAGTCTGATGGACCAGAATAAGCGCACCCTATCTGTCACTGTCGTTTCCGGGTCAATGAAAACGCTTCATACAAACCCTGAATGGATCCTGATCAGATCGGACCCTGGAGACTCCTTGAGGATTTTTTACTGGCCAACAATCTGGCATGTAGCCCTTGTGCTGGAGGAAAATAAATGCTTTTTCCACTTGAGTTTTACATACATCACCGCACTCTGCCTCGGAATTCTTTCTGGGTATGTTTTATTTGGCAGTCGTTTTCTTCCTTTTACTCGTGCTGCGGTAACCAGACAAGCTGACAGTCTTTTTCGCAGAGCAAAGCACCGAAGGTCTTCTTTTTCAGCCCTCGGTTGGTATTCTTGTCCAAAGTTCGTCCTGAGTTTTGTACTTCGGCTCGGTTAGGTAAAAGTGAATTTAGAAATGGAGTCATGTTTTTATTCCCGAGTTTTTACAGACCGAAGACGAAGGACTATAAGTTTTCAAACTAAAAATGTAAAAATATATTGAAAGTATAAATTTGCAAGACGAATAAGTAGTATCGACATTGAAATCGGTCAGAGTTAAACCAGAGTTAAAAATCTGCGATATACCTGTTTTAGGTTAACTGTTATAGTGTCAGTGGTGATTAGGCAAACCATAAAACAAAAAAAAAAAAAAAACATATGTTCTTGATTTCAGAGGTTTTAAATGAACGAGAATCGAACTATTTCAAAAGTGATATCTTTATAGTTTAGACATTAAAGTGGATCTCTGAAAGCCTTTAAAAAATTCACCATTTCGCCTTGCATTTAGCGAACAGACTTTACCCTAATAAACCGTTAGACATATTTCTTTCACCCTGTCGTGACCCTTTATTAACATTCCTGCCTACTGAACCGAAAGAGGGAAAGTATACATACGCATATATATATATATATATATATATATATATATATATATATATAACTATATATATGTATATACATTCTAACCACATTCACCTGATGATCGTTTCTAACCACATTCACCTGATGATCGGGTCGCATCCCGTGAAACAGACTGTTGTGAATTAACCGTGTTGTTTTTCTCCAGAGTTATATGTATATATATATATATATATATATATATATATATGTGTGTGTATGTAAAAAAACCTAATACAAACTGAAAATCAGGATATATATATATATATATATATATATATAAATATTCTATATATACTTGATTATATCAAAGAAATCTTCAGTCTATGATTTTCTTTGAAGTAAAGTCTTGTTTGTTTGTTTGCCTTCCGGTATCTTAGGTATTCTTTATATGGAATTAAAGTAGGGGTCAATGTACATCGAAGAATGCAATTAGAATAATCTGTTTGTGAAACCCAACAGAGAATCACCACAAAAGTTACCAGAATATCAGCACGGAAATCTGTGATTAGATGGACCATCAACCCCACGTGGCTTAAAAGTGATTATGTTCGAAGGGGCAGGGTTCGGGTGGACTTGAACTGAAAATCCCCTTGTCCAATATCCGCCCGATCCTCGTATGAAAATGGTGAACTATCGACAGATTCTAGGAGTTTAACCAAAGGGGAATAACCACAGGTTATAATTTATGGATAATTCAGAGACCTGTACCTAATAAACCTAAAAACCTGTATACTTAAAGGGACCTATTCCGATATCTGACGTTTATTAACTAAAGATCCACGTAATTTCTTAAACCTTTAATAACAATAGGCAAGAAAAGCCGATCCCGCTTCATACTGGCTGTTCGTTTTTGTTTATATACATGTGTTTGTAACATGTGGAGGGCCAAACTAAATAACCCAAACACATTCAACAGGAACATATGGCGGCAAGTCAGACGAACATGAATTTTTGCAAAGGGTGTTTTGAAACTAGTGATCTTTCAGCTACCGCGCATATTCAACCAAACACCCTTTATTTCATGTTTTTTATCCACATATATATTGTGTTTACTTACAGCTTGTAAATAAACAAGCAGGTACATCCATTACAGAGGCGTTGTTTTCTCAACAGGAATTACCTACAGTCCATTAAGATGTAAGCAGAGTTAACCGGAAATTACATAAACTCTACGGAAAAGGTGGGTGCGTAGTTGGTTTTACTAGTAACACATTCTCACAATTATGCTACCTCCATCAATTTACCAACAGGCCATGGACCTATCCTGTATAATATACCTTTGATTGAACGAATGACCTTTATTCATTGCCTAATTCCCTTTGTGACAAGGTATATGTTGTAAACTGTATATTATTTTAAAATTTCTGAATCTCCACATTCCGATTATTCAAGCAGATCAATACGCATAATGAATCAAACTGTGGGAATAAAGAATGACGTTTTGATGCTGATTCTGTGAAGGTTAACGTTAGTTTTTTTTTGTTCCACTGAGCCCAGGTTACACAGATTTGTTCTGATGTCATGACCCGAATGCATCGGGTACCACCGGGAATCCGGGATATGATTTTCGATGTTAACCGAAGTGTACCCGATCTTTGTTTCAATGGTTCCCTATGTCATCTCATACCTTGACTTAAGCCAGGATTTTGTGATTTTTCATAATGTTTCTTTGTGTTAAGCTATATGTTTACCGAAGTCTGCCGATGAATTCCGAAGTGTCCTCGTGGTATTCCGATGTTACTCCGATATCGCCTCAATGTCAAACTGATTTGAAAAAAAAATCGGATTTTCTAATTGATAATTCAGATACCTCTTCGACCATTCATCGCTTTCCGTTAAACCGATTGCACCCGATGTTTTTCGATCAACTCCGATGATTCCCGAATTCAAACTGGTATATAATAACAAATCGCGGACTGCATCGGCCTAATGTGAGCCCTCTTTTAGATAGAACACTAGTTTGATTAACGGCATGCGGTTTAGTGATCGTACTGCGGTAGCTATTTGCACCGAATGACGTGGTGACTGTAACCTGCTAGACAACCGGCAGCTGCGCCCAAGACAAAAACACCCAGGACCAGTTACTCTCTCCTCTTGGAAATATAATAAATTAAGTGGTCGACCTCCGCTCTTAGCTATTTAGAGAACCGGGCAGCTGGGTCGATATCCATTGCAACCGACTGCAAATATTGAGAAACTTTATTTATTCAGTTGCACCAGCAGTTGCCGTAGGTTTCTATATTATTCAGTAATTTTTATAGCTATCCCTTTATAAAGGAGTCATAAAAAAGAAGAAAGAACTTATTAATAAAACAGCGCAGAAGGCAAAACTGCTTTTGAAAATGAAAAGTACTTATTAAACTAATTATATTGAATGTATTCATCTTTTCTGTTACCCCATGAAAACAGATGCTTAAGGTCAAAGGTCATGGTATTACATTAAAGTTTCCTGAATATTAACTAAATTAGGCCTATGTTCAACAACTGGTGGACTGAATTCTGATATGAATCTAAGTGCCTCGACAGATTCTCATTCGTAACAGGTTCGGAGCAAGAAATTCGAGTCTTTTGTAGCTTCTATTCACCCATTCGGAGTAAAAGCTAGTGTCTTGAAACCAAACCCAAAACATACTTTCTGACACCATATCCCTAATTTTCCACAAATAAATATTTTACCGACATTGTCATTTTACATAATAATGTCAAACCTTTATTTAAAATGAAAGGATGAAGTTTAAAGGTCACCTTGGATGATGACTACAGCAGGCCAGAGTAAACCGGCTTGTCCATTGACTTCCAGCTACAAGCGCTGTGACATTTCTTCATGAATAATAAATAGAACCTCGTGACCTTAATATATAAGCTGAAACAAATGTTATTATAAGTTTACTGGTTCAAAGAAACCGACTTATTTTCGGGTCCTGGAAATTCCTCCTTCAGTCATGTACTTTGGCATGTTCTGTGATGGCAAAATTATTACTATTTATTACTGTGCGTTCTAAAAAGCTGACACACTCATGTTCCCCATAAACATCAAAATATCAATATTATACTGAGCCGCCCAAATCACCAAAGCACTTCAAGAAAAGAAGCGATTTATGCGCCAACTTGATAGAGAAACATAAGGAGTACAACTTTTTATTTATTCATTGTTCGAGACATCAGCTGTACCATGCATTAACTTGCCCACTTTGGACAAGACAAGCTTTATTACAATACTACCGAGGAAATTGCAGTTTGAACACCTATTAAAAGGGTTCATTGACATTTATTTTTTTCACATGGGAGCCTTATTTAGGTATTTTTCAATAAAAAGACTATACTGAAAATAATGGTTTATTGTTTTACCCGTTTCCGAACCTTAATTGGCAGAAAATGAAATAGCACAACATGGGTACTTAACATTAGGCGATGTATGTCCAAAATCAGGAACAGTTTTCTTTTATATAATAAATTATTTATGATCATAAGCATTATTTATAATATATCATTAGGATTATTTATAATATATTATATAAATAATGAAAATAACGTATTTGATGAAACATATTGTTATATTTATATATTGAGAAGTTACAATGTAGCGGATATTATTATAAAAATTACTCAGAAATCAGTAGGTCAGGAATTTTGTAAAGTCGATTAGCCTTTACTTTCGATTTGTATGTACTTATTTATGTTCTCTTTTTATCAATGTATTCTTTTATATCAAGTAATATACTTAAGCATGTAATATTCCATTACGTAAAGGCTGTATTTATCCGACTATCACCTATCATCTATCTTCATCTGTTTGTCATATTTGTCAACCAAGATCCGATCCTCTGTATGTGTTTTTTCTGTTTGTTATAGTTTTTTATGCCTGTCTTTCTATCTATTATACCCCCACTCCTATTTATTTTGTCTGTCAAACTATCATATATTTTATTTTCAAGGTCTGATTGCTGATCCCTTCCTATGTTTTTACATTTTTTTGTTTATCAATCTCCCTGTCTTTGTACAGTACATCTCAATTTTTCCGTTGGATTTCTGATTCACTTTAAGCATTTGGGCAATACAGGATTTAAAAGGGCTGAAAAATCTACAGCACCGTGGTCAGTTATAGGTCTCTTAACATTTTATAAAGAACAGCCACCTACGGTGTTGACTGAGGAAAGAAAACAGCATAAAGACAGGTTGGTTTTGAGGCAGAGAAAGAAGCAGGATTTGATTAATGTAGGAGATGGTTTTAACAGTAATTAATATATATATATATATATATATATATATATATAACTGTGCAGTTATATTAATTTCACCTTAAGTGCTTGATACTAAGAGTAGAGAATTATATATATATATATATATATATATATATATATATATATATATATATATATATATATATATATATTACATCGGTTTGTACTCTTTGGATGTTGCACAGTTATACTTTGCAATATCCATTGTCAAACTTCAGGCTGAATGATTTTTCGCTTACTGTAATTTGCTAATGGAACATATCCAGAAACTAGCCTGCCAAAAGTCTAAATGAGTTCCATATTAAGATCGAGAGATTCGCTCTTTGCCTCGCAGTTTGACAGTGACATATTGTTATACACTATCCAGAAAAGCTTAATACAGTTTTGGGGTGATTTCAAGAAACTATCCCGCAAGGTTGAAAAACGAAAAATGTATAAAAAAATCAACACAATTCCCGTGACAAACGTGTCATCGCGGCTGCAAAATTCAATGGTTTTTACACGGTCTAATGCCAACGTTTGTGACAAGGCACAATTCTCTGGTAACCAGTATTTCTTCTTGACATGTAGTATCGATAGTAATATAAGCTCTGGTTTATTTTATGCTCGCGGTCCGGTTGCGGTTTTTTCTCATCCCCTGTTATGGTAGCTCGTAAGAGCTGTCTGACGAAGATACAGGATTTACGTTCCCCTACGACCAGTTTAAATCAAAATCTTGCTGGAAGCTGCTGGCGTTCAAGAATTATGACTACAGGGACACGGAGCAGGGGGAAAATGAAATATTGGTCGTAACATCTCAATAAATAGCCAGTAGGGCAAACTCAATTTCGATTCTCGACAAAGATTATGTTTTGCTTGGATTTATAATGATGTCTTGTCAGTACAGTCGGCAGGACCTGTTTATAGAGACCGACAACAGAATGCTGACGGTTATGATTGAAACCTCTGCGGCTGCCTCTCGGGTCATAAAGCCTCTAGTTCCACCACCTCTGGGCTAATTAGTCTAACGCCAGCAGGATTGTATCTTATCCAAAGTTTGCCGGTAGTATGTGAGTCCGGCTTTGAGGCTGAGATTAAGTGAATCCGTTCCTTGGTAAATCATGTTCTTTATTTATTATCCTAGCTTATCATAACTTTAGAAAAAACCCCGAAAGGTCTGCTTTGCTCTTAACTTTGGTTAAAGTTAATTAAAGTTAGAAAACTAAAGTAACAAGATATTACCCATGTAAACTAGGATTAACGACTTGCGATAAATTATAAATATGAAGGTTTTTTTCATGCGACGTCAGGTTTAGCTCATACTAAAAAGAGTTGCTTCAAAAACCTTAGTGGACACGCATTGGCTCTTTGTAAGTTTTGCCATCAGTTTTTTATTGTAAATCCAATACAGAACGAGACAGCACTAGTACAAAAAACGGATCTCTTGTGTTCATATCATTCAGTGCTGCTGATTACGATGTCACTTCTGGACAGACCAGTGATCAATCTATTCTTCTATGGGATGCAGTCAATAAACACAAAATCTGCAACAAAAACAGAAACAACACTCATGTAATGCATAGTAGATTTGCAAGTCTGGTCAATATCTTTTTTTTACAGAAAGCAGGGGAGGATTTGGGATTCGAAATGGGGATGGGTAGTTTCTAGTGACTTGCCGATGATCATCAACAGGGAAAATGTGCTCAAACGTTAATTATTTCAGTCTGTGAGAATTAATAGAAAGTACACGACCTATTTCTGGGTGACCTTTGACCTCTGACATAATTTCTGTAAATTAACAAATTATGAATTTCCAATCTAGTAATACATTACTATTAGCATACAAAGAGTTTTTATTATCATTTTTGGCATACTCAATATTGGTTTTTCGCAGGACCTATTTGCATAAAATAATTGCGATCTCTAAATGTCAACCATTAGAACACAGCCAAAACATAGATACCCCTCAGAGTACTGAAGTAAAAGCCCACAAAGCAAGTCGTTGCTCGGGCCTATGAATAAAACACGACGTCAAAACAGTGTTATCATACCTTAAACTTCATATCTTTCTTGTATAACACACGCAGCTTTTTTGAAGCTACAATTAAGCATTAAAATTGACTACCGTCACGTGTGTATATGATATAGAAGTTTATAAAAATACAGAAAATACGAATTCATCTTGCACCAGAAAACTAAATATAAAGTATCTACTAACAAAAATCAATGGACCGTCGTGCTATGGAGACCAGTCTTTCACACATGACAGTCCCGCCATTTCCGGCAAAAATAAATAGAGTAATCTGTAACCAAAACCAAGCCACCGCTTCCCGGCCACAGCAGACGTCCTATTGGAAACCGAAAACCAAAAATTGATCCTGCATGAGGATATAAACCGCTATCTGTAAACAGACAACCAAACAGCACTCCGTTGTCGGAAATTGAAAAGACTGCATATCGAAGGGAATTTCATGACACAAATCGTTGTGCCTGGCCACGAAAGGAAACCAGCAATTTTCTAATGACAGCGAACATCCATAAAGGAAAACAAGTTTAAAAAAAAGTGAGAGAATCGCTCGTGGAATGAGAGTAGAAATGAAAATGGTTTGTCTGAACAGATGAAGCGCGAATCACTTGGTGTAAAAAGGCAAAATAAAGCAGCTGTCTCCAAGAACCAAAAAAAAAAAAAAAATAAATAATAAGCACGTTACTATTTTGAACTAGTTCGAGGTTAAAATCATTATGACTTTCGAGAAGAATATGACTTCAGTATTACTTTACGGAAAGTCTGCTGTGGGCAAGTTTGCTTTTATAAAGTTATTATTCTAACTTAACAACCAGGAAGATCCATGAAAAATCTCCTTGGAAACCTGAAATTAGTTTTCTGTTACCCATATCCTTTGAGCTACGGGGCTCGTAAGTACCCCCAAAATCATTAAAAATTTGATACAGAAGCCCAGGTATATGAAGAACTTATGCATTGATCACCATGATTCTTTGCATGCATATTGATCATGGAGTGTTTCATCTGTTCCTGCAGACTGGAAGGTCCATCTCTACTTTTTCCAATTTTAACGCTATTTTACTCTGTTTTCCCCGTTAACAGGACACAAATCGTAACCGTTGAATATATAATCTTCTTACTGGACATCAAGGGAGGTCTTAGGCAAATAACCTTGGAAACCTGAAATTAGGTCTAGTGACCTATATTTTGAAATATTTGTGAAAGAACACGATTTGAGCACCCGATGGAACAGAATTGCATGATTGGTTACAGTTGGACCTAGAAACTTTTAATTTGATTTAGAATAATGTCACTGTGACCTATATTCTGCAAGCTGTGTGAAAGAATATGATTTTAGCCCTCCATCTGTCATATACGTGCACAAATGGTAGCAGCTGGATGTAGAATCAGGTCACTGTAACCAATATCTAAGGTGTATGATTTTGAGAACTCTAGGAGTCATTTTACTCATTGTTCAAGATTCCCTGAATTCAGCTAACGTCATGGCCCAAGGCCACTTATTTATTTATTTTTTTATTCCCTAGCAAATTAATTATTAAGTTATCCACAGTTATTACTTTCTAATTTATAAGTTGATATTAATGAACAGCCTTGTTATCTGCTCCCTTACATAAAATAGCTTCCAAAGCTTTCCATCATGTTATACTCAGCTGTCTCATAACACTTAGCCCCCTTCAGTCCCCCCCCCCCCCCCCCCAAGAAAAAATACCTCTCGTCTGTGAATGAGAAATGACCTTCCAATTATTGCACGCAAAGCGCTCAACCTGGGTCAGCCTGACAAATCTCACGGCTCCTTGACTGAGAGTTGAACTCACGATCTTTGCTCTGTCGAGCCATGTTCGTTGCCTAGACCACAGAAGCCGGCAAAATGCAAAGTGTTACCTGCGACTTGAACAAATCAATCATTTTACCATGAGGATATTTTGCAAGTTTAAAACGTAGATGTATATAGACCAACATGTTACAAACGATTGATAGTTTGGACTTTCCAGTTGATATCCTTATTTTGAAGATATATTGATATTTTAATCCCGGCCACACGTGAACCGCCACGCAGTAAAGTTTGATAACATTATGCAAAGACATTCAAGCGAATAGTAGTTGAGGAAAAGAAAATGCTCATATTTTTTGTGCTAGGTGCGTCAAAATGTCCTCTTTACATGGCATATTTAAACATTTTCTCAATATACACCCCTCCTGTACCGTTCCCGTGTTCCTGTAAATTAACTTTACCAAAAAAAAAAAAAAAAAATGGCTCTGTATTTTATTCTCGTGGGTGAAAAAAACCCCGAAAAATATTTCATATTTTCATAGGCTTAAATATATTACGTAGTAATATTATATATATTTATTTACTTTTAATATTTATACAAAACAAAAAAGTATGTGCTTAATATAAAAACTTATTTTTTCTTAATACCCATCAAACGCAAAACCAGATTAAGCGCACCCCTGTTCTCAAATTTCTGGATCCGCTACTGATAAGTGACTGTAAATTTATGAATATTCCTTGATGGCATTTATCCAGGATCCACACTAAAATTTTATATAACTTGTACGCTTGTCTAAAGTGGCTTAGTCCTTTTATTTTCCATTCCCTTCTTCATATTTCCGGTTCTTAGCGCATAAAGTCAGTTTTCTGCGATGTATATAACCAACTGTTTGTTGGGCAGCCATGTTGCTGATCAGTATTTGATGTACCTAACCAAAACCCTTTTGTTCAAAATGAACACGAAACGAATGTTGGGTATTTACGATATAACGTTGCTAAAGGAAAGTACGAAATCATATCGTACCCAAATTTCGTAACGTGTACGCTGGGCATTGGCCACGTTTTTTTCGTACATCACAATCGGCGTACCGTGCACTCGGGTTTATTCATACCTCCGCTGAAACCGAACAACAACAACAAAAAGTAGGTTATATGTAACAGGAACTTATTTACTTGACCACCGTGGCAGTTTCACTTGGCCCTCGTTCTCAAGGGAATACAAGGAATGATAATATTGTTAGACAAGCAAGATGCTATAAATCACGAATCCATACGAATGATTAATAAAAGCAAAGAAATGTAAATGTCAGTTGCCCTGTATGTTTTTTTCCCAAATAATTGGATATACATGTTCAACCATGAAGTTCCATTATTGTTTCATTAGTACAAGGCCCTGACTGCATGCAAATGAAATAAGATGGAATTACTTTCTTATTCCTTACTGGCATTTCATTAATCAGCTTTTTAATTCCATTATAAATGAATAGTCAAGTATTGATTGAGAATACATAGGTGAATTTGGCGCTATGAAATTATACAATAAAGCATTATGTCAGGGGGTTTATGTTCAGGTTGAATTTAACAACATGAGGTGCTGTATCATCACATATAACATTTGGAGGATGAAAGTACAGCAAACAATCATGTTATATATAGACATAATACGTCACTGTACCTTTAAAACTACTGATTCTTGAACACACATTGAGAGCATTTGTTATTCATTACAATATCATCACAAGACACCAAAGTATTACAGAAAAGGATTCAATCGTTTACTATTTCAAATTATACCAGCAACTTATATAATAATAGAAGCAAAAACGAACATTCATTATTGTCATTACGTTTACTGTTGCCATTTTTTCAATATTTTTTGTGTGGAGGTAATCGCATCCATTCATCTAAAGCTAAATTAAACCAGTCTTAATCTGTGTGTATGTCTGACGACTTAATTACAGAATATAGAGGTGCCCACGTTAGCTGACCATAATTTAGTGTGGAATACAAAAACTGCCAAAACGTGGCCACCTTATAGAAGTGCCTACTTTTTGTAGTTTTCTACAAAGAGATGTTTGAATATAATAAGAGTTAACTACTTACGAATAAATTTTAAAGAAAGTCCATCATTAAAAATGTAGACATGCTAATGGAAAACGGATGAATAGTATTCAGTAGCGCTGGAATATTTACGTAGCCAAGAAGTAAATACTCTTTATTTATTGCATCCGTATCTTAATAATAATCCGGTAAAAATCAAGGAATGACCTGGAAGTCGACATCCCCTGTTTAGATAGCGAATCTCTAATCGAGTTGTCAACATTTTGTTCTTCGAGGTTCGAACCAAGGTTTTTAAAAGCTAAGAAATTTAGCGCCCTAACCACTGGGCTACGCCTTGTTTCATTTCTTAAGAATTTAGTATAATAATTTTATAATAATAATGATCATTTTTTTTATTTATATTGCACTCATATCAGGTACACCTGCTAACAAGTTCATTACAATGCTATTGTTCTTGAATAAATAATAATAAATATAAACAGTTATATCACAGTTATATCACAAATTGGAATACTAAATTACATGTAGATATCAAGTCATCACCAAGAAACCAAGTTAAGAAATCGATTCTAAAATGCCGAAGAGAATGTCTTAAGGAGTAGAATTCTATAGTTTTGGAGCAGCAACTGCAAAAGCGCGATCGCCACAGGTCACCAGCCTTGATCGTGGCATAAATGAATTTTGTGGACGATGAGGATCTTACCAATCGTACAGGCATCTGTATATTCAACAGATCAGACAGATAATGTGGGGCCAAATCCTGTTATGACTTATAATTGGGCAAAAACCTTAAACAACTCAGTATAGGGCCGGGTCGGTAACCAATGCAACCGAACAAGTGCATGTGTAGTGTTTTCATACTTCTGTCATCCTAAGCACAAGCTTAGCAGCAGCGTTCTCGACACGTTTAATTCAAGGTTGCTTCATTCAGTTGAATAAATCAAGCTTTCTTAAATGAACAAATAAACATTGTCAGATGTTTAGAGTAAAAGGATCTCCACTGCGTATTCCATCTGCTTTTGTTGTTTTCATAAACCTAGTCTTCTTGCACTGAAAACGGAAACGTGTTAATCCTTTGGCAGATGGTCCGAGTGGGTTCACACTTTCAGGAAAATCAGAACCACCTGCAAACGCAAGAATTACATCTTTACATTAGGTTGCTCATTTAAGGACAAGTTCGTTTGATCATAAATAGAATAAGAAAGAAAACAAGAAAACAGGTGATCGAAAAAAGGTGTTTATATGATTACATATGTACGTTTAATTAAATAATTACCTATCCTACCAATCCTTGTCATTGATGTGTTGTTAGGTCAATTTGTCGTTGCTTATTACTCACTTCTAAATAATATCTAAATAAAATCACATATATATGTATATTTATATGGTTGTATGTGTTTGTGCGCGCGCGCATTGAAGCCTATGTAATAAGTCCACCCATGGGACTGGTCTTATTAGACAGGTCAGCCCTTACACACACACACACACACACAAACACACACACACATACAAGCTATTTGGTTTACTGCTTCGAGCTAACACTTCATGCTAACATCTCTTGAAGTGAAATATTTATTAGGAAGATCTATATTTTTAAGATTCTATATTTGGCGGTACTATTCTTTTAGACTTTCCTTCAACGCAAGGTCACAGAACTGAAGGAATATTCCAAAGCAGCCCTAAAACATTCACATCTGTATCTTTGACTGACAGCTAATAAAAGGCTGGCTCATTAAGAAATTTAAGTAACCGCTTTAATCTTCTTAATTGTTTCATGAGTCTGTTTTACGTGGTTCAGTTCCAGGTTCGGCCGTTTAATTAATATAATGCAGAATGATAGATGGATACTGCAGAAACCAATTAGTGTGATTCGTTAGTATTCTTTCTTAGACCTTTACATTTTTAGGTTGCTAGTGGTTTGGCTTTATCGGTTCGGTTCTGTTGTTCAGTAGAGATAGCTATTGAGATAACTGTTGAGATAACTGCCGAGACACCTTTTGAGATAACTGGTGAAAAAAAAACTGTTTAGATAACTGTTAAGATAACTGTCTTAGGAACTGTTGAGATCATTGTCGAGATATATGACAACGTATGAGGCAACTGTTGAAACACTTGCTGTGATAACTATAAAGACAACCGTTGAAATAACTTTTGACATATGTCTTTAGATAAGTATTGAGATAACAGTTGAGACAGCTGTTTAAATAACTGTTCAGATAACTATATTGAGAAATCTTGAGATAACTGTTGAGGCAGCGGCAGAAGCATTTGTTAATGTAACATTTAAAGATAACTGTAGACACCGACTGTTGAGGTAACTGTACTGGCACATCTTGATATAACTTTTTGAGATTTCAGCGGTATGGTAACTTAACTGAACTACGCATTGTTAGTGCTTGTTAAAAGTGTAGGTCGCCGTTATTTAACTGTATATCCACGAGAACCACTGGCCCCAGTAAAGGTTAGAGGCGCAAAGTAAGAAGTTTAGCTTTTTTCCAAAATATGTAAAATATATTTGGATGTACAAGCCAAACTATTTAATTAAAAATGGATACTTGTAAAATTTAAACATCTTAGCAAGTCAGTTACAAAAAAATCAGTAAATATAATGTTTCGTCTTTAAATACATTCCGGTGTCAGGCCTCCTTTATTTGTTGTTAATGCCGACAAATTAAACAGGGAGCAATTAACCGAACACCCAGACGAGGGAGAGCTATACTATTTATTTGTACCAAGAATCAGATATATTCACTTTAATCAGCAGTCTCAGACGGGAAGATGTTATAAGATCGAAATTCCCTTTCCCGTAAATTTGGAGAGGACCACTTAAAGTTTTTTTTTCAATTACACTTCACGAAGTGTATAAATGTATAGAAAGATCCCATGTAGGCTTGACCTTTCATCTGTGTCTAGTAATATAAACGAAAATTATAATTTGAAGAAAAACTACATGATGTGTATCATTAAAATGTTTGTAAAGTATTTATATAGATCAAGTTTAACGCTCAAATATGATTTACAAGGAACATTATATGGTTTACATATATGAAAACAAATCTATGGAATGGTTAAAAATGTTTAAAATGGAATATTTTATGGTATATACATTTCACAAGGACCATTATATGGTATACAAATTTTACCAGGAGCATTATATGATAATTTTTATAAGGAACCTTATTTATTATTAAGATTTTACAAAGGACAGTATATGGTACACACATTTCACAAGGAAAATTATATGGTATACATAATTTACAAAAAAATTTATATTGTATTAAGATTTTACAAAGAACATTTTTATGGTATAGAAATTTTACATGATAAATTATATGGCATACAAATTTTACAAGGTATATTATATGACATACACATTTTACAAGGTACATTATATGGCATAAAAATTTTACAAGTTACATTACATAGCATACATATTTTACAAGGTACATTATATGGCATACACATTTTACAAGGTACATTATATGGCATACACATTTTACAAGGTACATAAAATGGTATACAAAAATGAACACAAATCTACACAGCTAATAGGACCTGGCTGTAGATAACAAGTTATACAAAAGCACAATAAAACTATTCAGGGTGTACATAATATGTTAGTTGAGAGGAATACATAGAGCCCATAGTATGCAAAAAGTTACACAGTTACACAGGTTATTTTCATATAAATTTGGCAGTGAATAACCCATGTAATATCAATAAGTAAATTACATGAAGTCAAAAATTTTATGATAAAATATGCCAACCGTTTGCGTCGCCGTAATAACCAATAAGCTATCTCAAGTGACGCTACAGATTTTACCCTTATTTGATTGTCACATCTAACGAACGTATTCAGTTTTGACTCCTAACCTATCGAACATGTACATGAAATACTGATTTAAAAATGTGGTTTTTAACTTTCTAAGGAACAGGTTAACGACAACCGACCAGTTTTCCTAATCAAAACATGTCGTATCGGTTTACCGGTATCGTTTGTTATATCGATATGATAAAACCCCCTAAAATGATAAGACCATTGTCATTACTATGATGCAGGTTTCAATTATTTTTATCCCAGTGTGCCTGCAGATCAAATTCCAATCACATAGCTCACTTGGATCCGGGTTTGCTGTAAACTAGGATCTTAATCTGGATGTAATATGCGTAGAACTGAAATAATAATATACGAAGCATATCCAAAATTAAATTATCACCTAAAAAGCTAGTCGAAGATACATTAAATGTTATTGTATCACCACTTATCTCTCATATTTTCATCTTCAGGTAACGTTTCGGAATAGAAAATCGTCAACACATTAATAAATGATAGAAAATCCTGTTGAATTTGTTTCACCCGTGATGGAATTAATTGCTAAAATCCCGGTCACAGATATCCTTGAGACTCGTTTTGCTGTCCTCCATCTAATCCTCTTCCCCTGATTTGTTTCTCTCGATTTTACGTCTGTCCTCCAAAAATAACAAAATCTGGCCATACCAGCAACACTTGACATTCTTTGAACGACAGAACAATTTTGTCCACCCAGCAGTTAGAGTACCCTCTCTATTCAAAGTACAGCAATTCAATTCTTTTTGAAATGTATGATTTTGACCGAAAAAGGCCATCAGGGCCGTCGCCTAATTGCAGTTCGTTAGAAAACACACCAAGCGAATGATTTGGCAAAGAGCGGTCTTGTCGTAAAGTGGTTGTTCGCAGACGATCCTAATGTATCAGCTTGTTTCGCGCCAAGAGCGGCCCTGTCGTAAAGTGGTCGTTCCAGACGACCCATGTGACGAAGCTTGTTTCACGACAATGGGGGTGTCACAAGCAATTATTGTCGCAAAGTAGAATTTCCCAACATATCGTTGGTAGCATAGCATGCCTGCTGTGCCGTAAAAAAGGCAACATTTCGTTTTAGGCAAAGAACACATTGTTTCAGAAAAGAAGCAAAATAATGTAAATAGAATATGTTTCCGTTCAAGAGAAGAAATAACGTACAAGAAATGTAACCATATCTTGACCTAAATATTTGTTATATTGATCTGAAGGCATTACACTCGCTTCTCAAGGACTTTGCTGAAGTATGAGGACCTTGGTGTGTGTTTTTAATATGTTTTCTTTTTTATAAATCCACCCCATATATAATATATGCGGCATTGCACTTCAGAAACAACCATATAATTTCGAGAAATTTCCATTGATACGAATGCATCGCCTTGTCTTCACGAAGATCTTGGTTGAAATAAATCAAATCTTTGGTTAGCAGCGTGGTTGGTCAATGGAACTCCTTTAGCTCACGAAAATTGTGACTATATTATAAACCGAGATCAGGGTAGACAAAGTGCATGTTTTTTTTGGCATGCTTGACATTTAGCATTCTTCGGTATTGGCCTAAATTTAGAAGTATAAGCGATATCTAAATATATATCTCAATTGTTTCTACCGTTTGGAACATAGTTGACACGGAAACAGCAAAAACGGAATAAAACTCGTTCTATCGTCCGTCCCAGTACCCGTGTCCCATGTTTTTTCCGGGAAAATTTTTCATACAAGTGAAGCAGTGTAAACCTTTCCAGGCCAGCTAATGGCGTCAGTAAATTGAAGGTGACGAGCGACAGATCATTGTCACGTCTTTGTGACGTCACTATTTTCTAACAAACACTAAACGCAGCCATATAGACATGGAAAGTGTACAATGGAGGAATGTACCGTCCAGCAGTGCCGGAAAGATGCCATCCACGGTCCATCAGAATAACTCACGCAAAAGAGTCGCAAAGTAAATCAGTTTTACATAATACATATAACTACTTTACACAAAATTGGCGGAATATCTGTTGACTACTTTAGGCAAAAAGAGCATTTAAAAGGAATATTCTTGAAAGAATTATCGCGAAAAAAAAAAACACGAGGACATGGGTTGTGGGACGGACTTTAAACACAATGTTCCTTTTTTCCCGCTGATTTGGGAATATGAAATAAATGTCATGGACAAAAGGACAAATATCAGGCACCCAGGACTGAAAGTATTCCTGGATACCCTCTCGCAGAAAAATGTGAATCAAGGTTTTATAATAGATTCTGTATATATTAAAAAGATGGTGTTTAAATGTTCTTAAATTCTACGACCGCCAGAAACTATGCCAGAACCTCAGATGATTACTTCATTATTAAGTCAGTATCTGATGGAATTCTGTCCGCTGTTGTCAATAACATAATTTTCAGCATAAAAACGTTCCATTGAAAGAATCAAATTATATTTTTTTCCTTTTCTGACGTTAACGCCAATTTCTTCCAATAACAACTAGATAAAACTGGTTTGGGTTAAGACCACTTACATTTTCGAAAAAAATATCAATAGCCGGACTGTAGGGACAGTTTTCCCCGAAGAATTCCAAATGCGTTATTTACGAGTCCAGTGACAGTCAAATGACGGAGTTTGCATGGAATCATTGCCACCTAACGTTCCTGGTCGCTTAACTCGCCCTCCTGGGTATAGGAACTATTGCCCCATTGTGAAATGGGTCAGAATTAGCAAACCAAAGCAGAAAAAAAGTCGCCGAGAGTTTCCAAAGGATAGCAGGTCATCAGCATGCGTGGGCTGCTCGAAACCAATTATTCCCTGAATTTCGTTTGAGAATATTTACTGGCAGCCTGGAAATTCATCATTATGTGCAAAATACATTTTAAACTCTCGCTTTCAGGGACTGAAATTTGAATATCTGCTGCGCTGACTTATTTTCTAAGTAATAACGGTCCTTTAAACGGAACTTGTGCTGAAAGTAAGGAGCTTTTTATTGACGGTAAGTTGAGCTTTTAACGCTTGGAACAACACTAAACACCCTTTGTTATAGCTGCATAGCTGTTATAACTTGAACTAGAGTAATATCTATAACATGCCTGACCTGTCACCTATTTTAAGACTTGTATGTAACTATAAAAAGTAAAAATATGGTGCGATTGGACTATTTTTAATCTTTTTCATACCAGCTGAGACATAAGGTGGAATTTTGTCAGCTTGCCTGGAAAATACAAAAAATTAAAAAACGCTTCAGTTCTTGAAATGTTGTATATTGATCATCACAAGTGTCACAGCGGAAAACATCTACCAAAGACCTAACCTTCATTAAAAAAATAAAAGTTTTGATCAACGGAAAATGTGTGTTGTGAATCTGCAGATCAATATTTTTGTTTGTATGGATTTAAATGACGACAACTGCCACTGGTGCTGCGTGAGGCCATGATTCGAAAAATCACTCATAGCCTCGTAACCCTGTACATAGGTAAACTAAACTGGAAAGTCTTGGTGTAATTATGGTCTATACCATTTTATAAAGTTAAAATATTTTTTGGTAATTTATGTAAAGTAAAATGTAAATGGCACCCAAAAAAGATGAAAAAAAACGAACCAAGGGGGTAGGCAAAGACAATAAATGAAAGATGAAAGTAATAGACGAAGCTGCTTGCAGATGTTATGAAACCGTTCTATTTTTCAAAGGACAAATAAGAATAGTTTTGCTTGAATCAAATGGTTCAAGTTAGCCCGTATTCGTCCTTTAATTACCTGGCACATTCACCCTCACAGATCACACTCAGAATCATGAAAATCATGAACACACATAAATTGCCTCCGCGAGAGGACACGCGTGCATCTCCGTTCGTGTGTGTGTGTGTTTGTTCGAAACTTTTAACCACGCATGCTCATGAATCTTTCAGGGCGTTTCGGGAATAGGGCAATGAAGAATAAATTAAAGTTTGGTGAGGATCCGTCTCATAATCCGGATTCAGGAACGTCACCAAAGAATGTTCACTAACGTAGAGTCACTTATATACGAACAAACCTAGAAATATTGGCCGGTTTCGCACGGTTTTGTAAGCATCGCAGAGGCCTGCTGTCCATTGAATGCAGATTTTTAGATTTTATTTTACATGATACACCTTTCACAGTTCCAGAAACTTTTACTGATATTATGCAAATCAGTTATGAATTAATATGTTAGAGCATTGGACTATGAGCCCCCGGTAAATGGAGAAATTTTGAAAGAACCTCACATATTCTTTCTAAAATCCAAACCACCGGTTATGACTCGTAGATAACTTCTATCCTTGTGCATCTTACCCCTTTAAACAAGGAGGCTTAACCATACCATATTTTTTTTGCTTTAATCTGCATTCAATATACACGGTCGGTTTTTAAAATACAAAAACATAAACGTGCTTTCGAACTTGGTGTCTCATATGAGAAAAAGTTATATCCTGAGTTCCTGTGTTCTGATAAACTCATGAAACAAGTTTGATAAAATCACGCAGTGGTATTGATTTCTCGGTAAGGACTGACTCGGCTATTGGCACCAGAAATGGTGTGTTCCACTTCAAAGAAACGTATAAGACGAAACTTACGCCTAGTCAGGTCCGAACTAATAGTCTTACCCCCGGGGGTTGTAATGAATGCTTATAAGCTGTTTATATTATCGGCGGCTGCCAAAGTACTTAAAGAAAGGGTTTCTGCGAAGCCTAAAAATTGCAGCCCCATTTTGTATGTATGAAAAACGGGCGCGATGGAAAAATTGTCCGCTGAAGCCCGTCGCCCCCCTGCCACGGTTATTTGGCTGATATAGGGCTCCCCGGCCCGTGTAATTAACTCTTGGACCCCCTGCCACGCCTACTTTTTTCCAATCGTCAGTGCCAGCGGAAAAAGCCACTGTCCTGTCACTGGCAGCCCGTGGCATACTGTCCCCTAGTGCTGTCAACGGTAAATCACTCCAGCACAGGCTTTAGTTCATCAACTACATTACTGTCATATTAATTCCAGCCTTACAGTTCACAGTCTCATTAAGATATCTGGTAAAAGAAATACAAACTTACTTCAACTGAATACAATGATTTTTTAAAAAAATTACAAAAATTTCTCTTGACTATCGCACGTTTATTTGTTGCACTATTGTCATAGTAATTATTACCAACGTGCGGAACAATGTATATTTCTGAAATAAAACTATTATCATCATTATTATTATCATTATTATTATTATCATCATCATTATTATTATCAATGTTATCTTTTACAGATATGTAGAGCTCCCCGATAATGCTAAGCCGGGCAGTTTTATTTTAATTTATCACAGGTAACCGTAACAGCAGTAGCCGTTTAGTGTAAGTTACGTGTCTATTCCCGTACGGGCTTGATCCTCATTAATAATGTATGAGAAATTCATCCTTTGCTTGTAAAGCGTACTACTCAATTCTCCAATATGTTTTTGATAAGCTGTGCATCCAGAGATGATGAACTTCTCATTATAATTGGTACATCTCCGTTTGATATAGACACCGCACGTCTATGATTAATGGAGACACGGAACGGCCCTGAACCGTCAGATATAAATAAATAACTATGCAGTGAGATATAGGGTTTTCTATTTAAAGGATTAGCTTATATAGGTATGTGTTAGTTGTACTAAGAAACGAAAGGTCGTATCGGACTTTAAAAGCAGCATTGCTCATTAGTTGAACTTTTATATTTTTGTCATGCTTTTACATCATCCCTCAGGCAATGACAAATATGGAGTCATTGGGCCTACGTGTTAGGAATTGATTGATGATACTGTTTCATTAATCTGCGTGAACAAATCCTAAATGGAAACAAAAATCATGTTATTGTATTAATTCCTGAATGTTTTACCCTAAGCTTACCATATCCTTCATCAAGTAAAACTAAAACTTACTCTCGGACAAATATGCAAATACCACTATATTAGGTACACCCTGGTTATGCTTTGGAGTGCGGAGTTTTACATTGTGCATCCAAATATGAAAGCCAGTCTTGGCCCTGTGCCAACCGCCTGATGGATAAATCCGGAAAACTTTGCTATAGCAAACGTGAAAGGAGTTATGATACGAATGCAGCGTATAACCACTGCCTGAATGGGATGTAAAATACTACAAGCTAATGGCTCACGGGATTGCCATTAAAGGGGTTCTTTAGTTGTCAAGAATCATGTTTGTGAACCCCATAAACTTGGCTTTGATAGTCTTGCATACATAATGTTTATGTTGTTCGTCATTTATGTTATTTGGCCTGAGTATGTATAAATTTATAATGAGCTTGCAACAGGTTTATGAATTTTAAATTTCAATTTCACCGGGGAAGGAATGAGGCTTGCATCTTTTTAAATATGTTGGCAATAAAGTGCACACTTTATTATATATCAATTACCCGTTTTAAGACACTGTTGAATATTTAAGTTTGATAAACAAATGAAAAACTGTATGTTTATTGAACACGTTATATTTTACTGTACATTTAACATGTTTATACCTTCTATATATTCGTCATTCGACTTAAGCCTATGCTTTAATAATTAAATATGATAAAACAAGTGCAAAATATTTGGTCTATAGAACACCTGCTTCTCTATACCTCGATCAAGTTTATACTTTATTGCATAGTAAGAATTCTTTTAAGCCGACAATGAAAATTCAGTCAAATGAGAAAAAAGCAGAAACTTTGATTAAAGAAACACATTATACTTTGAATCGCTAGTAATTGTAACAGTTTGAAAGACTATATTAATTATGAGCGTTGATTATGGTTGCTCCATTGATATGAAAAAAAAATCAACTGTACTTTCATAACGGAATTATGCTTCAGGAAATATAATTTGATGGCGGCAAAAATGACAGCAAAAAAAAAATATACCTTAGTATTATTAGCTTATTTTGAAATATGGTGATGTAAATGGCTAAATTACACCAGATTTATTTACAGTCTGAAACTGGAGCTTGGGACATATTAATTATCTGGCCTTATGTTAATCAATTGACAAGGCCTAATCTGTACGCAGTACCTCCGCTTTTTGTAATATAGTCTTGTTCAATCTACGAGAAACCCAATCCGACAGAGATGATGGCCTGCTCCCCGCATCCGTCACCCAGCATCCAGCATCTAACGACAGGTTTCTGCCGCATCAGTATCCCTCCCGGACAGATTCCCGGCGTCTGTAGTCTCCTTCAACCCACACTTACGTCACAATCAGCAAGGTTATATTTAAACAAATATTAATTTAATTTTGGGGCATTTAGTATAAAACACTCGGCTCCTATGGCCACTGAATAAAATTTGTTAGAAGAATTAGCTGTGTTTTATATACATAAATGGTTTGTAAAGGTTACAATAAACTACCAGATGATTTAGATTTCACTTTAAATTGCTACCTCTGTAACAAGATCTATATTTGGAAGACATTAAGACGAATCATTTCTTTTAACATCCTATGTGTGTCTTTTAAACCAGAATATTAAAAAAAGGAACATGTTTGGGGAAGCCTGAAAAAGGAAAATGGGTTCTAACAGTATATTTTTATACAGTTTGACGAGCTGTATTTTCATATATATTACAGCAAGGAATTGGGAGTATCGATCTTTACAACATTCAGAGTCGGGTTACTTAATGGTAGTAAATTGACAAGGATATATATATATATATATATATATATATATATATATATATATATATATATATATATATATATAACTCTGAAGAAAAACAACACTGTTAATTCACAACAGTCTGTTTCACGGGATGCGACCGGATCATCAGGTGAATGTGGTTTTATATATATATTGTTACGGAACCTAATAACAACAGATCACGTAATCGTGATCAGCACAAAATTTGTTACGGAGATTAAAAAATCAGATTCCAAAACACTAAGCAGCGTGAAATGTCTAGGGGAATGAATAAAGAAGTCTGATAAATATCTGGCACAACTGCAATTATCAGTAAGGTCCCAAACTGACGAGAAAGTGCTCGCTGGTATATTCCTTTCTGCCGGCTCTTAACACAGCCCCTAATTAATAGCTTCTCACCCGAAAATTCTAGAAATGGAAAATTCCCCAAAAAAACAATACACACGCACATGAACAGACCTGAAACATCTAGAACAAAGAACGCTGTGTCTCTACGTTTCAGACTCCACGCGGGAGCCAGCGCCCAACAAGCGAGGTTCCCATAGCAACGAACTATACCTGAGCTACACGAATCAGAATGTCAACAAACACATGCAACACTCCTGCGCACTATAAAAGAGACACCTGTAACAATATATATATATATATATATATATATATATATATATATGTATGTATATTTATATATAGGTCGAAGGTTTGTTGGTGGCACTGGCTTTCGGATGATGCTTTAAGGATGAAAACACAAGAATAACCTTTATATGTTGTTTATCAGCCTTCTTCGTATCAGGTTTTATATCAATAAGGTAGAAATAATCCAGAAGTGCTTACCTGTAGCTAAAACATTAGGGATTTTAATAAGATGTAACCATTTTACACTGACCCCGGGACCTCAACTCTGATGTTAACCGTCTTATCTACTTAGGCCTAGTTTTGTGCAATTTGGTGTATATGTGTTTATATATATATATATATATATATATATATATATATATATATATCTCAAATATTGATAATGTGAAAATACATCCGAATAAACAATGTGGCAATAGTTGTGTAATTGATGATGAAGCAATCATAAGGAACTGACCTTTGAACTACATTTAAATTGCAGTTAATACCATTATATACACTTTATTTTCATTATTGCAAGGTTTACCACAGATTGCTTATTACCTAAATAAAGCCTTGCGGTGTACACCAGATCGTACAAATTGTTCTATTTTATGGTACATTGATTTACGTCAGAGCCATTGGCAGTCATATCCGTCTACCTGAAAGGAAATCCCTCCTACTCTAAAGCTTATAACAGTTTTTTTAGAAGTGAAAACGAATCCTTTTACCAAAATGAAACTTCACCATTCCGATGTGTCCCGGTGTCAACCTGATTCTAAAAATGTTCAGAAATGTCCCGATGTTACACCGATCTCCTCCATTTTCCGATGTCATCAGGATGTTACTGTGTAGCGGGTCCTACCCCGATGTTAACCAGATGTCATATCGTGACATTTAGGGGAAGAGGACAACACCGGCGATGAGTATACAATATTTATCTATGTATCTGTCGTAAATCGAATATAGAGTTATCTTAATTCGTCTATTTTAACAAATATGAAATTAGGATCCCAACGAATGCAAACCTCCGCAATGTATGGGTCACTTATTTGGGATGCTCCCAAAAGGCGTCTGCATTTACTTATACGGCCTATATTCCGAGGTTCAGTGCATATGTGACTGTTCCTTTATGAATATTCACTTATGATGTTCCTGAATTCGGATCATGTGCCGGATCATGTAATCGATTCTTTATTGGCCCATTACGGATAAAAGCACTGACATCAATTCATTTACTGTATTTTTTTAATTTTCATGATTATATTTAGGTCACGCATTTACCAAATTGGTACCATATGTTTTATGCAAGGGAATTAGTCAGGCAATGTGGGAGAGCGCTATATATCAATATCAACGGAGTGGAAATAGGCATCCCATTAGGGTGCACGCTATTTTGAAGACAAAAACACGCTGATAATGGCGTGCGTCGGGGCAATGATCTCATAAAACATGCCAACCATTAGTGTACGACTGTGTACATATAGCATTGTTTATCCATTGCTGTTGTTTTGTTTTCTCTGGGGCAGGTCAGTGATATAAAAAGATAACTGTTTTTAGTCACTTTAGGGAAACGCACAAATATGTCTCATTCATTAACCTTTCTTATACATGTACTAGGTGAAAGCCTTTTCAAGATATACTTGTATACTTGCCTCATTGAAAACGGGGTTCACATATAACAATCCATTTGCCATTTGAAAATTATGTTATAATACATATATATATATATATATATATATATATTTATATATATATATATATATATATATATATATATATATATATATAAAATGTTTTCAACATTAAATTACGGCATGGCCACTACTCTTAATGGCCCTGTTTGCTGGGTGTCGCCACCAGATAAGCTAGGACAAGGCAAATAGGCCATTGATGATCTAATATATCGAATTGGAAAAAAAGGCTAATGAAATAAGCTTATGTCAGTTTGTTGAATGGTCCTAACCATATAAACTAGATTGGTTTAGTATTTGCAGTCTCAAGTCGCAGGTCTCCACTATTCACGGGGCTGAAAAAAAAAAGAAATGGGCACTACTTAAAACATAAATCATATATTTCAACAGAATGGATCCTTAAGATCAAGTCTGGGGTCACCAATGTTCAAACTCTATGCTTTTTCAAACTCTCTGAACATATACTTGACACAATTGGTGCGTCAGAGAATAAAAATACGGAGTGCTCGAATTCCTGGATTTCTTTAATTTCTGAAGATTTAACCTAGAATATGATGGTCAATGTCATTAGTTTCGAATTTGACACAGAATGTGGTTGAGAAAATGTTTATACCTTATTTGAAGAAAAAAATGTAATCACGTTCACAGGAAATCCAAGAGACGATGAGCTGTTGTTAAGCAGATTAAGACTAGATAAGCCAGACCAAGGTAGGTAGTTTTCAGACTCGTAAAGAACCTGGATGAAACAACTTTATATAAAATTTAAAGACATAATATGCAAAACTTCAGAAGTTATGGGGTTCACGATAGTTTGGCTTATTTCATCCTTGATATAAAACTCATGAATGAATATGGAGTGGTTCAAAGTCATTGCGTTCAAAAGAAATCACATAGACCACGACAACGCTACATGTCTCCCCTACGGTGGTAAGACATATTTTTGAAGTTTTTTATCACTGCCGGGAAAGCTGCTATTGGCCAAGAAAAAATTGTATCAAATGACCAATAAAACAGATCATCAAAGATATGTTGTTGGTTTTCAGCCATTTTAATCTAGAGATGTATAAGATGTCTTGAGAATAAGATGATTAAATGCCAACTTTAGTTTCATGTGGAAAATCTTGATTGTAAACATGATTATTTCGTGAAGGTCAAACGTCAGTGTATGTGCAGTTAAAATTTGCCTGACCTGCTATGGCCGACCATAATTAAAGTATATAAAGATTTTTTTTCTCTTGCTTTTATGCTGCTATTTTACGACAGATAAATATTCGTACAACAGAGACTTTAGAAATCCCAACAACAGACTTTCTACATATTGATTTTTGAAATTCACACTCCAATCCTAAGAATATTAAAAAGTAACGTTAACTCTTAACTTTCAATTGTGACCAGGTATTACCCATTTGTGCCACCTGTTGGTGGATTTTGAAACCATCATATAAATGCCCAATTCTCACTGAATATTTAATACGGGTGTGTCAGTTTACAAAAAGTAAAAGAATCACGAAACATCAATGATTAATATGCCAGTTGAGCAAATATATTAATACAGATCTTGTTTATCAAAATTTGACGAAAATAATATTTTTTTTTCAGCGTGTGTGTATGTGTGTCTGTCTGTGAACAATTTTAAGCTCCAGTGCATAGCTTTAATCACTTTAGCTCTTGGGTTTGAAAAGCTCTTGGTGGTATCTCAGAACTGTTTCAGTCCTAAGCGGATCATTGCACCAGTTAGCGAAAGCTGATTCAAAGATGTTGCAAAGCCCGGCCATGTTTGCATATAGTAGTATTTAATTGCTATGAGGTAATGGGATTTCCGGTGATATTCCGACAACTCAGACTGATTCTCTGCTCTGGGCACGCGACCTAATAATGCTATCTTGTTCAGTACGTGATACTAAATAAGCCGGGTCTTATTATGTGCTCACGTTGAATCATGACTGAAATAATGAGTTTTACACCGAATGCCGCACAAAAAAATGAAATGCAGAACATAAAACTGCCACATAAACCGAAAAGAGTCTGCCAACTACATATGTTATTATTATTTTACATTATTTTGAAATTATAAATAGCTCAAGCTTTTGTCAGGCTTTTGATGTATACATACACACTTTCCAATGCTATCTGCAATCTGCTGGATTCATGCTTCTGAAAGACAATAAGATGAACTTAATAATAATAATAGTAATGATCAATATTTTTACAGCGCCAATTATCAGATAGTTGGGCCAAACATGCTTAAATTCCTCACTGAAGGCTTGGGTTATTCATTTGCACAATAAAGTCCTTAATCCTGTGGTGTATAGGACTGCACGGGCAATCCGGTCTTTGCCGAGGGCAGTTCGGCTGTTTTCGGCAGATCATTAAAAAAAATCACTCAAAATGACGTGTACATAATTTATTCTCATATCGGCGAGGACACTGCGGATACAAAAACGTTTAAAATGATGTATGTAGCACATTATCGTTCGCAAGGCGGTTTCCGAGAACATTGCGAACAAAAGTTGACCAAATTCCTTTTATGAGTATAAGATACTTATCTTTCATGGGAGGCCTCTTATGGGTGAACAATATAAAAGATAAATGTTTGTACATTTGGAACTTAAAATACCCTATAAAGTCACAACTTTGGGAGTTAAAATCCAAAATAACAAATATTCTGCATGGTTTATGTATATTTTCTGTAGGTGTTACAGTTATGCTGTAATAAACATGACTATGGAGTGGGAGGTCCCTGACCATTCCAGAACCAAAAGGCTAAATGGTGAAGTCTATAAAGAACCGCCTTAATTTACTCAGTTACCTGGAAAACAGTTCATGACCTACTGAATGCTCCTGAAGTGCACTCCGCGCTTATAAAATCTGTAAGTCAGGAGGGTTGATAATGACACATCATTCTAAGTGTTCGGAAGCCATAATTCTCTATCATTAGATAAGGCCATCAAATGTGCATGTACCTGTCCTCTGAAATCATCAATGTGGACAATAAATTTTCCCATTATTTTTGTAAACGCCTCATGGTTTACAAGTACGCTGCCGCTTAACATAAACCAAATCAATCGTTAGATATATAGTAAACTTTCTCACAACGCCTACCATGTGCGAGAAAAATATCGTTTTAACTCAGCATATTTGTAAATCCCTGCATGTTTGTTGAATCTCTGACCGCATGAATACAGTCATGGCTTGCACGGATAACTGGACGATAGTTAACTTTTACGCGACGCAGGAAATGACTCGTTATTATTGAGACGGATTTTTTACTTTGGTTTGTTCACATGTATACTTTTGAGTTATTTAAGCACTCTTTACAGAAAAATTCTCTTTGAAAACTATTCAAGGAGAATGAAAACTAATTTCAAGAAGGGATGATAAAGCTTAACAATCCTTATTTGAATTAAAGGCACCGAATCCAACAACATCCATTAAATCCATGATCGGTAACTGTAATTAAGCATACTTAACTAACTGTTCAAACGTTTTATCAATGAACTTACTAGATGCATGCCGGAAAAGTTTGGTTTATTGGATGACATAGAGAAGCAACACTTTAAATTTAGATGAAATATGTGGCTTCTACCACCACCCCACGTCTTTCAAATACTAAAAGGAATGGTAATCTCCAGCTATTTAACCATAGGGCCGATCCAGGATTTTGGAAAGGGGAGGGTCACGCCCAGGAAGACCGAAAGAAAACCTAAAAACAGGTACTTTGGTCCAGGAAGGAGAGGGTCAGGGTCAAAATATTTCTTTTGAAACCCTAAAAAAGGTTGTTTTGGCTCAAGGGGGGGGGGGTACTCACCCCTTCTGGATCTGCCTTGCAACAAGAAAAATTCATCATTCCTCCTCAGAAGTGAATCTATTGGTGGTGCTGACCGATACTTTCCGCTTATTGATCGTTTTGTCCCTCGCAACATGTATCTCTTCGTCATATTCTGTCCACATAGATCGTCAGAAGCCTCCATGGGACCATTCAGAATTTCCTACACAAAATACCCAAGTTCTGTTGAGTCGAGTTGCCCTTGACTATCTGACTGGTTGAACCTTGTGCACATTGACAGGCACACAGCTGATTTCATCGCCAGCTTCAGTAAAATTTGCCCATTGGGTATTAAGTTACAAGTTCCAAAAGGTTAGCATCACCTCAGCTTAGACAATAATGTCATTAGCCGGTCGCCAAGTTAAACTAATAAATCCATGATTTGGGTCGGTGATGTTTGAATCAGTCCCATGAAGGTGCTGACCGATATTTGCACAAATTAACAGTTATAGATAGTTTTTTGTAGATGTTTTTCCGTATGAAGTCTGTTTTATAGTGTCCAACGTATAGAAGTTGTTATTATACTTGAATTTATAATGTGTCTACCTCTGATCAACTAGTTGATAATGCGCTATATTTCACGTGCTGAATTTAGTTCGTACCGCACAGAATAAAGTTCACGCCAGACGGTGCCCCTCAGATATCTCCTCAGAAGCCCACGAATCTGTCGTCTGGAGGGACTCCTGGTTAACAGGTACCGTGTTGCTTACTCATTAAAATATTGTTTCTTTTATTAAGGCAATTTTTAAGAACGGATATAAAAAATGAAAATAAAACAAAATTAATTAATAATATAACAGACGGCTGTAATCAGTTATATAATATTCAATACATAAGGCAAAAAAAAAAAAAAATAAAGGTATGGTTCTCAGGCACTTTTTTCAGCAATCAATGCGGTCGTTTTTTTTTACCTTTTTAGTATGTTTCGATAAATAATGTCATATGATTAGGGAAAAGCATGATAAATGATAATAACATAATTTGTTTGCTTAACAGGTAAAAGCACTAAAAACAAAGGAAATCTAAGCAAATTTGTTTCACTTATCTTCTTGAAGGATGAAAATCAAAGTAAATTTTTTATGCAGCCGGGGGGGGGGGTTAAAATTGACGCGGCGGTGGCAGACAACCATTCCTTTATTTGTTTGGGCCTAATTTAATGAATATACAAGTAATATATGATCACATCATTATTTTTATAATGAATTATGGATGTTTTGGGTATATCTAGCATCATCTAGCGTGAACAGTCCTTTCGTACATTAACCAATGCGTACGTGGAACGAAATACTAACGCGTGGTAACGAGATCCTATCGCGTGGGAACAAGATAAAGATATAATTCTGTATATCCTATACGAGCCCTATGCAAACAGAATTTAACCTGAAACAGTTAATGATAAGAATGTTCTCAGTAGAGCGCTAAACTCCGCCGACGCAAAACCCCCCGACTGGTTCCGCCTCTTGGTCCGGATCACTGCATATTCACTGCAAATAAACGCATGTGACAACTCAATCTCCGTGGCGGCGGTGATAGATCTAAAGCAGAGAAATCTGGATAAAACTGACATCTCTTATTTGATCAAATGACTATGTTCATCATCATTCAGTGAGTAGCACCAACAATAGAACATGGTCGTAATCTCATTTTAAAGATTTGAAGGGAATTGGTGAAGTGAATATAAAATGATAAAATTGATATTACATAGAAAATCAGCGACGAAGCCCTGCTGATGCTGCATTCACGTTGTCAAATCACTTGCAGGAAATAGAGATTGATTATAGCGCCCTACTAATGTCAGGAAAGTTCCCAACAATGAACCAATCCGAGCGTTATAATATCTGTAACTGCGGGGAAAGCATTGGTTTTAGTTGTGCATTAAAGAATTCCATCTTTTTACCTATGAAATTTTAAATTTACGCTCACAGGAGAGGATGGTAACTTGATATACCAGTGGATATCATTTAAAGCATTTATCATAACAGTAGAGTAAATTATATTCCCATCACTCATCCAACAGCTCCACGCTTCGGAATGCTGATCGTATTTCTTATCAGGGGGAATTAAAGAAGAGTCCACATTCGGCATGTGTTTAAAAGAATATCTGTGTTCTATAATATAGGAGACCTGCCTTGGGGTATTTAAGTAAAGGAAGGTCCATCAATTTCCAATTTTATATTTAAAAAAGTTTCCTAGCAAGATATTAATATGTTAAATCCGACCTTATCTTACAGGTCCGGTTTATTATATAATATACTGAAGAACACAATTCTTTTTCTATTTATTTAGATTTTGATGTACTAGTTTACCCTTTGGAAGTTCAAGGAACTTTATCGTTATAGTTGGAAAGTAATACCAAAGACCACTGTAGTTGACATATTGATGTGTGTAGTCAAGAAGAGTGTTTTAAGAAATGACTGATAGGTCATCGGGGAACAACACAATGAAGACGAGGATACAAAGTCATTTAACTTGTCTGCCAGTTTCTCTCGATCTCTCTCTCTGGCACTCTGAGTCTATAACTCTCTGTCTCTTGTTTTTTTCTTACTCTGTCTGTCTCCCTTTCTCTGTTTGTCTTTCTCTCTCCGCCTGTCTTCCTTTCCTTGTGTCCGTCTGTTTCTACCTCTCTGTCTGTCACTCTTCAAGTTTCTCTGCCTCGATCTCTCTCTGTGTCTTCCTGTCTGTTTCCAACTCTCTCTCTCTCTTTCTCTTTCTCTCTCTCTCTCTCTCTCTCTCTCTCTCTCTCTCTGCTTGCCTGTATGTTCTTTCTCTCTTTCCATTTGTACAATAAATGTCCATTTTAAAATGTATTTTAAACTTATGTCAAGTCAAGTCAGGATTTTTGGCCAGACAAATCTGAATACACGCGAGTGTACTCAGATACGCATGTCGATTCCTGCAGTTATTTAAATCTGCCTGTCTTTCAACTTTTTCAGATATCTCAAATACATAATGTTTAGCTTGACAAAGCGGTACTGACATTAAAGAACAGACGCTATATGGAAGTGGACAGTGACAAACAGAATCTGAACGTTCCGAAATCATCAATAAACATAGGAGTAGACCGTTTTCCAACACACTACCGACATCTGTTGGGGACCAGTGATAATAGTGTTGTAAGGAGGTGGTTATTTCGACAAAAATATCGTATTTTTTACATGTCAAATTATAAAGAGTGTCTTGCATGCATCTTTCTTCATTCAGCAAACCCCGCAAAGCTGACTCGTAGGGCCCTAACGCAGCAGACGACAATAATGTGCAGTGCGCATGCTTAGGATGAAATCTGTTTCTACGGCACTATGGGATTGCCGGTACTACTTGTCTCATTTGTAAAACTTTAAAAATAAAATTTGTAACGTTTCAAGAAAACGTTTTCTGTTAAGAATTCACATGCGTATGCTAGCAAAATATAAATTTATTCCATGCAGTCCTACATTAAAAACACCCTTGTTAATGTAAGTTTTCTTGAAATAATTCATACTTGAACGGACTACATTAGTTACCCTCTTCACTACGCCTACGCCATATGTGTATTAAGATGCCGCGGTGCTTTGTGGGGAGTCAGATTGTGAGGTCGCCCACAAATCCTAAACAGTCGAGTAGTCCTCTTGTGGGTCCGATTCTGCGTGGTGTAATGTTTGTAATAACTCGCTGACTATGAACATATTTGTGAAAATGAATATATACAATACTATGTATGAACTTAAACATTCATCTAATTAATAATAAAATTGAATTTCCTGAGTTTCTGAATAGTATTGAAAGTATACCATTGAAATAATCTTCTGACGTTCTTTTAGGTTTGTTTAAATGTAGGTCTTCTACCATTCGAGGTTTCACCAAAAGGGATTCTGTGAAGACTTTGCTAACAATAATATATAGGATACCAGTGTTACTTAATCTCCATGAGCGTACGAACACGTTATATTAGTTTTGTTTTCACCAAAAGATCCAATGGATAACTGCAGGTCGTCAAAGCAAAAAGTAACGAACGCAAGAAACAGAAAAGTCTAAAGATTCCGTTATTTTTGTGAATATTGCCTTTTCAGTGGAAGATAATAATAATTACTCACCCTACACGGCCTCATGAAATATATATATATAGTTTATCCTACGTCATATGTTCATGGTTACCTCTACAACGATAACTTTATAATGTGTTTGTATATTTAAGTAATAAGACAACCTATTTTTCAACTTAACACGTTTGCCATCCGGAGATAAACTAAAAGTGTTGTATTACTATTTTTGGACAAATGAAAACAATCACTGCCTCGTTTTAGAAACAAGAAATTGGTCTAATAACCCTGCCAAACAGTCACATAGTGCAATTACCAAAATGGTTAGGAAACTGTTACACTCAGCTGATATTGGCAGCGCGTATAAGTATATTTTATGTCAGTGCTGAACCAAATGTAAGCTTACATGTGTTGGTGTTTTCCGGTATAATAAATCTCGTTCAAAGTATGCAAAATAGCTCCTATGGTAGTTTAACATTAGTTGGCCTTTGCCTATCTACGGTTTTGTAAATAGATGTGTGTCACTGACAGTAATATTTCATTTTTTAAGATGGAAAAGATAGCGCTCTAGTGGATCACCGCCCTTACCGTTCCTTCAGCAATGATAAAGATGATATCAAGTGAATGTTTAACTATTAGGCCCAACGATTAAGAGGAATTCCGAGGAGCTAGAGATAATGAGCCAAGGCCTATAAACATTTAATTGATGCACTGATGGTAAAGGTAAAAATGCTTTAAATGATGATGAACCTTTTGGTCACGGCGTTGCACAACGGAACTCCATTGCTTTAGCCTATTAGATTCGCTTAAAAGTTCTTAACAACAGGTTAAATCTTCTTGATTATTCCTAGCCTATAAAACCTGAAAGCCAAAAGGTTTATTAACAACAACATATTCTGAATTCACTGTTACATTCGTTACCGATTCAACAGACAGAAAAAACAAGAGGCGCTGAATGTATTCTTTAAAATCCGACACAGAGGCACATTTCACTCATTACTGTCAAAGAGGATTCTTATTTCTTGGCTAAACTTGTAATACAACATCCCTGGTCACTTATAGTCTTCAAAGGCCTACAAAAACATTTACAATGCATTTTGACAATACAATGTTTAGGATGATGAGAGGCTTCAGTAGCAACAAGCAAGCTGAGTTGGAAGTTACACTTATGGGAAAAGAAAGTCCGAAGATATTATCAAGTTGAATTTGAGAATATATTTTTTCGTGGCACAGAATGGTAATTACCGTCCACCCATTACCTCATAACTTATATGTTTCTCCAAAGTCATGTGTCAAGGTTATCGTCCTAAAAATAACGTCGTTATGTGTTTGGTATATTTGAGGAAAAAAGGGATTAAGTTTCTTGGATCCTGATTTTATGGTTTCAGGACAAATGAAAATAATAACTACCTCCTTTAAGAATAAGAAACAAGGAAAAATCGCACCAATTAGTCACCACTATCACCATTATATAACAGTCAGAAGGTTACATAACCAACCTGGTTAACTTATTTCTGCTCAGGTGACAGTAACCGAAAGTTGATTTAAGTTCGGTAATGAATATTCCCACTTCTCTTGTTGTTTTCATAGTAAATATGCAAATAAGCAGTCACGGTGTCTTAACATCAGTTAACCATTAGCCGATTATAGTTGTGCAAGTTTGTCGATGTATATCGCTAACAGGATACCCCTTTACTTTCTAGCACTACCTTGTGGATGTTCCCCGGTTCGAATGTTGGAATCTCCATAGAACCTCGATCGAGAGAACCTCCTTGATTCACTCTTATTCCTAAAAGCCAGATATTCACTAATATTATCTGAAGAATTCGTGTTATTTCTGGCTCACACTCAATACATATTAATAAACTGTAGGTAATTCCTGCTACGAAAGGTCCTTATAATGCCTTTGTGACCGATGTATGACTGTTGTCATCTTCAAGCTGTATTAAAACACGGTACATCCGCCCATATTGACAAACGGAAGTTGAAAAGCCACTAGCTGCAAACCTCTTTTTCCATCTGTCTCAGACAGGCAAACATCTGCATGGAGAGGTATTTTTCATCATGTACCAATCCTTTTGGCTGATAAATTGCAGACATGACACAAAAACGAATTATTTACAGGCGGCGTTCCACCGACTCCCTATATTTTCTTATAAAAATGGTCTATAAATTTTATACGGTTTGGCATTAAGTCCCTCATCTCCTCTATTTTCCTGGGGTTTGTCAATGCACAATCGCGTTTCTGATAAAACAGGGTTACTACTGAAATATACAGTTCTTTATGCACGCAAGTGTGCGTGTAGGATGACATGTAAGATGGCAGAATCAAGTTTATACTGAGCAAAGTGTAACTGAAAGTTTGATATGATGGTAGGACGCGTCTTTTCCGGGGCAAATTGTTCTGCGGAAAGGAAACCCTGTACTAATGCCTTTCCGTTAGAAAGGTTAAAATTTAGTATTTCGATCCCTGGTCTGATTCGCCGGCAGATGTTGAATATGTTTGGATTATTTTTGGAATAAACACGTTATAAGCAAGTGGATATAAACAACACGAACAGCCTATGTACCATGGGATCGGCCTTTTCTGGACCTATTGTTATGAAAGGTTCAACTTAAAGGGATTATCTTTAGTTAATATAGGAATAGAACCAACCTGTAATGACCTCTCGGGTAAATCAAGACTCGTGCATAAAAATATGAAACCTAATAAGGCTTTTAATAACAACACCATTCAAGTACAACGATTACCGTTTTCTTCATTCAAGAGACCAACATTCCGAGGACCTAGCTATCCTTTATCTTATCTATAGCTAACATCTAATTGTCAAGAGGATTCGTTTACTATCTTGGCTTACCATATAAGATACGATACCCCTGTTACTTAGCCTTCAGAAGCATAAAAACGGATCAACTAAGAATTTGGGACCACAAGATCATATGTATGACCGCAGGTTGCCATAGCAACAAGCAAACGAAGTGAGAACATACACAAATGGTTACAGAACAGTCCAAAGGTTAAGTATCCCGTTGTTTTTGTGAATATTACCTTTTGATGGCGGATAATGATAATAACGCACTCTTACATGACCTCATTACTGACAAAACCGTTTCACCTAAGTGATATGTCTACGGTTAAAGCTTTCTAAAGATAACTGGTAATGTGTTTTGTATGGTTCAGTAATAGTATTTCCCATCTGAAAGAAATCTCTGCCTCGTTTTAGAAAAACAGAAAAAAATAGTTTACATCAATTATTCAACCCCGAAATGTTACAGTTACATTACCACAAGGGGTCACCCGTTCTACTCAGACGAAATTAGACGTATGTGAACGGTTATTTCATGTCAGTCGCAGATTACATTTAAAGGAAATTTTAAAACTGTACAAATTTATAATTAAGCGTTCCTCGTCAGCATCAAATGCGCCTTTTTCGGGTTAACTACATGTATATCAAGGTGTTATAGGCCAAGGTCACCAGAGACAGAGCCCTTATTATTTTTTGACTAAACCATTACAATCTGATCTCAAGTCAATGAAATAAATTTCATTTTCGTAGAAATATAACAGTGTTTGAAAACTTATACCACAGGTCTGTAATCTTGATATGAGTGGTGGACGAACTTCAATTATTTAATAATAGGCATAAAAGTGTTTTTTTAGCCTGTGATGATAACAAAACATCCAATGCAAAAAATAGGGGTCATCTGCACATTAACCTGGTCAGTCGTCACTAAGATATCAGCTAAAACAGAAAATGTAGATGTCTTGTTCCTGTCTCCGTGTAGATAATTCTATTACAACATCCTAATCCCGGTATATTCTTTTGCAAATTAAAGATTTTAGAAGCAAATTGAGGCCAAGGAAGAATAATATAGTGATTGTTTGAATGGCCTGATTCATACATCCTTTACTCGCCAGATGTCACTAGCATGTAATTCTAGCTGTTTTCGTCTATCGATCCAACTGTCTGTCAAAATAACTAAATCACAGTCTTGAAAACAGACATGATATACTTTTCGTTCGTACTAGGAAGCACGTAGCTCTGCGCTTGTTATTGACTTTACTTTCCAACATGAAATAAAAGTTTCTCTGATTTTATTCTCTATACATTTTATTAACATGTTTGAGGCACTGTCTGTTAAGTGAGGATTGTGTCCACACAATCAGAGTGCGAATCCAAGCTACTCGAATCCTAGTCGAGTCCTTGAGGTTAGAGTACAAACCCACCTTCTTCGAGACCGAGCCTTTAAGAGCTCGAGTCAAAGACGTCTTTATTAAAAGCATCTTGAAATTCGATTTTGAGATCATCTTGTTTCAGTGGAACCCCCCCCCCCACCCCCCAACGCAAATAATACCACCCCGAAATTACGACCACTTGGGTCAGTCCCCAAGGTGGTCGTAATCGTGGGGTTCCACTGAAATTGTAAGTAAGTTTAACCAAGATTCAGTTTCTTACATAGTCTAATCTTGTGTTTTAATATTCTGTCAATGCTTTGCGGATGTAATTGTGCATGCATGGTGAATTTTCTAATCTGAATACCAGGCCTCTCATGATTATGTTTTTTAGTAGACTTAAGATGTACATGGCCAGATTTCTCGAGTTGGGCCCTGACCTTTCCGAATACCAGTTCAAGCCTTGAACACTCGAGTCTAAGCCCGAGTCTGAACTAGAAACCTACTTTCTATCACTGAGTGAGAAGAAAGTATACCCAAAAGAAAATTCAGGTTTATTAGGCACGTGGCCAGGATAATCCAACCGTCACAATCTATCCTTAAGACATTAGCAGGAATCTCTGTGCTTCTTTTTAGAGTTTTCCATTTTGACTTTTAGCTTCTTTGGAACCAGGTTCGTTCCATCCTAAGACCCATGCAAGTTAATTGTTTTGTGGATGTATATGTGACACATACCCCAGTGCTAATAAACACACCGAAACCAAGCAAAACAAGTAGATATATATATAAATAAAAAAGGGACACTAAATTTCTGGCTTAACGACTTTTAACAATACCACATTTCGCGAACGTTTATACAAGTCTTAATAATTCTCAAATGTATATTTCTTAAATAGTTTAAATTTATTTGACTGCTTTAAGAGACAAAAATATATTTCACGTACAATCGAAACGCTAGATTTTAGCAGTTTCCACATTTTGTTTTCAATATAGTTCCTGAACATGGTCCTTTGTTTTTTGGGTATGTTATTTTAAGGGACGTTTAATTCCGTTAGATTGTATCCCTCATAAGGTATAATCACCAGGGAATAACTTACGGTTTTAACATCCGTAAGACTTGTTACAATCCCCAGTATAAATGATTTTGTGGATTTTTTTTTTACCTACGTACCCATGCAGAGTTCAGTCAGAACAGCATTGTACCATGTATTGTTATATTATAACAAAAAATTACAATAGATATGCTTATTTTAAAATTGGACTTTTTAATAGGAAGAGTTGCGTGAAAAAATACAAAAAAAGTTTGTAATCGTGCAGGACATTGATGTTAATGTTTTCCAGACTGAAGTTGAGATTTTTAAAAAATAAACACTTTCTTATACATTCATATTGTGATATTCCTCATATTTCAGAACATCAACCAATCAAAGTATTACAAAAACTCATTTGTAATTTTCTGTTTTTACATTTATCATATTTTGTATGGTTTTATCCTTATGGCTTTAGTCCTTTGAGTAAGTGGCCCATTTGCCCCATATATAAAACTGATCTGCTTAAGACCTACTGTGTACTGTCTTACAAAATTCAGTTTGTCAGGTGATGTCGTAAAACCCCTAGGTGGCAGTTGATTCATGGGGTCACGTGACTACGATCAGGTCTTACTGATTCGATTCCATTTGGTCCCCAGACGATCATTTGAACTTTTTACACTAAGCCCTTCACTCAGTGATCGATTCAGATTACAGTGTTAATTTGTCTCCTGACATTACAGCAGATACAATAGTTAATATTTTCCCTACTGTGTACGCGATGTGGTGTTTTCTGGCATGTAGCGTATTGGCGTTGGTTCGATACGGTCTCAGAGTATGATATCATTTAGAATCGGGATAACTTTGTTTGCAGAGGTGATTCGTGTTGTAAAGTGTTTAAAAAAACGAAAGTTTACCATATTCACCCACAAAGCTGGACTACATGAATTTTTGTAAGTGTATCTCCACCATCCTGTTATAACGAAGTACCAAAGTTCTGTTCCGTCTTCCACATTTATTAATAATTTATTTTGCAAGATGTATAATTCACGCTTATTGATCATCTATTCAAATACCATAATAAAAATGTAATAATTCACATTTATTAATCATCTATTCTAAAACCATAATATAGATGTATAATTCACCCATCTTAATCATCTATTCAAATACCATAACATAGGTGTATAATTCACGCTTATTGACCATCTATTCAAATACCATAACATAACATAAATGTCGCTTATTATTATTATCCCGCTATTATTATCACTTCGGTAAAAAATATTGAACATTGGCAAAACCAAGATTACGGAACAAAACCTTATGAGAAAGGTGTTTTACATTTGCTGCAAAACAGCTGTTGAACAAAAAGCAATACATAAGCACAAACTCTTTTCTGTTTCAAGAAGTTACTTAAATTTAAAACCTATTTTATAAGCTCCATTTTGAACCTACACATTAGCTGTAATATTAGCTGTATAATAGATGTGCCCAAGAGAATTTATATATTTTTTAAACGATTTCAATCTATTTTTTCTCTATCAGATTCCTTAATTCTTAGTTGTATTATTCACTCTTGTCTTCTCAGACGTTTTAAATCAGCTATATGTTTTATGTTTATTATTATATAAGAATTGTACATTCACGTTGTAAAGCACTTTATATCACTTAGGGTGTAAAGTGTGCTATATAAATATGGTATAATGATAATAATAATAATAATAATAAGGAAATACAAGTAATGAAAATAATAAAATATATTTACATATAAGACAATAAACATATATAAATAAGTTCCCCACTAGAATAAAAAAAAAATAATCTATTTATGACATCTAAATCATTAACTGCAACAGATATTGCGGTTTTCTTCGAACTTCAAATCTCAGACAAGAGAGTTATTTACACTACCTATGACAATTTACATTCTGTTGAAGAGAATTACCTTTTTATATTCTGAACTTACCTAGGCAATGGTCTTTCGGGTGCACTAGGGTGTGAAGTTCACTTTGGCGATGGATGGTTATGTCACGTGTGGCTTATAATCCGGTGTCGTCGGGAGAAGGGGGCGCAAGTTGACTCCATTCATCAGAAGCTGGGAGATGAACATTTCCATCTGTCGGAAGCGATTATTTTTCCATCCTTTACTTAAAGTAGCTATTAATAGGGATGTCAGGTTGTGTCTGAGAAAATGTCTGCACAGGAGAACTCGGCCGACGGAAGCTTAGCTCGAAAATCCATCATCTGTGTTTATCGTCAAGATATTATTCATCAGGAAGCAACTAATATTCGACAAAAAGCCGGATGGGGATCTCATTATGGGTCCGGTTAACTCTAATAGCCACCGTGTCCGCAAATAAAAAAAAATATTGGGTACTTCACGGTAGAAGGTAGGATATATTACGGTAATGATTGCCGCTGACATCAATAACAATATAACATTTGTTTTTCCATTTTCCGGGTCTATCCAGTGTGACATGAACGGGAACGTAATGATAAGTCGTTGACAAAAAATGACACTGATACAAGCTCAGTAGTGTGTTTTATAGGTAAAACCAACTGCTGGGACTGTTGCGCTTTTTATAACAGCTAAACAAACATTCGCCACCAGAGGTCTCCCCATTACGCCCAGCATCCCCCTGTCACAACATGTGACCGTATGTATGTACGTATGTATATATGGAAATGGTAAACACAGAAAAGTCGGTTCACTGAAGGTGGGAAACAAACCAACGATCTTCCGATTCCCTTAACCGAGTGCCTTAACCACTTGGCTACTCCAGATTCCCTCCCCCTCTGTGTATTTGCACACTTTTATAGAAACCAGCGAGGTGACGTCACGGTAGTGACGTCATAGTCTCAACCACTACATGTGCCGGCACGGCGACTCTGCATGCAGCACAGAGAACTATTATGGTTTGCCTTTAATGGTGTACGGCATATATTATATATACATGTATGAATAGCCATGCTGGTCCATTGTATATATATTGAAATGGTTAACACAGAAAAGGTGATGCCTGGGGTTGACGTGATTATGATGAAATATTGAAACACAATGGTAGATGAAGTCTATAACACCAGCATCTGTGGCTCAGGGGTGAAGCGCAGAATTCAAAGCCGGGAGATCGTGAGTTTGAATCCCAGCCGAGGGCGGTGATATTTTTTACGGTCGGCCCCAGCCCAGGGTGAGCGCTCTGCAGGCTTAATGGGGATACTGTGCCCATCAGTGGTGTTTCACTCACAAACGAGTGCGCCTTTCGGGGGTTCCTTGGTGTTATGACCCAGTCATTGGGATGACACACACCCAGGGCCCGCAAGAGTGGTATACCGAACCTAGCTGACGCCAGGAAAAATCGGATATAACCCCCTGTCACGTAGTCCGGAACCGGAACGGAAATCTGCAGATGTAGATATACTTAGTTAAGCAAAGCATTAAAAAATGGAGTCGGTTACCTCCACCAAAAAATCTTTAATAAAGTCTAAAATGCCAAAAATGGAGGCGGTTACCTCAACCAAAAATATCTAAAAAAAAGGGCCAAAATGAATGTATTTAATTACTATGGTTAGCTTTACATTCGCGAGGTTATATATATTTATTATTAATACATTTTCATTCGCGATTTTTTCTCGATATATATAGTGACTTACACAGTGTACATAACCATTTTCGAATCAATTCCCTAATATGTACCCAAAATTTTAACAATTGCACGAGGCGCCCAGGGAATATCTAACAGGTGAAAATTCTTCAGGCAATTGTAGCGTAGCAAATATGCAAATGTAATGATATTATTTGTATAATCAATGTCTGAAAAACGGGTAACAAATTGTATGCTAATATTGACTCTACCAGCACAATATACGTGAGATGCCATTGAAGCTATAGAATAAATTACTGTTCATCAGAGCGCGTCTGGCGTCTTATTCACGATGATTTTATTTTTGTGATAATTTCTTCTTCGCGAACATCGCAAATTTGAAATCCAACAACAGTATTAAATAACAATGGAAGTCAATATTACAGAGTTCACAAAGAAAGAAAAAAATATATAAGAAGAGAAAAAACGAGTTTACATAAGGTAACCTAATTTTGCAGAAAGCCTTTAATATATTAATTACTCAGACATATTAGGTGTTTCATTATAGTAAGGAACGCCTATCCCTGTTACTGTGCATTATGTGCCAGACGGGTAGATATCCAATTTCCCTCGGTGTGCTTCCTAGTAATGCAGGTACTGAGAAACCAATATTCAGTGTTTTTTTCTATATTCGTAGGACTGCCAGTCAAACGACTGCTGGAATGTATCGCAAATGGTCGGCCTTATATTCTGGATACAAGATAATATCCAGATCATAAAAGAGCTAGGAATTTGTCGATAAACGAATCAGCAATGCCCGTTGTAGCTTTTTCACATTTGCTCTGTTTACTTACCGGGTAAGGGGTGATCTCAAACCGATTTCAGATTACCCCCGGGAATAACTTGATAACTCGAAATCGATTTAATCTACCCCAATAATAAATTGGACTTCATTACACATTTTATACGAGCAAAAGTTATACAAAGATTCAACCTTATTATAGAAAATCAGAAGAAACAAAAGAGAGAGAGAGAAGATATATAAAGATTAAACCTAAGGAATATAAAAGGTATGGTTCTCAGGCACCCCCGGGTCAATTTTAACCACCCGCATCAACAATTTTTATTTTGATTTTCGTCTCTCAAGAAGATAAAATAATACAATTTTGGTAAGGTTTCCTTAGTTATGCAGTGCTTTTACCTGTTTAGCAAAAAATATGTTATTATCATGCTTTTCCCTGATCATATGTAATTTATTTCGAAACATAAAAAAGTTAATAAATAAAAAAAATAATTTTCCGCCCTCACTCATGTTTAATAAAAAGCGCCTGAGAACCATACCTTTCTTTTGGCCTAATTTAAGAAATTCGGGGAAAAGAAATAACAACAATTATTAGGATGAAAACATAAAGGAACATATTTTGAGGGTTAATCTGAAATTAAAGGAGGTATGATGATACTGGGTTCAGGTCAGACCCAACGGTAACATGATATTAATTTCAAGGTACCCCCAGTTAATATGTACGAAATATATTCAAGTTACCTGAAGTCATCTGAAGCGAGAGTATTCCAAATTCGCTTAACCGTGATGGTTCCATCATTAAAGAATTTTGTTTGGAGGTCATATCGTAAATAACTTCAAAGAGGGAATTGGTTTCATCGTCAATTTAAAACTACAATTCTTATAAGTCAGGTCATATACTTCGGCTGAAAACAATGAAAAGGGGTCTTAAACCCTGTGTACAGGCGCTCTGTTGCCTCATACTACATACGCGTGCCATCTAGAAAACACATCGACATAATCAAGACAGCAGGCAAAACGAGCTTTGTCGGGCATGCATTCATATGTCTACAGACATGTAACAAATATCTGGTAGAAAATCGTCGTTCCAATCTCCAAAAATACACATAAGGATAAACATTATATGACGGACGGGGATCCGTCGTAAAAATGAGGAATACTACAATCGTACTTCTGCGTCTCCATACACCTGCCATTTGGCCTTTTTACGCCATACCTTAACATGACATACAGTCACAATGGTATAGCTATACTACAACCAATGACTGCAAAGCCCGCTCCAGGATATAATCAAAACGACTGCTACAGACCCAAATTGCAATCCCTTTGAATTTCACGCTCCTTCACATTGTAAGGGATAGAGGAAATTGGGTCCTCTTGTTTGTAAACGTTTTTATCGATCTTCGGACCGCCGAGCGTTTGATATATGTTCTCTGCAGGGTATTTCTTTTATTCCAATACTGTGATGTGGTTTTCTGGGATATTTAGACTGGTAACATTTCATCGGAACGGTCCCTGTATACTTACTCTCATCTTGTTTATATGCACCTTTTCAAGAACGCATACGTCATTAATGTATTTATTATTATAAATGTGCTGGTGTCCTTACTGAAAGTGATAAGGTTTCAAGTATTTAAACTCATTCCATATATTTGGTCTCAGAGTTCGTAAAAAAATCATTTTTATTTTGTGTGACGTTACCTGTAATTTTTTATGTGTTAAAAAGCCTCTTTTTCTTAACAAAAGTTTTTATTTTTATTGTGAATGAAGACGGGACTATACTTAAAAAATACGACAAACCTTGGTCTCATGAACATCTTCTGAGTTTACTATTCCTGCTTTTCGAAGCCATCTTTTGAAGGGTTTGGAATTTTCTCTTAATTAGCCCTGCTCTCAGTTAGCAGTTTAATTTTTAGATAGACCGGCGTCGCTTACGTAATGTAAAAAAATCAATATTATTTTATACCACACCGTATGCAGGTATATATTTATTATTTAGATGAGCATACAACATGACCGAATTATACCCGACATGGTTTGAGAGAAGTGTTACCAAAATTTTAAGAATTGTAACAACCCTATCACTGAAAAGTTTTGCTTGTTGGGTTTTTCTTGGTTTTAAGAGCGAAGGGGGAGATCTTTCTTCTCTGCATGTGAGGACAAAAGGAAAAATGTCTTATGCATTCAGTTTCTGTCAATGTCTGGCTTATAACCATCTATGATATTTTATACCAGAAGGTTGTCTTTTGGGAGGTAATGATGGACATCAGAACGACATTTGACTCAAAATGCAAAGCTATAAACAGCATCCCAATTTATCTTTAACAGACTTCTGGGTAAAAACTTTAAACGTAACTAATTTATAAAACACGAGGGTTTCTGCCTAACGTGGGTACCGTGGTGTGTTTTCCTGCTCTGCAGGACAGTCCATGTAGAGTAACCCTGAACCATTTCGTGAGCGAAAATTTCACTGTTTAGATCATATGTCGTCTGCAACACCGCCGATATTCCCATGGTGATGTGAAATTGACAAGTCGAATTAAAATGGTTAAGCTTTGGCCGCACAAGGTTTTACAAAACATGTCTCGTAGGTAAAGGGGGCCAAGGTTATATCAAAGACTGAGAAAATGATTTGCGACCGGGTGTTCTGGGAGAACAATCGAAATTAGAGCTATAATGTGACAACTTTTACTTCAATTTTAATGCAATGTCGGTGTAATTTTGCAATTGTAAATATCATATTTTAAATTAACATTTTCCTTGTATATGGATGGATGGTATCGTGATTAATTGGCACAGCATCAAATATTTGAAACTTCGTCCCCTAACCTTGGTCGATAGTGGGAACAACTCTTAGAAAAATATTTAGAAACGAAAGGCCAAAAATGTAAAGGGTATGGTTCACAGGCACCGTCAACATTAACCCCCGCATCAGAAATTTTGATTTTGATTTTCATCTTTCATCATTTCTCTTTTCTGAAAAGATAAAATAATACAATTTTGATCAGATTCCGATAAGCAGGCCTGTTTTAACAGATTTTTCTTTGCTAAACAGGAAAGTTATTTTTACTCTTTTCCCTGATCATGTGACTTTTTCATCGAAACATACAAAACATGGTAAAAAATAAAATATAACCCGCAAGTACTGGTTTCTGAAAAAGAGCCTGAGGACCATACCTTTTTTGGGCCTGATAATGTCATGTTTTTTCACTATACTACATGATAGTATTAATCACAGAATCTTGTACTGCGTCACATGAGTCTTGCACAATTAAGACTTAGCTGATCCTTAAATGTTTCTTTCAGTTAATGGGAGAACCGGTTACATCGGGAGCATAATGCGGCATATATATTCAATGGACTCCACTCTACACATGTATGAAAAAACCTGCTAAGACTGCGTTAAGTCTGCGTTAAGTGCTTTTACTGCCACTAAACCTCTCTGTGGCTTCAATTGCGTGCTATATACAATGCTTTCATCGACAAACAAATATGTTTCAGTCCTTAAATGTATTGCAAGATGAAATGTTTCCATGGAGACCGAAACAATGGGTTCTTGGTTTGATGGATATACATCAACACGTCCTATTATTTTGTCGATTCTTGCAGTTATAGCGAGCTGGGAAATGATCGTACACCCATTACCTTTAACGAAAACTCACACATGGCCGATTTTGAACACGATTTGTGACGACGTTAACTGAACATTCGAAACCACATCGGGAAACATTGGATAACATTATGACGAAATCGGGAAGTCAAACATGATAAAAGTACTGTCGGGAATTCATGGTGGCATCCCTGTGGCTCTCGCTAAGCCCACTTTCTTTTTCATCTTTTTCGCGTTTTAATTTATTGTAATTGACTTCAGAAAAAATCAAATAATACGTATTAATGACCAAATGCTTGCCGAAAGAGACAAGTTTTTTAATTGGTTTTAAATGATGTAAGAGTCGGAGATTTTCTAAGTGTAGTAGGAAACGAATTTCAGACTCATGGGGCTATGAAATGTTTTCCGACATTTATATTACACTTTGGTACTTTGAGAAGCTTTCCGCCAACCGAACACAGCGTTGACGCGAAGGCCGATAGGTTATTAATTTTTCAGACAAATATGATAGAAGTGAGCCATCGAAATGGGGGTAAAAAAATAAGGATTCTATACTGTACCAATTACGGGGAGCCAATGAAGCTGTGTGGGCAGCGGTGTGACACGGTCAGTCTTTCACTTTTAAGAATAAGGCATAATACTGGACCATCTGCAGATGGTCTTTCAAGATTTTTCTTGATGTCTTACGACATTTCATGATTTTGTCATTTCGTCTTGGTGTGCCCTCTGCTGACCTCTCAAAGCCACGCCAACTTTCCGTTTCCTTGTTTTACGTCATCGGGACACATGGGGGCGTCACATCGGGACACATTCATTTAATACCCGACTATATGAGTTACAAAGCCTCTCAAAGTATTATAACTTCAATATTGACATATAGGGATAGAGTAAAAACTTACTTTTTATTCTTCGTTTAACTTTGTACATTTGCCTTGTATTGTATTCGATAAATGTTTCCAAATAGAGAACAGCCTAACTGGAGAAACCGGCAACTTTATTTATCGCAGCCGAATAACAGCGCCTAAAAAAAATAGAAAAGCATGATACTCTAAATTGTGTCGCATTCCCCACCTTAACAAGACATATTGATATGAGCACATTTAACAAATAATGTCTCAATATTGATCTGGTTTATAGATCATAAAATTATTTATAAAATTATATAAACTGAGTCAAGAAAAGAAACCGGAAACAATCAGTTTCATTTCCACATTCAACTGCGATGCTATTGGCTAATTATAAAAAAATAACTTGCTAAAGATCGGAAAAAGGCAATGGACTTATATATTTATTTATTGCCAAAGCAGATATTTTTCAAACCCAACAGTAAGCGGGAACATTCTTGAAACTGTAAATTGTGTTAAAAGGAATCCATTTTAACAATGTATTACGTAGAAAATGAAGATGACATTGTCAGCATGTGTTGTGCCCTTGAGGACTGGGCCAGCATATTAACGGACTCGGTAATTTGATTACTTCGTGGTTATTGTTTCGTCGCCTCGTTCAGGGTGACTGTTGTTTCTATGAGTTCTTGTTCTGCATATTAATCATTGAACTTACCGGATTTTTTTGTCACTAGAAGCATATTGCCATTGACTGTACGCGATATTTTCTTATGTATTATGATATAGATAACCATAAGATAAAATGAAATGTCAAGAATAAATTGGCTTTGATTTGAGAGTGAATCTACGAAGTTATATGGATATGTGGTAAAATGTTGGCAATGACGCGGCGCTGAGAAAGCGTTTACCCATCCACTCTTAACAACGCAGGTCATACCGGTTCAGCCACACGAGCGCCATGCAGTTTCCGGTTAAGGAAGACACCATGGTAGGTCACATCAAGGAGAGACACCTTTATGTTGATTACCTTGAATATCAGTTACCTCCGCAAGGAGGGTATGCTTTCATCCCCGTTGGTGCTTGTGTATGTGTGTGTGTTTATGTGTTTGTTCACAACTCCCGCAATCTTGAACGGTATCTCATGACATTTTCATGACTCGGGAATGGGCCAATGCAGAATCGATTAGATTTCGGTGTGGATCCATATGTAAAGTCACTTATTCTAAACTTGGCAACATGGACCGAATAAGTGAATACAAACACGGTTTGGGAAGCATCCTACATAAAGGATCTCCCCACACACACATGGCGGAGGCTTGCATTGCTTAGAATGCAGAATTTTAGTTTCGCTTATATGACTGCGTGTGCTGTTATTAAGTAATATTGCCGTACATGTAAATACAATCTAATGGTACCAGATTGTGATGTTTAAGTTGTTTGCAGCTGATTGTGAATCTTAAATTTTTGCTTAGAATTCGATAAAAGGCGTAAAAAAAACAAGAAACTGTTCCATATGTTAAAATCTACGGATATATTTCAGTTTCAAAAGAGACATGATGCAATGTTTTGTATCACACGGGTCACTGGACAGGCCTGTGAATTTACCTATAAAGAAAGAATGTATATATAGCTGGAGTAGCTATCCTCAGTGCGTCAACGGAAAAAAGTACACATGGAACATATATATAAAATGGGAAATACGACTTCAATTAACACGTCATTCAATCGATATATATTTACCTAATCCTGCCAAAGGCGACTAATATACATAGATAACATGAGGGCCACGCCTTTTATCAACCTGCCTCTCAATCGATATTTACCAAAAGCTGTCAAAGGCGGCGATATAATCATTCTTTTGTTCAGCACTGAAGCTCCAATCCGATACCTCGACTATAGCAGACCGGCCGCGTCTGATTATATAACGATCCCCCCCAGTTATTGACTCCCGTGTGTCGATGAATAGACATTATACCCTTTGCTAGTCATCCTCCTTGTATAAGTAGCTATCATCCTGGAGCAGTCATGGTGTTTTTATATATGGATGGTGCCGGTTCTTCTTTCTTATCTTATCAAATATAATATCGAATTTTTTATCACTGGGTACATTTTGTTTCGAGAAACTCGTGCTCCATGTTTATAATATGAAGCGAAATTAACATAGATTAACCTTTTCATGCCGCATGCGTTTCTATAAAGTTGGGGATGCTAAAATCACTATATATTGCACTAGTTTTTTTATTCTGACAATATGTTGGCATGAAATAATATATATTTAAATATAGGGAATTCATTTTTTCAATCACACCCGCTTGAAATGCCAAACAAACACGTTTAACCAAAAAACTTGGATCACATTTAGGTTATCGTAAACAGAATCCTTGCACGGAAAGGGTGTAATCAAGGTAGGCCATCTAGGGAGCCACATACTTAAAATAACTTAAGCAGACAAAATATAAAAAGGGCATTTAAAGATACGCCTACTGTACTTTTTAGTCCCGACGCCTTCTCATTTAAATGCAATGGGATTTGAAAAAGAGACGGAGTGGTAAAAACCGTCACATGGGTATTTGGCAAATTCTCAGGGTCTTTTAAAACCGGGGCTGGATTTAAAAAGAGGCTTTATTAGAAATTTGTTTGCCGCATCTTTTGTCCTGGTGAAAGACGAAAGAAAATCTTAATGCCATCGCATTGATACGGCCCCACCACGGCACGCTTATATTATCCCCGCCCAGACTGAATAATAAAGGACGATGCAGACTTTGCTTAGAAACCGGAGAATTTTCTATCCAGGGTAGTCAGGGAAATAATAAAGACGCAAAAAGCTTTTCCATTCCCTGTTCGACTCCCTTAAATTCATCCTAGTTAATAAATCATGAAGTTTGTCATTCGGGAAATCAATACGTTCATTGTAACTCTTATGAAAAATTAATAAAAATATATATTTAAGACAGCCTTGTTTTTTTAATAAACTGAGATTACGCTACCCCAAATTGATTCAATGCTTATTGTTGGTATATCGACATTTTAATTTGTCTCACAACAATTGTTTTCTCTAAACAGCTGCCCGACTTTAGCTAACATACATTAATATAATGTATGTACATTATTATAAGGAAGCTAATATCTTTACAAATTACACTGGGAATGTTCATTTCTTCCTGGAATGCATCTGGTTAATTAAAATGTATGTTGTAACAATAGGCTTGTGCATTTATGTTTCAAAGCCGCTGCGCTTAACATTTTTATCTCAAGACATAAAACATATTATAGCAAATTAAAATAAAAGATATTTTCTTTCACTTAATTCTCCCTTTTTACTGATCATTTCTCCTATTTCTTTATATCTTCCCGGATATTTTGTACAGTAGAGTATTAAACTAATGTACGTGCTTTTAGGAAAGTGTTTATTTTTAGTACCGGTTTCTTGTACAAGTAAGAGTAGAACAGAAGAATGTCAACCACCGTTTATGATTGAGAAATCTATCAATGCCACAAAGATATGTCAGTGCCGAACTACAGCATATAAAAGTGATATATGCAACACCAGTAAACGACAAAACAGTTTCCGGAGCCTGGAGAGACACGGCTGCGACCAAGCGCGGTGGGGATAGCTTTCAGCGACCAGATGGTCGAAGCGATAGCGATGAATAATGGTCTCGCCGGTTTCCAGCTCGCCTAGGGCCAGATTAGTTTGGTGGGACACGGATCCCAGTCACCACTAACACTTGTGTATGACCTCCGGAAAGATTTAAAATACTGTCAACCTGTCGATCCGGATATCCTCTCCTTATTAAAAGACAGTCCACGTAAACTAGGAACTCAACTGAAGTTCATCACAGTTTTACGACATCACCGGTTTCCGATATCAAATTAACGGCAACTTGTCTCACGTTGCTTTTGTGTGCTTGATAGACGTTTGGGCTCAATGTCCTGTAAACTGATACATGGATGTTTTTCATGAATTCTAGCGGTTAACAAATAAATGTTTATTTAGAAAAAACTTGGATCAGTCCCAGTTCCCTCATGGATACTGATAAAACGAATTCTTTTAATCCTGTTCAAACTTTCTGAATTTTCCAATTCAGTGTAACATTGAAAAGACATTAATGACACGAAAACGTGCATGCATTATTATTTTCTCTGATATTTAACAATCCTTGTGATTACTTTTCCTGTACATGTAAACTAATTAATTGAATGATATACAGAGTTCCAGCATTTTCAAATTTCACAATTATTATTTTATATATATATATTTCAAATCCTTCGAAATCTTTGCACATTTCATGTATATTTTCATGGCAATGAAAGTGCTTGAATTTAGCTTTTTATATAATATTTAAAGCATTTGAGCTCCCTTATGGCTGACTACGACAGATCAAGAGGAAAAGGGCTTATTTATACCTGTTAACAAAGATATGTTTTTTTTTTTTTTGGAAGTCGTTTTTATTGTAATAATAATAATAATCATATTCGTTATATTCATAATAATCATAATAAAAAAAATAGAGTTTGTATAACCTTTTTTCATTAAGCAATATCGAAGTGCTTGATGCAGGTATGTCTCGATCAAGACAGACGTCTCTTGACTGTCTAAAATATTAAAATATTCCACATTTTTCGATCCACCACAGAGAATGTTCGGTCTAGAAGTTTATTCAATGCACTGTTTGCTTCAGACAATCTTGACTTGAACGGAGGTTTCTGCTTGGTGGGTACATTTCTATCAGGTCTTAGCTAGGTGCCTGTCCTATAAGTGCCTTGAGGACCATTAGTGGTATCTTGTAGGTGATCCAATGTGACATTGAAAGGTTATATGCTCTCATCTTGGAATGTGAAGCAAAGATCTTGCTGCATTATTCTGAGCGATCTGGAGCTTTTGCATTACTTTATTTGGGAGACCAGCAAGTGATGAATTGCAGCAAATCTTGCCTCGATGTTACGAAGGCATGTATAAGGGTTTCCATTGTGGCTCTATCTAAATTGCTCCCGATACAGCTGATGTTATACAGCTGGTAGTTTGCTCCTCTAACTTCTGACATGCTGTTCAATGTTTAAAGCACACATAAAAATGGTACCTAGCGTAAAAAGGAAGTTAGAGGGGGTGGCAGATATGAAGGGTGGTAAAGGAAGCCATAAAAAAGGGTAACTGACATTAAATATGGTGGAACTTCCTATGGCGCGAGCTGGCATGAATTTTCAGATAGATGTTATCGATGTGACGAATGATGAACAAATAATGAATACCAACCAAAGTATATCTCATGAAAAGATGTCAAATGACATCCTTTTTTTTGAGCACCTGGGCTCCTATATGATGATCAATACGGACTGGTTCAAATACTGCCATTTTATCTTTATTTACCATTTGAAACCCTGCAAGCCGTTCAGACCTGAGCGTGACAATCATTTTCAACAGAAAAATACACAAGAGCATGACAATTTTAAATGCCAGACAAGATTGCCGGAAAGCGTCGGCGCCAATGGTTAAATGAACCAACGAGACTTTGGAAGCAAAACTTACACTTTTGGGCTCAACGCTGTGTCTTTGGCGCGTACTAATTTGCGACCAAGTGTTGATTAGGTCGCCAGAGAGGGGCGACTTAATTGTTTGAAGCAAAGATACAGCCGGTTCCCGACTGGTACAGTCCGTTTAAGCGCCCGGCTCACAGCTACACAATCAATGCTTCTGCCAGCTTTACCACTGGACTGTTACGTACAGATTTGTGTTGCGAGTTCTGTCGGCAGCTCCCAACCAAGGATATGGGAATTGCTTCCTGCAGGCAAGATCTCTATACATGATGCTATCAAAGGAGTCCCTGCTGGTTTCATAGACCTGTGTTCAGAAAGCCAGGTTTCTGAGTCACACAGGCGCTGTACTTCTTTCAGGATTAATTTCTGTCCACAGGTGACGAAACACATTTTCAGCGGTTATTGGATTTACTCTTCTATTCGTATATGACATTTACAAACCTGCGTCATAGGTAAGGCAATATTAATATATAAACAATAAAGCTGATAAACGGACGTTCAAATCGCTCTCAATGTACCAGATAAATACTAGGAAACGTTTGAACGAGTATCGTTTCCTTGCGTACTTTATTGCCGGAAGGACGCACCCAAGGAACACATCTTAATGGCAGCCGAAATCTCTTTATCCTTCTACATTACGATGGAACAAGATTGGTATTTCATTACTGACAGCCACTAAGTGATTTAGAACACTTTATGGAACACATCCACTTTGAGGGATTCGCTGATGATTACCGAAGATAACGTTTCTTGTGGGGGAAATTAAAAACTAATCCAACACATTTAAACAATCAAAGCACTGTTATCATTTTACGGCCCCGGCCGTGACATCAGCCAGAAATTCAATTAAGGGAGACAACGCACATGTGATTTCATTAAGAAGACTTTAAGAGAAACGGAGGAAAAAGCCACGCTGCCTCTGTTACAAGCTGTGGCCGGATGGAAAGACTGTAACAGCATGAAGGTCTCCTATCAAAATGTCATTAGCTCATTTTTGTACCTCGGTTCAGAAAGGCTTGGATGTGAGATTATCCAATAACAGGAATTGAATTGAAACCGAAATCCTTCAGTGTCGCCATGTATTTTAACACGGACGTTGTTAAGGAAGGCACCGCAAGCAATGGGTATCCTTATTGGCAATACTCGTGGCCAAGGTTAGACGGCGAAGACGCCAGCAGTGATATAGAGGTAGGCTGAATTAGCAGTTAATCCAGTTACACTAGCTTCACCAGTATCAGATTATTTGTTTTTTTTTATAAAGTCCTACTTTTTTCTAAGGCACTGGTCCCATTTCGTTTGCTGTTAGGCAATTCTGTTCCATCAATGTGAACAAAGTGTACATGTTCTTGTGCATGCAAGTGTGTTTGAATAGGTTCGTTTTTACCATGCGTTAACACACTCACACACACACACACATATATATATATATATATATATACATGTATAAGTGTGTATGTACATATATGCATGTATAAAAAGTCCATAATACAATAATGTCAATAGCCAATAGCTAATATCAGTGCCACGTGCTATTGACAAAGTGTCTTTCGTCAATGATAAATAATATAGTGTAGTATTAAAGATCAAGAAAATGTAATCCTCATGAAACTGTGAAAAAGAGGACTTTAAGACAACCACGATATATATATATATATATATATATATATATATATATATATATATATATATATATGGACCAATCTATTTTAATGCACACATTTGAACTATATATAGTTAAAGTACAAATACAGAATATCTAACATAACATCTTGATATCTATATACATTTTCCCGATGTTACAGGGATAATAAAATGGTCTGACTGTATTAATTGACCACACACTTAATTAATAAAACCGGCTCAGAACGTCCGGAGTATCTAAGATCTGTTTGCGTACACAGCGCAACGTCACAAAGCATATCCAGTGATCCGTGAACAGATACCCAGCGCAGGAAGTCGATTTATGTGTCACCAATGTCCGGGGTGGATATTCTTGGCTCACTCCTTGAGAAGGTCTGCTCGTATCTCTGCCGGTTTACGCTCACCCCTATTCAACTATGACACTATCTGCGCCGCCACCATTTTAGAAAAATTTGACTCTGACGGGGATAAAGCATCACGTGACAATGCGGCTGTTATTTTTGTAAGCCCCAGCCACCGTGATCGATGGTGTCTTTGTTTACCGCAGATTATGTTTACTGTTCATACGATTATTACCATCCTAATTATTAAATCATGCTTGTATATAACTGTTATGTTCATAAATTTGTGAACAATTTTGCATTTTGTGTGCTTCTCGCAAAACTATTCTTCTCGGTGCCTTTCACCCCTTTCTGTCTCTCTCATACAAATGTTACATGATTATATATTATACAGTTATGTTATTCCATGATTACATAGCTTTTCTTCCCTCTCTGTCTCTGTCTCTCCCTTATATATATATATATATATGTATATATCTATATATATATACATACATATGTATATATATATATATTTATTTATATATAACAAACCTATAACATAATATTAATAACCAACCTCTGGCCCATGGATATTATAAAAAGTCGTCGATATTTTACCTAAATTAAAAAAAAAACACAATGACCCGCACGTTTTATACATTGAGTTTTCTCATGCAACTCATCAGATTGAATAATCCAGATAGTATCCTCAACTTGTAACTCTGTCTGAAAGGCGTTTTTGCTACTCTTTAAACATCAGAAAGAACTGAACAATCAAATGCAGCAAAGGTAGTATTTTTGTATTTTATTAAGAAGTGCAATCGAATATATTTCCTGCTTAATACAATATATCCTACATTTGAGTGCCAGAGTAGGTGTAGAGAAAAAAAAACCCAAAAAAACTTGAGAGTCATTTCCACTCAGTGAAAATCAAATGTTAAGAATATGGGTTCTTTGCTGAAGTGCTTTATTATGCTTACCCTCTGATCTCTGATTATATCGGCATAAAGCGTAGTTCAGATGCCAAAGCGTTCACAAGGACCCGGAGAGGTCTGGAGAGGAAGCGGGGGTCATTCACCCGATTTAAAGAGCGCCGAGGACCTGGGATAGAAAATTTGCCTGATTTGCTCGAGAAAAAAACTGATGGCATTGAAACCTCACCTGAAGGTCATCGCAGGAACCAGAGTGTAAAGACTACAAGCACCAAAGTAAGATCGGCAAACTTTTTGTTTTGAACCCTTCACATCCTAAATAAATAAGGACAGAAATCCGCATAGCTCACAGTTACACAGAACCAACCATTCATGCCACAATCATTAAAACAGACTATATTTATATAAATATAAATATATATATATATATATATATATATATATATATATTCAAATTATAGCTACATTACAACCTAATAAACGTGCTTAATTCGCTTAGACGACTAGGCATCTTCAGGCCTAGGATATGTGGGGGGGGGGGGGGGTTAAACAAAACTTATTCGGCCGATATTCCCCTTGCCACGCCCTGTGGGTTAAACAAAAAAAAAAAGACGATGGAATTTTTATATTAAAAAAAAATATTGCTCCTTTGTAGAGGGTCGCTATGGTAACGAGTACTCGAACCAAAGTCGGCGAATTCCTTTTCGAATGCCGGAATCCAAACTTAACCACCCGCTTTCTGCACTAACTGAAGGTCTCCTTGTCAAAGTGATTGATACGAACTAACAGGTAATTCGCGCGACCAAGCACAGCTGGATGCTTGGTTTACCCAAAGCATGAATCTTTAACTACTACATGCCAGACGTGTCAACTCACAATTAGTGTTCTGTGTCCAGAAAATAAGTGCGCATGCGCAAGTCGACTGTGCACGAGCTTTCCAATTATAACTTACCTGTGCGATCACGTTAAAGTAGGCTTCCTTTTAAAGCTAGTAAAAATCTGCGCTAAACCTCCACTCTCTGCCGCCCCATATCTACCCCCACCCCACTGAACAGACCAATTTTTTCGGTCCTATTGGAGCATTTGAACGGTACCTTCTAAATGATTATAGATTAGTCACGAGTATGTCAATTTTGAACTATACAAATTTAAATGATATCATATAATTCATATAATATGGCTACCTTCCTCTTCATAATATTATTAAAAAAAACAGTGCTATCGGCTGATCATGGATCTATTCTTCATTAAAATCCCACGTAAATGGTTTTGCCGTGTTGCCATTGATTATCATCATGCCTTTAAATATGAATGCAAATAGAAAAAGAAAAAACAGTTTTTCATCGACATTTTCACCCAATCCCAGATACCACTTTTATTGTCACTCCAATAATTGTCACTTAACAGTACTATCTTTAAAGATCACAACTGCCTCTGCCGGTCTGTTTCATTTACTGTCACTCGCGTGTCTCAGTAAAAATTTGACTCTGTCCATTAGACCACACTTGAATAAAATTCTACGGAGGCGCAGCCCCTCTTTTTGACAGGTCATTTAATATTTTAGTGGGGGGGGGGGGGGTGCATAAGCACCAGATCCTCCTTATTTAAATTTGCTAATTGTAAGCCTGGTCTCTGTCCCTTAAAACCCATTGTGTCTGTTAATAATACCGTGTTTGCATTCATAAAAGTATCGCACATGGAATAAACGTTGTGTTTTTCCTTAACAATTTAGGAATTGTTGCACAATTTTATTTCTTCTAAACGTTGACATTATGTTACGTATTTTATCTCCACCGATGAAAACAAGATATCTAAGTAACACGCTCGTACCAAAATCTTGGAGTCCGGAAAAACATTTTTTGGGTGGCTTTTATGGGTCTATTTTTTTCTCAGCTACCAGTTTAGAAAACGGAAATTGGCTGGTCAGGTCATAACCGGAAGTGAAGTAACATGCAAAGGAATGCTAGTGTCAGGTAAACCCTTTTCCCGAGCCTCCTCCTTCCCGACATTGGTGAAGCTGATTATAATTGAATTCAACTTTAAAATGTTCAAATAAGCGTATCAGGTGGAAATCACACGTGAGTGTCGCGTGCACACGGGTGTTACGCGACACGTGTTAAACGTTTACTGGTTGGAGATCGTGTTTAAAAGTTTGTAAATCTGTTTCCACTGTCTCGTGTGACTGTCTAAAAATCCCAGGTCTTTTCTTCATGAATTTTGAATGACAGTTAAATGTGTTACTTCCTTCCTGTAGTAAAAGACACTAAATGCTTTTGCGGGGAAGGCCCGTCGTGTTAAATATTTTGCTGTTTGTGAGAAAAGCCTAATGGGAACGTTTCTTTTTTCTGGCGTGGGATGTAGGTTTCTAGACTAGATTTTATAACTAAGAAAATAAATTAAGGAGTGAAGCGAAAATAATGAAAATGAAATATGAATAACTGCATTCAATTAATACAATTTATCCTTATGAGTATTTAAACGAAGGATATTCTGTAAGCGAGACAGGGATAATTAAATAAAAGTAATTGAAAATTCAGATATTAAGACAAATGGAATATAGATAGATAAAACCTGATAATATAGACAGAGAAACTTGAAAAAAATGTTATACCCAGAGAAATGGAATTTAAAGACCAAAAACATTTGAGAGAAAAATGAGGATAGTATAAAGAGTAACGGAATAAAGAGAGAAAATGTGAAATCAGAATGTTTTATTAGTCGACATGGAATATAGGCTTGGAAAACTTTAATAAATAGAAAAAAAGAACACTGGGTAATATAATAAGACAAAAGGAATATAGACCGAGAAAGTGTGGTAGCAAAATGTTGTTTTTAAAATATTTAGAATACAAACAGAGAATATTATATTCAGATATATGAAATACACAGAAAAACCCACAGGAATATATAGAGGAACTTGTAATTTGCATTCTAAGGAATGCAAGCCTCCGCACTTTAGAACAACTACATTCTATGATGCTCCATTAACCGTGTTTGCATTCACTTATTCGTCCTTTGTTTCCAGCTAACATAAAGTGACTGTACTTTGCGTTTATTCCTTGATGACGTTCCTGAATACGGACCATGTCCCGGATCCACACCAAAATATAAAACACTCTCCATTGGCCCATTCCAAAAATTTCCTGAAGATTTCATGAGATTTCGTTCACGATTGCGTGAGTTATAATGCGAACAAACACACAAACTCACGCAATAACGGAGATGAACGTGTACCCTCCTGGCCAAGACAATAAAAGTCTATCAGTGTAATCTGGCAAGAAAAAAACTATAGATAGACATGTTATCATGAACGGTGCCGATGATTTTTATTTAATGCGACGTCGAAATATCTTGCAATTAAATATTATAATAAAACATATGGAGGCAATTATATGGAATATAGACAGAGAACACTCGGAAGCTGAATGTCATAATAAGATAAATGATATTTAGAGAAAATCTGAAAATAGAATAATACATAATGGTATATATAGAAAAAAAAAATGGGAGCAGAATGTAACAATATAGGAATAAAGACAATGGTGTTTATAACCGTGGCCAGTTTACACCTTGATGACTCAGCAGATTTACAGCATCCCAGTAAGCGGATTGCATCTATTCCCTGAAGATATCTCATAAACCTCAAAAGAAAATTAGAAGGGGATTCTGGGATGGGCTAATTACACCTACACGACCGTACCTGGTGATGACAAGAAGGAATGATGACTGACGTCCTGCCCGCGGGTCTTATAAGCCTGATGGAACTCTCACCTCAATCAGCTAAAACCATCTTCTGTATGCTGCAGCCGGTGACCGCACGATATTTCAAATTGTGTTGTTACATAAAGTATTCCTATGCTGGCCTTGCACTGACATTTTTTATTTTTATATCCTATCTAGGGTGCTGTACAGGAAAAGGCTGTTACTTCAGAAAATAGGATTTAGTTTACATTTTAAAAATAGGTTCTATATGTTTAGTATACGTGTTAGTACAGGTCATATGTCAGTAATATTGTGTCTTATGTAGCAAAATCCTTTAGTTGTTACATACAAATAACCCAATTATATATATATATATATATATATATATATATATATATATATATATATATATATATAATATATATATATATATATATATATATATATAAATATATATATTAATATATTTATATATATCATAGCCCTCATTATAATCTGGTGGAGTATGTCATTTGGCATTCGGTAAAGGTAAACTTTTACCGCGGAATGAGGGAAACATATATAACGTGATAAACTACAGGATACTTGCACACTGGAAACTGTTCTTTACAAGATAGTTAAACACCCGTTTGCCTTTAGCTGTAGAGGAAGATGCACACTGAGCATTGGAAGAAAAAAACTTGTTCTCTAATACTGCATTTTACGTTTGCTATTTTGAATTCAAGTATACTCGAACAACATGCAATTGATTTTTTTGCTATTTTAAAAGCTTGTAGATAATGTTAATTTGTAGATAATAGAAATATATATATATATATATATATATGTGTGTGTATGTGTGTATGTGTGTTTATGATGGTGTGTGCATCACGGCTTACGAAAATACCTTATGTGGCGTACTTTTTGCCTGTAGCGGCGTACCTCCTGCTGTAGAGTACTGAAGGAAGGGGTTAAAATTAACGTTCATATAAGGAATTTTTGAAACTCAGTAACAGGTGTACGCTAGAAAAGGCAAGTGAATATGTGCGCGCGCGTGTGTGTGTAGAGTTAATATTAACATTACCTGCTTGACTGACCATTCTTTATATATTTATATATATATATATATATATATATATATATATATATATACATACATATATACAAACATATACATTCACAAAAAGTTTTCGATGAAGCCCTCTTCATCTTGGTACTGTGTTTTTAAAATCCGCTCCAATCTGCGGTGACCCCAGTTTCAATATATTTTTCGAACGAGTATGGTTTCACACAAATCAGTCGATATGGTCTCACTAGCATGGCCCCTCATCATTTATTCCATGCATTATATAAATAAATATATCTGAAACATATTTAAATATTTATATATAGCTTTATTCATTTTTATTTAAATTGTGTCGGGAAACATTAAAACAACACAGACAGGCGTTGCATCAAAACACGATTTATAACACTCTCGATTTTTTAAGGAGAAAGATCAGTCAATAACTCAGGTAAACCAGAAGTCATCACTATGGCAACACGAATAAATAAAGAGAATTTGATCTAGAAGACGGGCAGGAACATGGCTCATTAAACATGAGAAACATGAACGAAAAACTAGATACATAATTAGTGAAGGATAGTTCTTCGATCCGTCTTGCACTTAATGACCCGTGATGACGTGATCGGCAGAGCGGATCTGGCTGATCCGCAATCTCATGCTTCCTGCAAGCCGTTTCTTTATGGAGCTGATTGACGTTGATTGATTTGGTGTCGTCTGTTTGGTCAGGTCGACTTCAAATAAAATCTTTCAGTAAAGAAACTGCCAGATTTTTTTTATAATCGATAGGCTGAAAGAAGTATGGCTTTTCTTGTTTAGCATGAGCTGTATATCACTTACAATGCTTGCATATCGTCCAATTTAGCGCGGAATAAGTAATCAAGTTATTTTTCTTGTGCATATATATATAGCCTAATAATATTTTATAAAAGTTTATCAAATATAGTTATTAAGGTAATTATTAATTATGTCCGGTAATCAGCACTCTCTATTAAATGTAAATGAAGATAGGCAAACGACGAAGTATCACTTTATTACCTTGTTGAAAGGTTAAGGTCAGGGTCACCGAAACTCTTGAGCGGTAAGCGTTCACCTTTACAGTCGTTTAGTCGGATTGTGCATTAGTCAATTTCCAAAGATCTCAATATATTTTTATAAAACCTTTGGACGGATCAGTAAAATTTTGGGCCGATCATGAATCACAAATCCCATCGATGGCGGAGGTATGCGTTCTGTGAGTATTTTCTAGTATGCAATGATGAAGCGATCTGAATCCCATGTTAAGAGTTTATATTTTCACCATTTGCGACTCTAGTGAGGTGAGACACAATTACCTGATTACCTCCAGTTTCTGAATTTCTCCAGTTGCTAAGCCATGCAGTTTGGTTTACCTCCGTTTACTGAACAAAAATAAAGTAAATTAGCTTTTCTACTTTAGTGTGTATTAAATATTTTCTTTATTTATTGAAGACTATATTTAATGCCAATTCTGGTGCCATAAGCAAACCTGTAATAATAATAATCAAGTGGTTCTCTTCATGTCGCGATATATCCTGCTAAAGGTCATCCTGAAGAGCAGGCAAACCCTCTCCTGAGCCCAGATCCTATGGTTTTATTTGACTGGCTTCTCTTATGTCAAGTCCACTGATTAGGCAACGTCTCATTTATGATCTAGATACTGCCCTTATGTATATTAACAAGGCAAAACTGTAACTGGACACTCAGTCAACTTTATATTTACTTTGTCAAAGAAAACATATAATCAATCTGTCCATTTTCGTCCATTTTCCCGTACTTCAATAAAGTTAACCAACCCGGCAGATTTCAACAAGGGAATAGCACTTTCTCGAGGCAGAGCTTATATTTATCAGATTGACGGATAAAATGTCTTTGAAGTTGACTGATTTTCACAGCCTTAGGCCGGATAAAAAACTGTCAAAAGAAGGTTTAGTTTATTTTCACTATTCAGACATAAAAAGTGTATTCCAGTGCACATTTGATATTGAGCTGAAACACCCACAAAAGAAGGATTGCTTTATTTAACAACATTAAATTCCATTAATTCATGAAAAAGTCTGTTCCAGTGCAAATTTAATATACACTTTGATCTTTGTAAATTCCACACAGAGTCACACAGAATCTTTGCTGTCAAAGAACGACTTGTAGCCCTGGGAACTCGAAGTATTTTCTCATTTATTTGATTTGATGGCTGGTGGTTTTTCGTTGTCCCAGGAAACAGAGGTTTTCTCTTGTAACATGCATCTTGGGAAGATGGGCCTCCTGGTTACCCATTTTTGTTAAGCTGGATATACGTTAAATATCAATATCAGGAGCGTATAGAGTAAAGCAGGAGAAAAGCCAGCGGCCACAGGCATTAATTTAGATCTAATTTAATATCTAATGAAAAAATCATCTAAGGATATTCAAGCTCACAATATCCTTGATGGAAATTTCATGTTCGGGTCTCCCTTGAGGCTGTCGTGACTTTTTCCTAACTTTAATTTCTGTCTCCGCTTGTATGCATCTGTGGTCTCCACAGACTTTGAGTAATGGTGTCACAGTACCATTGTTAAAATAAACAAGAGCAACCGTAAATCCAGGCTTTTAGACTGGGAGAGCATTAGTGGATTTAAAAGAGATGATGCAGGGCAGTGAAATACTCATACATTTTTTTATAGTAATGGACTTTAAAATAAAAGTTTAATATAAAATAAAATTACTTTAAGCACATACAGGAGCGCTGTGACCAACAGTATTCTAGGTAATCTCTCAGGTATAAATTTATCGAATGTACATCGACCCTCTTTGGGATAAGTTGGAAGACCCTTTTTCACGCCCATGTGCAGAAAATACAGATCCAATCACTTCCGGGCCAAGGATTGCTTTGCTGTCGCAAAATTTTAACAAGCATATGTGTGTAGTGCCCACACGTAATTAATGTACAGGTTAACTTCCATAAATAAATGTAGATATCTGTAAGCCCTTCATAATATGCTCCTGGCCTTTGTTCGAGACCCAATTTATAAAATCGTCCACCTGAGCTACATTTTCCACCTAGAAATGACGGGTATTAGTTTTTATCCTGAAAAAGATCACATTAAAAGGGTTATAGTGCATTTGCTGTAGGTGTGCCCTGTTTCTGAAAGAAGCAGATGCAGTTCTAAAGGCGGCGGCTCACTTACCGATTTTATCGGCCGATTCATAGGATCGGCCAACTATGTACCGAAGGGGGTACATTGTCGTGTAGTGTGACACCCCAAGCGACGCGCTTTTGTCGGCGTCGGCGTGAAAAATCGGCGTCGCCAAGAGTCTGGCACTGTCAAAGAAAATCGGCCGATATTGTCGGGCGATTACCGGAATCGTGTAGTGAGCCAATGTTTGCGACAAATTCGGCCGATTTTGTTTATTTTTGTATGTCAGAGTTAACATTCTGTACGTTGCCAGTATTAGTCATAATAAATATATATTGTATAATGACATATTTCTGTATTTTAAAAAGAAATAAAGACAGATTTTGGTAAAGATTCAAATTTCATGTATTCCTATAAGACGACCTGCAATTTATTAATCATTATAAAGGAGTATCCATTCATATAATTACAATGTGCGAACCTTTCTGTAAACATAAGACTGAACGAACAAGGTGTATGTTTGCAAACGCCTATTTATTGCTGGGCTCTTTAGCAAACCTTCCCATTGTGTGACGAGTTACTCTAAACAATTAACTCAAGCTTATTTAAGAGTTTCCTGGGAAAAATAACACAATTCAATATATACATCTCAGGGATGGCAATAATAAACTGTACATCTGCTTGTAATCTCTAACCATCATTATAAATTTCTTTCCTTAATATAGTTTTTTTGTCCCATCACAGTGTTTTGTCCTATCACAGGTTCTCCTTAAAGTTAGCAAAAACAAAGGTGCCAGAGAAGAAAGTGTATAATTAAATAATAAGCCCAAATTAAGAGGAAATGAGAGAAGATATAAATGAATAGCCGAAAACTTTTGAGTAATACAACATCCAGTCCAGTGCACGCAGCATACCAGTCTTGATGTTTCCAGGTAACCCAATATATATATAGGCAAAAGCGTGAACGGATCTCTGGTATACTTAATCTTTTTCACGGAGTCGGCGGCATTGGTGGCGATGCTGTACTTTAATACGTTTTAATATATTTTATCTGACATAACAGAGAGTCGCCAGATATATAACTGATCATCACTTGCTACGGGAATTAATAATACAAATTAAAACCTAATCACGCAACATATCTGCTGCTGTTGGCGTTTGTTGTGTGTAGCAGTCAAATGAAAAAGGATGATAAAGTGTTTCTGGTTTATACAGGACAGAAGAAGAAAACAAATCACTTCTTTGAATTTCTAGAGACAGGAAATCCTAGAAATCACACAAACATGCAAGTAGAATGTCATTTTCTAAATTAGAATTCGTGTCTGGTGGAATAGCCCTTCTGAATGTAGTATCATGATGGTGGATGTTCGGTTTTACCAAATCCTGCAGATCAGCCGCAGCATTCGTTTAAAGGGTTTAAGACCAATCCTTTCGGACATTTTCCGGACCTTGGGACCTTTCTTAAGGTTTTGTTATTTGTGCTCCTGAGTTGGACCCCTCTTTTCTTAAATCCTGGACCCGCCCCCGAGATATGCGGAGAAAACCATTAAATTGATGATGGACGGTTCAACCCTCCTGTCTCAGTTCGCATACAAGTGTATTATTCACATGCCACTAGTTCATCTCTTCTTTCAAGCCAAGGTTTAACCGACAGGTCACTCTCCCGCCACAGTATGTTTTTCTTTGGACAAGACACAAAGCGAACAAATGTTTCCTTTTATTTTTTTCTCATAGAAAGCTCTGTATCAGATCGCTATAATTAGACAGACTCCTTCCCCGATAATCGGGAGGTGGGAACAAGCGCGTCGGTAAATGTGACACCAAAATCGGCCAACTAAACCAAGCCGATTTTCAGCCGATTTTGAGAAAAATCTGCCCAAAAAATCGCCCGACAATGTCGCTTGATAAAATCGGGTAGTGAGCACCCGGCTTAAGCGATTCCTCCATTAGCAATAACTTTTTTCCTGAGCTTCCACACTCAAAGGATATACCCTTTTTGATCATACAGCCTTGGATTGTTTTTGGAAGAAACATCATGCCATCTATAACAGTTGAGCATTTCTTTACAATGTCATTCTTTACAATGGAATGTTGTTATATTTGTTACGGACTCAAAACTCAGACAGTTTAAAACAACATAGTATAAGTATTGGTTATAGCCCAGTGAAATGTAATGCTAGCCGTGAGGTTTGCTTGGCTTGTGTCAATCATGGCACTGCACGCCATCACTGATTTGTTCCAAATGCCCCGCCTCCAGGTCTAAGGACACGCGGGTCACTATTTTTGTCATGCACCGCGTTCACTCTCTCAGAATGTCAAACTTGAAATTTGTGTTTGCGCGGGATCCAGAGAGGAGGAGTTTCTATGCTAATGAAAATAAACAAGTTCTTTGCCTTATTTAAAAAATCGCATGGAGCCTCACTTGCATGACATTTTGCATGACCCTGTGATGCAAGGAGATTTAAACGTACAGTTAAAACAAAGATAAATACGCCGCGTGTGGGATAAGTATCTCAGTTAGATGCAAACTATATCTTTCCAGCAAGCAGCGCTTTTCATTGAGGAGACATGTTTTTTTAATGAAGCGGAGGGGGTTCAGGGGGTCCAGACCCCCCCTTTTTTTCATCAGAAGCAACGTTTTTTATGGGATTCAGACAAAATTTAACGCCTGGACCCCCCCCCCCTTTTCCAGACCTGGGGACCTTTTTTTAGTGTTTTCATTAGTCCTCCTGGGTTGGACCCCCCCTTCTTTTCCTAAATCCTGGATCCGCCCCTGAGTGGTACACGCAATACTCCTCACAGCCGCCATATGACATTGACAGTCAGAACGTATTTGAAGCGACATAGTTTAAACACGAGTTAGCGTTATTTTCTTGAATTATTCAGAAACATACGCCTCTTATTATAGAAATATGTGCATGGACTTACCAAATTACAGCAATACGTTTAGGCAAAGTGGGATAGTTGCTGATTATAATGTTAACTGGGCTGTAAAGTTGCAGATGGTATGAAGCTTTAAATATGACACTTAGGTGGACTGAAATGTATTACCAGACCTATATCTAATGTTATTAGTCATCCATGGTGGTCAGATTGCCTCGAGCATGCATCTAAGTGTAAAAGAAACGACAGATGAACAGCTGAGCATAAACAATCAAATCGAACTGCAGATTGATACATATATACTTGAGACAGCTCTAAAGCCGGCTGCTCTGGCTTCATTAGAGGCTGCGGCAGCAAGTCCCGAGGCTGGAAGTAATCTAATATTAGCTCCCTATCCACTGATACAGCGCCCGGCGGTCAGGACTGCACCGTGTCACACCTAGTAGAGATGATAATAGATGGTGACTCGGTAAACTTGGATCGTTTATGTCAAGGTTGTTGGTATTTTTAACAGACATATAAAACTTCACATTTAATCTTCAAAGCCCGTTATATCTCAGAGTTTGTCCCATAGTTTCATTTATTTATGTATAGACCACTAACGGCTCTCTTGCGGTCTTATTTATAACTTTTTAATATAGCTTTTCGGGATAGAATCATGCAAAGAAACTATTTAATGGCTGTTCTGGTAAGAACAGACTAGCTGGAAGACAAGTTATCTACAGCTCAGCGTAGTGGGCAATGAATAATAATATTATTCAGATATTGCTACATGAAATAATAAAATACCCCCGCCAGCAACATTCTAGCATTATTTATAAGTGCACTGACAAATAATGTACGCATTGCCCATGTTTTCTTTAATACATGAAAGCGAAACTGCTGTGTAAAATTAATATAGTTATAAAGTACATTCCGTTAAACAAATGACGAAAATCACAATAAAAAAACAACTAGCAAATCAGAAAGAAATTTTTTAAAAATAATAAATTTACTATTATTGAAAATATTGTAATAACAATCAGGCCACACCAAAATGTAGCAACCTCGGAAGAGTTTTTTTTTTCGGAATGAGAACCTTTTCCTATGCATTTATGTTGGTAATTAACATTTCTGTCACTATCCCTGAAATCATACTTTTACTAATAAATTAAAATTTCATTTTAAAGGTGTAATTGAAAATGGATTTTATATAAATAATCATTTATATAGATATATATTTATATATTATATTCATATATATTATATATACTTATTTAATTACATATTATGCTTAATTATGTTATGTTATTATATACATATAGATATTATAAATACACATGTGTAATGTTTAGGTCTTATGTGGCCACACCCCATTGACCACAAGTATAAAAAGAATGTGCTGAATTTGCATTATACACACCACAAAGAAAATAAAATCTGAGTTAGGCCTCGGTGGCCCCCACAATAACTAAGCCATATACATCTTGAGCTTTCTCTGGAGGCTTCCACTCTCAATCGTAAAGGTTATTGGACTTCTTTACACAAAATATTGATATTTAAATATAAAAGACAAAGTTCTAATAAATTCTAATAAGGCCAAAAAAAAGACATGGTTTTCAGGCACTTTTCTACAAATATCAGTGCGGGCGGGAGATTTTTTTTAGCTTTTTTTTCTGAATGTTTCGATAAAAATGTCATGTGATCAAGGAAAAGCATAATAATAACATATTTTTTTGCTAAACGGTTAAAAGCACTACATAACAAAGGAAATCTTATCAAAATTGTATTATTTTATCTACTTGAAAGATGAAAAAAAAAAATTGATGCGGGGGTTAAAATTGACATGGGCGGTGCCTGAGAGCCATACTTTTTTTGCCTAAAACAACTTTACTATTCATAGCAGTGCTGAGCCCAGATGGGTATTCAATGGGTTCTCATTCATCGGTCCTATACATGTGGTTTAGGCTTGAATTGTCAAGTAATTGCCTCCGCCAGGTGGATATGCGTCCATCCCCGTTTGTGTGTGTAGTTTTGTGTTTGTTCACAACAAGAAATAAATCTGATGATATTTTCAGTGCTTTTACGAAATTTGCCAATGGATAATTCCTTAGATTTCTAGTTCTAAATGCACCTACTTCTAATTCTTTATTTATTTGCCAACGACAATTCTAGAATGTGTTTCACTAGGGCATCTGCCTTTGTTATAGCAAGAATTCCCACTGGACCCTCCGGCCAATGTCCCTCCTAACAGATTGATCTAATACGTTCAGTAGTTTGCCAGGGTTGTCCTGCTAAAAGAATACTATAAATCTGCATTCTAAGGAATGCAAGCCTCCCCCAAGTCGGGGAAGCTATTGTTGGATCCATGTATTAAATCATTTACCAGCTTCATTCGTACAAAGTGACTGTACATTTGTGAATATTCCTTGATGACGTTACTGAATCCGGATCATCTACCAGATCTACACAAAAAACTCTAAGCGTTTCTTCATTGGGCCATTTCTGAAATGCACTGAAAGGTTCATGAAATTCCGTTCTGGATTGCGTGAATTACATTGCGAACAAACAAACACATACACACGAACGGGGATGAACGCATATCCTTCTTGCGGATGGAATTATCAAATTTGCACGGGCTAAATCCCAACTGACAAAGGTAAAACCGCCTCACGTATTGCTCCATTGAAATTTGTATCTTTACTACTATGAGAAGTGAGTACGTGCTTCTTTTTGTGTTAGCCAAACAGTTTCTACTACGTCAAAAAAAAAAAATGAGCGACCCATCGTTGTTCTCCCTATAGACGCCACGTATCTCAAGCTTCAGTTATCCCAGTTCTCAGTGGGACGTCTTACAAATCACAGTGGAACGTCTTACAAAGCATATACACGGATTCCCGTCTCTACCATTCAGCTGGGCCACCTCTGCCGGATCACAGATCTTAGGATCGGTCTCCTGTCGTCCGCTCAATCATTTCCACTAAGCTTCTCAGAGTTTAAGTCCGCTATTCAGTCCTCCTGTGACCATTGTTTCCACGGACGACCGGTCTGACATGTGACAAAGTAGAAAGGAGACTTCTTGAGTTATCTTGAGTTCAGACAGCGTTGTAAGGTCAAAGGTCAACACATGATTTGTCTCGCGGCTGATGTATAATCTGTTTTTCTGAGCCATAACTCCTTTAATGCGTTTCCTTATTTGTGTGAATGTGTGTGTGATTTTGTCGATCTCTTTCTACTATGAATCAACGGAGATAACGTAGGATTGGATATTATGCATTGCAATGGCAGGAGGGTAATCATTCATCTCCGTTCGTGTGTGTGTTTTACTTTGCGGAATCTGATGCATTTTTCAGGGCCTTCCGGAAAGAATCGATCAGATTTTTATGTGTTGATCCGGCACATGATCCGGATTCAGAAACGTCATCAATGAATATTCACAAATGTAGTCATTTATGCACGAGTGAACCCGGGAATATGGCCCGGATAAGTGAATGTAAACTCGGGTTGGGTAACATCCCGCAACACTCATCTCTACATCGCGGAGGCTTGCCTTCCTTAGAATGCAAATTTATGACTTTATTGTGAGCACCATGTTTTCAGTATTAATACTACTGAAAAAAGAACTACTTTCACTGACATTTGTTGGCATTGATTTGCTTACGATTTACCGATGTTTGTTTCATATTTGTTTGTTTACAATATCTGTCTGGTTAATGCGATATTATATAATAAGTTTCAGGTAGTCCCCTATGAATCCTGATTAAAGAAACAAATTATTAGACTTATCTACAAAGCTGGCAGTTTGATGTGTTTGAGCCCTGTTTATTGGAGCAATTTTTGTGCACTTTCTAGTTTGCGGCATTGTGGATATGTACATGTAACAAAATCAGGGCTCGACAGTAACGGTTAACCGCTTGCCCGGGGCAAGTGTAAGATTCACACACACACGAACACAAACATAGCACCATATCAGCCTGACATTACGACCAGATTACTGGCTGTCAGAGTGCCATTACATCTAGGTCTCAGGAACGCATGTTAGGGCCCCATGAGGATGCAAATATTTTGTCTTTTTTGGCCACGCCTCATGGCCTACAGGTACACTGTCAATTGGCATATACCAGATTTTACTGTACTTTCTATCAACACCAAACATAAGTTTTAACTCAGCATTTTGGTAACCCCCTCCGCATGTTTGTTGAAAACTTCTGAGCAAAAACGTTAAAATTCACATTATTTAATTTTCCTTATTTCGCTTTAGATGTTAACCGGTATAAAGGTCGCCATGGCTGGCTAGCTAAGCTACTCGAGTTCGAGTTTGTTAATGCCTCGAGTCCTCGCGTCCTAAGTTTGCTCACCGTTCCGGCCCGTCTTTGTAGTAGGATTTTGTTATAGTATCGAATCTGGCACACAATAAAATATACCTTATAAAGCCCTTCCCGAGTTAATTTACACAGACCTCTGATTTATATACGATCTAAGACAATAACATAAACCTCAAGTACAGTTGGCTTTATTGGATGTTTAGACCACGTGATGAGAACGAAAAAGAGGTCTATTGAATAATGATAATGCCTTGGATCTTTCATGAAAATAGGGCTGAAAACGCTAATCCCATCGCGCATAGATTGATCCTTTTTTGTTTATATCCACGTTTATATAACGTGTCTGCGTGTGGGGTGGGGGGTTGGGGGGTTGGGGGGGGGGGGGCAAAATAAACCAAAAATACGTCCCACAAATACGTCTTGCGGCAGGTCAGGCGAACCGGATAGTTGCAAAGGGCGTTTTGCATCTAGCGATCTTTCAAATTCCGTTTCTATGCAAACAACTACCTTAGGTTAAATGTTTTTTTTTTGTTCTGTTTGTCAACATTGGTGCATGTACCGCATTCACTTACAGTTCGTAGATAAATAAGCTGATATATTCGTCACATGAATCAGCTACAATTTTTTAATATGTACGTAGAGTGACCCAGACATAACACAACTTCTACAGAAAAGGTAGGTGAATAGATAGCTTTAACTAACAAAAACATTTCTTATATGTTCCTTGTGAAATTTCAACTTATACTATGACAAAGATAAAGTAGATATTGCCTTTGTTTCTATTTAAACCGTCCTTCGGCATAGCAATTACAAATTTAGGAATGATTAATGGATATTATTTCCTGCTAATGACCAATAATTATAATAATCTGTACTCACTAATTATATAATCGGTGGGCGCAAAACAAGTGTTTTGCCCATTAGCGTCCTTAGTTTTGTAGTTAATGCACCCTTGGCTATATGTCTGTCCCAGAAAAAAATATAAATAAGAAAGTATAGGATATTCTAGCAGTCGGCCTCTAATCTACTGATATTTTTTCCGGCTGTTTTTTTTTAATCGGCCGGAAAAATCTACAAATCTCACCGGCAGGTTGAGTGCCCGCACACCTACCAATCTTTCCTGCACATCACCTGAATTCTCCGGATTTCACTTCTGATTTCGTCTCCAGAATTATTAGTGGCGTCAGGAATGATAAAAAGAAAGAAAGCTGGGTTGTTAATCAGCCGATTTTTTTGGGCCCCTTTTCATCATTTCTACAGAATTTTCCTTTGTCAAGGATTTTTTGCGGGGGATTTTTTTCTGCCTGTTTTTTTACATCTACCGATCCTACCGTATTTTACGGCCTGCCAAAAACCCACCATAAAAATTATAGATTGGAAGACGGCTTTAAAAATAGGTTAGCACCAGATTCCATTTAACGATCATCTGAATGATCATTGACATCCATTGAACTGTTGTTCAAATAGGAGCCCGCCTCATCAACATTTGTCAATGTATTAAATTTTCATGCATACTGTCTTTTAAGATTTGTCTGCAAAATTGTTGAAATTCGAGACATTCAGGATATATGGCAGACTTTACAGAATATGTTCTATTTCATATTTAATATCTATTCAATAGAACTAGAAATCGGATCTTTAATTTGTAATCGATTAATCGGAACTTGTGGCAACCGATTATCGATTAATAATCGATTATTTTACATGACAGTTGAACAACATGGGGACTGCTTACACTCACGCTGCTGCCACTTTGGAAGTGAAGAATGAACTACAATTTAACATTTTTTACCTTGTGAATTCTAGAATCTGCATTCTAGATCATCATACAGTACGCTTTTTACACAGCGCTTTATCTACAGGCTTTCTACCTATATCGTAAGCGCTGTTTGTTATGACCTCGTATCGTTAATTGTTAAACCAGAGGGGAGCTTGTGCTGGAAGACACAGCCAAGCGAGGAATACACGGAGCCAATATTGTTCATTTCGTTTGAGTGACAGCTCATCGCCCCGGAAACCGTCTGAACAGGCCACAGGCTCAGAGAGAATGGCCCCAGACGTGGTTTGCATAGGGCCTTGGGCACATAGGATGCCCGGCCGATGAGCTGTAATTCAAACGAAACGTAACAACAAAGGCTGGGTGCACACCTCGCTGGCTGGTTTCAGTTCTGCAGACAACAGATACATGGCTACGCTACCACAATCATAATGTCATAATAAAATCGGTCGAGGATGCGAGAATGCAGAGGGAGCAATTAATATGTGACCATAAACTGTTATCAAGCGGCGCTTGAAGCGCAGCTATAGGCAGAGCCAGGATACCTGCCGAGTGTTTGTTATTGGCATCCGGTTGGCTGCTTGTCACATCATACGCACGTTTTTTTTTTCAGCGTACAACGAACCGCCATCTGGTGTATAAATTAATCATAAACGGTCGAAGCAGGCAGCGTGAAAATCAGCTGCTTCTTTAGAAGTGCAAGATTTCCGCTGCCTCTTATCTTACAGCAAAACTAAGATGCTGAGAGACCGACCTTGAATATAATTCTCATGTAGAAATGGGCAATATTCCGGCACAAATCTATGAAATTTGGTGGACCGACTCTGAAGGATATAAAAAGATAATCGAGAATCGAAGATTTTTAAAACATCGATTCGATTAATCGATAATCGGTGATAATCGCTGAGCTCTTATATTTAATAAAATTAACGGTAGTCGCACTAACTTTTGTCACTCCTATGAGGCTGTGCCTCGGATATATGCACGATTTTTTATATGATTTGTCGGGAATAATGAAAATTGTGTCCTAAGGGGGCCATTTTTTAATCATCTCGAATTATTTTCGGTGGGGCTTTCGCAGCGCCATCTGTCGGCAACTTTAATTGTGTATGAATCAAGGCTGATGCCATAGATGTTTGATTCTATTCTATTTCATAGTTTGATTTTATTAACCAAATATGTGGCATGTAATGAATTGTTGTTTTATAAAATACATATTAATTTACGAATTAATCTTACTACATGTTTCTACAATGGCCTGTGCAACAAAATGTTCTCCTGTCGAGGGGTGTGTTGCTGTGTTATCTATTAATGTCAACATATTTTAGTCATTTGTCTGCTCTTAAAGTGCAAAATGATTAAAGGGTAAGATAAGCTAGTATTCATAAACCGTCTTTATCCAAGAACCTAAAAGCCGTTAACATACAAAAAAAATCAATAGCAGATTCCTCAAGTCTACAAGGACCTCTAGTTGTATGCTATAATTCTACAAGTCGGGGAAAAAAATTTGGCAAGCTGTGCCCTGTACAATTGGCCCGAATTTGATCATACTGAAAATGACAAGAATCCCATTATGTAAAACAGCAAAGCCAGTCGGCCGTGGAAATAAAATAAGTCCTCGGTGATTGTACCGCGGACCTGTCTTAAGTATACTGATATAATCAATCACATTGGAAAGAGGCGCGAAGGAAAAAGATCAAATTCAGCCCCCAAGCCAGAAAGAGAAAAACACAGTCGTATGATCGCCCACAGAGAGATTCGACCCCCGTGCTTTATGTGCTCATTGATGCAGGCAGCGTTGCACTTTTCATCCAGACTCAATTGGTACGGGTAATATTAGAATGCACTAAAGTCATTTGTAGCCATCTCTCGGGTCCACTTAGTTGGAATTGGGTTCCACCAGAGTTTAACACTGGAGACAAACACACTCCGACAGTTCTGATAAGCCGATTGTCTTCCAGAAACGAATTGACTCTAAACCAAGGAATCTGAAAGGTGAAAACAGCCATGGGAAAGGCTGACGGGTCGCACTCACTGCTCTCCCAAGAGAGTTACGTAGCTCTCAGCGGAATAAGGCCGTACGTGTGAATCGCGTAATGAGTTATATGAGCTCACCGTTAGTTTGACTTTGGCTTGGTGCTAGTAAGAGATTTGCAGGCCTTTATTCTCTTCAATATCTTTTCCCTCGTGAACCTTGGATAAATAAGGGCATACCAATATCATAGCGAAATCGAATATTTATTACTCTATGCCTGAGAGAGAGACAATATGTTCTGCCCGTACTTTTAATTGAACTATTAATCTAAAGGAGACATACAAGAGCTAACATGGACAAACAGGGGGCCTAACTATTCCTTTACCCACTAATTAGGGTTATAGAGACATTGTTCTCTCTCTTTCATATTTATGCGATGCAAGTATCGACTATCCTTGATACCCGGGCCGCATGCTTAAGTTAAAAGGAACAGCTACATTTTAAACCTCCACGAAGGATAATCGTATAAAATCAAACACAGCTTTAATGATGAGAAAACTCTATATGCTATCTTATTTTTGTTCAAAAGACCAATAATGGGTGCTTAATCTGATGTATCAGAATTGAAGTACTCAGTGTTTAAACATACATTAACAAACCTACGCCTAAATCTAATTCTGTTTTCAAAGGGAAGTGGGGTTGTATGTGTAGGCGTGAACAGATTTTATGGTGGTCGTATTACCTGTGTTAAGAGGGGCCCGCATATACACAATTCCCTGTCGGTGTATTTTAAACTTCGTTCATATGACGTCCTTGCGAGAAAACATAGGACAGACCTACTGTTGGGGGCTTAAGGACAATAACTGCCATAATGATAAAATTGCCGAACCGCTTTTGAAATGATATGCTATGTACTCATAAGATCAAAATATGTTTGAATTATTGAATATTACACTTTTCTACCCAATATATCATTATAGATTTATTGTTGATTTGAATGTCTCTGGTTTGCAAAACGACCTTTTTATCTATATTTTACCAGAAATAATGGCGGTTACTGGCCGATCAGGACTCCCACTGCCTGCAGGAGCATGGAGAAGGACGCGAGTTAGGGTTGTCTTATTTGATCTAGTCGTCACCTTTAGCGCAAAACCCCTTTCCGGGGCCTTACCAGAGAGCAGTCTGTCGAATTCTCTGTATCCAGGTCTAGATCGAATTATGAATGTCGTGTATGTAGTGGAGCGTGGTCGCCTAAAGGCTTTATAGGTCGCTGGATTTTAACCGCAAGGTTGTGCTTGCTCATTCTGACACCTAAGACCCCTGGCCAAAGTCTTAACCAAAAGGGTGTGCCCTCTCCACCCAGAAGTAAACGGATAATTGTCATACAAGGCGCAAGGCAAAATATGGACTGAACAGCATTATAGCACCTGTTATGGTTGCATGGGCTGTATAAACTCCCTAAAACAAACAGAGGCGTTACATCATTGCTTTGATTTAGAAGAAAAAAAATATTGTATCCAATTAATTAACCCAAAAGGTACTATGCTTTGTACCAATGTGATTTTTAAAACTAATAAACCTAGTTGATTGCGTGATGATTCAGCCAACTGACTTAAGCAACTGTCTAATCCCTGATACGCCGCTGTTATTCTCTTTTGTACATCTACTTCCGCGTTCCCTGGGCGGCTGTAGCCCATGTTGTATTCATGAGCGGGTCGTTCTAGCGCAGGTGATGTTACAGGGACGGGTGTTTGAGCTCGGTATCAAAATTAGTTATTATTGATACACGTCTCACTGGGAATTGCTTTGTGCCGGTTTTTGTCACGAACATGGATGTCCATCTTCGTGAAAGCCTGTCTAGACTTGTCGTTACCTGGATTTACGAGCCCGTTGGTTTCCTTGGATGTTCGGAGACCCTCTCATCCAAAGCCCTGCAAACAGGGCGTGAATGTGGATCAAAGCCGGGGAGAATTAAGTGAACTTTACGCTGATGTTTATGATGTCTTAAAAATATACAGTCATTGTTTTGACGGTCAATAAACTTTGATTCTATGAGAAATTCATATAATTTATGGTAGAGAAAGATCTGAGCGTATGGGGCATTTTTTCTTATCTCTTTGGGACTCCCGAGATAGGCCCATGCCAATTTCTTTAATCGGGCCTTCGTACGCATTATTCCGTGAAAGGGCCTAGATACACACATAATTTTAATTTTGGTAAATTTACGCACGCTTGGAACCATCTTACTCACATTTCCAATGTGTGATTATTATTAGCACTTTCCTTGGATGTCAAAATTTTATATAAACTCCCTGATAGCACAATTTTCGAATGAACAAAAAATGTAAATATGGTCGTTCTGAAGTACATAAAGTCAGTTTTTCTGTAATAAATCAAATGATGAAGTGTCACAACAATCGCCTCCTTATTTAACAACTGGAGTCAAGCAAACATTGTGAATAAATTTATATGAAATAATTTATTTGGCTTCCCTTAGGAATCAGACGTACAAATAACTCATTCCTCATAATTTCAGTTACGGATATTACTAGGTATTGTTAGTATTCTTTGTCAATTTCTATGATTCTCGGGGACTAATATTTCATATTTTGATTTATGTTGTTCTATGCGGCTATAAAAATACAACCCTTTAATAATAACATAAATGAAGTCTAAAGTATAAAATCTTCATCCATTCTGATATTTCCATTCAGATTTTTCATCTGCCTGTACAATCAAGGGATTCACATTAATTCCCTATAATTGAGTTTCTGGCACCGGCAGTAATTATTAATTACGCTAAATATTTGGTCCGTCTGGTTATATCAATAGGCCACGCCTAAAAGGTTATATCAAAAGGCCACGTCAAAAAGATTATATAAAAAAAGGCCACGCCAAAAAGGTTATATCAAGCGGAAACGCCAAAAAAGGGCACGCTAAAAAGTTATACCAAAGGGCCACGTCAATATCAATAGGCCACGGCAAAAGGTTATATCTAAAGGCCACGCCAAACAGGTTATATTAATAGGCCACGCCTTAAAAGGGTTTTATCAAAAGACCACGCCAAAACGTTTATATCATGAGGCCACGCCCAAAATTAGCCATTCTACTGAATCTGGGTTTTAAATTATGGAGTGTGCGGGCGATTTTTTTTTTTTTTTTTGGGGGGGGGGGGGCGATTTTTATTAATATTTCTAAGAAATTTTCAGCTCCGCTTTTTGAGGGTGTTGGGGTTTTGCAAACTTATAGGACGTATACCAAAAAAAAATAATTTGACAGTTAGGACTTATTACACAAAGTAGACAATTCTTGAATTTTTTTAATATGAACAAGTCAAAGTTTACTATATGATATTTGTTTAAGATACCTGTATGAATGAAATGTTTTGTATAGAGTCAGAAGCGGATCCACGGGAGGGGTCAAGGGGTTCCGGACCCCCCCCCCCCCTCCTTTTTTTTCAGCTGCCGCAGCCTTTTTTAAGGGTTTCATACCAAATTATCCGACTTTGACACCCCCCCCCCCCCTCTTTTCCTCGAAGTGAGTAAGGTCGCATTATCATCGGGTCATCGGTATTTATTCACCAAAAATGTTCTTTGAGAATAGTTGCGGCAAATCCGTAGAACAATTATATTTTTATGGTGGCCTAGGGGAAAGCGTGGGTCCTTCTGGCAGCAGATGAAAAGGTCAAAGGTGGTTGTGGGCGGGGTTTATGTACGGTGATTGGCGGCCGCTGCACCCAGTATCTGCTTATCTTGAGAGAACGAGGGTACTAATAGAGACGGATGTTTTGATTACTGGGCACGGTTACCCGGGGATGGTTGGGTCTGTTCGACTGTAATGTACTGTGACAGCTATCATGGGTCTCATCCGCGGAGCCAGTAGCCCGGAAAACCATGGCATGCCCTTCTTGGGAGTTTTTATTCTGTGTCAGTTTTGGACACCCGACGTTTCTTCCCGATACAATTTTGTTTCATTTCAGTTTGTATGGAATTCATGATGAACAAAAAGAGGAATTGGAGATGAAATATGATCAAGGGAAACAGACAGAACGCATTTGTTTTCAGAGAATTTTGAAGAAAGCTATTTAATTTATTTAAAATAGTACATAATTAAAAATTCCAGGTAAAAGGACGTTTCTCAGGAACAGCGACTGGATCAATTGCATTACTAAAATATTTTCCGATGCCTTTTTTTTTTTTACATACGTCAAAGTCTCATGCTTTCAACCAAACGTTGATTCTTTTAGTGACGAACGGCACATTTGATTGAAAGAAGCTATTGCCACATTTTGACGCCATCCATTGGCTGAACAGTGATACTTGTTGCTCCGTCAAATGACTATCGTTGGCCTTGCACTGAATATCGTTGGATCTTGTGCGTACACGAAGGAGACAATGGAATCCACCTGGGAATACAGCTAACAAATTGGTTTGGTTCTCAAGTCGCAGGACCGGACGTCGCACCGTTGTGCACCCTTAATGTTCCCGCCATGTCTTTAGAGGACAGCAAGGGTTCATGTCGTCAACAGCTCGTTATCATAAGTGATTAATCTGTCTGTGGTGTTGAATGTGGTTGCGCCTTCTTCTAATAGTTCTGGGATTTGGGGGATTATTAAAGGGGCCCAATCACCTACCTGAACTCTATAAACTAAAGGTAATCCCTTGGAGCTTTTATAAAAATAGGCCAGAAAACGCGGATACCACCACACACAGGCTGCCTGTTTTGTTTATATCAACGTCTTTATAATTTGTGGGGGCCCCCTAAAATAATCAAAACAAATTCAACAAGGGCATCTGGCAGCAAGTCAGATAAACAAGAGCTTTGCAAAAGGTGTTCTATACAAGTGACCTTTCTTCCTCTGCATATATGCAGCCTACCAACTTGGGGTACATGTGTTCCCCCTGTGTACAATTGCTGTGTTTACAAACATGTTGTTGATAAACAAGTTTATACATCCTTCTCCAAGGCGTTATAAGAACTTTTCACAACCAAAATTACCCTTAGATCATTAATATGTACATAGAGGAAGCCAGAAATCACATAAAAGGTAGGTAAGAAGGCATATTTAAGACATCAAGCTATCCTTATATTTCACATTTGGTACAAGAAGTCCATTAAGGCGGATTTTAATGTCGATAACCATATTTACAATCTCAGCAATAGGGTATTTATTAGTTACAGGCCTGTAACGCAAAAAAAAATTTTACTTGTTTGCGTTGCAGCCCCTAAGGAAGCGAGTTTACCCTGTAAAGTTTGTTGAGACATCACCAAAGTGATTCAGATCACGATATTCGGAGTTTGGTTGTAGGACATGCAACAACCCCTATATATTATGCATATTACACTTAATTTGACGCAAACTGGACATGAATTATAACTTTAAGTTCAATATGTGCGAAAATATTGGCACTTACTCTCATGAAATAATATATTATTGTTGTCTCCAGCAGCTCATGTTTACAGCCAGGCATGGCATGCTGGGAAGGATATATTTGGAGGGTATATTTGGACCTATGAGGGTACCACCATCTATCAGATATAATTAGGTGATTTGTATAGCTTCCCCTGTTATTTGCATAAGATTCCCGTTTGGGGTGGTGTCGAATCAGAGAGGAAACTCTCCCACAGGCATTTGGACTCCAATACTATGAATGGAGGATAAACCTTCTGGCTAAGTATATATAAGTTAATAGGTTTAGCAATACATTTTCCCAGATATATGTTTATTGTCTAGATTTGTTAATTGAGGATCGTCAAAAATGATGTCATGAAGAAATCGTATTTATTATAAACAGAAGTTTTAAAAACTGTCTATGAAAATTGATCCTGTCTGATTTGTCTAAAAAAAATAACATCCCAGTATATCCAGGTCTATCATTGTGTATAAAAACAAGTTAAGTAATCAAAGGTTCGGCGAAGCCAGTAAAAACCAATGTTTTAAGGAAACTTTTGGAAATATTTAGAGCTACAACGAAGTAAATATGGTTAAATAGGTAAGCATGTGTGTATGGAACATACAGTTGTCCTTATCAGTTTCATTTTTATATTATGTGATTCAATAACGCATGAAAGGTTATAAATCAGTTTTAAAATATGGTGGCGTTAATCGACACCAAAAATAAAATACTCCTTAAATTTAAAGGCTTAAACTTATGGTTAGAGCTGGTTTCCTTTCTTTAAATATATTCGCGTGTTTCACTGTAATTTTTTATTTTTATTATAGTCATTCTTTTATATCATACGCAACGTTGTATGAATACCTTATCTTCACTTATTTTTAATTTTTAGAATTATAGTCAATTAAATTAAATTACATTTGTTTATATTGATTTTTATATGTAAATTAGTCATGCCGATAAAATTAACAGAAAAAAGTAAAGTATTCCATTAAAAAGATACAACATAAAAAAATGAGACAGGAGTAGGCTTGGCCTTCGCTTGCGGCAGACAAAAAAACTAGCAATGCCCATAAAGTTAGAGTCTGGAAACCAGAGAGAAAGGAAGCCAGAGGGCAACCCCGAGGTACACAGCGACGGATCATTGGAGACGAGATGAAGTAGTCCTTATAGACCATGCATCATCAAACGGGCCGGCTCTGGACCGCAGTGTCTGGTGAAAGTTCACCGGTGCCATGCGTAATGAGGATCACAGAAAAGATTAAATCCGCAATCGTGAAATATTGAGCCATTTTTTAGAATAACGCGAGCTGACGATACGCGCTCTGGTACGTGTAATTCTTGAAACTCCACAAATTGCGTCTTGTACCTATTTCTGGGTGTGTATATTTATTTTATGTTGATTAATTAAGTTTGTTTGAGGCTAATTGGAGTCAACTGTATTAGGAATTACGAATTAACTATACCATAAGGCATTCCCTTAGTTTAGGACGTAATGTGATCTCAGGATAGACAATCTTTCCAATTAAGCCGTGCTCTCGATGTTTTTAGTAAACTTTTATCCTTTGAGCGCAATATGTCTTATTGCGCGTAATATGTTTAGGTTGGTTGGCTGGTTTGTCTGTTAGCAATTATACCCAAACTGAATTATCTTTTAACAATCCATAACCTTTTAGAGGTAATCTGGAACAACATAACCAACGAGGTCGGGCAATTTGTTCGTCCCGGTAGAGGGCGAGACTGAAGTCATAAACTATAGTGTTAGAGAAACCTCAAGTATAACTTTCACAAAGGGTGAAGGGTCTCCCGGTCGCTTGCACAGGTGTGACCATTAGGGAACGCCTCTGTTTTGGAGATCAGGGTGGACCTGTAATGGAATTATGATATTTATTTATCTAGCTTTTTCCTGCGCTTACATATACCACATACTGACCTTTTCCGAGGATCGAGAATATTTGCGTAGGCATCCGGTATCTGATTGTTTTTCAACGTTCCAGTATATGTTGCACCTTGTTTCTTAATAATTATATAAAAATATGCAAGTAGCTTATACTATAAACATTTTTATGTTACATTGATTGTACAACTTGTTATAATAACTAATACGAGGCTCTCCATGGTTCGGATGGTGGGGTTCGGTAATCTGTAGGGGTTTAGAAAACCGAAGGACCCTGAGAAAATCACCGACCCTGGAAGTCTACTTCAACCCACCCTCATAGTCACGCCGGGGATCGAACCCGGGTCGCCAGCGGAGACAGCCGAGCGTTTAACCACTAGACTGTCCAGGCCCCACAAGCAGATAATGAAAATAAAGGAAAAAAACATTATTAAGTGCTGATCATTATTTCTCAAGTGTTTTTTTTTTAATTAACTGTCACATGTTGTGGGAAGTTTTCACCATATTTGGAACCAGATGATCGCTACATATGGGCGAACCTGAAGGTTAATGTTATTCAGCAAAGGGTCCTGTTTTAATGACTGATCAGTTTCTCCTGCTTTGCTTACATCAAGAGGGAACAATCTGAGCAGGACGGATGTAGTTGTATCGGAAATCCACGATATTCCCGGGAGCGATGGATCCTATGGGAACAGAATTAGAGAAACAACCACATCATATGTAGCAAACTTAAAGGATGATGTTATGCTAGGAAGTTATGAAAAAAGGTTATGAAATCGTCGATATTCCCGGAACGTCTGTTCCCCAGGGAAAAGAATTAAAGAAAATGTAAAAACCACGAAAAAATTACGGACGGGATAAACTTATGCTGGTCGGAAGAATCTAGAACAAAACTTTGTAAGCAAATAATCTAAGCTATAAATCCGGCATAAAGACAGACCCTAGAGATTGTCATAGCCTATAAATTGGTCATATCTAGATATGCTGCAAGAAGTTATGCTACGAATAATTATTCTGCAGTGGTTTTGATTTATTCCGTTATAATATTCAAGGTCGAAGGCTTCCTGGCAAACCATCCGCAGTAGCAAAGATTGATTGCTAACGGAATCATACCAGATTTATCTAGTATACCTTTATCAAAGGCTTTCCCTATTTATTGTACGCCCATGATGATTATTTTTGCTAGCGCTATGTCAAAGGTGATCACTTTATTTATTATAGGATGACTCGTTCACTTTAAGTGTTTCTTTATCTTGCAGTGAATTATGGAATAAGGGCCTGGATATGTGGTCTTTCCAAATCTAAAATAAAGAAATCAAGAAATGTATAAGTAATTGCTTTTATATTTTTTTACAAGAGATCAGAGGGCAAGCAGTGAATACCTTTTTTTTAAGTATAACGGTTTGGTAACAAATGACGAATTTTTTTTAGCTTTCATAACTTTTTACAAGGGTTTTTTTTAAATAAATTCCGGTTGATTTGTCTATATGTATAAAGATCCGTAATACTGAATGGTCGTCGTGGAGCAAGTCAAACTGCAACATACCGAAATATTTAATTTTTTGTCGAATACAGAGTTTCGTCAGCAAAGTAATCTTCATATACCACATCATAATTACTGTTCATATGCAAGGTTACATGTTTCAAGTCTAAGAAATAAGAATAATTCATTACACTTAATACAAAATTACTTCACTGAGGCTGCTAAAATATTTTTAAATATCTCAAAATCGATTAATTATTTGAGACTGACATTTAAATAAGATAAATCTAGTTGGGTAAAGTTTTGCTTACATTCGAAGCTGTCCCGAAACGCTTGAGATCTGAGAAATAATCCCGTCGCCCACCCTCTTTTGGGCCCCAGGTCCCAAATAATGCATTGGTGTGGTATGTCTGTGCGTCGGACGCAACTTATCTGTTGTTTACACACACAGCACCACCTCGGGACAGCTACGTCATGGCTCATACAAACGCACTTGTACACGATGAAATAGCCGTTGAAAAAGACGATATATTATACCCAAGCCACTTATCCTATTCCCGCACCAGGTCATGAAAATAGCGTTCAGGTTGAACTGTCATGAATATTTCAGATACAAGGTTTACTAGAGGATATGAACTAAATAAGTTATAAAAATACACGCACGTGATGGGTACAGCTGATTTTAATGCAACTAGAGAATGTTTCTTTGAAACTTTTTTTTTTTTAATTTGGAATTCTTCTTTCTTGTAATAAGACATTCTCTCTTTAGCTACATGACATAAGAAGCCACTCATGTGTTTTTGTAATTCAGCAGCACATGGCAGTTTTTTAAGTTGAATCAACTTTTGAATCCCCATTTATACAAAACAAATTAGTTTAAAAACATGCATAACAGGAAATTCTTAGGTTTCAGTTGGAGTAAAAACCTGGTTTTTATCAGGCATTCTGGCTTCATTTATTTCCTTTCTTTACTTTGTATTGAAAATTCAATACAGTCGTTTTAGATTCGGTATGTTTAAGCCTAATTGAAATATTTAATTTAGAATTTAATTTAATTTTCTTGATTTTAGTGTAATTAACAAAGAGTAGTGTTACGCGGCTCTTAAAGGGGATTTAGAGGAAGTCTTTATCAAGCAGTAAAATGGGAGTGCTTTTCCTTCTAGCGAAGGGAAGAAAAACGGCGTCGGGATCCTTGGGGAGTCGGTTGATGATAACCGGATGGCCACGATGACGTTTGCCTTAATGGTCACGGACTGCAGAACGTGCTGGAGTACTTGGTACTGACATCCAGCAGTTGTTACTGCTCCCGATGGTGCGATACTCGTTCTGTTTGCCAATGGCTGCGGTATCGGCCACAAATGGATTGCCGTATCCTGAATGTACAGTGTAAACCACCTGGCAATGCTGTAGGCATTGAACTAGCTTTGCATTATACATCAATGAAATGTCTGTCTCAGCCGATACGACTCATTTTGTTCCGGCCATATATCTGTGCGAAATTTGTCTAACTGTCACTTCTATTTGAGAAGCCCAGTTGGTTGCTCCGGTCTAGAAGGGAAGTCTACATATTATTGAAAGCATAGCTGGCACTTTTTTTGCTATATTTTGAGTTTGCGCTACCTGGAACAAATGTCTATTGTTTCCTTAATGCGATCGAACCTTGGAAGCCTAATTGAGATAATGGAAGTGTGAGTTAATTGTACAGCGGGGACTCAGACACGCACGAAACTTTCTGGTGGAACAATAGTTCATGACAATCGATCTGGTTCACCGTCAGGTAATGGGGTTCATCATTAATTCATCATCAGAAAATATGACTATTGTATCTGCCTCATTTGCACACCGTAGTGCTAACGGCATGACGTATCAGGGCGCACAATGATTAATTTACAGAATTTATACAAACTGATAGACTTGGATATATCGATAGAAGCATCTACATACAATTATTTTTTTCTGGATCATTCTGTAGGAAAGAAATGGCTATAGCGGCAGTGATGCTGGAGTTCACACATTGTTACACACAACACCAAACACTTTTGTAGTAAAGGGGAATGTAAATAGATATTAACAAGAATCAGAAATTATATATTTTAATATATAAAACATACATCGGAGAGAGCCGTATTTGCATATGCAAGAAGTATCATTTACACACCCCGGATGGCAAGGAAATAATCGTGAGACCTCGTGGATTTATTGATTAAGCGGAACATAAGTAGTATTAAAACATGCTGTACCTAGAGACCAGCATGAACTCCCGTGACGGAGAGAAATATCCCAAAACATCTCCTGATGATGACAGCGACATGGACCTCGTTCTGGAGGTAAGTTTGTGTCCAAAAGGTTTGGAGCTAATCTTTGAGAACCCTAAGAGATGCTTTACGAAACCTGGAACTTTTAGGTCCTTACTTACTTTTTAAATCTTAATTTCATGTTTCTCTGCCTTATAGCAGCGTCCGGGGCAAAACCCTAAAATTTTCTGGAGAAGTCATGAGTTATCATCTTTAGTAAAAACTCCTATTTTTTTCTAATAAAAAAGGAAAGTTGATTTAAATTTCATAATAGGTTCCATAAAGTACCTATAATTTAAAAACCACACAGTGTTCTTTTTAACGAGGTTTAAAAGTGCTTAATTACTGGAGCGAGCCACATTTTACTGGACTCAATCCAAAGCATTTCACAATATTTCCGGAAAATACGTTCTTGTTTCCTAAGGTACCATGCTTATTTCTTGTTTGAAATTGAATTGTAAATTTGTTTTACATTTAATCATTTAATCTATAGTGTTTACAAGAAAAGATGATAGATAAGTAAACAAAAACATCCAGGGAGATAACAGTTAGACAAGAGTCCAGTATAAAAAGACACTCTATTTCTGTTGCTTTGAATACTCCCATTCTTTCAGATAATATTAAAATATCATGAGAAAAATAATATAAGGTCCACCAATACATAAGTAAAAAATTGCCTCGCCTGTTTGGACTGATTTTGAAACAAAGGGGTTCTGCCATGGGCAGCTTGAATTGACGTGGAAAAGAAAATACCATGCCATTCATGATATCTTTTAAATGCCATATTATTTTATATTGTACAGTGCCAATGAAACGTGACACCGGCCGGGATTTCTTTTACTGTATTGGATACTGACAGGTTGGGTCGTGGATTGCCTGGTCACGAATCCTTTGAAGTCAGACATTATGTCATTGCGTTTATAACAATGTCAATGCCCTTTTACTCATGGGTATAACATAATGCTTGTTGTTTTGTAGACCATCCTGCTTTCAGTGGCAGATATAATACAGATTTTTTCACTAATTCAATATTATTGAAATTCAGGAATGTTTTTTTTTTCTTCAAAACTGGTTTCTCTCGATAATAGTGTAACCATGGTATCATACATTCTAGTGATTAAGAGCAGAGCTCAGAAAACTTAGAATGCATATATTCTAAAAACTTGAAAACATTGAAAATATGAAATTCAAATATTTCAAGGCAACATGTTAATTATATAAAATGTAAATTTACAAGTCTTTAGTATCACGCTCATTTAATATTTGTGGACAAACACGTCAAAGTGTGCAGGTAGTATTGGCAAAGATTCTTTGAACACGTCCTAATAATGTTGTATCTTTGGCGTTATGTTTGTGTTAAAATAAAATACACTCGTTCACTTTCATTTTCTCATGGATCAAGAGAGTCACTGGACCGAGCGAATTTATGACCGCCAGAACACAAGCATGGCTCGCACGGGTTACATGACGCAGGCAACTTGCAGACGACACAGGAAATGACCCGTGTCCATGGAGACGGTGTTTCAGTTAGGGTTGCGAGCTCACATATATACTATTGCGTTTATTCACCATTCCAAGCATAATATTCGGATTATGGGCCGTTTACCACAATATGAATGCAACCAGGTGCAAGACCACTGCGATACATTCCTCCATATCACTAGTATCACGACTCGAGTAGGCTTACCAGCCCAATTATCCGATTGCCTACTGAGTCGGGTTGTCAAGGCTATCATATGTACTACTACGTAGTTTCGTACAACTAGCTATTGCACTCATAAGCCAAACTGGTGAGTCTGGTGAGAAGAACAGCTGGTTTCACGAAACTACATTGCAGTTTGTATGCAATATTATTTTTTATTCTTCAAAATATTTTACACATGCACACAGTTAGGTCCACGGCCTATTGCTTTAACTGTCTACTGAATAATGATGACGATTATCTTGCGATAAGAAAATGTAGTTGTTTAGCTGCAAAGATTTCAGGTATCATATACATAAGGGGTGGGCATTCTGAGAAGAAAAATTGCCTTAATTAATTGAACTAAAAGTTACCGATTGGGCCAATGAAATAGCGAAGAGATATTTGGTGTGGATCCGGAACATGATCTGATCCGGAACATGATCCGAAATATTCACAAATGTAAAGTCACTTATGCACGAATTACCTAGAAATATGGGCCGAATAAGTGTATAGTGCCATGGCATAGGCTTGCATTCCTTAGAATGCTGATTTCTGGTTCACATCCCATGCCTGATTAAACTGATAAATATATTAAAAAAAATTAATTTCAATATCTCTCACCGATTCCATGCCAGGTCAAGTTTATTTTCTCTCCGATAACCATGCAGGCGTACATGTACCTCTCTTGAGGCAAATCGCATGTAGATATATATAAACATAACCAGAGAATACGCAGATAGATAACGAACTAAATATGCTGTAATATATACAAATATTGTTACAGGATTTTCCAGGAGATCGGTTTATCCATGAAGGACGGAAACATTGGATTTACCTCATGACAATCTGCCACAAAGAATTATTAAATATCAGTTTTAATATGCCGGTCGTGTATATGGTTTTAATATGCAGTTACTTAATCCTGCGGAGGTTCAATTAAGCAGCGAAATTGGAAATATATATGAAGTATCAACTAATTGAAATTTCAAACCATGTACTGGTTGTTATAGTCAGTATTTCATATATTTATGCTCACTCTCTCATTGAATCTGGCGGCACTAGGTCCATTCCGAAACAAATAAATTCGTTTCTCCGCCAGGCATAATCCTACCAAGTCCTCGATACGTATGAACGAGACTAACATCACATCCACAAAGCTAACAAATCTGTTAGAGCTAGATTTGGCGTTGCATCGGCAGATGCCTCAGCTGTTATGGTTCTTAGCTTTTCAGCTCTGACTCCTCTGAATTTATCGTAATCTTTGGGCATAATAGCTTAACATTCACTTAGCTGTCAACTGTACCGTTGCTGAAGGAGCGCTTAGAGGGGGTCTCCGAGTTCCTGAACTGCAGCACTCGAGTGCCATCTTTTCCTTCTTTAGTTTAGTTATAGGTTCAACTTCATTCAGCTTTACTTGAAGAAAACTGAATGCATGAAATTAAACTAAAGGACGGTAGCCATAGCAATGTGTATTTAAGATTTTGCAATTAAATACAGTTTTACCAAATCTGTACTGTCGGAACTTTTACGATTAAACATTTATGGAACAGCGTTTCCTAGGGTTTCTTGATCTTGCTCGTATACATGATATAACTAGTATACTTAGAGATCAGTCACGGCCGAATGTATGTAGCATTGGACAGGTAAATATAAATGTACAGGTATCTTTTTCAAATCCCACTACAACGATAAATGAATCATTTTTTTTTTGTCTCAAGGACGAATTCATACGTTTTGACAATGTGGTATTTCGTAGAATACTGAAAACAGGATCTGCGATATATGATAGATAAACGTTTTATGTCATAAATTCATGGTCATCTGCTCTATTCATTTCAGTTGATACAAAGAACCAAACCCTCAGCTTATACCTGACCAAAAAAAACGCTTTAATATGAGCTGATTTTAATTTTAAACCACAGTATATATTAACCACAGTGTATTGGCTTTCGATAAGTTTGAAAATGTGCATTGTACATTTAATGTGCAAAGACTAATTTAAAATATATATTATTTATGTCTTCGGGACATGAAACTTCAAAGAAAAATGGACATTTTAGTAAGAAATATACAAAAAGCTATTAGCGAGTTATCTCCACTCGAACAACGTCTTGTTAATCCAAATATTAATTTGGCCGGCAGGTATTCGAGTTTTAATAAAAATAAAAGTAACACACTTTATCAATAAAAAACAAAAGTATTAATAATCCCTTGCACGAACTGCCTTGAGCAGACAAGTTGATTAACAAGAGGAATCCATAAAATCCCGATCCCCCTAAAACGCTCAGTGGTCTGAATCTTTCCAGGGAAAATTCTTCGTCGTCGCGGTCTTTCAGATCAGGTTCGAAGCCTGAAAAAATTAATTAACGAAGCTACCGTGAGGAATTCGTCATTTGAAATGAAAGGATTTGCAAGTTTTTCTTACCTGGAAACCATGCTTTTGAATTGCCAGCATGTCTTCGCAGCCTAAAACATAGCGACTGCCTGATTACTGTAGGATTTTCTGATTCTGCCGCGAGGCATGATTACAGTTATACATTCCAGGCGCGGAAGGCAGAAAGAAATCCTTAATACGGGCTTACTCAGTCTTCCTTTTAATTTTGAAATCGACGAACTTTATAGATTTCGTAGGTGAATCAGTGGACTTCCCTGCGAGGCAGCTGGTACAAATGTAATGTAATTTCTTTTATCTGTGTTTGTAAAAAACTCTTTCTTTGTAACTATGCAGGAAACTGCTCGTGACACCTTAATGAGGTAGGAACCTCTGTCCGAGGATAGATGTTAAAACCGGCCCTGATGCCCTTAAATAAATGGCCACGCACAATAAACGCTAAAAAAAGCCGGACCAGATATATCCTACTAGAATGATACCCCGGTCCAGGCTTAATTGGTATTGGGATACCTAATTTAAACATCTTTCAAAGCTAAACCGTTGTACATAAAATGTTGTATATAAGCACACAAATGAGTCTTGTTTTCTGGCTTGAGCAGTACTACCTTTCCATATAAACAAAAACAACAGCACTGTTTCAATAATTTTTAATCCACACACAGACATTAACAAATATGGTTTACTGCTATGTAAAGCTAAGATTGAGTACTGAACGCGGCAGGCGGAATGCGGAATGCGTGAAGAGATTTCATATGTACCGGCACGGCAACTTGCAACTTTTCTGTGTCGCTCTGGTAAAAAATCGCAACATGTGGCAATTTGTTTGGTTGGATACGCATTCCGGATGATCCACTCATACGGAATATCGCGCATCAGTCAAAACCGATTTTTATCCACATTACAGATCTGCATTCTGTACATGAGGAATCTTAATCTTATGTATCCATTTAGCGGTTTTTGGCATGTAGTCATTGAATTTTATGCTGAGGCAATCAACAGGTCGCGGGGGGCTTATGAACGGGGGGGCTTGTGCGTATTTAACGGAAGGAGGGGAACGGGGCTCCATAAAGCTCAAATAGCTCTATGTTCAATAATTTGTTATGATAAAATAACTTATTTATCAGTCATTATTTATTAATTAAGAATGACGATAGAATAATCCGGAAACCAGTCCATTAAGCACTGTTATATGAAAATTCAGTCACACATCCTGGAAGGATTCGAACCCAAGACTTTCAACTCAAGACTCCAATGCCTTTTTCGCAGGACCAGATTCCATACTAAGATCTTTGTTTTACAATCACAGAAAAGAGATCTGGTAGGCAACCTTCATCTTATCAAAAAGCCAATCCCTCCCCAAACATAGTTGTAAATTTTCCGGTAGCCTAATATGTGACTCCCGCGGGCCCTATGCTAGAGATTACCAGGAGTACGGACGATGGATGTTGTTCTTTCGGATACTTACATCCGCTGTTTGACAGAGTGTTTTCGGTAGTTGCCTCAATCAAGCGCCCGCTGGTGGATGAAATGTCGTTGAGGATTGGCTTGGACAGATTTAGAAAGGCACCGCGGGCTTCGTCACTGTCATAAGCGGAAGGATAGCTGTCGTCTGCTGTAACATGAACAATACCGGGAGCAAATTAGGCCTCGGATTCATAGACAAGATAGCAATCCTTTATTTTAATAGGTTATAACTCAACTTCTTAAAACTGACATCATCAGGTACTGGTACATAAAGTTCTGGCTTTTCCCGTATTTTCTCTAATCCATCTTGTTGAATCTGTGTTGTCCCTCTGAATTTCTCATGCGAATACTTACAGTGTCTTCTCGATACAATTAAATTTAGAAGTGACTTAGAGCGCAAATATTTCATTACTGTCAAATGTTCCCTCACGAAGAGGATATTTTGGAAGATGAATACGGAAGCATTTCTGTCATAGGCCAAGAGGTCATCTCAATGACTCATCTAACCAAACTCACCTGAAAAAATATACCTATAGGTATCTCAGCTCAAATGCCAGTTCGCCCAAGCACTAGCTGGTCTGATAGTGAAGACTTACTGTAGTGTAAACAACTATATATTATAAATGAATGCCCTTGCGTCAATGTTTATAAGTAGCTGTCATATTTATTATTTACGGTGCATTATCTGTATTTTTTTGCGCAATCGTGTTTCAATAACTTTGTTCCGGTTTTCTTTTGAGTGGAACATCAAAACTATTTGGTTAATAAAGCCACACCAAAAACATATTCTTTTACAGACTCGACGCTTCTATTTTCACTGATTATTTTGTTTTGGTGAAAAATCCGTAAGTCCTTGGTATCAATGTTTCCGATCGATGATTTTGCTTTCAAATAACCCGTTACGCGCGTTAATTATTGTCATTCAGAAAGGCACAATTGGAATCTAGAAATCTTCATTTACTTTTTCGGCCCATATTCCCAGGTTCATTCGTGCATAAGTGGCAGGACATTTGTAAATATTCCTTGATGACGCTCGTGAATCCGGACCATGTGCCGGATCCACACCAGAATCTTATTGATACTTCCATCACCCATTCATGAGATTCCATTCAAGACTGCGGGAGTTATGTTGTGAACAAACACACAAACACAAAGACACACGATCAGAAATAAACGCATTCCCTCCTGGCGGAGGCAATGAAAAAAACAGTCCAACATGGTGACTCAAAGTCTACGCGGAATAGAAATGTGTTTTTAAAACACCCCTGAGCCATGTAATGTTGCTGTTCTAAAGATTATGGACACAACAATCATCATTTGTGACCATGCTGAACGTTCAGTTAGTGTCACCTTTTTAGGAAACCTCGCGTGGCGTGACGTCATTGATAAAAAAATTACATCGGTAGACCAATGTTAGTTTCGATTCAGTATTCAATACAACATGCACTATCACCCGGTCGTCTGTAATTACCGGTTATAAATTGAAGTATCGAAAGTAAGTGCAAGACATGGCCAGTAAAAGAATGGAAGAAAAAGGTAAAAAAGATGAAGATGAGGTTTAAATAATTGTTTGTTTTCCTTTTCCTACATTTTTGTCTATTCCTGCGTAATTTTTTCTTCTTCATAACTTAACATAGTGAATCAAGTATTAACCTAAGAAATCACACTATATTCACGATAGAGATATCACGCGGAAGTGACCGATCATCTCGGGGCTCCAGACCCGCAGGCGACGCGTTTTATCTTCATTTTAATTAAATGTCACGTATCCGGCCATCATCAAACATCAGTGTGATGAATGCCTTGTGATGATCGGTCATTTCAGATTCGTTGCAGTCCACCTGTTCTCTGATCATGGTTCATCTTGCCTAGTAAGTGATCGGTCATCGCCAGTGCCGTCCCTTACAATCATAGGTCTGGTGTATTTTTTTAAGTTTTTTCTATCGGTGAATAAACATGTAATCTTCTTTACTATACGTGTTAGGACTACAGATACCGATGTTTTATAAGGGAAAACTTGCCGAAGAAGTGTTTTTAATCTTTCTTGCATATTTGTCTCTTATTTTGCCTCTGTGCAATTTTTTAGAAACGTGAATCACCCTTAATATTTCCTTTTTGGCCAGTTTACGAAAACCTGTTTTGCTATTAATACAAACACTTTGTGTCAGATTGAGAAAAAAGAATTCATGTTAATCCAGATATTTATATTTTATATAATCTATTGCACGTTAAGAAATACTCAGACAACTGATGATTGCAGTCTTATTTTTTTTTTATTTTAGTAAACATAAACATAAATTTCTGTTTAATTTCTTACGTTGTAAAAATACCAAAAATAGTTGAGCACATGTCAGTGTGTTGATCATTTGTAACCAAAGCTAAATATCAGTATTACTGTGACAAATTTATTTTTGCTGTGCAAGTCCGAGTCAACCAAAGTCCAGCCAGGGTTCTGGAAAAGTGAACTGGAATCTGGAATCGAGTCAAAGTCCGTACTTGAGTCCTATTAATCACAGAGTCCGGACCCGAGTCCTAAACATCACGCAGTCCGGGCCCCGAGTCCTATGCATCACGAAGTAATATCTAAAGTCAATAATTATATCCCTAATTGATCTCAGACTGGCAATCTAAATATTTAGCTTGTCGGTACATGTCAAGGGTACATACCAAAATGGCTCTGCCGCAAGCAAATATTATCCATGGATCAGTATTGGTCAGTACAATTATATCCTTTGGACATCCAATTATCCTATAATGACCAGGTAATGAAGAATCGACATTAGTCAGCCACGTTAATGGCCAAATGTGTGACCAATGATCACGCCAATATAAACGTTCTAAATGTTGTTATATTCGATCGATGCTCTTTGCACTGCTGCTTCCTATAGTTCGGATTTAGATAAAATATTACATATATATATATATATATATATATATATATATATATATATATATATATATATATATATATATATATATATATATATATATGGAAGGTAGAGTTACCCTCCGTTGTAAGGTGCTCTATGGCCTACAGACTAGGCAAGAGCGGGATGTGAAAGAGTGACACTGATCCTATTGTCCTCGGGGGTAAAAGGATCAGTGTCACTCTTTCACATGCACCCCCCCCCCCCGAATCATACAAAGCATAATCTCGTAATCTCCTAAAGTCTCGGCTTTTCAAACCACGCCGTTAGCTTCATTCTAACCACATTCACCTGATGATCGGGTCGCATCCCGTGAAATAGACTGTTGTGAATTTACAGTGTTGTTTTTCTTCATTATATATATATATATATATATATATATATATATATATATATATATATATATATATATATATATATATAATTTATATACGGTGAAAGTACCGTGTGTCGAAAGTCCATCCGACACTCTAGAACGCAGTCACAAACATGATATAACTGTGAATCAGGACAATTATTTTAGAAATAAGTATCACAAGGGAAAAGAATTTTTTCTGACTGTTTTACCTACATAACTTCCCTGCCTAAATATCTCAGGATTGCAAATTTTGTAAATAGAGATAATCAGTAATGTTCTACTTCTTTCTTGCATGATCGCGCCACTTCGAATGATGTTTGCGTGATCAAGCAGTGTGCTTGATCACATTATATTTAACGCCATTTCACATTCTACGGGGATAACATATCTACTATGCTTGTTCCTGCGGAGTACATAATTACCAATCATGTAATATCTGCGACACCGATCTCTTACGTTTAAAGGATCGTTCCACTGCGTGTTGATTTCACTGTCCATTAAATGAGGATACTGGTAAGCATATATTATAGAAGTCTGACCTTTGGACCTTAATTTTCATAGTCTGTCGTCGTGACTATGAACCGTCGGTCCATAAGGCCATATCATCAAATGTTAACCTTCCGTTCCATTCTCTTACGCCGTAACTATGAACCGTCGGTCCATAAGGCCTTATCATCAAATGTTAACCTTCCGTTCCATTGTCTAACCCTATAACTATGAACCGTCGGTCCATAAGGCCCATCATCAAATGTTAACTTTCCGTTCCATTCTCTTACGCCGTAATTATCAACCGTCAGTCCATTAGGCTCATCATTAAATGTTATACAACTGCTTTATAGACAAATTTACATGGCACTACACTATTAAACAGACACGTTGCATCAGAGAACTCAGTTTATAGCACTGAAACTTAAAAACTTACCTTCACATTCTTCAGTCTCCACGTGCTCCATCACCGGACTTCGTTTAATCAAGGCAACAACGTACCCCAGATGATAGATGAGCTCACTAAATTAATCATAGCCAGCGTCCCTTGTCTCTCCGTAACAACTTTATCTGTCAGTGACAGACCTGATCTCAGACCACACGTACCCCCTACCAGCGACCCATTGTTTGGAGATTTTAATTATTTAGTGTGTGATGGAACAAGAGAAGACTAGTCTGATTCAGATAGACCGGTGACCTTGAAACCGTGGATTTGTGAAAAAAACATGATGGTTTACCTATATATTCACCGGAGATGAAAGCGGACTGGTTTGCGGCGAAAATATGTCCCGTTTTATTATTTTCCCTGAATAAGTTTTGATTATTTTGTCTAAAATAATATTTCAAATATTATTAAAAGCGGTTCATAAGGCTTTATTCTGATTTCTTCACACCAGATGTTTAAAACCAAAGTCTTTATAATGCATCTTTTTTTACCAAATCACACAAATTGTCCACGTGGTTGTGATTCCTGTGGTAAATAGTTTAGAGAACACAAACACAAATTTGTTTACTGAAGGGGTGTCTTCATATGCTATTATAACCATTACCAGTCTTATTTAGATTTCAACGTAATTAAGCTTGCATATTTAGGGAGTATTAACGATATGACCAATTTGATTGAAGTTTCTTGAAAGAACAGCGTATACGCATCAAATACCTTGGTCTTTATGTAGAAGACCATTGTTTGTGTACTGCGCCTTACCGGTACCAATTGTTTTACTCGACTACCCAATAGGCATTATAATACCCGATTCAGACTCGGGTACGCTTTGCCAGAGCAACACTAATGATATAAATGAACCTGATCCGTTTACCGAAGCAAAATATTAAAATATGTCTTGTTGACGGCTCATAATATTCTCGCAGCGGAGGAATAGATTTAAATTGCATGAGAATCCACTCCAAAACAAGAATGGATTTTATAAGTATCTGGTTTCTTGAAAAACAAAAGAAAAGATATATTATAACAAACCTCTGTCAGAGTGACTTGTATAGGTTTAAAGCCATATAATAATGAATAAATATAATACAAACTACGATTCAACCTGGAAATGTCAGAATCACAAAGCATGTTTAACACGTATTTGATCGAAATTTTGATGTCAAAATCCCACTCAGCACAGTCAAAATGCCACAAATCAATATATTACATGACATTTTTTTTAGGGTTTTCTCCCTTTTCACGACACGTCAATAAATGCGGCCATATTGATTAGTGGCGGCCATCTTAAATTAGTTTTATTTTCATATCTGTCAAAAATATAAGAGTTAAAATTGAAACAAGGATTTGAACAAGGAAATCAAGATTTTATTTAGTTTGATGGCAGTCAAGCCTGCTTCAGCATCACTTGTGTGAAATGAGAATATCTTTCAAAAATGGCTGCCATCTTAGAAATTTGCAAAATTCTCAATTGCTTAATTCTGTATCTTATTAATATGAAGGGTGTTTGTGCCAAATTTCATGCTTGCATCACCATTTGCACTTTTCATATGCTAAACAGTAGTTATATCAGCTCCATTATGCCTGTAAGTTTGCATAAACACAGTTTTAATCATAGATTTTATTCATATCATTTTACGAGGCATTAGTAAGGTTTGCACAAGGTACTAAATGGGACCTATTCACATACCAGACATGTTAAATTAAAATGAACTATAGACTTTTCTTTTTAAAACATTACAATTTTACCAATATTTCATTCTAACAACGTATGTTTACTCCTGTACACAAGTGACAAAAAAGAAAGCTGGAACCGGGCGCGATCGGGGCCAAAAACATAAACATAGCTCACACGCCACCTGGTAACCGTGCCGCGCATCTTTTTAAATCAAGATTTTTTAAAACTGAAAGGACATTTATAATAAAAGATATATAAAGATAGATTTGAGTAGTCAAAATATAGTGGAAAAACAATATAAGCCTCATGTAGGAAATAAACCCGGAATTAATCATATTTTAAACGGAAACATCTCAAATAGCTTAAATAAGCTTATTTTCGTGATATAACGAGGGAGCTTTGCTGAAGTATTTAACAAAGCCACTAAAGACCGTTTCTTTACGTCTATCAAGACATTGCTTTGGAAATAAACTGTTTCTTTGGGTGATTTGTATCCAGGACTAACCAAAAACCTAAGCGGGATTTGTACAAATCTTGCTGACAGCCAAAGTAACAGCCCTGTCCCGCTGTCCAGCTGTCTCCTTATCGACAGCTGCATGCTGGCTTTCAGACGCCGCCAACATTGGATAACAAATGTCCATAAAATGATGGATGCCTCCTCATTGCTCAGGAGATACTAAATGGTTCACCAAAATGTCAGTACAGTTCCAGTCATGAGTAAAACACTCTTGTTTTCAGCTTAAGAGAAACCCATGCGAGTTGCGACGAGAGTAAACCCAGCACAGCTGGCCTCTCTACGCTGGCAACCCGGGTTTGATTCCCGGCGTAGCTATGAGAGTGGCGTTTAGTGGCCGGTCGGCTGATTATCTTCGGGTCTATCTGTTTCCACCACTTCTAGATATTACGGGACGCCACCATCCGAGTCTTGGATACTGAATCATGTAAAGAATGCAGGCCTCTGTATATATAGTTATTCGTTCCATATTCTCAGGTTCTTTCGTGCACAAGTGACTGTAGGTTTGTGACTATACTTAGTATCCGGATCATGTACCGGATCAACAATACCACGTGAGTTATGTTGTGACACACAAACACACTTACACACGCGAACCGGGATGGACGCATACCAGCCTGGTATAGGCATAAACTATTGTTTAAACACCATAGCTAATATTGGATTAGGGGTGAGCATTTAGATACTGTGGTTGGCTTTATTTTCGCGAGGCTGAAATTTCACGATTACTTCATTTTGAACGTTTCGCGAGGGTTTCATTCTCGCGATTGCACAAGTACCTTTAAAATCTAAGTATAGCAGGATCTGTATTGATTTAAAATTTAGAAAAAAAATCCTACAATGACTAACTAATATCTGGTTCAGTCATTAAATCAGGACTTGTGATCACAGTCGATATGTATCACAGTCTGTGTGTACGGCTAAGCATGGGCCAATTTCGAAACCAGGCACAAATTAGGTTGCTGATGAAGTTGTTTTCAGAGGATCTTAGTTGATGGGGCATCTTATTCCCGAGGGTTTCATATTCGCGATTATTCCCGAACAAAAAGGCAACCACAGTAACCCTAATGATTTCACTTGATTATGCTATCAGGGTAAAAGTAAATGATGTATAGTTGTTAGATGATTCCAATTTGTGCGAGGTAGCAATGTAATTGAAATAAAAATACAAACGACTAGACACATGGATGAAAATAACAATCGGTCCCTCCCTTTATCTTTTGTACTCTTTTACGAGTCCGGGAATCATCTAAGGAGTGAAGGATGATCATATGCCTTTAATTAGCTCTTGTACTATGTGTGAGAGCAAAGGAGATAATAACAGATCAATGGTCACATGAATCTGAAAAAAAATCACTAGATAGATTATTTAGTTATCTTATATGATGGCCAGCTAAGCCCCAGACAAATTGAAAACTTCTAAATGTATAGTTGTTGTATTTAGCACGGTATATATTTAATCATAGTTCTGAATACAGTAACATATGATACCTCCCCAGGCCCCGGAACAATAGATGTGAAACATTTAATCAAAGTGCAGGTAATCTGTCGAGAGTTTAGGTATAAAGACTTTAGATTACCCCCATTTCAGGTTAACCCCCGGATAATAAAAAACGGTATCAGATTAACCCGAGGGGTAGTCTGAACCGAATTTCAGGTTACTCCCATGCTGTTCAGATTAGCCCTCGACGATTTAACCAAATAATAAAGTCGTATGCTCTAAACTCATAATATATTTAAGTGAAGCACGTTAAGGACACGAGAATTACAAGAAGTGATCAATGGATTAAAAAATAAAATTGGTTTTATGAGGTTTAAATGTATTGTTAATTAAATTTATATTATCTAATACTCTTCGATAGGAAAAAAAGTTTAAGCAAATAAATACATGTATAGAGAAACAACTGTTTTGAGGGGGTAATCATAATTCGATTTCAAGTTACCGGGGGTAATCTGAAATGGCTACACCGGCAAGACTGCTGTGATATATTAGTTGTGGATTTTTATAGAAACCAGTTCATATGTTCATGGTTAATAATGCATCCATGTAACCTTATCCATCGTTTAAATATCTGGTTGATAAATAAGGCTACTGTTAGAATTGTGTTTTCTCGAAGCGTTCGGGTTTGATGTATCGTTTATTAAATAAGATGGGATAATTAATTGGATAATTAATGAGATATGTTTTTTTTATTCTGAGTTTATGCAGATTTATAAATTGAGTATTGTGCTTAACTGGAACATTTGACCAAATATGTTATTGTGACCACAAGCGTGATGTGCAGCGATAAGGGGCGTTGGTACAGTGCGAGTATTTACGGGATTCCCATGGAGTGGTCTCACAACAAGATATGACTACCAGGGGCGTTGGTACAGTATGAGTATTTACGGTTGTCGTTTCAGACATTAGAGAGAGAAAGAGAGAGAGAGAGAGAGAGAGAGAGAGAGAGAGAGAGAGGGGGGGGCATTTTACATGCTAAATTAATGTAAGTATTTTTGGGAAAAAATGCAAAGGTTGAAAGCGTTGAAAAGGTTTTAATTCAAAACTGAATAAACTGAACAGATGTAAATTATATATATATATATATATATATATATATATATATATATATATATATATATATATGAGAGAGAGAGAGAGAGAGAGAGAGAGAGAGAGAGAGAGCATTCACAAAGAAACTGATAACGATGAGGACAATATGTCTTTCCATATCCTGATTGTCAGTGCCGTTTCCGATATGGTTTGTGCTTCCACATGGACACCTCATGTGAGGCCAAAGTCAGAGAGGCAAACGCGCCATTAAATATTTACATGAATTATACGTCTGTTTTATCGAGCTCTAGTGAACCTACGCGACCGCGTTAGACTTGGAATGTAGTCCTCTTGGCCGAGATCTTTTGAAGATGTTGTGTGTCAATAAGGGTATTGGCTATAATATTAACCGCAGTTTACAACCGGTCGCTACCGAGTATGGAGAATAAAGGTAAAGCAAGCATAACAAGAACAGACAGGCCGTAATGGGCATGTTGACAGATTTGCGGAAGGGTCCATTTAACTGTCTCCAAACATCGTAAGCAGTATTCTTTAGTGCTTTTCTGTTCAAATTGGGGCTGGCAGGTCCTTATGCCTAAAAGCATAGCGATCCACATCCCAGGACTTTTTTTATTCCTCAAGCGTTCACTAATTTGCTCAAAGGAATTAAGAAAAGTGCCCCGTAAGAAGTTTTCTATACACCCGACTGCCGAGTATTCCGTTATAGCCCGATATTGCCAAAATTGCATCAGCGTTTTCGTCGCCTCTCTCCTGTGCTCTTTATTGGTTTGACTTTCCATTTTTGTTGAAATCCCCTGCAGGAAATCCTAAGAGCTCCCTGTCTAAAACAACTTCGGCGATTCTCGATTTCCATGAAGTGGTTTAGGACAGTTAGTCCAGTGACGGGATTTATTATGTCAATAATTTCATTATCCTTTGTTTTACCTTTATCTACTTTGACAGTTATATTAAAGTATCAATGTTCCATTCCAAATTCTGCTGACGTCACGCGTCCATATGAGATGAATGTCGCCTGTTGTCATTTAACTCAGCTTTGTGACATTGAACATCGTTGAATCATCCGCTGTGCCAACCAGTATCATGATTGTGCCATCATCCTTTATCCATTCAACATCATTCTTTGCGCCATCTTATTTCATAGTTTGTTTCACCAACATCATATCTTGTACATTCCTTCGTCTATCTATGTGCTGCCAGATTCAGCCTTTATGGCATCCACCATCATGTTTGCACTATCCACTATTTTTTTGCACCATCAGGCATCATCCGTGCACTATCAAATATCATCCGTGCACTATCAAGCATCATCCGTGCACTATCAAACTTTATCTGTGCACCATCTAAAATCATCCGTGCACCATTCAACATCATCCGTGCACCATCAAACATCACCCGCGCACCATCAAACATTCTTCTTTGTGGCATCTCTTGTCATTGTTTGTGCATTTCAGCAACTACCTTTGTATCATTTAAACCACACTTGTTTTGTTTGGTGTTTTGTATTGGTCCGAACTTTCCTACCACCAACATACCATAAAGCGATTCAACTATATAAGCTGTACCAAGACTTTTTTTTTGTATGAACTGGCTAAATAGATATTAAATGTCCACTTAGATTCTACAATAACCTCTAAAGGCCGCCAATAGGATGTGACCTGCGATTGACTATAGCTATGTCTTTGATTCAGACCCATTTATCCATGGACCGGTCGTGATGTGAGAGGTCCCGATTCTCAGGAATCCAATACCCAGTGTCTAATTGAAGTTTGTGACATATGATCTTGCTTCCTTTATTAATAATGTCAAATGTCCTCCCCATCCAATAGACCAAGGTCGAACATATCAATTATATCCAAACTCAGTGTCTGCATATCAGGTATAACCGGTATCTGAGCAGTGATTGGAAAATAGGATGAATTAATGACTTTGGAAGATGGTTTTGCTGTTTAAATCAAAACTATCTGGCTATCTGGGTTTAACATGCCGGTTTTGTCTATGTGGAAAAGCCAGCATTTAATACAAGCAGAAACCAAGGTCGTCTGGATTAAAAACTGGTTATTATTTTTTTCCAGTTCAAGTTAACCGCTAGTACTCTCAATGACTAGGGTGATATAAAGTGAACTACAATAATTATTAAAGTAATGAAAGAACAGAATACGAGGGCGGAAGCAACCGAAACAAATATTACTGTTTTTGAGAGTTTATATGGAGTATTAATTAGCTGTTTTATTCAGGTTGATTTAAAGCTGAGTATCCGGTTAACATTTTTGTATTGATTAATTTTATTGAATTTGTGTCAGAGATAACCTACCTGTGGAAGCAAAGAAGGTTTAAATTATATGACTGAACTAAAACAGTATTTGAAATAATCTAAAGCAGAGTGCAGCAGAGAGTATAAGAGAATGTTGGTTTTGTAAGCCACAGGAAATTGGTGGCCATTAACCTGATCTGATTCACTGATTCATCATTGTTCACACACTGCGCAGAATCGGACTCACTAGTGTACGACTCTGCTGGTTAGGACTTGTGGCCCACAATGCACCGGGGCATCTACATACACAGATGTCGCAGGTATAAATGTAGTGAAGAGGGTGATGAGTCCGTTCACGCACGTTGGATAAGAATTGCTTCCAAGGAAAATGACATAAACATGGATTTTTTTTTTAATTTAAGAACTTCACTGAATAAGTATTACTTTGTAACCACGCGGGCATGTGAAATGTTAACAGAAGGTGTTTTCTTGAAATGTAGCATTTTATTTTAAAGTTTGGCAGTTGAAACAAGAAGTCCCGGCCGTCCCACATTGTCCAACAGGAAGAGATTCGTTAGCAGAAGAATTAACCAACCATGTAGGAAGGGTGCATTTTTTCTTTTTACCAACTTTACAGAACATGTTATATTGAGTACATAGTATAGTATAAGGCACAAATGAATGGAAGAAGCAAAGACAGCCTAAAAAAATAATATTTGGAGTATTTTAGCGGAATGAACCGTCAAGCTGTGTTCAACAAATCTGCGCTGTGTGCGGCTGGCTTGGCCAGCTTCGTGGAGGCATTAGCAGTGTTGTGTGGAAGACCTATATAATACCAGGCTCCCCGCGGGCCCGTCACCGGAGGCCATATCGTAGAGCCGGACATTGTATCCAGAGACAGGGATCAATATTCCAATTACAACAACATCACTTCTTATTCGTGTCATCTCGAAAGCCCATCGTTTCTTCCATTGGCAGTTTCCGAATGAGGCTTGGACGGCGCGTTACCTCCCCGAAGTCCCGCTTGTGTTAACACGGCCACAAGAAACCAACACTTCTATGACTAGCAAAAGGCTTCTTTGCGTGGCGTTCATTTTGTTTTTCACTAATTTATGTACATTGCGTTGTGGGACATTGCATGCATTTAAGTCTTGCTTTAATACCAAAGGTTTCCGTTTCTTTCTTTTTCTCTTGAGGTCAGGGTAGCGGCACGTATTCTTTTCAGTCTGGTGATGAGAGGCAATGACGTAAGCATTTGATAAATGGATATTTTCTCTGTCTCTTGGATTTCAGGTTTTGCATGTAAATGATTTGGATTGCCCAAACTTCACAGTAATTAGACCGATTTTGCAGAAGCTTTGAGACTTAATCTTACATGTATAGACTGGCTTAGACTTTAGCTATGGTGTTGCATATACATACACGCATATAATATATATATATATATATATATATATATATATATATATTACATTTTCTCCAGTGGATATAACTGTTCCCATCAATTAAATTTTTTGTTTGCTTTATCCCAAAGTTTTGACATATAAATAAATGCAAGTGATTCAGACATAGTCTAGAGTATTAATCATAATATATATGAAATGTATCACACAGATATATTCATATATTTATATGAGAAAACGGTTTGTCCCAACCACCCTCCACGCCTGCAGAACCCCCCCCCCCCCAATCCACTCTTGAAGATTAATTGTTCATACCAATATCGTTCTCGTGTCAACAGATTGCTACTCATTTCAATCGTAGTAAGTATACTTTTATTTCAGTTTGCTTATATTGGATAGTTAGGTTTAAATGATGAGAGAATAAGGTTACATGGTTGGAATATAAAATCAAAGGAAAATTATTACCATTTACGAATAAACTGTTGCCATTTTAAACAGTGTCTTGTTGAAAATCACGCTATGTTTATACATGCTACCCTGTGTTAAAATATTTGCTAATAAATAAATATTGCACATTTGTTGATTTGTATTTTTTATATATATATTTTTACGTAAAATATGTGTAGAAACTTCCATCTGTGTGCATGAATGACTGACTGAAAGTGAAGTCGGTGCTCGAGCCAGTCACAGGTTCCGGAAAGTCCGGCCCGCACTGGCTCCCTCAGCAACGACAGTGCTTGACAGATTGAGTCGGTAAACTGTTAGATATTTAAGGCCAAAGCAGAAGATACTGATAGAGTTGAAGGTCGTAGTGAGAGAGGCGGAGGAAGCCGGAGATCCCGGAGAGAACCACCGACCTTGAAGCCACTTCAACCCACTCTCATGGCAGCACCTGAGTTCGAACCCGGGTCGCTAGCTTAGAAGGCCCTGTGGTGTACCGCTCAGCTGTCCAGGCCCAGGCTTTCCAGGCTGTGCATGTGTCAGTATAATTGTATTTTGACGTTTACTAGTTACAAATCCCTATTTTTTTATTTCAGAATGTGGCCCCTCCACTAGGCTCCAAGCAGAGTTACCATGCGTTCTTTTTACACCACCCTCTGGACACAGACTGGGTGGAGAATGTATCCGCGAAGCTGGAGTCCCCGGGGCTGGGCTTCAAGTGTTGTTTATTGGACCGTGACCTAGACGCCGACATGTTAATGTCACAGAAAATCACAATAGCCATAAAGAAGTCAGCACGGACAGTTCTGGTCATATCACAGGCTTTTCTACAAAGTTCATGGCAAGAATGTGAATATGTAGTTACGTCGAACGCTAATTTAACGGACATGCACAAAAACATCATCATCTTGCGGTTCAACACATGTGAGATCCCCGACATACTGACGGAGGCTTACTCTCTTGACGTGTGCAACAAAGTATGGTGGTCAAGATTTCTGTCCAAACTTTGCTCTTCAGGTACGTATCAAATAGCAGTACGCACTCACGCCGCATTAAAACACAGCTTTAAAACACACTTGGGACAAAAATATTGAGCGAGCGGGGGATCATTTTCTTATTTTTTGTTTAATTTACCGGTCGAGAAAAAATTGTAAATGTATTTCTTACTTGATGGAAGGAAACAAAAAAGAAACGGTTAGAACGACACACATTTCAGTTTTAATGATCTTTTAAAATGATACTTTAATAATATACGTCATGGTGTATTTGAATGGATCAAGGCAAAAGCCTTATATACATAAGTTATACTTCTCACCGGCTAAAATCAGTTTGTGAAATATGAGAGATTCGCTTCTAGTTCTGAAAGTATGGAACGTGCGAGATACCTTTTCCTCTGACAATTTGCCAGTGAATATAAAATTATACATATCCGTAAAATAAATGAGGGGCGGTATTTTATCATTTTGTTGCGGAATTCCTGTGAAAGTATAAAGCCATAACCAACTTGATATTCATTTAATCAAAGCTGAAGCAAGCTCTGTTTCTCCCTCGTTCCTTGTGTCTATATGTCCATTCTAATGCGGAGACTCGCTTTTGATTAAGAAAAATAACAATCCACATCGAGCGGAAAACGCTGTAATTTGTGACAATATGAAACCGTAATATTTTATGCGGCTGATGTCGGTACGCAGCTGCTAAAACGCTTTCTCTCAGAGCTGTAGTTATCTGCATGACAGAGTTAGCAGCAAGATTTAAAATCAATATTTATGCTTTTACTTAACTTTTATAGCAGAAATTAAATAATTTATAGTCGATAGTCATGGTTAATTATTAAATGCAGCTGCTATTTTAATTATAATGAGGGTTCTTCAACCTTGGGTACTTTCAGAAAATTATAGGTTGGTTATGCAACGGCTACGTCTACCCGGATTTGAGCTTCATTATAGAAGCAAAACATTGCTGATTATACATTAAGCACTAAAAGCTTTTCCATATTATTATAGAGAAAACCTTGTAACTACTGCATGAGTTCGCCGGCAGCTCTACGGTAGACAGATATGAATTAAAGAAATGGGCCACGCGTCATTATTAATTATTCGTCACCCGCGAAATAAGGGATTCTGAAATCAATACCTGAGTGTGTTTTGAAGTTGTTTGCCAACTTCAAGCCATTTTCGTATAAACCGTGTCATCTCGAACTCGTGATCTACCGGGCGGATCTACCTTGAATTACATATAAAAAGAAGGGTAACTACCAAGAAAACTACCAAAAAAAAAATTGGTTGTCATATCTATGACAATCCGGTAAGAAACCAGAAACGGTATTTGCAGCCTTTGCAAGAAGGAATGGTTCATCAAATGTCATGTGATCGCCTACAAACATGAGTGCGTGAGACTATGTCAAAAACTACCGAATATATAAATAACACGGTATATTTAACCCAATTTATTCAAACCTATCGTTTTAATAATCTTGATTTGTAAAGATGCGCGCTACGACCAACAGATTATTTTTTTATGTTTTTTACCACTAACCGTCCATGGTGCAAGCTTTTTCCCACTTGTGTTCAGAAGTAATTATAAGATTTTCGAACGAAATATCGACATAAGCCGTTGTATTTAAATAGAACACACATGTTTCATGTATATTTAATACAACTTATATGTGAATAAGTCCCCTTTTTGTTTCAGACGACACACCTATGACAGAAGAGACTGTGTTGTCTATGTCTTCGTCACTAATGGGCCTTAATCCAGGTATGTATATATACAAATAATAATAGCTTTATGGTATCCAGCTCACATGATGACATACACATAATGTGCGATTGAATCAATCCATCTCAGTGACCACAAACAATCTGTAACCATCTCACCGCTTTCTGGAGCAGGAGCTATGTGTCGTGTTCGATAGTTGAGGTGCGGACCCGAGTGGTCCATCACATAAGCGGTCCGGTCCTGGTCCAGTCCAGCTGTAGGTGGTCCGGTCAAGTGGGTGGACCGGTCCAAGCGGTCAGGTCCATTTATTAAAATATCATTAGAAACTAATTAAAATTGTAGTGTTTCGTTTTGCTTTTATTCGACTTTGGTTTTTTTTCATTACATATATTAATTCAAATATTTTATAACCCAGAATATCACATACAGAGCAAACCGTTCAATAAATGTAATACATATTTTATAATCTCTCCATAAATCGCAATATCTGTGTTTGATTTTTTTAATGACATATTTAAAATCACAATCTTTTTAAATACTTTGACAACAAGGGAATAGTTTGTGTTACTGTGTAGGGCATTGTGGTCAGAATACTGTTGTAGACGTCATATTCGTGGGGTTAAATATTCCCGATTTTCACCTTTTTTTAGTGTTTCGCGAGGGTTCCATTTTCACGATCTCACCATGCATACAAAAGACCAATAGAGTAAACTCATCATTAACTGAAGTAATTATATCAGATAATATGTGCCAAAAATCTTAAGGGAACACGGATCAAGTGGGATTTATTGTTCACAAATGGCAGATAATTAGAAAGATCTGATATCATTTATTCTATAGCAACCTTTGAACATACAAGATCTATCATTATCTCAATTGTTTACCTTTTAAATTGCCTTCGACATTTGATCCACTTATAATGAAGTTTTTATTTTAGATAATTCCCTTTCGCGAGTATCGCGAACTTAAAACCCTCGCAAAAGGCAACCACAGTATAATCCAAATTGTGCAGGGTGGGCCGAGCCGATTCAAAGAATTTGCTGGCCGAGGATGGATGTGGGTTAACATTAGCTGCATAGTGATATGGTGGTTTAATTGCGGTTGAAAATAGAAAAAGTATTAATATAATTTTAAATATTCAATATATAGAGTATATATATATATATAGGCTTATTTGTTTTAAGTATTAAATGTATAGAAATTGTTCTTGTTATACAGAGTGATACAGAGGAAAAGCGTCAGCATTCTGCAACACAGCAGAAGACAATGATTCTAATGTTAAACATGTCACTTCAATCACAAGTTAATAACAAAAAAATGACATTTACTGTTACTCATAGAACAACAATTATATATTAATAAACGTGAATAATTATACTATTGCATCTGTCATTGCTTTAAATACATATTTCGTAGCTGAAGGGTCTTTCTTTGACAGGTAAATTACTCATTCACAGCAAGATTTGTATGTGGACAATAAAGTATTCACTTTAGCTTCATTCTTTTAAGTTTAGGTAGAGCAGAAAACAGTCCGGTCCAGGGATAAGCGGTCCGGTATTTTATGTTAGCGGTCCTGTCCGGTCCACCAAAAAATTGTGGACCGGACCGGTCTAATAGGTACGGTCCGCACCTATATACGATAGACTGGTACCCCTCGCTATCGTAAAGAATTGTTATCAACTGGCAAACACCAGCCACTTCATAAATGAGTGTTTTTACTCCTCCGGTACACACCTTAGGAAATATCACTAGCCCGATAAACCACATGTTCCGATATCGATGTTGTCGTCCCCAGCAGTCCCCCAGTTTTCATTGTCAGACTTGCAACATTTCTATGAGAAACGAACCCATTTTCGGTGCCCTCTAGCTTTTCAATAATTAATGCTATCATAAATAATGGAAGGAGATTTTGCTGTATCAATGTCATAATGTTTTATACATCGCTTCTTTTCCGTAAATCGTATCATAAACAACATCGGAATATGAGAAAAATCTTGCCAGAAGAAGACTTTTGGGGAAAGATGTACTCCAATATTAGAGTCTACGTAATTCGGTGATTCGTGTTAAGCCAAGCGTGCACATTACGAAATTAAGATACGATATGATACTAAGTTCTTGGCTTCCTATTTCATAGTGTATGTTTAAAAACGATTATACTATAAGCCCGATGAAATCTGGGTTTCGGATCGTACTGTATTTATTCTACCATTTCACATTTTTGGTATCGTAACTGGCAATCGTAACTCCGGCTCTTTGTCACCTCCTAGCGGATAGGCTACCAAGAGCATAAAACCACCTTTTGTTCGCAGCCATGCTGCTGATAAGTATTTAATGCAATTAGCCCCACCCCTTTTGCACGAACTTCGTATAATACATGTGTATATTGTATGGGAAAAAACGATATCTTCGGTATTTACGATAGGACGTTGCGATAGTATATTACAAAATTGTATCGTATCCTAATTCCGTAACGTGTACTCTGGGCCTACATTTTTTAGAAACTTCAAGCTGTTAAATGTTAGGGCTGTAAATCTAAGCTGTTTCTAAACAAAGCAGACCATGCAGTCGTACGTTTTAGTGCCGCAAACCCATTTCAATGCATTACACCTATCATTCGTTATACCTTTACACACGCGAAAAACATATAAGTCATAAAAATTCGAAAAACCCATTTGTGTTTTTTCTGTTTTTCAGAAATGTCACAGAACACAGTTGCCATTGTAACGATTACACGAGAATGAATCGATAATGGTTAACAAAAATTACATGTTCGAGTCCAAAATTCGCTACTCTTTCACCCTTAACATTCGCACCATGGTAAAAATATGGATTTTTCATAATTTCTGAAAGATCTGTATATGTATACACACATAATCTTTAAATATACCTTACCTTTAATCCCCTAGAGTTTAATACGTTACTTTGAGTATCCCCCTAAAAGAAGCAAAAAATGCCGGCGAATTGATTAAACTGTCGCCACAGGTTAAGATTTTGCCTGAAGCTTAAGTTGCCAGCTACTGTTGTCATCTAAAATGCTGGCATCTGACAGCGCACAGAAGCATGTACACGACGTATAGCAATCACTTAAACCTTTTTAAAAGAAAATCGTGTCACAAATGATTTAGACGCACCATATTTGGTTTTCCTTGTTCCGGGGTTGTTCACGCTAGAATCAGATTTGTTATTCCCGAGGCACACTCCTTTTTGTTACATGTTAGTGCAGTGTGATCAATGTTCTCTGGTTCTAAAATACACATTATACATGCCGTATTTTTTATTCGTTATCATGATAATAAAATTATATTATGTTCGTGAACTGACATAACATTTTACATAACATGTAATGTAGATCTAATATTATTTAAAGCGTGACGTTTTTCTGAGCTTTTACCAATCCTCCTTGATTTGAAAAAAAAATTGCAGTGTACCAACCTCATTCATCCGAAATGAGACTATCATTTCATTTTCTTACCTCATGTACAATTTACAGACATACAAGACGGGTTTTAAATAAAGTTTTTTTGTCTTTAGCTTAGAAGCAAGGTGGAGCGTTTGATCATGGGTAGGAAGTTTAGAATTTAGAGTGTTTTTGGGCGGATAAAATTCTCTAACCAGGAACATGAAATTATTGATACAGGTCTGATCATGTCACACACGTGTCACACTAATGTCAAACAGGCGTCACACAGGCGTCACGAAGGTGTCACACAGGCGTTACACAGATGTCACTCAAGCGTCACACCAGTTTACTCAGGCGTCAAACAGGCATCTCACAGGCGTCACAAAGGTGTCACACAGGCGTCACATAAGCGTGACACAGGTGTCGCACAGGCGTCACACACGTGTCACACGTGTCGCACAGGTGTCACACAGGCTTCACATAGGTGTTACACAGGCGTCGTATATGGATGTCACACATGGGTCACACAGATATTACACAGGTATCACAGGCGTCACATTGGCTTTACACAGGTGTCACACAGGCGTCACAGGTGGTTTGCAAAATGAATGCACAGAAAAAGAAAAAGTTATATATATTGTATGAATATACCTGTTTACATTTCTTTACATTTGCCCATTTCTTTTGCATCAGAGTAATCTTTTCAAATAATTTAAACAATTCTGAATAGCTTCCGATTTCAGCCATCATACGAATAAAAATTGTATGATATTTGGGCAACAATTTCGCGAATTAGATAAAGTATATAGAAAGAGATTTAACTACTTTAAGCAAACCAAGAGGGCAGCTATTATCCGTGACTGAGTTCGTAAAGCGGAAGCCATTCATTTACAGTTGCCTTTTCGTTGAGTCCACAAATTGAACTAGAATACGGGTGATTTATGTTATTTTATTATGTTATTTATGTGATTTTAGCCGGTGGCAGACAAACAGATGGACGCTGAGCAAAAATGGTTGCAGGTGACGCCACCAGTTTTGCGTATGATAAAGAGCTATGTGAGAACTATACACATGCAAAACTTTGGCCCAATCGGTCAAACGGTTCCCAAGATATGAGCTTGGATGTCTGCTGCATAAACTAGAATGCAGGTGGCGTCACCTGTCATAAAATCAAGAGAGCTGTCGGGGATGTATAAGCCTGCAAAATTTTAGGCAGATATGTCCAACCACTGCCGAGATATGAGTGATTTTATCCGATGGCAGACAAACAGACAGGAGCTGTGCAAAAATGGCTGCAGGTGGCGCCACCAGTTTTGCGTATGATGAAGAGCTATGTGAGATCTATACACATGCAAAATTTTGGCCCAATCGGTCAAACGGTTCCCGAGATATGAGCTTGGATGTCTGCAGCGTAAACGTGAATGTAGTTGGCGCTACCTATCATTAAATCAGAAAAGCTATACAGTATGTTTACGCATGCCGAATTTCAGGTGAATTAGTGAAGTCACTGCAGAGATATGTCATTTTAACCCAAGGCAGACGAACAGATGGACACTGTGCAAACATGGTTGCAGGTGGCGCCACCATTTTTATGTATGTTATAAAGCTCTCCAAGGGCTACATTTGTGCAAAAAAAATTTCCTGATCGGTCAAACGGTTCCCGAGATATCAGCTTGGATGTCTGCAGCGTAAACGTGAATGTAGGTGGCGCCACCTGTCATAAAATCAGAAAAGCTATCCAGGATGTTTACGCATGCCGAATTTTAGGTGAATTAGTCTAGTCACTGCAGAGATATGAGTGATTTTAACCCTTGCAGATGAACAGATGGACACTGTGCAAACATGGTTGCAGGTTGCGCTACCATTTTTTGTGTATGTTATAAAGCTCTCCAAGGGCTACATTTGTGCAAAAAAATTTCCTGATTGGTCAAACGGTGTCCGAGATATGAGCTTGGATGTCTGCGGCGTAAACGTGAATGTAGGTGGCGCCACCTGTCATAAAATCAGAAAAGCTATCCAGGATGTTTACGCATGCCGAATTTCAGGTGAATAAGTCTAGTCACTGCAGAGATATGAGTGATTTTAACCCTTGCAGATGAACAGATGGACACTGTGCAAACATGGTTACAGGTGGCGCCACCATTTTTTGTGTATGTTATAAAGCTCTCCAAGGGCTACATTTGTGCAAAAAATTTTCCTGATCGGTCAAACGGTTCCCGAGATATGTGGGTTTATGTGTGGAAACAGACGCACAAACGGACGCAGAGTGCAGAGGAAAGGTCAGAGGTCAAAACAAAATCGGGGCGCAGCAGTTCACATGTGACCCGAACATAATCCCGGGTTTCGTAAAATTCCGCCCAGCGGTTACGGAGGAGTTCTCCGGACACCTACGCGGCGGCGGCGGCGGCGTGCAGCTGAAAACATAGTATCCGCAAAACTCTGTTTTGGCGGATACAATTAATAGTCTTTGTTATATGATCCTATTGTCTTCAACAACCATTCTTGTTTTTTACCATTACGTCGCAGTTTTAATGCACGGGGAAATCGATGGTGTAGACTGACAGTTGTTTAACTAAAATTTATAAAACAGCGATACCACAATTATGCAACGCAGAAACAAAATCCATTTATCTTCTCAAGTAGAAACTAAATCCACAGCGGGCGACTATCCGGTAATTTTGATCTGATAGATATTCAATTTATTTTGATACTGCCGGTCGCTAGCCTTTACACCAACACTCTCACCGGGCATTTTTTAATATATTTATAACTTTAGCTTTTCCTCCTGTATTTCTCGTGTGAAGAATTGTTATCCTCCATTAAAGAAAATAAATGAAATTACAGATACTTAACACTGCACAATAAGCTCAATATATGAGTCGGCAGTGTTAACATGAGAACTATTTATGCATACCTATACATAGATGAAAGTAGAGAAGAAATAAAAAACGATATTCAGAAGGAGAATTTAGACAAATATTTCATAACTGAATAAGTAGTAACAAACTGTTAAAAAGATATTTATAGTCCTACTTTGCAAGGGAGTGATATGCCTCCCCCGACGTTATCAAATGATGGTACGTCAGCTCATTTATCCCTTGCCGCACCTTTATTCCCATGACTCAGAGAGTTCTTCCGTGCATTTTCGTCAGATATAGCCCAGCCCAGGGCTAAGATAACTTGCTGCGTACACGGATAGCATGGACATCAGCTGTGCAGTTTTCGACATGACTTGTTTTACGACCAAATTGAAGCCTTATAGGACCCATTAGCATGTTAACATTACAACATTTACTGAATCCTGTTTTCACTTATATCTACTCCCGGGCAAGGAGCATTAAAAGTTCAATGTACCGTCTATAAATCAACCTCACATTTTGACCTCTTTCGTGAATTTTACAACTATTTTTATAGGTAATATTATTATAATATCAGTGTAATTAATGTTAGGGTTGTTTAAAGAATAAATTATGGTTATTTGGTAACAAAAAACCACTGACTTCTTTATTCATTCCCCTAGACATTTCACGCTGCCTTGTGTTGCAGAATCTGATTTTTTATTATCTCCATTACAAAATTTGTGCTCATCACGCATACGTGATCTGTTTATATTAGGTTCCGTAACAAGCCATGTATACTTGGCCAGGAAAAACGGATACAAGCCCTGCGAGAAGTGCACAGAGCCAATGTTGTTACATTTCATTTTGAGTGACAGCTCACTGGCCCGGCAACCCGCGTGCACAGGATCCAGTGCTGGCGGGTGTCGTGTTTGTCTTCTGAGATTTTGGCTTAATAAAATAGTCTTAATGTCATTATAGGTCGATGAAGCAGGAATACAGAGGGTCGAAATCGACCTATTATTTAATAGGAGTAGGATGGGGTTTGTCCATCTGCTTTTCTTACAGCTACCCAAAAGAGGCAAAATCCTTTTCCCCAGCTCAAACCACAATACGGATTCCATATTTTTATTGGCCTTAAATGCAACAATATATGACTAGCAATATCCAGTTCATCAATGATGTGATGTTGTATATTTAAAAAATATAATCATGGAGTCTTTTTTCATGCTGAATAAGATTATGGTCAACAGCCGGTCATAACTGTCAAGACTGCTCGTCCTCACGTGTTCGTGACCTTTCTCATGAATATTAATAGGACTCGGTGACCTGTAAAAAAATCAAAGGTAGATGTTTCAACAACAACACGGCTTCGTGTTCTATCTCACGAATATTTATAAGACAATGAAAAGGTTAATGTTTCAAACTGCATGGCTTCGTGACCTTTCTCATGAATATTCATTAGACTCAAGGACCTGTAACAAAGCAAAAGGTTAATGTTGTAAACTACATTGCCCAGTAATCTTCATGAATAGTAATCGGACTCCATGACGTGAAAAAAAAGGCCAAAGAATATTTCAAAACTAGTTGTTCCGGAACTTAGAGAACGCGCGGTTAAAGTGTCTCCGTAACAGAACCGGCGGGTGATACTTCAAGCCAGGTCATTTCTCTAAGAAAAGAACCCAGGAGATCGATCTTTTCAACCGTACATGCACGGCAGTCGGTGATTTGCCAATGTTCCCTGGGAAAGGTTTGCAAAGCTTCTGTTGACATTGTAAATCATACCTTCCGTATTGTATCTGCCTTCTGCAGCTGACAGAAATCTATTTTATGATGGCGGATCACACATGCGAAATGCCCTTCAATCCAGTCACCCCGTCGTGCAGCAAGATTAAACGACCATTGATTGGTCGGTTCAGGTATCCGCAGGGCTTGAACGTCAATACTGGCACCAATAATTTAAAACTTCCTTGCAATCAGTTGGCTCCGCATATACTGAACGAGTAAGCGTTAAGAAAGCAAATATCACCGACTACAATTGGTTTTATTGAGATAACAACCTTAATTTATTTCACTCCTAATTGACTTAAAAGTAACGAATAGTGAGCAATGCTGATCTCAGCGATGAATACCGATTTGCATTAAGTAACCAAGTGACGTCACAATCATTAAAAATCAAACAGTTATATCTGGATATATGTCATATATATTAAAAAATATCTTCATATCTGAAATTCCAGTTCCTGAAATGAATATTTAATGATGTGTATTTTGTTTTTCTTTTGACAACGGGTATTGGTCCGTCCTCCAACATTTAATTCATTTCGCTCGAGACAAATTGAACAAATTTGTTATCCTACAGGGAATATAATAATAAATTATTGATGATTTTTTTAAAAATCATCTGATTATGTAAGTAATTTTCTTTACAATTTTTTTTTCAGTTTTACATTTTGACCGCTTATTCGAAGCTAGTCCCCATGGCCTAAATTAACCCACTTTAAACCCATATGGTCACTGAATAAAAGAGAATATTGTTACGTGTTTTTGCGACTTCAAGGTTCAGTCACGCAACATACACAATAAGAATGAATAAATATTAGTAAACAACAATGATGAACCGTGTGTTGTTATTCTACAGAAAAATGCGTCAAACTATTTTAGGTAAATTAGCTCTCGCGAAAGGACGCAAGGCACCGAGCCCATATCACGCCCCGGGTAATACGAGAGATTTCAGACCGTTGGAGATCACTCCGCGGTCGACCCGCTGCGGATCTTACGGGTCATCCCCACACAGAAAAAGGATGAAAGCGACAAATTATGTCACTGGATATGTCAAGGTGACGGCGCATGTTGGCTAAACCAGTGACTTTCAGATTATATTGTCCCCTTATCATTCCTATAAATTAACCTTACTTCAAGTTAAGTTAAAATTATGAATTTGAATGCGGGAGCCGTATCGGCCTGGGCCCACCATAGCTGCCCTCATATTAATAGATATTCAAAACGTATAATTATCTCAGTGTATTTTCGTTCTCAGATCTACAGAGTGGTCATCTATTGGTCAGCCAGCGGTCACGCTGTCACCGATGTGGTCACGAGGTCATTGACATATTTAATGTACCGGATGAGTTGCTTGCTCATGGAATACAGGTAATGTTAATTTGGCATGGTGTTTTGGTTTCACTAATTCAAATAATAATTGTTTGTCAATCGAGAAATCGGTCTCTTTTTTAGTTATTTTTTTGTGAAGACGTGACCTCTTGATCCGTTACCTCTAAAAATTAATTCAGTAAGTTCAATCTTCATAGTTTGCACAAGTGTGTTATGAAATTATTTATATAACGAAAATAATGCAAAATATGGGTGAAAAGTTATATATTCAACATTTTACATTTAAAGTTTCCCTTGGAAACATTCGGACATACTTGTCGGTCTTAGATTTTCTTTATTTATACAAAATTTAATAACCAATAGCAGGACATATCATGTACTTTGAATATATAAGATACAAAACAATATATAAGGAACGGGAGACGAATAAAATTGAATATCACTAAGTAGCGCCGATAACTGTGAGTTCTGTTGCAGATTCCTGGAGAGGAATACCGGGACGCAATGGAGAGACTGATGGCGGAGTGCCGTTTCCGGTGGCACCTCTGGTGTTACAACATACCCCTGGCCATGGTCATCTTCACCGTGCTGCTGGTGCTGTGCCTGACAGTCATACCCATGCTTGAGAAGAAGTTCTCTACTGGTTCGTTCGTTGACACTGGGCTGGAGTTTGTCCACGGCACCATAGTCTGGCTGTGTATGCTGACTCTCTATCTGCTAATTACTCACCTATGCAAACGCAAGGTTAGTGGGAATTATTAACATAGAATGTTTTCAAAGGATAGGTCAATGGCCTGTTGGTGGAATTCTCTATTATTGGATGCGGATGAAGGTATCAAAGAGCATTCTAGGTTTCAGGTTTTTATATGAGTAAGACTAAATTATTGTTCGAAAAAGTTAATTCATATTTATCTAATATGTTTATAACTATTTTGAGATTATTAGAATTAAAATACACACTTTATTAAGTATGTACGTATTCACGGGGCATTACTAAAATTATACATTTAAATACCTGTCGGACAATTGAAGATTCTGGATGGGAATCATCGGGAATTTTCCTTGTGTATGATAGATATTGCCTCAGCTTCGTCCAAGTAGCTTGCCAAAACAATTTATGTTTCAATTGGAGAAGGAAATCCCCCAATATTGGTGGATACACCGCAGCCTATATCCTTATTAGTGTAATATTGGCCCTGCAGCAATTGAATAAACAAGACGCACAGCATTTTTGTCATTTTGTCATTAACTTTGAATCAAAATCAGTGGAGTGACACCCAGTACCATTATGGCAACCAAACACATAGTAGTGCCTATTAAAACTGGCCAATTTGTATAGTCATTTTACAGATAAATTTAAAAAAAAGCTAAAATGAAGAAATGAGGCAAAGCCTATTTAACTAGAATGAAACCAAATCACACCTAGCAAACTCTTTCAGAGATGAGAAAATGTTTCAAGCCGTTTCATGAAAGCCTAGGTCACTGGACATACTCATACTGATCACTTTAGTGTCATAAATATTCAAAATATATTAATAATCTAAACTCTCGACTGACAGACTAGCAACCCTCGACAAATGCGTAGCCGCATGCCTGCGAGATTCAAATCAGAACCAGAAGTTTCAATATTTTAAATTTGTGTCTTAAGCACCTTGTTGAACAAATGTTGATCAGAAGCGGACCCAGGTAGGGGGGCCCAGGGGGTCGGGACCTCCCCCCCCCTTTGTTTCTTGTCGCCGCAAACTCTTTTTAAAGGGTTTCAGACCAAATTTTACCCCCTCCCCCTTTTCCAGACCTGAGGACCTTTTTTTAGGAATTTTATCCTCCTGGGTTGGACGCGACCTTTTCCTGAATCCTGGATCCGTCACTGTTAATGTTTTATGTTACATTTCTTTTGAGCATGTAGTCTTTTTCACTTTTCAGAAAATAATTGCCCAACTCTAATGGGCAGCTACAATCCATACGCATGGTGATACACACTGCTGATGTCCAGGATCTCCTTTAATCTAAGCGCGTTTCTTGGCCCTGTGCCAGAACCGGTGTCACCAGAGCAACGAGAGTTGGTGTCGCATGCATGTTTATAATTTAGAGATAGATGCACAATGTGATTCCTCGCTCTCATTGGTCCTATAACAGTTGATTGCTCTGTGCCAGCCCTGGTGGTGTAATCCAGGGAGTCTGGTTATAAAAAGAAGGGCTTAAAACGAAGGAGGTCTGGGACTACTGCAGCATTAAACCAAACTGCTGTGTGAGGAGCAACCACTGATAGAACAGACTATAATAAGACTGCGTGTGAATATTGTTGTTTTTATTTTAGATGGAGAAGGGCATGAACAAGCAGCTGATGCAGGTTAACAGCGCGTTTATGAAGTACAACATTCTGCTGGGGCTGGAGGATCTGGGACTAGGAGACTGGAACAAATATTACGTATCCTTTTTATTACGAGACACCGGAAACAGTGATTTGTACCTCCGGTTTGGTATCTAGGGTCTCAACTAGAGGTCCCTTTATATTTTCTGTCACGCAATTATTAATTCATTGGATTGTTTCGTTTTCGATATACGCATTTATTTAAAAATATGGCTTATTTTGTATATATAGGAAATTACATTTTTCATGTAAAAAAACTGCATCCAAAAGTACCTATGACAACCGACTGAAATTGACTTACTAAAAAAGGATAAATATGCAGTGCATATTTTTGTTTCATGTTGCTTATACCATTTTGAATTTTAAAAACATTGTGAGCGTATTTCTGAAGAAGCTTATTGAAATACCAATAACACCTAAACAGCTATATTTATATAAGCTGTAAATACCAATACTTACATATGTGTATATTTACGTTCTTTAACACTGCAAGATACACTTCTTTTATTTTGAAATGGGACCATGTTTGGTGAGTATAATTCATTTTCTTATTTTATATATTCAATGATTCAATTAATAATAACTGAACTGCTCGGATAAACGAGGCTTTACTGTATATGCAAAAAAATAATAATTTCCCTACAACAGCGTATTTTATTGACACATATGATAAATAAAATAGGAAAGATTGAGACGCCTGCGCTCTCTACTTCTGACCCTGGTTGCTTGTGGGCAATAAACAATTGTATAAATCAACAAGTTAAAACTCAAAGATGGGCTTGGCAGGAAAGTAAATTTTAGGTGAATCTTGGTAACGTATGTGCACAAATTTACCACACTAAAAAAATCATATTTCCCTGGTCTCTTGTCAACATTTATCACAGAGTTTACAATTATCTAAAATAAATAAGCAAACAATGGAGCTATTCGAGAAGTCTTGTCATATACTTCGTGAAGGAGAAAACAGTTAAGAGTTCATTACAAAAAGAAATCGAAGTAACAACAAACGTTGTCAGGTACAGTCTAGGAATATACGAACAAAAGAAAATAAAAAGAGCTGTTACCATAGCAACGCCGGGATGCGGGGGCGAAGGTCATGGATGGGGCTCAAGGACAGCAGACAAAAGAGCCCCAAAACGACTTTCCTAAAATTATATTGCTGCCATAATTTACGAGTGCGCTGATGACGTCACCGGTTTGAGTGAACTGTTAACTCAAGGAGATCCTCCCGGTAAACATCGCTCATGGCGGACTTGTCGTTTCAGTTTTCCGGTTTGTCACCTGTCCTCGTATATTGTGTCACCTAAAACCGTCGCTAGCATTTCATCACTTAACAGCTTATGATATGTCACAACCATCCAATGCATAACTCATCACTTACGGTGCGATATACTTCGGTGGTCTAAGGTTAGTATGGGAATACCATAAAAGGTGCAGTACGGATAAAATATGGGAAATCTGGCGCAGTAGGGTTTTAAGAAAGTACGCCGATAGTTAATGCATTGAAATAAATTGCGGGTGGTAAGATTTTTTTTTTTCATTAGAGGGGATGGAATTTTTAACATATTGTGTATCCCAAGAGCCGTTGAAATGAAGCTTTTTGTGGACACCTTTTTTGAGGCTGAAAAAAATTAAACGTGTGCATGCTCTTATTGAACTACATCATGCAAGAGTGACGATATCTACCTGCGGTCTTAACGTTTGACTTAAAGTCAACGATAATTGCGTCATGCCCGCGTGGAAACCTGGTCAGCGCGTCTGGTCCCGATGGCTACAACGGAAATGCGTCTTGCACGTTGTCAATCCTTGTGGTCATGTGGTTAGTGCGTCTGGTCCTGGTGGCCACGTGAGTTATGCGTCTTGTTCTAATAGCTACGTTGGTTGTCCGTCTGGTCCTTGTTGCTTCTTAGGTAATGCGTCCAAGTATCCACGTGGTGCGTATTTGACAACAAGTCAGTGGTAATTTAGTTAATGCATATATTCTCTGGGAGCTGTGGGACAGTTACTGACAACAGCTGGTCTCTGCACATTTGACAGATTGTATTAGGACCACGGGGGATTTGAGATAACAAACTGTACAATAAGCACGCACTTACTCTACGGGAGGAAACATTTCGTGCATATGTGGTAAAACTTGAAAGAGCTAACGTAGAGCCTTGGGAATCATAGTTAATTTTATAAGAAATATCATGGTTTCGCAGAATCAAGTTGGAACATGTTGAATAACAAAATTAGGTATCAAAGCACATCTAGATAATGCAGACGTTTGTATAGAGTATAACTGCTGATAAGGAATGGATGCATTTAATCGCAGACAACCTCCAGACGATCACGGAAGTTGAAACCTGTGAAATATCGCGGGTATGGGCTAAAATCTGCTTCGATATCCTGCACGCATTCCCAATTTTAATCGTAGCAAATCAAAACCTCTTGAGATCAGTTTTATCTATAATTTAATCTGTTCTTAACTTTTACCACTGTCTTTCAATGTCACGCCAGTCCTCACACAGCCATTCGGAACAATATACACACGAAACCTTTCTCCACCCAAGACATAATCTAATAAACACTGGGCTCAGCTGCGACTGGGGGATTGCCAATATTTGTTGGGCTTGTTGAAGTCTTATTAGGATCCGCAGTTGATCAATGAGACTAAACAACTACCGTCATTTCTACAGTTGACATGTTGCTTACATTCTTGCAGCGGAATGGTGTATTATTTCTAAATGAAAAGGACAGAACATAACAAAAGGTTCAGCTGCGTATATAGCTCTTTTAATTTTATTTCTGATTTGATTGGAAAAAAAATTAACTACCCAGTGACGATTTTTTTTCTTTCTAAAATTATGGGATGCAAAAGATTTTATATTATTCTATTCTTGCTGAGAAAAATAACCTTTTTTTAAATAATATTTTCTATCAACAAGTCGTAGGGGTTAGTTTCCGGTTCAGATATTAGTTTTTAAAAAACTATGTTCTAATTGTATATATTGAGTGCTATAAGAGAAATTCAAATGTACAATAAGCACACCTTGATTGATAGCCAGCGCCATCTGTTGTTTGACACTAGGAAGTCCCCACATTTCCTTCATTTCAACAATTTGGAGGATAGGTATAGAAATGCTAAAAACGGACAAACAGAAGCAGTTTAGAATTTTCCAACATATTTTAATGTACAATTTATAATTTACATCTATAGATTGATTTGATTATATCCTCGTTGAAAGAAGTTAAAACCATTAATATGGAACCGATCTGTTGTCTCCCATTGGATTCTGGGTGGACAGATATTTCTTGTTACCTTCCTTGGGATTTACTTCAAGTCATCTCCAGCTTTAAGACAAAACGTTCTGGAAAAAACTAACGAGTTAATAATATAAATATGTCTATCTGACTATCTTGTCTATCATACAAAAAAATACATTATATTAGAGATCATAGTATCGTATAAAAATATTCGTATAATTTACATACGAAACATCTGTTTGGTAGAAGTGAAAAAGATATAAAGGTGTGAACAGATATGAAAACTCACACCATCCTAATACAATCATTATAACTGTACATGACTGTGGAGATACCGGTGATTGCTTTTTGTCTTAAATTTCCGGCCAGACAGGAAAAAAATCAAAGCAATTATAATGATTATAAGGACGATCAATTAATTAGAAAATTTCAATGAATACAGAGAGCCGTAGTCTGATATTCGACCCCACTAAAGCATGTTTCGTCTTTTGAAATCCCAAACCTCCTTCGTTACGTCTGTCTGTGACGGATAATGGTGACTGTGTACCATGGCTTCAATCTTCATAGGAATTTCCTGGCCAAAAGCCCAAAATGAAAAAAAAAATATATAATCTCTTTTACAAAACAAAAAAAATCTAGATTGTATTGTATTTTTAGCAGACGCAAAAGCCGGACTAACGACAAAGAAGCTAACAAAACACGTCATAACCAAATACACCGGTTATGGCACTGGGTCAAGAATTAGCGAGCAGGCTTTTGCGGGTTTAACTCTTGGAGTTTGTAGGGTAAATTTAGGCGCCTTCTTTTCATACTTAATATTCTCATCGGTGTGATATTACGGCTTAAATTGTAACGATAAAGATAAAAGCTGAATTAGTTGTGATAAGTATAAACTACTCTCCAACAAGAAGCCCTTTAAGTTAAGTAACTTAAGGTTAAATAGCTTATGTTTGTTAGCGATAGTATTATACACGGTACAATAGTAAGTTTTGCATACGCCCAATAAGTAGGCTTCTATACCAAGTAGACCTTTGTCAAATATCAAGTTTTCCAAAAGATTGTCTTTTATATGCAGTCCCAGTACATGCAGTCTCACAAGGCTGATTTATTCCATATGAATATTTATGAGTTTGTGAGGAATAAGAAAACAGGGGAATAGCGTGGAACTAAAGAATAATTTGCATGCGCGCCCCACCCAACCACAAATAAAGTATCCCGAATGGTTACATGACTGCAGGTTTTCTCGTTTTGCCAGGCGACCCTACAGGAATTAATGGCGACGTCGGAGGAAGGCCCAACGTGTTTTGTGAACGAGATGGCGTTGGGCGAGACGACATTGGAAATGAATACAAATTTGGACACAGAAGAACAAACAATTTGTCCTAAATCTTTTCAAAATGGAAAGGCAGCCGAACTGGCGGGTGCCGGCCTCCAGGTAATGTATACGAAAAAGGTATAGTTTTATGATGTAGTGATATAACAGTATATCTGAAAAATACAATCCCTATAGGTGTGTATTTGCATCTTGTTTTTTTTGTGCCGATAAATGATATTTGCTTACCAATTTTATGGATACCCCATTCACTTCGCGTCAAACATTCACTTCGTTGTAAATATTTATCCGTCGGTACCTTGTTCTCAAGAATAATCTAGTATTTTGTTGGAGATATTTCAAACTTAGCGTTAGTAACACCGCAATAGGAAGCTTGTATTCACATGAAAATATATAAATCTTAGAGAACTTGAACAAATCATTGATTATAATAAGAATTTATTCGTCCTTTTCAGGCGAACGTGGTTAAAATATATAAGTAAAAATGTCTACTGAACACATGTTATCTTGTTTCATATGATTTTAACATTTTTTTTTCGAAGAAACTCAAAGACAGGTCCTTTTTTGGAGTTAAGACCCAAAGCCTTAATACTGCGAGAGTGATGTGAAAAAGCATGTGCCGCTCACGGATCGAATTTCCTTTTTCTCCCCGATTTCATATCCTGTCAATTGTAATAACTTAAGTATTTTGTCTCTGTCTAAATTTAATCGAACAGGCTCCATATTATTGGTCTAGGAGTCGGTAGAACCATTGGTTTCCTAGACTGGACCCAGCTGGAACTTTACTCATGTCATTACCAATTGTACCTGTACTGAATTCAGATGGATGATTACAAATCGTGTCCCTTGCGGCCTGGACCACCCTTTTCTGGACCTAGGGAACTTTCTGTTATGAGTCTTCCTTGGCTGGAACCCTATTTATGCATCCACCCCTTTATCATTCTTTGCTTTTCAGTTTTGTTTATTTTCTTATCAAAGAAATATTAGTAATTGCCGAGAAGAAAATAAACTGTTGGTATCCCTTGTTAAATGGTACTTTTGATGTTTACTGTAGTTGTTTTACGTGCGAGCGGAGGACAAAATAACCATAGAAATTGTTCTATTGACCTTGAGTACTCTCTCTCTCTCTCTCTCTTTCTTTTTAGATTTACACGTCAAGAGATACGTAATTTTTTTTTTAACTTGCGGGAAGGATACAGACATGTACAACTTTTCTTGTGCTTTTGCATGTAAAGGAATCAGAGTATTATCAAGTATAAGTGAATAAAAACTAAAGTGAAAATGTGACATTAACAAAAAACATCAGTTTTTCCTCTGGAAAAATTGATAGAGGATCATTTATACCGAGAATTTATGGCTCAGTTTAAAGAAGATTATTTCATCCCATGAAAAAATAGGAACATCGTTCTTTAGAACGATTTATTTGTGTCCTAAATGTAACAGATCCCATTTCTCACTTTTTTAGACGCAAGCAGAAGATTTACTTTTGGAACAAAGCAGTCAATATATAAACTTACTTATCACTAAAAGACTACTGCCACCTCAGCAACAGAGACACGTGCTGACTGCACCCTGCCTGTGCCAGTTTGTGGAGCAAAAAGTGTTCAAGATGGCAGTATGACCGCTGCTGTATAAAATTTCAAAGACGGCCAAGGCACAGGACACGTTGTCAGCGGAGACCGTCTCCGTATATCTGTACCAAGTATACTAATATCAAAGCCAGCTACAAAGGTTATCTTTGCCACCGGTGTAAACTTGCAAAGTTGCCAGACGACTTGGTGTCACGTGGTTCTGCAGGTCTCCATGGTGATACCACAGGTTTCATATGAAAACTACTTTAGCAGGAAGCCATGTAACAGTATACTGAACAAACATTTTTTCACTGTCCGTTTATTTAAGGCGTAACCAAATACTTCTCGCCTATAAATGACATCTGCCATATTCAGTACCACTACGATGGGAGATTGCCGACAGAATTTGCTGTCTTGGAAGATGTGATAGAATTCTCCCCTTTCTAAGATGTTTATCCCTGGCGACTATATATAATTATACGGGACAAAGCACGAATCATCAAGGGACATATAAAGCTGCTCTCGAAAGAGCGCATCGGATAAAGTTCTCACGTTTCAGGTTTTATACACCGAAAATTTAAAAACTTCCTGGGTCTGAGTATTTTAAATCTAACGCATATTTTTCATGTCTACGGAATCGTAGACGGTTGCCCTGTGGTCCAACTAATTCGTACTCAATTTCAAAGCCAGAAAAGCTAACTTAGCAGGAAGAACATTAGCTCTGCTTGTGAAGGTTGTGATACGTCAATCCAGCAGACCAAAATATCAGAGCGTAAACATGTTTGCCAGTTGCAGGATGGTTAATACGTCACCAGAACTTGAAGCTTGTACGTCGTCTGAAAATTATTACATTTTCTGCACGAACGTGTAAAAGAAAAATTGAGGGGTCTGTATTTTTTTGCTCATGTTTCTGACAGACTGGCCAAAAAATCACAAGGAAGGCTCTCTTCCTGTTGCGTATGGTATATATAAAACTGCACTTCTCCATTATATAGGTAACTGATTAAATGTAGTATACAAAACCCCATTAGATCAAGTGCTAATGCCGTTAGGTCACATATGAAGTTGTCTCCAAATAGCCCTGGTCACTGTCCTTCATTAAGTTTATCCGGTGGTTATACCCCGCATTGAGTAAACGACCTAATGTAATACTTTTTAAATACCGATATTTCAGGTGATATCCGCTTTCACAAACAAAGCCAGACATAACACTCCTGTATATTCCAGGGCCATCAGAGATGGTGATACGTTCGTTAAAACCGCATCTTCATTTCGAATAGAAACGGAGATACAGATTACTTCTCCACTAGCAAACTGGGCTTGCCTAATTAACATATTCAAATATTTGCTGTTAGAGATATCATTTTTATCAGTTAAAGGCTCTGTGTACGGCAAAGGCTTAGGTTCAATTCCATCTCAATGCAGAGTTATATGAAACCCTGCATTAGCCTTTGCGTTTAAATGTAATTGTAACTTCTAATACTAATGCAGTCTCAATCTTTTCAGAATGATCATCACAAAAAGCATGATGAATCAATATTTTCACCACATGCTTTTCACCAATCTATATTCTACCATAACTTGTTCCAACAGCTCCATTCATTTCTTATAATATGTACACATATCTTGATATCAAATGGAAAACAAGTCAAATTGCAAGTCGATTTTCATTTACATTTGCATTTCATGAGAGGAAATCTTATTGGCATTTGAATTAGCATTTTATATATTTGAAACAATTGCATTTTTATTCAGTTAGTCTCATTTAGCCCAGGACTTGCACGGCGTGAACCATGCGTAATGAATGTTGTCCGAAACATTAAGGCCATGTTTATCATTCACAGTGTAGATAATAAGTTAATATTCATGAACATTTCATTGTTAACAGTATCCACCATATTGCGAATTGCACTTTCAGTGATGGAAAAAGATCATAACGTTCTCATCCGTGACAGTATACTGCACGTGAGAGAAGTAAAATAACGAAACATTTTGTAACTTTACCGAGGAGTACACCATTTGAATAAAAGTGATTGAACATCGGATAGTTCACATGAATTATCTTGTTTGTCTTTGTGTCAGTGATGGAGGGTTCGAGGCCAACTTTTTAGGGACTTCAACTCGGACTTTGGAGGGTTTTGGACTCGGACTCCAATGTATGGACTCGAGAAATCAGGGCGAGTCCATCTCAAGTCCAGTAGAAGGAAGAATCTGTCACGTATTATATTCATTTTATACATGTTTATATATATATATATATATATATATATATATATATATATTTCCAAATAAGTATCTAGTGTATGCAAGCGAGATCATTGCCATGTCGATATGAAAATAAAAGTGAGAAAAAAAAATCTTTAACAATAATACTGATCTGATTTTTCATTTAAATTTTTTAATACGTTGAATATATTAAACTCGACTCGGACTTTGACTCGGGTTCCAGAAGACTTGGATTTGAAGAAGGTGGATTCGAACTTCAAGGACTCTGACTCTGACTCCTGTAACCTGGAATCGGACTTTGACCCTGATGGTGTGGACACTACTACGTCACTGTTTTGTGTCGTGTAAACTGTGGTGAGCAAGGGCCGGATCCCAGGGAGCGTACCGAGTGTGCGTGCGTGAGTGTGCGGGGTTGTGGAAGGCTACCCCCCACCCCTTCGCCGTTATTTTTTTTTTAAATTGACGTACCCATTTTGAACATAGCTAGAGCACAATAGTATAACACTCGTGGGTCCTGAAAAAAGGGGGAAGGGATACAATTATTTTCACGGTCGAATATTAAATATATTTATATATCTTATTATCTGGCCTTCTGAAATGCCGTATAAGTAATGATCACAGTATAATTTACAAATAGTATAGGTATATTATGGTGTACCATGATAAAATTTATTTTCCCATCTGCTCTGTAATACTTGTATTACAATGAAGGTTTACTCGCAAAAAAGGGAGCATGGAGGTGGGTAGTCTGGAGCCCCAATCCCTCTCTGGATCCACTTCTGAGAGAGAGAGAGAGAGAGAGAGAGAGAGAGAGAGAGAGAGAGAGAGAGAGAGAGAGAGAGAGAGAGAGAGAAGCGGAAGAGGGAGATAAAAAATTACTTTAAATTAAAACACAAAAAATCGTTTTACATGATTGGCTCTTTCCATCTTGTTTGATTTAATTATGTCACCACGTTTTAATTGGCAAAGGAACATGACCGTTTAAGCACGCGAAATAAATCATTTAAGTGCCACCCAATTATTTTTATTGAATTTCAAGCGAGAAGAGAAGCTCCTTACTTTATTATGCTAATATATCTGTTGATTGAATTGGTTTCGTGTTTTCACCGTTATTCCTCTAAAACCTAGATTGTAAATTATCTGTCTTTGTAATATCCTTCCCCAGTTCATATATTTGTACAAGGTAGCCAGTTCGGTGACATGGACTCAAATTTCACAGGGCCCCGTAATTTCTTTTTAAATAATAGGCATAAAATGATAGGACACACAATAAATGCAATATTGGAATGCAATGAAAAACTTGAAACATTGAGAGGAATTCAATTGTGCAATTCTTTAAAATTTGGCAATGAAATGTATTTCAGGAATTTACCAGGCACCTTAGATGTCATGGGTGTATGTTGCAAAAATCTCCGCAAACGACAGAACCTAGATGTCATAGGCGTATGTTGCCAAATATCTCCGCAAACGACAGAACGCGGCAAAAAAATATGTTAACCATGTGAGCAACATGTACAAACGCATGTCCAGTGACTCAGTTGTATAGTTCATATCACATCTGTTCAACTTCTTTATGGAAACTAAAGTCAGCTAAAATATTTCCATATATTCAAACACAAGTTAAAAAAATATCTAAAATATAAATATATCAACCAGTGCAACTCATTAAGTGTGTATATATTGAATGGAAGTATTTAACAGTAACGCCTTGACCAGAATATATAGGATTTTTTTCCACACATAACTGGGGCAATAACCTTTACAACACAAGGCGCTGCAGATGCACAGATGATGTAAAAAATAAAAACAATGTTCAAGATGATTAAACGTATAAGTTCCTTATATATATTAAGCGCAAACAAATCAGGCCACACGTTTAGTTGCAAGATAGAAAGGAGAATATATATATATATATATATATATATATATATATATATATGTATATATATATATATATATATATATATATATATATATATATATTTCCAAATAAGTATCAAGTGTATGCAAGTGAGATCATTGCCATATAAACATGGAGATAAAAGTGAAAAATAATCTATAACAAAAATGCTGATCTGATCATACATTATAGAGCAGTGTAAAGTAGGTATATGTTACAAAGAACAAATAATAAAAGAATCTAAAATATGTAAACAAGAATATTGCTTCATGAGGAAATCATTCATGCATGAAATTGGAGTGCCAGTCACCCGAGCGTGGAAGTCAGTCGTGACCAGTATATGTTCATCGACGAAGAGGAAAGAACAAAAAAACACGTTCTATTTGACCTAAAAATGAAGTGTTGCAATATGAGGTTAGTGTTGTTAATAGACACATACGGAGGCAGATCTCACATACTTTATTTTGGTACATGTATTTGGTGAAGCGTGAAGTTCTACATAACAGTGCGTGCATAACAGTGTGTGCAACTCCGGAGTCACTGAGATTACAACTTGCAATGTGCAAGGTAAGACTAAACGTGCAAAGTATGTGTTCATGATCATCAGACTACTCATGTTAATAACATTAATGTAAGTCTCCCGTAGATGATATATTGCAGTGCATGCAAACAATGTAAATATGGATTATACGTATTTTTATGTTGTAAACATAGGTCTGTAGTCTTATATCCTTGTAAGTAAGCTCTGCTCTTGGTGATTTTACATCCAGCGTTAGTGTACCTAATTCACAATTAATGCAAACATCAGTGAACAAAAATAGAAGGAAAAACATCTTATTCCGTCAGCACGAGTCTCTTAACTCCTCTAAGATCCACCAGGGGTCTCTCCGCTACAACACTTGATTTGTTATGTTGGATTGGAATGCGGACATGGACTCAAGACCGGAAATTTTACAGAGATTCGGATTTAAACCGGACGGTCATGAAATCGGGCTTATATACTTTTACTCTAATTTGGGTTTCAGAATTAGAAGGAAAAGAACTAGAATCCAGACTGGTATGAAAACTAGAGATTGGTCTTAATACTTTCAAAGTAAGCATTAACAAAATTAATTACTTTTAAAACTACCCGAGTACAATTACAGTCGTGTGTTAACCTTTTGTTGTCTGTGTGACACATTTCAAATATATTACAACAAGTTATAAGGTTTTAATATAATAAGGAAGTGTGTTTTCAGCATAGGTTAATTCAAAAAGAGGTTTAGTAATATAATATTTCAAAGTAAACTCAGAAATAGGACCAAAGTCTATAATTCTTATTATTTAAGATTTAATTTCCAACATATAAATATCATATTCTGAATGACAAGGGGTGATTACATTGACCATCCCCCTTGTTAAAAATATGGAGATATGTACCCAATTCCTCCTGTATTGACGCTCTTGTATCATAGTATGTATAAAAATTGAGAACAGGTGAATAATGTTTGAATTATGGCAAAATGTTATTTCAGGAATCATTTCGTGGAATCCATGATTAATTATTTCATTCATATTCATTTTATGAGACATTAAGAAACAATATCCCAGGGACAGATCTGTTTCTCTCAATAACTTCATTTAAGTGGAAGAATTCTATAATTATTTTAAATGTAAAAATTATATTTATTTTATTGTTTTGAAAATTACTTTCATACCATAACTTTCACAAGCATATATTTGAAAAGTGAATGAGAGAGAGCGAAACTTTATCATCAGTGTTGCAGAAACCCGTGACTACGCGCCTGAAGTTTAAGGTTGATATAGTCGTCACACGCCATGAATCTCAATACCTCCCATAATTCGATTGTCGATTGAGATTGTTGTAAAAATATATCATATTGCGAGAGTATTGTTCATGTTTGGTCCCTAATATAAAAAAGACAAACCACAAGTTGCATTCGCCGAATTTGTGACCAGGAAACAATAATAATATCGTCAGCGGGTTGTAATCAGTTTCATTGTCATTGTATTCAAAACAAAAACAAAAACAAAAAAAAAAACTGACAAGTAAAATAATTTTATTACTAGGTCTTCCTAATTAGCTGTTAAAAGTCGTCGAATTTCATAGAATAGGTATAAGAGAAGGTTGCGCATTGTGCTATGGACCATGCCTATTAGCCGAGAAACAAGGGAAAAGCATTCTAACTTGAAAATATGGCCTACTGTGATTCATAATATTAGTCAAATCGAAAACTGCTCTGGAATGGCTGTTCCAATCATAATGATATCGCTGTACGTAGAGAGATATTTTTATATTACGGTCGGAGCAAGGAATCAACACAAAATAAACATACGAATGCATACATGTAACCAATTTCTAAAGCGCTCGAAATTTTCTATATTAACTGCTAAAATAAAGCTGCGTATTTAAAATTTATACCGATACTTTCAACTGGCGGATCCAATATAAAGTAGAGTCAGATGCATCTGATAACATATTCATCATACCAATACCAAAAATAATACGTGTCCTACAAAACGTAAGTGTTTATAACCGCCGAAAAATAAATGGGTAAAATTTCAGTAAAGGTGACCTGCCCAAAATTGGCTTCCTTACTGATGGTCTGTCTTTATTTTTCCTGCTCCCACATGGAGCTTACTTGGTGATTCCATCAACGTGTACAAATTTATTTATAGATTGACATAAAAATAAGACTATATCAAATTTGAATTAAAGATAAGTAAGATAAGTAAGTTATGCCAGTTTTGGGCAGGTCACCTATATTGCACTTTTACCAATAAACGAATATGTAAGTTTTTATGAATGTCTTATCAGGGAAACAAGGAAAGTAGTGCATGGCTAAAACGAGGAAGTATTGGAAACATTCCTCTTAGCTTCATTTGTATTTGGGAACCTTGTCACATGCACGGGAAAATGATCTGCTATTCACTTGACTCAAAGTGATTAATGTATGTACATGTATATCACTAATAATGATTCGATGATATGTAATCTGTCCCGGTATCAAATATGCCATTAAACCCCCTTGAGATTGTAAGATATTCATGAATATTCATAACTGGAAACTGAATGTGTTTTTTTACATGATGGTGTCGACGGCTGAAAAGGTGAATTTCCATTTTAATCAAACGGAGCTGAATAAAAAGACGAATTATCGCTCTGTCCTATTTTATTCCATTTTTAAAGGAATTTTGGAAATATTAGCAGAAAAAAACTTGTATCAACGGGTTATTGACTAAGTCAACCTGTCCCACAATAGGACCTGAAGGTGCGGTAGACACCGTGCCCAGTTGATATCAGAATATAAAATAAAACGTATCAAAGGTTGAACAGGTGATTTCCCATTTTAATCAAAGATATTTAAATAAACAGCTGTCCCATTGGTCGTGACGCTCAACTGACTACGAAGACATTCACAAAAGGAATTTTATCATCTGAACGCAATATTTTGTAGGTGATATCCCCATTTAACTGTAGCAATTAAAGGTCGCCAGAATCAACAAAAAGAAAAAAGTTTCGTGATAATATGTCCAGCCATTCCCATGACATCTAGCCATTTTATATGCAGTCAGCTGAGCTGAAAATTATCATGCAATTGTTTAAAATCATACCTGCATGTCAAGACAGATGATTCTAGGTGCAACAGTAAAGTTTTGTTCCCTTTCTGGGTGCTTAAAATTTTTTGGTCAATAATATAGGTCACTATGACCTAATGTTTCCATGGAGATTGCCGGAGATGTTTTGGCCGGAACCAGGCAAAATATATTGGTCACCATGAACTAATTTCAGGTTTCCATGGAGATTGCCCAAGACCTCCCTGTATATATCATTGAAACATTCTAGGGCTAGCAGAAACAATTTGTGCCAATCTGACTTTTTGGTGGTAAAAATCATGTTTTTCCTATATTCACACAATATAGGTCATCGTAAACTTATTCAGGTTTCTATGCATTTTTTCCCACTACCTACCTGAATGTCATGTTAGAAGATTTACGGCCTAGTGTTAAGAACTTTTGCACCGTCTGAGTGACTTGGTGCTCAAATTCCTGTTTTCAGCCAGCAGTTCGCAAAATATAGGTACCACAGCCTAAATTCAGGTTTCCATGGCGATTAGCCTAGGACCTTTTTGGGTATACAGTTAGAAGTTTTAGGTCTAGCGGTTATGATTCGTGCCCTGTAAACTCACGGACTGCTTCATCTGTCAAAAATACAGAAAATATTGCTTAAAAATTAAAAAAAAAATACAGGTTTCACCACCAGACTTTAGGAAATGTTAAAAATCTTCTCTGATCAATATGCAAGGAAAGAATCTTGGCAATCAATGCATTAGTTTTTCAGAATGCTAAAGCTTTTGTATCAAATGTTTAATTATTCTGCGGGGCACTTTCGAACCCTATAGCTCAAGGGATGTAAGTCACAGTGTCCTTATTTCAGGTTTCCAATGAGATTTTTTATGGACCTTCATGGGGGTGAAGCTAAAAGATTCTAGGCCTAGCGGATACACTTTGTGCCCCGTCTCACTCACTCGGTGGTCAAAATCATGTTTGCAGCCAATAGTTCGCAAAATATAGGGCACCATGAAATAATTTCACATATCCAAGGAGAAGGGCCTAGGACCTCCTTAGATGTACATTTAGCAGTTTGTAGGTATAATTATTACGATTTGTGCCTTAAAAGGACGGCCTACTTTATCTGAAGGTCTAAAAAATAGATAAAAAAAGGGGTAACATTCGAAAAAAATACAGGTGGCGCACACAGTCTTCGGGAAATGATGGAACATACCATGATCAATATTCATGGGAATCATGGTAATCAATGCATTAGTTATTCAGATTCTGTATCTTTTGTATCATTTTTTTTATTATCCTGGTGGGTAAATTCGAGCCAAACAGCTAGGATGATATAGGTCACAGTGAACTTATTTCAGGTTTCCAGTGATATTTTTATGGACTTGTGTTTTCAGTTAGTAGTTTTTAGGTACAGCGGTTACGAGTTGTGTCCTGTTAATGTACAGATGGCCCGTCAAAAGGATAGACAGACAGACGGACAGAGAGTGATCGCTATAGCTCAGATGACTTTCAGTCAGCTGAGCTAAAAGAGAATTGTCGTTCTGTCATATTATATGTCAATTCTAAGGAAATCTGTTAAGTATAATCAAACACTGTCAGTCTGAAAGGGTTATTGACTCCATGTCAGCCTGTACCTCCTGCGGGTGCGGTAGACACCAGGCCTGGGTGACACCAGGATATAAAATCAAATGAATGCTAACGTCCTGTTACGTTGTCCCAAACCAAAATTGAAATTTTCATGCAGATGTAAATACTTAACATAAAAATTAGATAAGTTAGAATTAATAAATGGTGGCGGTCACCTCCCCTACCACTTCCCCCCCCCCCTACCCCGCAAACACTACCACACACCCCTGTAAGTCATCCCCCACCCTTGAAGATAAATTGGCGCAACTGTACAGAAGCAAAAGTTGAACGAATTAGATATACCTGTTTGAAGAGAGTACGTGCATAGATATAGTTCAGTCAATTATATATAATAACCGTTTCAAAGCAAATTAGCGTCTGAATGGCCGTGTGATAAGGACATGCTATAATATGTAACATGTGACAATATGATATAATAACTGTTTTAATTTGATAATATTATTAAACGGTCTAACGATTTTGAGACACGTAGTCCCGGAAGTTCCACAATTAGCTGGGAGAGTTTTGTTTTTTAAACAGAAACGACCTCTAGCGGCAGAGTAGTATGTAACTTTCTCTGGGATAACTGTGTTTTTAAGTCACAATATTTATGACTTTTCCTCTTACAGGACACAGCACGAAATGGTGAAGTTTAAGCTAATCTATTTCAACGCCAGAGGGCGCGCAGAGGTGGCCCGTCTTTTGTTTACGTTAGCCAATGAGAAGTTCGAAGATGTCCGTCTTACAGAGGCACAGTGGCACAAAATGAAAGAATGTATGTGAGAGTGTTTTACCGTTGTATTTTACTTTTTTATGTGTATTTTTTCTTTAATAATGATTTTGATTATTAAGGAATCTCATATGAATTTCAGCTTTTTTATAGCTTTTCAAATACCTGACGGACTTTGTTGTGTTTAAAAGAAAATGATTAAAACAGAAAGAAATAAAACAAACCGAAATAGTTTATTACGAAATAAAGGCCAAAAGTTCCTATTGCACACATCATTGTTCCATTTTAGTATAACAATTAAATTATAACAACACGAGTGCATTCAAATTTAAAATAAATATTATTAAAAAACATATTTGTCCGGCACTCTCTTGGAAAGAAGCGTATTATTGATTGAAATAGAATAGTGATATCAATATTGATAGATTCAGCTGTTTAATATTTAATTTTCTCAAAACAAAACCCAAAAAAAATAATAATAATCGTCACGACAGTCACATGGTTCTAAAGAAGTTGAATAACAAATGTGTGCGTCATTAGATAATTACATGAATTGGAAGTTCAAAAATTTTTTTTCCGTAATGATTGGAGTATTGATCACGGAGAAAATGCATTTTCTATTGCACAGCAACTCCTTTTGGTCGATTACCTCTTCTGGAAGTAGATGGCGCTGTCATCTGCCAAAGCAACGCCATCGGGCGCTTCCTGGCCAACCGATTTGGTAAGGGTATATATATATATATATATATATATATATACATATATACATATACATACATACATTATAATAGTGGATAGATATGTTCAAGACCAAAGACCATTCTTTCCTCACTAAATCCAACTATACCAACGATGAAATTAATAGGGCTTGATGTGTTCATTTCTGTGTGATGTTTTTGTCCATTTTATCTCGAAAACTGGGTTTCGAAAACGGCTGTTTTGTCAAAACTGGCTTTGGCATGCAACCATTGCATCAAGGTACTCTGTTATCTCACTTCTTGTATAAAAGTCCAATTCACGACGCTTGTTCGGATTTATTGCACCTGCAGTCGAATGTTATACAAGAACATGATATTCTAAACATTTGTGGAGATGATATGCTCCTGATATAAAGTTTTGACCTAGGTCGTACGCTGAACATATTCTTTTTTTCGCTCAGTTGCAGGTGGAGGGGAAGTCTTCAACATATCGCTCGGCAATTTCAGACCTCTTGTATATAAATCACACTGTATTTGACAAAATCCTCAATACCGGAGCAATTGACCCAGTCAATGACGGTTTCGAGGGTCTGAGAGATAAAAAAAAAGACAGCCCCACACATGTCAAAGTAATCCGTTGCATTCCGTATCACCTTTGTCGATTTCCAAACTTTTGTTGATTTCCAATTCTTTATCGGTCCTCGCGCCAGCTTCATGTGCAAAGGCACTGAGCGTGGCTTTAGTATGTTGTTATTCTATTCAATGAGTAAACACCGTTAGCTTTGTCACGTTATATCAAATATATACCAGAAACTCTAGCATTAGCCTCATCGCAAAAAGGAAAAGCTAGGTTTCCATGTGCGTGTATATATGCGTTTATGCGTTACAAAAAACGCTCTTATGCATGATTTTGTGACTGTGATGTTGCCTTGTGTCCTCAAGCGTATATGCGTATGTGCATATTTTCGTAAAAAATAACACTGGGGCGATTTTCCCCACAGGGTCTGTGTGAACTCAGGGATTCTGGGTAAAATGACCTCACTACACCATTTTTTTAAGGAAGATAATAATAGTTCCACTGTATACTTATACCAGATCAGTCATATATTCGCACAACTAAATACTTACTATTTTTTACGCATATACGCGCGTATGGAAATTAACACAGCTTTAAGTGGAATTTTTGCAGTTACACATCCGAGTTTAACAAAATATGATTTCTAAAAGGGCCCGAACACTCACAGTCGTCGCCGTGTGATGTGAAAGGTCGATTATACCTTTATTGAACGCAAACCAGATAAACACATAAAAGAGAATAAATTCAAAAAACATGTTTTAAATAACATATCATATATATCATTTATATTATCATGTTATGTTGTAAAAGTTTCTACCCCTTGTCATATTATGCTAATTATAAAGTGTAATAATAAAGATATTTTGTATTGTTCAAGGGTTCGCAGGTAAAAGCGCCATGGAGAAGGTCCGTGCTGACATGATAGTGGACTGTGTGGAAGACATGTTACAGGAGTTAATATACATAAACCTGGCAGAAACCTCGGATGATGAAAAGGTAAAACTCGACGACACACAAACTCACACACATAAACAAACACAAGCATATGCTAACAACAAAAATGCTCCAACGTGGCCCACAAATATTCGCACGCACATCTGAACATGCACCGATACCCACGAATGCGTCGAGGACGACGGCGCGCCACCAACAAGATTCACAAACACACCGAAGGATAAACCCCTACAAACACAACAAACCGTTCATATAATGAAACAACTATAAATGTGCATTCTTAGGGATGCATGCCTCTGCCGTGTGGGAGGTACATACTGTGGAATGCTCCAATAAACGTTTTTGCATTCATTAATTCGGCCCATATTCCCAGGTCCATTCATGTGACTGTATATTTGTGAATATAAATTAATGACGTTCCAGAATCTGGACCATGTGCCGGATCCAAACCAAAACCTAATAAATTCTTGACTGGCCCTTGAACGAAACGCCCTGAAAATTTCATGAGATTTCATTTATATTTGCGTGAATTATTGTGAATAAAGACACACACAGACATGAACGGGCATTTTGCCCATAATTTCTATATAGACAACAGCCTATTGCAGACCTATGACATCCAGTCTTGTGAAATATTTAATATTTTCCAGCTATTTTTAATAAATCTGTTCCGTGATGTTATTGTTTTATTTATTATGTAAATATTTCGTCTTATGTTGCAGCATTTTATGTATAGTCGACACCTAGATCCTCCATGAATGCATCACTCATACTGGACATTAGGCCAATAAAAGGTATGGTTCTCAGGCACTCTTTTTTCATAAATCGGTGGGGGCATAGGAATTTTTTTTTTTTTTACCCTTTTTTGTATGTTTTGATAACAAGTCAAATATGATCAGGGAAAAGCATTATGATAACAGATTTTTTTTTCTAACCATTTAAAAGCACTACATAGCAAAGGAAATTTTTTTTCAAAATTGTATTATTTTATCTTCCTGAAAGATGAAAATCAAAATGAAACTTTTTTATGCGGGGGGTTAAAACTTATGCGGGCGTTGCCTGGGAACCATACCTTTATTTTTTTCTTTTATCTCATTGTTCTGTTTAAAATTAGTGAATAGACAGTCCTCATATATCGTTTTTAACAGGAGCAATGTTTTCATCAGATTCGTCAGTTCATTGTTACAACCGTTAAATCAGACCTGCCGAGCAGCGCCGTGACCACATGTATGTCAACACCTAGGACAAGTTCTGCCATCTGGCGGCAGATTATATAACTAATTTATTTCTCTTTGGCAGTCATACTTCAATACCAGTTTCGTCCGTTGTTTTCTTATTTTACAAAGTTTGGTTTAGTTTAATTAGTGACTTCCTGAAAGGTAAAATTATTTGTTTTCAGAGACGTCGTCGTGAAGAATACGCGAGGTTTAAGCTTCCCTCCTTCTTGGCTTATTTTGAGAAACTTTTGAAAGCAAACAATGCCGGCGCCGGGTTCTTCGTTGGAGATCATGTAAGTTCCAATGCGTACGGATATTACGAAACGAAGACCACAACGTACACATTCACACACATGTAACATCGAACTATAAATTAATTGGTGGCTTTACCTGCAATATATCAGAAAATCGTTTAGAAACGAAAGTATTTGAGCTTCTGTCATTCCGCGCCAGATGTCTCTCATATTGAGCACTGGCTTCATTACCAGATTCCTTCTCCAAGATTCTATAAAATTAAAATGTGCGAATGTGGATGAACTCAAAATTCATATTACGTGGGTGGTCCCTATTGCGTAATGCTGCCAAAACCGTCTTTGCGTTCACTTATTCATCCATATTCCAAGGTTCATTCGTGCATAAGTGACTGAACGTTTGTGAATTCCATATGCCGATTCCGGATTAACATTTATTTGGTTTATCACTGGCCAATTTTCAACATGCAGTGAAGATTTCATGATATTCCGTTCATGATTGCGTGGGTAATGTTGTGCACAAACATACGACCACACACAGTGGCGGATCCAGAATATTGAGAAAAGGGGAGGGGGGCGCTAATATTTAATTAGCGGTTGATTTGTATTATGAAAACATATTTCTTTAATTTTTGTTTTGTGAATTAAATATATATATATATATATATATATATATATATATATATATATATATATGTATATTTATATATATATTATAGCCGTGTAAGTCTGTAGTAGAAATGTAGGTAAAGAGAAAGAGTGGGGCCTTTTAGATATAGACTAACTTGTTTATTAACACAAGTTGTTAATACTAACACAACTTGTTAATAAATAAGTTAGTCTGTCTAAAAGGCGTCACTCTTTCTCTTTACATATATATTTATACATATATATATAAATATATATATATGTAATTATGTATATATATATATATTAAATTAACAGACTGAACATATAATAACATTTATTTAACCTTGGTAATTAGATATACTTGCGATTTCATTTTACACAATACGAAACAAAGTAGGAATTCAGAAAATAGTATAATATATTGAATGACATTCATCTTTACTCCTGTACAAATACATGTATCAAATAGTAATTACTAGAATAAATGATATAATTAAATGTCACATATTATCTATACAATAAAACGCGATATAATACTACTAAACACTTTATTGGGTTCTTCCCTACGATAATAATCACAGAGGATCGCCGCTTGTTCCTATATCAACCTGGCTATACTGTTTCGCTGGTGTACCTGAAATGTAAAAAACAAGGGGTTTGAGCCGGGGACGCCCCTGTCTGGATCTGCCATTAACATATTCGTGGCACAAGGTTAACTTTGCATGCTGTTCGCTGTTTTTCCCCGTCTTTTTTATACCTCTGACAGAACAAAATATTTTATAGGGATCATATGTTGGATCTGCACACATAATCGTTTGTGATCAATTTTGCAAAAACGCAATAGATAACATTTTTTTTAATGTGCATACGTAATCGTTTGTGACTGATGCAAAAGTACAATCAATGTATTAATTAGCACAGCACTGTAATCAGTATCTTTTACTGTATTTAGGTTGTTAATCATACAGATATCTCAGGTTGCTGATCATACAGATATCTCAGGTTGTTGATCATACAGATATCTTAGATTCCTGGCTGATCATGCAGATATCTCAGGTTGCTGAACATGCAGATATCTCAGGTTGTTGATCATACAGATATCTCAGGTTGTTGATCATACAGATATCTCAGGTTGCTGATCATACAGATATCTCAGGTTGTTGATCATACAGATATCTCAGGTTGCTGATCATGCAGATATCTCAGGTTGCTTATCATGCAGATATCTCAGGTTGCTGAACATGCAGATATCTCAGGTTGTTGATCATACAGATATCTCAGGTTGCTGGTCTTGCAAATATCTCAGGTTGCTGAACATGCAGATATCTCAGGTTGCTGGTCATGCAGATATCTCAGGTTACTGCTCATGCAGATATCCCAGGTGGTATGCAGATATCCCAGGTTGCTGGTCATGCAAATATCCCAGGTTGCTGGTCATGCAGATATCTGAGGTTGCTGGTCATGCAGATATCTCAGGTTGCTGGTCATGCAGATATCTCAGGTTGCTGATCATACAGATTTCTCAGGTTGCTGGTCATACAGATATCTCAGGTTGTTGATCATACAGATATCTCAGGTTGCTGGTCATGCAGATATCTCGGGTTGCTGATCATGCAGATATCTCGGGTTGCTGCTCATACAGATTTCTCAGGTTGCTGGTCATCCAGATATCTCAGGTTGTTGATCATACAGATATCTCAGGTTGCTGGTCATGCAGATATCTCGGGTTGCTGATCATACAGATATCTCGGGTTGCTGTTCATGCAGTTTTCTCAGGTTGCTGATCATGCAGATATCTCGGGTTGCTGATCATGCAGATATCTCGGGTTGCTGATCATGCAGATATCTCAGGTTGTTGATCATGCAGATATCTCAGGTTGCTTGTCATACAGATATCTCAGGTTGCTGGTCATCCAGATATCTCAGGTTGCTGATCATGCAGATATATCAGGTTGCTGATCATGCAGATATTTCAGGTTGTTGATCATACAGATATTTCAGGTTGCTGGTCATGCAGATATCTCAGGTTGCTGGTCATGCAGATATCTCGGGTTGCTGATCATGCAGATATCTCAGGTTGCTGGTTATGCAGATATCTCAGGTTGCTGATCATGCAGATATCTCAGGTTGCTAGTCATGCAGATTTCTCAGGTTGCTAGTCATGCAGATATCTCAGGTTGCTAGTCATGCAGATATCTCAGGTTGCTGGTCATGCAGATATCTCAGGTTGCTGATCATGCAGATATCTCAGGTTGCTGATCATGCAGATATCTCAGGTTGCTGATCATGCAGATATCTCAGGTTGCTGATCATGCAGATATCTCAGGTTGCTGATTATGCAGATATCTCAGGTTGCTGATCATGCAGATATCTAAGAGAGACTTATATAGATTATACCACATCTGAATCTAGACAAACACTGAACGGATATCTCGGACGAGGTTTTCATTGAAAGGTGATATTAGGTTTTCGTATACCCAATTAAAATAGGCTAAACTATCATCGTTTGTACTTGAAATATTGAAGAATACTGAACTTTTTCATCCATTGCCCTCCTAATTCGCATATTTAAAATTTAAATATCGCCTATACTTTTTTTCAAATATGGTTTGCAATAATCTTTGGCCATGAAAACATTGGTCTAAACATAATAATTAAATCATTGTCATCAATAGCTCTCAGCTACTCGAAACACAGGACCTTTTGTTTAGGCGGGATTAATTTGAATTTTACTCTATGAAGATTATAATACAATTGAAACCCTTGTTAATATGATATTATATTAATCATTGGATAACATTGGATTAAATTGGATATGATATATAAACTAATCTATAGGACTCAGACTCCGCAAACCTGATTATGTCCATGCAAGGAATTCCTAATTTTTAAATATGTCCATATTTTGCCACCGCTGTGACTCGTTTACCCAAATATTTCTGACGTTTGACGATGCACTTAATAAAAAAAAAGTCTATCTGGTTTAGTTTCCTTAGGTTGTTACTTATGGCAGGTACCTAGCCTGGTTTGTCACGATAACTATATTAGCGCCCTCTACAGGGAGACATTGTAACTTTGTTAACGTATTAAGAACAGATTATTTCACGAAAAAAATGGTATTCACCATTTCAAAACTATATTTATTTATGTATATATAATTTGCAAATAAAATTTTATTCACTCACAGCATTTTATTTTTATTATTGTTTCGCATTTTTGCTCAACACTGAAAATTTGACAGAATGGTGACTGCATATATTTTCTTATTATTTCCTATCCGGCTCAGTCTTTACACTTCTATAAAAACAGGCGTTCCATACATATAAAAAAATATTTAATTTTTAGCTGTCCTCAAGGGACAATAAAAATCAAGAAAACCATCGTTCTAAAGACCCCAGTGCCAAGAAAGTTAAAGCAATTTTCGCTAAACAAACTATGAAAGCAGAAAGCAAGCAGTCGGTAAATAAATGGGAACAGAACGTCCATTACGTAATAGTAATTAAGGTATTAGGCCGCTAGGGGACGCGGACATCTGTCACTAGTCACCTGGCGAGTATTTCATCTCCTCGATACCTTAGTTTGGGAGCTAGCATATATACACAGAGTATATTTTCTTTGTAAATAGTGGACACCCTACATTTGTGTGATCCTTAGGCCTTAACCTTTGCAAAAAAATATAGTGTCAATATTTCTACAGGGATTTCGTCATTTTTTTAGGTCAATTTTGCTTTTAGAACAAAAATGGAGGGCCAATATGTATAAATATTTACTTTATAGTAAAATTTTGCAACATAACACCTCAAAATGGCCAGTGTGATACATTAACTCATACAAACGTATAATTGCTACATAAACACTTTGTTCAGACGTTTATTACAAATTAAGAGAGCACTTATAAAGCGCCTACCTCCGCCAACACCTGGATTCATCTTTTTTTTTTTTTTTTTTTTTTTTTTTACAGACTAACGATAAAAATTGATCAGTTGTTCCTTGGCCCATGGTCCACTTTTGCACAAAATTTCTTTGAAGTCATTAAAAAGATACGCATAGAGACAAGATATGCTGTTTTTGATAGTGCAATAGGTATGGCGGTCCACTTGCTGATTTCGTGTAACCTGTATCCTGTACACCATAGCTACGTATTCCCTGGTTCTCACCAGTGGATACAGATTTATCTACATTTATACAGAACATATGAATATGACCATTATATACTTCCATTATGATTTTGCTATTTTGTCAATCCATTATTCCATTAATAACATCACTGACATTATTGTCTCGCTCACTGATACATCTTTTTCGTTTAGTTTATCCAAAAAAGTATATTCAAAGATTCCTATGGAATTTTAAGGAGTTTTGCGGATATTTTGGTCATGAGCTAAGAAAGTTTTAGGCGAATGATTTTTTTAATGTATATTTTGTGAAGAATAAACAGCAGAAAAAAGGGTAACCCAACCTGTATTTAGTTCCAGATCCTCTATAACATCATACTGATCCATCCCGAAGTTTTAGGAAATCTTCCGTATTCCACAATTCACAATCAGACCAGGTTTCATTTCCCTTTTGGAGCTAGTGTGTGGACATATTAGCAAGCAAATAAAATGTAAAACGCTGGTCATATAAAGTGAGCCAACTTCTTTATGTGGGCAATAACAAATCATATAGGAGCAAATAGACCTGTTAGGCAGCTGTTTGCATAAATCGTTTTACTTTTCATTTATAAACTTTAATATGCTGTGGACATCAGGCAACTTACAGTATTTACACATATTTACATTAATATGAGACATGGAAAGGACAGATAATTAACACTGAATGAAAAGCACATTTTTTTTCATGAAGAATGCATTAAGGAGCCTAATTTTTTCCCCAGAAAATGTATCAAAATCCTGATCCAAAGTCCTGTGGAAGGAAACAAACTTTTTAAAAATCAAATATTGAATTTAAACAAAATCAATGAGTGTCACATTCAATCATGTCTTGTCACTTATGTGTTTGCAAATGATCTTTTATCTCATCATAAACACTCCCATCTCCACCCCCGCAGATTAATTTTTAAAGATTTCGTTGGGCAGGATGATTCCGAGATGATTTCTCGGAATATGAAATCGGGGTTATACCAGGTTATACCAGTACATGAGTTCAAATCTTAAGAGACACAAAACAAAACAACATGGTAATATGTTAAATGCTTGTTTGTATTTAATTCTTTTTCGAATTGTTATTCTTCTTAAATGATTAAAAAAGATTATTCAAATATGTTTTTTTTTTTGCGAGGGAAAGAAACTCGCAAGAAATATAATTTTGTATTCGCATTTTAGCAACATTTAATTTTGTAGGTTTTAACAATTTATATTGCGAACTCATTCCTTCAGTTTTTCCGGTTTTTTTCAGATCACGTGGGCTGACTTGGCGGTTTACAATTGGTGCACATCTTTCAGCGACTTCGGTATCAATGTATCCATCGACGATTGCCCTGCCCTTGCTAACTTCCTAGAACGAATTGCTGCGAATCCTCGCATCTCTCAGTGGAACAAAAGAAAAGCGAAGGGAATAGTTTAAATGAACACATTACAACAGCATCAATTGTCAGAGCTTTGACGGACTTCTTTATTTATTGTAAATAAAACCGACATATATATTTAACTTTGGGTAAAATATTACACGGAGTGGCAATCAAGAGTAAATTAATGGTTATTTTAATTTGTGCATGCCGTTATTGTATTTGTTACATGTAAATAAAAGCGCCACATTTAAGCATAATAATTTAGTCATATACTGTACAATCATGTTAAATAAAAACTTATCTAATTAGTTGTTCATAATATTTTCATGGTGTATATGCATCTTAAGCAAAGTCAAGTGAGCAATGCAAGTGGACAAGCGAAGTTGACTGGACAAAATGAAATTATCACAGGGAAATAACAAGATGAATATATGACAAGGTTTCTTTTGCCTATTTCCCAGGCAGTATCAAACAATGTTCACGAAGGAAGATAAAAGTGATACTGCAACCAATTAAACATGGTTATAAGAATGACTGTCGGGTAGTTTTTTTTTTACCTACACCCTTTCTTGATTAGTTGTTTGGTAGCATAAGCAATGTCGTTGCTCTTTGCATAAAGATGGATTTTCCAAATGCATGAAAGTTGGTATTTGAAGAGCCCCGCCTTTAGTATTTTGATTTATCATTATATTTGCTTGTCCTGGGCGATAAATGAGGGTGGTATGTTGTGAACCGGAAGACGTAATTAGCCTCGTCTTGAGGTCGGGCAATGTAGAGATCGCCCTATTTGGACTGTAATAAACTCTTTAGATTTTCGTCTTAGTTATATGTCGCTTAGAGCTGTCGCATAACACTACCATGAAAAGAAAAATATATATTAGGCATTTTCTTTAATTTGATAGATGACTGTATTCTCCCAACTACAAGCTACAAGAATGAATGTTAAGTCTTTAGCCAAAAAAGTGGCAGGAACGCACAAGACGGGAACTTTAACAAAACAACTAATGACGAAGTACACACATTCCGCTACATATTACACATGAACATCGGTGTCGCATATATTTTAGTCTGAACACCAATTACACCTTAGAAATGTTATGTTTAGTCAGTACCATCGTAAAAGCAATGCAACACATGACAATGGACAGGCCCAAAAGACTTGGAAGGTAACGTGTATGTAGTAGGTAAGGACTTGGAAGGTAACGTGTATGTAGTAGGTTACGACTTGGAAGGTAACGTGTATGTAGTAGGTTAAGACTTGGAAGGTAACGTGTATGTTGTAGGTTAAGACTTGGAAGGTAACGTGTATGTTGTAGGTTGCGACTTGGAAGGTAACGTGTATGTTGTAGGTTAAGACTTGGAAGGTAACGTGTATGTTGTAGGTTGAGACTTGGAAGGTAACGTGTATGTTGTAGGTTAAGACTTGGAAGGTAACGTGTATGTAGTAGGTTAAGTCTTGGGAGGTAACGTGTATGTTGTAGGTTAAGACATGGAAGGTAACGTGTATGTAGTAGGTTAAGACTTGGAAGGTAACGTGTATGTTGTAGGTTAAGACTTGAAAGGTAACGTGTATGTTGTAGGTTAAGACTTGGAAGGTAACGTGTATGTAGTAGGTTAAGACTTGGAAGGTAACGTGTATGTTGTAGGTTGCGACTTGGAAGGTATCGTGCATGTAGCAGGTTAAGACTTGGAAAGTAACGTGTATGTTGTAGGTTGCGACTTGGAAGGTAACGTGTATGTAGTAGGTTGAGACTTGGAAGGTAACGTGTATGTAGTAGGTTAAGACTTGGAAGGTAACGTGTATGTAGTAGGTTAAGGCTTGGAAGGTAACGTGTATGTAGTAGGTAAAGACTTGGAAGGTAACGTGTATGTAGTAGGTTAAGACTTGGAAGGTATCGTGCATGTAGCAGGTTAAGACTTGGAAGGTAACGTGTATGTAGTAGGTTAAGACTTGGAAGGTAACGTGTATGTAGTAGGTAAAGACTTGGAAGGTAACGTGTATGTAGTAGGTTAAGACTTGGAAGGTAATATGTATGTAGTAGGTTAAGACTTGGAAGGTAACGTGTATGTAGAAGGTTGAAACTGATAGTTATACAAGAAAATAAACTTTCTCGTTCAATGTTGATCTTTGATGTCAAATACGGCAGTTTTATACAGGTGGTCAGTTATCATGACCTGCGCCAGGCTTCAACTTTCATAAAAAAAACACATTTTCAGCATTTTCTTGTCACGAATAATTGCATTTCTTTTAACCCTAAAAAAACAATGATTGAATCCCAACCCCTTGTTTTAACCTACCCTGATTCACCAATACGGGTAAGCATAACAAGAAGAGACAACCATATTGTACCAACATGAAACAGTTAAATAAAATATTGTAATATACAAATCATGAGGCAAATTTACTGAAGATAAACCTTTGAACTTTTAATAAATCTTCTTTGAAAAAGCGGACCCTACAACACACAGGCTGTTCTTTTTGTTTATATCTACGTGTTTATAACAAAAGTAATCCGTACACAAAAAGTAATCGAAACACATTTAAAAGTACGTTAGTTTTATGAATCGCATTTCACAAATTGTGACCTATTAATTTCCGCACTTAATTATGTAACCTACTACCTTAGTTTACAAGTTTTTTTCTGTTGTCAACATTGCTGTGTTTACAAACATTTATAAGTATATATATATATTTATTTATATACATGCATGTATACATATATAGTTTTACATATATAGTTATACATATATTGTTACATATATCTTTATTAAAATTACACATATATGGTTATATATATCTTTATTACAATTACACATTGCAATCAATTTTGAGTATACCCATTTCAGAGATTACTTTCATTGGAAGCATACATCATTATTTCTGTTATTAAGCAAATATGACAGTTTACTGCCATAACATAGGCCAGCTCTTAATTTTCATACAAGGCATGCCTTTCACTCAGATATAATGTTGTACAATTAATAACCTCGAAGATGTACCACCTACCCCTGTTTGGTTGACTGTTCTATTGTCTGTTTGATCATATATATATATATATATATATATATATATATATATATATATATATATATATATATATATATATATATATATATATATATACGTGTATATATTTAAAAGTGTACAGCGTTTGTTATAATTATTTACATTCATTTCATTCTATGTACAGCATATATGGACTTTGAGTCTTCAATAAACATTGTTATTATTATTATTATATTATTATTATCATTATTTGATCCAGGTTACCTGCCAAATATAATTGCTCTGACCCTCTAGCAAATCATGTTCAATCCATCAAATCACAATATTTGCTTACAGACCAACCAAATAACCAACGAACGAACGACGATAAAACATAATACCTTCTCGTGGATATAATATAATTCAGGTAATGTACAGGTGATTAGCACTTTGATCATTGGCAGTCCTCGGAAGCATTTATCGATAAAGGAAGGATAAACTTTTTTTCTGGTCGAATTCGACCATACATGGGGGTGTTATGATTTCTCCGCAACACAATACCCTTAAGCAGACAGGGTTTATCATAAGGAGGCGGCAAACATGACAAAATGTTAGAGATAGAGGATTCAAAGGAAGTAAATCTCCGCCAGGAGAATGATTAATGTAGCCTGGCTACCTTCTTTAAAACTTCTGAAGAGATAAACGTTCATATGCTAACTCAAAGCCATGGCTAAAGGCCAAATTACTTATCTTTCTTTAGCACGACCTTGCGATATAGCACAAACAAATACAACTTAGAGCTTGCCTCTGCCCTTCAGCAATGACTGGGCTGATTCCCTATCCATGTGCTCATATATTAAAAAGTATTAAAATTAGACCATTGTGTCAATTTGATGGTGCTTTTTACATTGTTTATTATTTTACTAGGGTTAGATGTCCTTTATATAACCTGCCTATACCAGTCCTGACCGCCATTGCGTTGATTAAAAGGATTCATTCTTGGTGATAAAAGGAAGAACTCGATTCTGATGTTAGACAGTCACATATCTGCATCACAGGTTATTTTTTTTTCTCTGTTTGGTTTACAGATTTTCAAGTTTAGTCATGTTAGGCAAAAAAAAATAAAAAGGAATGGTTCTCAGGCACTTTTTTTCAGAATATCAATGCGGGGGGCGGTATTTTATTTTTTACCTTTTTGTATGTTTCGATAAAAATGTCATATGATCAGGGAAAGGCATGAAAATAACAGTTTTTTTTTCTGCTAAACAGGTAAAAACACTACATAACAAAGGAAATCGTATCAAAATTGTATTATTTTATCTCCTTGTAGGATGAAAATCAAAATAAAAATGTTTGATGCATGGGGTTAAAGTTGATGCGGTCGGTGCCTGAGAACCATACCTTTTATTTTTTTTGGCCTTAACCATATAGCATTAGGTTACCTTTAGGAATTTTTACAGCCGTAAATTATCTGGGCTTCTCCGATTTGTTGACTACGACTTGCTCACTGTGCCATAAACAATCTCTCGCCTGGTACTTAAACGGGCATTCAGATGGCTGGCAATTACTGTGGAGCGAGCAATCAGGTGACTTATGATAATCACCTTCTCTGACCTTGTTCAATCAATACCTAAGAATATCTATACTAAATGGATCTACAAAAATGCATTCACCTGTATTTTAGATCGTTGTTACATCCATAGTTAACACAGCTTATAATTCATGTTTAATTGATTGATTGTGTTTAAACTTCCCCATACGATACCAATCATTAAAAGAAGAACCACTCGATTTGTTTATCAAATATTAAGTTGAAAGGTGAAAGTAATTGTCAGTTTTGGGTTCACAAAATAATTCCCGTTCAAAAAGGTTTTTTTTCAATACTTCATTACGAATTTCTTTATAGTGATAATCTGAGCGATACACACATATGAGTGTCGTTATTGTATGTTTAATGTTTACTTTTGAGAGTCCTCAGAGGTCAAGACCTATTCCAAAGGTGTAAGTCAGAACCCCTGAAAAAGAGGACACGTGTCCAGGGTCGGGTTCAAGTATGGTGTCCCGTGTCACTGGTGAGAAGTATTACACTGCAGTGTGCCTAATCTTGTTTACAAACTGTCAACCCACATATCTTATAAATATTTCCGTATGCAAATGTTCGTACAGGGAGTATTACAGGTCACATGATCGCTGACGAGTTGTGTGAAACGCCACGTATGTAAATTCAGTATTCCGTAGTGATTGTAGCGTTTCGAGACGACTGACAAAATGGTGGGATTAGCTTTATCGATGTTGACATTGCTCTTTATGTCAGCAGCAGGTGAGTCATTTTCTGATGATTTATTTATGCATTATAATGGATTTTCTTGTTTCAGACGATTTGCTTTATATAGCCTAAGTCAGCTCCGGGAAGTTTTGAACAGCACCGGAGGTCATTTCTTCTCGAAACGAATCTCTTTGGTGCGGGCAATACGGGACATCCTGACTGAACTGTCAAACTTCAGAATCAAAATTTGTTACATGTCAAGGAAACACCTTTTCTTTACCATTCACACGTGCATGCTTACAAAATTTCCGTAAAGTACTTGAAAAACACCCATGTTTATGTAATTGCCTTGAAGCAATCATCCAACACAAATAGAAGAACTGTAATTTGCCTTGAAGCAATCATCCAACACAAATGGAAGAACTACATTGTGGGGGACATATTTAACTTCAACAATCCCTAAACAGCAGATTCGTAATGCTGTGAGTCCCAGTCTGCGCAGTGTGAATGAGCAGTAAGATAATATAAATTACCATACCTCCCCAAGGGGGCAGAGGGTGTTATGATTTTATAGTCGCCGGTCGATTATTTGTTTGGCTTGGTAGCCTGGTGGCACTTGTACCCAATACATATGAACGCATTTGAATAAAATTAGGATGACAAATAGGAAGAGTTATGGTAACACTCAAGACACATTCCTTAACATTAAAGAAGTAATAAAATATGTTTCAAAGGATGATTCACCACTGCAAAATAGGCAACTTTTTTATCTCGGTCAAGGCCAAGAATTACTCAGTTTTCAAGGGCCGACTTCGTTCTCGCTTGAAGAGCTCACTTTTGATCTACAAAAGACCCATGTACATACACCCGGAAGACATTAAAAATATTTTTCCTTCTAGTAATTCAAAAGACAGTGCAACTAAGGGAAAATATACATGTAAAAACATATGTAGGATAAATATTTAACTGGAAACCTTTATTTGCAAAGGAACAGGTACGTGTCCTCAAGGATTTGGACACTGGTACAGAAGTGGCCATCAGGTTAATCTTCATTTGCTCAAGCCCTCGTGTTACAAGTTTGTGAAGAGTGATATGTCCTGGGTCCAGGCGAGAAATAACTGCCGCAAAATGGGAGCAGACTTGGTTACCATAGAGACTGCCGGGGAGAACGAACATCTGGTCTGGATCATCAAACATCAGGCTTCGCTGCAAAAACCAGGTAACTTTATTATAACTCAGCCAGGCAGGTATTATGTTTTTCTATGGGTTGGTTGCTTGGTAGGTCAGTTTGTCTGTGAGCAATCTAAAAAAAAAATGCATGAAAGGATTTGGATGAAATTTGTGGAGGTTAAAGAACTGTTATACTTTTGGAGGTAATATGGAAAATTTAATATGTTTTTTATTCAAAGGATTTTACACTTCTGGGACAGAGGATGATTCCTTTGTCCTAGGGTATAGACCGTCTCATCATAGGTATTAGCAACAGCGTTTGTTTTGCAACCGAACAGCACATAAAAGCTTGATTAGTGGATCATAGGAAGCCAGGTAGACGTACGAATAAACACATCACATATCTTAGAACTTTTATAAAGATTTCTTAAACAAATAAATATATTGTATAAGGGAATTAAGTCATTACATATATAAATTTTGGGTACAACGTAAGGTACAGTTTGATATTACAATAGAAAAGCAAGTGCCTCAGCTAAAGGCTTCAGGTCAGATTCCCGGATGTCAGTCATCACTCACACAGCTGTAGCTGACAAATTTACAGTTGAAGGAATATGTCGATTCTCAAGGTACATTTATGTGATTTTGTAGAAAACCCCACTTAATGTTAACAAATGCAGCAAATTCCCTTTTTCTTATGATAAACTATCTCAACAACAATCTGAACTACAAATTATCGATAAAAGGTAAATGTAAGGATGTTCGTATGCTTTAGGAAAAAGATCTTTACCATCAAGATTTTTATATAAATATCAACTTAAGAAACGCTCCGCGAGGAAATAGAATTGTGAGAATGCTGGCTGATTCGTTTAATTACAAGACAAAATAGTGATGCCCAGTTAGAATTGAATAAGGCTTACCAGCTACATATGATACGGCGGCATAATCAACAGTAAAACAAATATTCACTTAATAATCTCAACAGAAGTAAAAATAAATATTTCGTTTAAATATTGTTTTTTAAGTATTAAGTCACCTGCCTTCATAGGCTTATCGTCTGTGTGTGTGTCTGTCTGTCTGCTTGTTTTTCTGTTTGTTTATTTTGTCTGTCGAGTTTTCACAAATGCATGCCTGAAGACAAAGTCTTTAAGATTGGTCAAATTGAATGCATGACCCAGGATTATCATTTTGTTGCAGTTAAAAATATTACAACTTTGAATTATGAATCTTAAACTAGGACCCAATGACCTTCTTCCTGACGGTCTGGTATAAAAGCTAAATATCGATCCTTTTTTTCTCTCTCGGTCACCTTTCATGCTAGAGAGGTCTATGTTTCTACTTTTTGAACGATTTGATAAGCTGTAAGTGATTTTACTGCTAGTCTCGTGACACCTACTATAAAAAGAAAATAAAAGAGGTTCAAGAAAATACTTAGAACTCGGTTATTTGTTATTCTTTATAATCAATCAGTCATTTTATATGCTATAAAGATCTAGTGTTCGGCATAGTCTGCCATCATATAGGCGGGGAACTGTCGGGTTGTTCCTGTTCAAGCATGCCCGTCTTGCAAACTTGCTTATATATCTTGCATAGTTTGATTCCTCCTTGTAAAAACTTGCTGTGCGCTATTATTGTAAATTTGCTAAAAATTGCCATCAATATTGCAAGTTTACTATGAATCTAGTAACAAACCAATCAAGCAATTTGTTAGTAATTCTGCAGCTTTGCCACGCTGCCCTAAACCGTACCCTTCAAGCTAATTGCTTTAAAAGCACTTTTCAAATGGTGCTCCCCTTCTCACAACAATTAAACGATTTGCAAGCAAAGTTTATTAGACCCTCCATGAAACATCAGTACTGTTCAAGCCATTTTTTGTAGCAATTTTTCTAGGAAATTGGTAATATCGCGTTCAAACTTTACTGCTAGGTCGGCATGTACCTGGTACCTGTCTCTGAAACGGAAATATTTGTACTTGTATTCCATGTATTTCATGTTCATGTATGATATTTTTGGCATATTGTGCCAATGCATTTGCAACAAAAAAAATTCAAGTAGTGTTTAAGTAGGGATTTTATTTACTCTTACTAAAAAGACCCTGTGAATATCCGAGGATGTTCGGGACAGCTTAATCTGATGATAAATTGATAGCCTATGAATATTCCAAGATGTTCAGAATAGCATAATCCTATGATAAATTTATACCCTGTAAATATCCCCGGATGTGCAGAATAGATTAATCTTATGATAAATAATAGCCTTTTAACATCCCTTGATGTTCCAAAAAGCTTAATCCAATGATAAATCGAATACTCGTGAATATCCAAGGATGTTCAGATTAGCTTAATCCTATGATAAATAGAAAGCCTGCAAATATCCAAGGATTTTCAGAATAGCTGAATCCTATGAATATCCCAGGATGTTCAGAACAGCTTAATCCTACGAAAAATCGATAACTTGTGAAAATCCAAGGATTATCAGAAATGCTTTATCCTATGAATATCCCAGGATGTTCAGAACAGCTTATTCCTACGATAAATCGATAGCCTGTTAATAACCCTGAATGTTCAGAATAGCTATGATGGCCCTTTAGATCAAGACCAGGGATGGGTATATTTGCAGAAGTACCAGTAGCTTTGCATTTGCATTAGCCTGTTAAGTTAAACGTTTGATTAACAAATGCAATTTAAGTTCTAAATGTACGATCTTGTATTAATGCAGGAAAAAATTAATTCACAAGTGCTCCACAAAGTCCAAATTAAGTTGCTCATGATAAATAGCATAACCTGATTTATAGTAACATCATTCTCTTTGAAATCCACGGTAATAACATGAAGGATGAATCTATGAGGATATATTCATAATGGCCTCGTAGTCTCGTACAATCTCTTCCAGTTTGCAACGAAACGAGAATGGTATAACATTGTTTACAGTTGTCTGCTTGTCTAGACTATGTGGCAAAAATGTCGCAATTACAACAAGTTATACAACTTGTTTCTGTGATTTTTCAGAGATTGTTAACTACAGATATTGGGGCTACTGGACCGGAGGGAATGATCTGGAAACAGAAGGTGATTGGCGTTGGGTGTCACATAACATAAGGCTTTCCTACAAGAACTGGGCTAGGAATCAGCCAAGCAACTATTATGTTGGAACGGAGCACTGTCTACAACTTATGAAAAACTTTGACTGGGAATGGAATGACCTGCCGTGCCATGTTGAAACAGTTGCCTCCATTTGCGAAATTGATGCCAAATAGTAATAACATACAAAAGCAAACGAGTCGTCTAATGCATAAATCCAGATAAAGTCAACTATGAATTCTCCCTGTGACGTCCTGCACGCCAATTTATACCACTGCCCGGTGTTGAAGTGTTTAGTGTTCATCTTTGATATTTAATTGTCTGTTAGTAACCTTACTGAAACGGATACGAACAATTTTTAATTACATTATGTCAAAGTATGAGTGAACACCCTCATTAAATGTTGAAAGTATTTTTTTAATCAAAAGATCTATATATCATTGTGAGATTACGGGCCATCCTCCCCTGTGATCAGGCCGTTGAGATGGTGAACCGTGACACACCTTTCTCTCAGCTTGTTTTTTTTATCTGTGTAGTACAATTCTGGCGGAGGCATATGTGTAGTCTCAGACTACTTTTTCTAACTATTTTTTTTTTCTGGTTGTGCGTATAAAATAACAAGATTTCTGTCAACAGTTCTAATGATCTGTGTGTCTAACACCTATATGGATATAAATATATTATGGATAAAAATTGTAAATGCACTCTGCTTTCTCCTTGACCACTCTGAAAGTAAACCGTCTTTCTGAATAAAGTATCCATTGCTCATTAAACCTTCTTTATTGTATATTGAATGGGTGAAAAAAGGGTAAACCTGATTACATGTGTGTATGCGAACCCTCTTCAAAAGGTTTAAGAATTAAATTTAATTGTTCATTTAGGCATTTATGACTACAAAGTACGAGGTTAATGTTATCTCAAAACATTTCCAAGTAATATTTCTTGATTTACGAGTGAATTTCTGATTATTTATATACATAATGCTTTTGGCAGGTTTCAGGTATGCGCATAAGCAATACGCGGGTATGTCATAGTAAACAGACACATGGGGATTGTCTTTATCAACATAAAGAACCAAAACAATATGTTAAGTAGGTGGAAACAAACACTGTCGTGTGTGTGCAAGCAGGAAATATTTCGCTAGAATAATGTTGTTATCAGGCACCGAAATGTAGTCATAAGTGTAGATAATATACATTGTGGAAAGTGATTAAGTACTACGTCACACCAAACAATAACTGTTGTTAGATTACCTCGTTTTACTTTTTTTCGGTTCTGAACATATTTAACTCCCTTTAAATGCATGCAAATAAAACCACTTAATATTGTTTCATTTGATGTGTCCATATCCTGAACTACTTTTGTAAAATTTACACAAATCACCTTTTGGCCAGTGCAAGTTTACTTTTGCAATTATTACATAATAATGAATACCAAACATTAGCCGCCCACTCCCGACATCACTCTAACAATCTCCAAGCTGGTATTCTCCATGCTTGCATTTCATACATTTGACTTGCAGGGATAGGCCCAAGGAGTGACCATTCAAAGTGAACGGTCTCTTTCCAAATGTCGTCACCGAGATGGACAACCGTGATACTGAAGAACAATTTGTGCTGGCCTAAAACATACGTGTGCTTCATTTTGTTAAAGTTGCCTATTCCGTCAGCCTAAGTCTAATAAATAAACAGAATCCAATGAACCTTTGATAAAAGAAGGCCAGAAAATGTCAGTCCAGTCTCACACAGGCTGTTCGTTTTGTTTATATCCACATGCTTATAACATGTGGGTCGCCCGCCAGAATGATAATGATCCAAACACATTCATTAATGGCATCTGGTGACAACTCCGAACAACCCAAGAAAAACCTTTTACAAAGGGCGTATTACAAATAAAAACTTCCACACACCACCTTAGGTTATAGGTTGTTTTTCACATTGGTCAATATTGCGCTGTTTAATAATAGGCTGTAGAAAAACAAGCTCGCACACCCGCAACAGAGGCGTATAAAGTTTTTTTCCTAACCGGAATCAAATTGATATGTACACAGATTAAACCGAAAGTCATATTAATGCATGCGGCAAACACCATGAATCAAGATTAGATGATTAAATGTCATTTAATATGGCGAAGAGGTAGAATAATGAACAGCAAAATTAACAATCTGCAGTTATGCCACCTGCAAACATCCCTAACATATACAAGCAGGGGTCCGACCCATGAGGATTAATGACAAAACCCCCGAAAAAGGTCCGAAAAGTGGGCGAAGGGTCTAAGCTGCAAAACTTGGCGTGAAGCGGTGGATGGAAGGGGGGGGGGACTCGGGACCCCCTGGGCATCCCCTCTCGTTCCGCTTCTGGTATCTGGACTGACAGCAAAACTAAACTCTCATATATCCCTTATTAACCTAGCTAATGTAATATGTCATATATTGTTGGATATAAGTAGTTAGAATTGAGATGCAGACAAGAACACAGAGAACCTACAGAATAGTTACTATAATGAATTATTACACCTAAAACTAAAATTAGCATTGAAGATGTGTTACGAAGTAAGCGCCAGGGACATCCCTGTTATGACATCCCTGACATTACCTGTTATGGAGGTCTTGGAGGATACACACAGACTCAGGGATCTGCAAAATTACCAAAGAACTTTCATGATAAGGGACAGGAGGGAACTGCTTGATTTTTAATTGACCGTGATCTTAGCAAAATATATTATATATTTATTATCACATCTTAATGCTGAAACAAAAGGCATAAAAATATCAGGCCTCCCACACTGGCATAAAATCATACAATTCATAAAATTTCCCAAATTGGCATAAATAGCATAAAATAAGTAACAAAATCATAAAATCATAAAATATTTTTGTAATTACCCAATAACATTTGTTTCAACTTCAAAGTCTATGGCTTTTTTGCATATTGCCTTAACTAACGTGTGTATATTTGCATTGCATTTTACACAAGTGGTGTGTGGGATAGAGTAAAAATAGTTGTTTCTTGTCAAGCATGAAAATATCATATGCAATATCCTTAACAACTGTTGTGATATTCAGGACCAAAACTGTCGCATATAAATGTGATGTATATGTCGTAGTGTAGATTGGAATCCAGTTGAGTTCGGAACTTAACCAGTTGAGATGGGAATTCCGATCCAAACAGTTGAGATGGGAATAGTCACAATATTCCAATGTACACTGGTTAAGATTGGGATTGCCAGAAGAGAATCAGTTATCTAGATATTTCAGAGTGAACTAGTGAATTAAGGATATCCTAAAGTAAAGTCTACTTTATAACAAATGCTTTTAAATTAAGTTAAATTCGGTTCATTTATTTGCCACAAGATTCAACATTATACATGAAATTGTTCATTTATATATAGTTATTCCTGTGACAAAGAGGACTCACTCATTGAGTGTATGTCCTCTAAGTATTATCATTAAATGTAGTAGGTTATGTGGTGCACTGTGCAATAAGAAAACTAAAATTTCAGAGAAAACAAACTATAAATAAAAAGTAGATTATTAACCTGGCTTACTAAAACAGCTAATTTTTGCAATACCGATTGCACAAGTACGAATAAATAAGAGCTATTATAGTGAGCACTTCACCATGGTCTTTAACAAAGTTATGATGACCTTACTCAATATGATAGAAATTAAATTTAAAATGCTGATTTTATTTATTCCTCTCTTATTTAATTTCAAAATGCTCACACAAACAATCCATCTAGCTTCCATTAGATATAAATACTAATTAGTATGATTTGAAGGCTGTCAGGTGTCACAACAGCTGCATACTTCATTCCTAATGATGTTTTCTTATAAGTGTTACCATTGAAAGAAAAGCGTTTTAGGAAACATTACCTGTACATGTTTAGATTAGAAAATACAAAAGTAACCAATGTTATCATATCTAATTGTCATGATTACGATTTCATTTGGAGAGCAATTGATTATGATTACAACCACTTTCCTTTTAAAATACATGTACATTTATAAAAGCCCAAACCAACATTGTGTAACAATTTAAATATGATTTAAATCACATTGTCATTATATTAAATTTTCTAATTGCATTATTTTACATAAAGGTAAATGACATAATATTGCTTATTATGATGACTTAATTACGTTTAAAAAGATCTAGCCTTTTCCTTAAGCCACGGGGAGGGGGGTTCTTTGTACAGTTCATATCACATGGGAAGCGATGCACTCTCATTCCTGATATTACGAAGTGGACGTGAGCTATGTATTGTTTACAAATGTCAAATCGGACCTTGAAACCAACAGCAGACGGCCGCAGTGTACATCGTTGGCTGCCGCCGTGAACTTCAGGGGGAACCCTCGGAAGGGTGAGAATTTTTAGACTTACACGTTATTGTGCTTTTAATAATTATATTATAGCCGTCAGTGACCTCAGATGATAATTTTAAATACAAATATATCCCTTGTTTGTAGTTGGTCTTTAATTCTTAAATGCCTGCTTACTGATTAAACTCTCGAATTGGACAAAATAAGAACCAACCCAACCCCCAAAGTCGGCTCCATGCATATAGGGATTTAGTCTTCGTATGCAGATGAAATAAAGGATACGCCCTCGAAACAAACAAAAAAAAAATCACCTAAAGTTCTCGCCTGCATCCCTACGAATTCTTACGTTCCATTGTTTCCTCAGATGTCTGTCTGTAGGAAAACAATGGAACAACAGCTGTTTTCCATCAGCGTAACGTGAATCATTCGTACAAAAGGTTCCCCAGGCTTGCACACGGAGCCTCGATTTTGCACGGAATCCTACTGTGATTAGGGTCTATTGCAATCAAAGAGCCAAATTGATGACACGGGACACTTACCAAACTCTGTGATAGTTTACCAACGGGGAAGCACAAAAAAAAGAAACATAGAAAGATCAAAAGAGTGGGGCGTTACGTCAATTCACGTAAATCTGATAAATCCATGCACTGTAACGACTCAGCAACAAAAACTCTAAATAACCCATGAAGCTTAATTAGACGCACTGACCAGGCCATTAAAACTATATTACATTATATTTCATATAATTATCACTTTGCAGTAAACCCATTTCTGTAGGTTCAATAACTGATGTTCGTTAACAGAAGTACTTTAATTGGAAGCATTTGAAAAAAAAGTTTACTGCGATCATGTAGGCCTACGATGCTATATGTTTAATTTCCACTGTTTGGTTAATTTTTCTTAAGCCTGTTTGATAATAACATTAAAGTGTTTATGTAAGCATATATATATATATATATATATATATATATATATATATATATATATATATAAATATATATATATGCCGCACACCATATTAGGTACCTGAGGAGTGAGCCGGCTGGTAAGCTGAACTCACTTAACAGCACTGTTATACATTATGTAATTAAACTAAAATACACATAGTATAATATTATATATATATATATATATATATATTTATATATATATAATGTATCGTATAAAGTAAGTTTGATTGTGGGTTTGATTTCGACCGGCAGTGAACCGTGTATTTGTGTGTGTGTGCATAGATTATATTTATATATATATATATGTGTGTGTGTAAACGTTTGGAAATTGTTAAAACTTTCAGATTTATTTCATTCTATAAACGGCATATTGACTTTGAGTCTGCAATAAACATTATTTTACTAATAATAATTCTAGTATTACTACTACTACTACTACTACTAATTTTAATATAATGATATATATAATTTAATAATAATAGTAATAATAATAATAATAATAATAATAATAATAATAATAATACAGATATTATGATGTGTGTTAGTTATAAAGTTAACCCCTAATATATAATGGCCCTAACCCTCTAGTAAATTATATCCAATCCCATCAAATCACGAAATTTGCTGACAGACAAACCAAAGAGATAATCAACCAACGAACGGCGACAGTGGAGGTATAATTATTCAAGGGATGTGCAGGTGATAGACACATTGATCATTGGCATTCCTCTCAAGAATGTATTGATAGAGGAAGGATAAGCGTTTTTCTTGTCCAATGCGAACATACATGCGGGCGTCAGCGATTTCCCCGTACATAAACTTTTTTTTACTCCGTTTCATTAAACATGTACGGTATATGGTAAGGAGGGGGCATATATGGCAAAACGTAAGAGATATATGATATAGAGGAAGTAAAACTCTGCAAGAAGAATGATAAATGTGGACAGGCTGCCTTTCTCAATCCTTCTCAAGATATTAAGTTCATATGTGCTCACACTGCCATGGGCCAAATATTTTTTTTTTTTGTAAAAGTTTTCGTGCAAGCAAATGCAACATGAAAAAGAAAAGGCTCATCTGTTTCTGGAAACAATTGCACATTTTTTTTTATTATTGGTGCCATTTATATTTTTATGATAAAAGGGGGGAAAGCTTCCATTTAATTAGTTTTATTTTTAACATGCATATGCCTGTCCTGATCGTCGTTGCGAATTTAATATACTATACATATTATATATGTAATTAGTTTTTTTTTAATATTCTGAAATACTCTTAAAATATTAAACGTGAATATAATAAAAAAATATAGTTCTAGTTAATTTATCAGTGACAAATTCAAGAAATGTCAAACTGAAAAAAAATATCCTTTTGATTTTTTTTAAATATATATTTTTTATTAGCTTGGTTGCTGCTCATTTTAGAAGCCCTGTTGTAAATAATTGAAGAAAGTAACATTGTTTATTAAAAAAAATTAAAAGAAGTGCAATATTAAGTGTATTAAAATCCAGTCAACTTTATCTTGCCCTAAAAAGTGCGTCTATCGAAATATAAATATAAATATTAATGAACAAATGAATCACTAGATCTGTAATCCTTTGCAAAAAAACCCCTTAAATATAGCGTGACCTGACGACTTCGACACCGATTCGTTAAAATGGCCAAACAATAACAGATAATTTCATCAACTGTGGGCGATATTAGGATCTGTAGGAACAAATTTGTAGAGTCCGCAAGTACACATAAAAAAGGTAATTCGCCGATAAGAAGCAATAACTTTGAGTATATTTTGTTTCAGCCTTGAAGCTTTCATTAGCTTTACTTTACTCTCTACAAACTGGGGAACCTAATCTGGAACTTTAGCAATCATTCGTACTGGGCCTATGGCCCCAATTCAGAGTAACGAACTGTCTTCTGCCATAATACCTGCTGGCGGATGTAAATAATTCAGGAAGGTTAGCTTTACTGGCAGACCTACCAGAAATGTATTATTAAAGAAAGATAGGCATTTTTTCTGATCAAAGTCTAACATACATGTGGGCGTCATGGTTTCCCCTCAAAACAACCTTTTTTTACACAATCCCGTTAGGCAGATACGGTTTGTGATATCGAGGAGGGAAACATGGTAAAATGTTAAAAATAGAGCATGAAGAGGATGTAAATCTCTGAGAGGAGAAGAATTAATATAGACTTGTTAACTTCCGTTATCCTTATGACAAGATTAATTTCATATGCGCACACACTGCCTTGGCCCTTGAGCAAATATATTTTCTTTTTTTTAGCTCTTTTGCGCTATGACGCAAATAAATACAACTTAAGACGTGCCTCACTGCCCCACCAATGGCTTGGCTGACTCCGAATATATAATTTTTAGTAAAAGAAGACCATTAGGTCGATTTGTGGGGGCATTCTTTTGTAACCAGTATATAACAGTCCTGATCGTCTTTCTGATTTTGTGGCCAGATCAAATGTCAAGATCACATGTGAAGTTTTTCTTAATTTAGTTTTCAGATGATTAAAGTTAAGGTTTTAGTTTGGGTTTATGAGGCTGTTAAAATATAGCGCTAGGTTACCTTAAGAACTTTTATACAGCCTTATATAGCATACAGGATACAAATATTTTGTGACGAGGACTTGCTTACTGCGCCATTCACAACTTCCCCTCTGGTGCAGACACGGACAGTCAGTGTGTCTGGACCAAAGCTGTGGAACGAACTACAACGTGTCTCAAGGAAGTCACCTTTACTGACTATATTACAGTTAAAACTTAAAACTCACCCTTCTGTACAATATTTTCAAAATTGCTGCAAGAGTAAATCAGTAACTTTTACTATACATAATTTGCTACTATATATGTCGTTAAACATTTAAAACAAAGGATTTAAAGCTTTAGAAAACAATATTATTATTATTTCCTGTTTGGATTGATGGTGTGAATGATGCATTACTAATCATTTAACGGGCCTATTTCAATATCTGACGTCTATAAACTGAAATTTGAAATTCCCACCGTAGACAGGCCGTTTTTATATTATCGTGTTTATAATAAGGAGTTTGAGTTAGGATTAAACGTCATAGAAATATATAAACAAATTATCCCCATCTCGACTACAAGAGAAACAAATGGAAAACTGTAAATATAATTCTGTGTCTGCATTGCTTGAATATCACAAGCTGGAATTTATTTAAGTAAGAGTAGTTTATTTATACTTATCAACTGTTTATAACATTGTTGAATAACTACGTCTTTTAAAAGCTGACAATTACAACTCCGCAATAAACAACACTGGAAACAGAGAATCTGAGGGAATTTTTTTAGAAGTAGCCGAAAAACTTAACACATACAATAAAAAAACCCTAACCGTTTTGCTTTCTCTATCAGCAATATATACATGCGTGTGTTGGTGTATTGTAATGGTAATACGTACTGAGCTGGTTTCGGAGAAATATTTGAGTACGTAGTACTGTCCTCCGAGAACAAGTCCGACTACTGCACCGTCCTGTTATTGTATGGATCGGAGTTCTATGTCACTGGTATGAAGTATCATATTGCAATGTGCAACCACCTGTTTAATCAATGTCCTCCCACAGATCTTACAAATATTTCCTGATAGTTCACCACAAGGAAACAATCTTACAGATCACATGATCGCTCGCGATAATAAAGTGTTATGCTGTGTCTTTACGCAGCTACTTACCGATAGGCATGCATACCACCTATATATTAAAATAGCTTGTATAGAAGCGTTAAATTTCCGCTGCCTCGGACGTGAAGTGTAGATACAGTACTCAGAAGTGAAAGCAGCATTTCAACAAGACAGAGAAAATGTTTGGATTGCCGTTTCTGATGTTGACATTCCTCTTCATGTCCGCATCAGGTGAGTCATTTTCATAATGAATTCTCTTGTTTCAGGGGATTTTCTTTTCGTTTGTGTTATAAGCAAAGTCAAATCAGATGTTTTTGGTTTAGTTTTGGAGGTCAACTTTGGGTAGTAATGAGCAGTAAAACAGTGCCAATTATCATACTAAGCCAGGTGGTAGCTGGTGTTATGATTTCATAGACACTGGTTGATTATATGTTTGGTTTGATTGTTGATTGTTAGCTCTTGTACCCAAAATGTTGTAAACTTATATGAGTAAAATTAGTATGACAATTAGGGGAATTTAAGGTGACACCTAAGGTACACCCTTTACATTTCAGAAGTACTCTGGATGATTACAATATGTTTTAAAGGATGTTTCACCTTGTGTAAAAAAAGTAACTTTTTTTATCTTGTCGAGGCCTAGAATTTGATGGTTTTCTAGAGCCACATTTGTTTTCTCGTGCAGAGCTCACCTATGGTCCACTCAAAGAGGTCAGAACCGTTGCACACTTTTTGTTTATGTAGCAGACATCAAAGTTCAATTAGGATTCTGGCGGATATATATATATATATATATATATATATATATATATATATATATATATATATATATTCAAAAAATATATAATTATTCTTTGCACTCATTCAATAGACTAACAGACGATATTCTTATTTTTGCAAAGGAACGGGTAAGTGTCCGGAAGGATTTGGACACTGGTACAGAAGCGGCCATCAGATAAATCTTCATGCGTCAAAGCCCTCTTGTTACAAGTTTGTTAAGACTGATTTTACCTGGGTGCAGGCAAGGAAACATTGCCGCAAGATGGGAGCAGACTTGGTTACCATTGAGACTGGGGGAGAAAACGCACATCTGATCTGGATCATCAGACGTCATGCTTGGCTGCAGACACCAGGTAACTTTAATTTACCCCAGACATACATGTATTTTGATTTTCGCATGGTTGGACAGTTTGTATGTAAGCAACTTAACTCGAAAGGTTATGGAATGATTTAGATGAACATAGGACGATTCATTTGTCCTCTGATAGAGGCCGTACCATTTACAGGTAAAAACGGCAGCATTTGTTCAGAAACTGTACCGGTGAACCCGTTACACACTGAAGCGTGACACTTTGAAAACTGCACATTAAAGCTTGATTTGAAGACCATGGCGGGGTATTTAGGTAGTCGGCTGATCGCACTCTTAACGAATCTTTAATCTTTCATCAAGGTCCTTCTGCAATAAATGGAAAAATAAAATACTTGATAAGAGAAGTAATGCATTACATGCCTGAATTTTGGGTACAAAAGTACGAACAATTTTCAATTTTGATCACATTCGCAGATATCAGGGCGGTTGAGGGGTTAAACGCTCGGCTCTCTCCGCTGGCGACCCGGGTTTGATCCTCGGCGTGGCTATAAAAGTGGGTTGCAGTTGCCCGTCCAAGGTCGGTGGTTTTCGCCGGGTTCTCTGGTTTCTCCACCCACAAGGATTACTAATAGCCCGCTACCGTGCCATGGAGAGTCCCTCGTAGTTTTAGTAATTATAACTATTTGTACAATCCATTTAAAATAAATAAAGTTTATTATAAAATCCCTCACACAGGTGTAGCTGACCAATGGGAATTCATATTGTTGTTCGCAACAACTAAAACGTTGCTGTCCTAACGGAGGGGTTTCCACGGAAAACCAAGCTGCAGCCTCACAACATTTTCTACACGGAAGCTCTGTGCTTCAAGAAGAATACAATGGAATCTGATCCTAAGGACATTACTCACACTCCCACCTAATAATAGCGAGACTTGCATTAAAGAATCAAAATTCAATATGACATGGCGGCATAATCATCAGCACAATACCTAGTCATGGTCATCTTAACAGAAGTAAAAAAAATATATTTCGAGTATTGTTAACACTTTTTAAAGTCGCCAACCGGAAGCTGGCGACTTCAGACTTGCCGTAATGTCTTTGTGTCTGTCTATCTGTCTGTTTGTTTGTCTGCCAACTTTCAAACATCCATACCTTAAGAAGAAGTCTTCAAACTTGATCAAAATTATAATCATAACCCAGGAATTTAATTTTTCTTTTATCTCTTTTACCTTAAACAATATTACAACTTTAAAAGCAAAATCTCTGACTAGGATCCAATGATCTTCTTTCTGAAAGCGACCGGCCTCGTTCTGCTTACGTATTTGGTACAAATATTAAATTTTCGGTCACATTTCATGCTAGAGAGGTATAGTTTTCTACGATTTGAACCACAAGATAAGCGATTAGTGACTTTGCAAGTTTCGCGACATCTACTACAAATCTTGAACAGGCGAGATTTCAAGAAAATACTTGGGTTATTTATATCATTATAAACCATTCATTTTCTAGGCAACAAAGGTCTGGTTGTCTGCGTTTGTGCCTCAGATTAGCATGGTATTGTGCCTATATTACAATAAGTTACACGTTGTTTCTGTGACTTTTTCAGATATTGTTAAATACAGATATTGGGGCTACTGGGTTGGAGGGAACGACCTGGCAACAGAAGGTGACTGGCGTTGGGTGTATCATAACATGAGGCTTTCCTACACGAATTGGGCCTGGCGCCAGCCTAGTAACAGTTTCGGGGGAACGGAGCACTGTCTACAGCTTAGGGAAAGTGCTGACTGGAAATGGAACGACCTGCCCTGCCATGCAGAAACAGTTGCCTCCATTTGCGAAATTGATGGCAAATATTAATAACGTACAAAAGCAGACGTGTCGTCTGATATATAAATTCCGAGATAGTCAATTATAAAGTCTCCCTGTAAAATACGAACGACACAGGGCCTTTACTGTAAAGCTCAACTGTGATCCTGCCATTGAGATGGTGACAGGTCAATCACGTTCCTCTCTGCTTGTATATTTTCTGTGTAGTTAAATTCTGGAGGAGGTATATGTGTAGTCTCAGACTACTTTTTCTAACTTCTGGTTCTGCGTATCATATAACAAGATTCCTGTCAACAGTTCTAATGATCTGTGATGGTTATCTATACGGATAAATGTGTATAATGGAAAAAAATAGTAAATGCACTCTGCTTTCTCCTTGACCACTGTAATAGTAAGTAGTCTTTCTGAATAAAGTATTTCCTTTTTCACGACAGCTTCTGTAATGTACATTGAAAGGGAGATTTTCAAAGTAATATCTCTTGATTTTCTTTCGAATATTTTTTTTTATTTATATAACGAATGCTTTTGTCTAGTATCAGGCAACTCGTGTTTCCTGTGGTATTCCAATATGAACAATGTTAATGAACAAAAGTAAATGTTCATGGTACGATTCGTAGAACCTTCACAATACATACTATACTGCCCTTCCAGTTAACAGGGGAACTGCCTCTGTTCCTGAGTCCAAGATCTCTTATTTTCAAAACACACTGTGTAACAGTAAAGAGTCGCTGGAGTATTTTAAAGGTGCCCATACATTTACCAGGCATATTAAAATTAAGTGTAAATAATTATAGTATGCACAGTGTTCCCTCCTGTAAATATAGCAGTATCTGGCTTGTTTTTGTTCTGAAACCATTTAGTTACACCTATAAGTAGCAGAAATGATTTGCAACGGTCTGGATCAGTGACTCAAAGGAAAACATACACATAGCGAAAACACTACAATAATATACCAACATTAAAACTCTGATGTATTTCTGACTCATTACAGATGAATTTTACTTCCTTGGTTGCAAGTGTTTATACAGGCAGATGTCATAGTAAACAGCCACACCTGGATTATACTTATCAATGTAAATACACAACACAAAATGAGTATGCAGAACAGGTAGAAAAAGACGGTGCGTCAGTAGGCTGTAGAGATTTAGCTTAGACACTTCAGCTAAAATGAATTAATATCGGATGATAATGCAGTGATACAAATAAAACGACCTTCTTTAACTCTCTGTGTATCCTGGAAAGTTTTTGATGTCTTTCATAAAATTTACAGATATGGCCCTTGGCCAGTGTAAATTTGATATAGCAAATGTTATATATAATGAGGAATACGACCATCAGCCGCCCATTTCCGGCATCACACTAACGACCAACAAGTTGCTATTGTCCCTGCTTGAAATTGTTTAAACTCTAGATATTTATTTACCTAGTGACTGTTCCAGCTGACTGGGTTCGTCCCAAAAGGCGGTCACTGAGAAGAAAACCGGTAATTTTAACAACAATGGTGGCCTGACCAAATTTTAAGCAACTGTATGATTCATAACGTACTTACAAAGCATGTCAGAGCTGAGGTCCATCAGAGAGTGCATTGTACCAGTGACGTTACAAACTAGATACAAGAAGACGACTTGCCCATGTCAACCTCTTGTTTTTTATCCCCGTTTGTCAAAACTGCTCTGTGTACAAACACCTTGTAGAAAAACAAGCTCATACATCTGAAATTGAGGCATAATCTTAAATTTATGTATGTAGAATCAGGAAAATATTACATAAATTCTATAGGAAAGGTAAGCGAATTGCTGGCATAAACATTTTCATACTCATATATTTGTATTATTCAAAATATGAATTGGCAGTTACTCATGCATCAACTTTTCACAACTTACCTTTATGTTTAAACCCGCGAGATGGTTCAAACAATAACGCAAACAATAACGCAGGAACGATCATCGTAATGTATTTCAACCTTAATGGCATCATTATATTTGACGGCCATCACCTCCATGTTGAGGACAGCAGCACCACTATAAAATGAGCAGTTTGGTCCAGTCTGAAGTGTCCCCACAAGTGACATAGTTGAGTCCATAATATCCGAGTCCGGGTGCAAGTCCGAGTCCAGGCAACTCGAGTCAGAGTCCAGGTCCTTTCAGGTTCGAGACCAAGTCAACCCATTTCGAGTGCAGTCTTAGTCATTAGGAACCCGATTCCAAGTCCTTCCCGCTGGTAAAGGATCTCACTAAAAGATCTGACTTCCGGTTCAAATATACCCCCTGGAAAACAAGTCCACTGATTGATCCACTCAGAAACGACGGAAGAGGGCGGATATGAATAGTTTTTTTCACACAAATCAGGTGTTTCAATTTCTACGGCAAGTTTAAACTGATGATAAAGTCAAACTAGCGCTGTGTGACATCTTAACATCACCAATCGTTCATAACATGGGAATACCCCTTTTGAATGTTCTTTTAAGTTTCGTTATCGAAGTTACCTTCAATAACCTGCGTCATATTTTGACGTGCCGAAAGTCAGATGTTTTAGACAAATCCTTTGCTAGCTTGAAGCGCATAATATCTGTAAAATAAATTGGATTATATATGTTAATAGCGTATGTATGGAGGGAATCGCCGTACCAGGAGGTTATTTTTAATAAGTATTTTTCTTTGTGGATACGAAAGATTATTGTGGCTTTAAATTAAGAGCATATAAATAAGTTGGTGTGAGAATGTACTGATAGGTATCGAGTGAACATAGATGTTTTGTGTATATATAGTATTATGTTTTCAAAACTACTGATTAAATTCATTCTGTTTTTACCCATCATGTGCCTGTGGTCACACCTTTGGATAACTAGAACCTTGATAAATTATGCACGCTTTTCTTGTGAAAAGTACATGTATTTTTGTTAGTTAGATATGTCATGATCGTCTTTAGGATAAAGATATGGTCAGGTTTTCAATTGTATCAATTTATTTATCAAATTTATCCTACAAATATGAAATGTTAGGGGCATAAATTCATATATAATATTAAGAATGTTCATTGCTTTTCATGCTTGTGTAATGTAAGATCGAGTAATAACCCATTTAAGGCATAGTTTAATGTTGAAAATAAAATAATGACCGATTTTTATTTCCCTCAATGTGTGTATTTTCACGTGGCATGCTCTTTACACGACGATTCATCAACAACAGGTTCTGTCATCTTACGGCAAATTATATAACTAATTTATATCACTTTGACCGTCATGCTTTCAATACCACTGTCTGAGCCAGCACAGAAGTGGTAATTTGCGTTTTCTTTATTCTACTAGGTTTAGTTAAGTTTTATAACAAACTCTCTTTCTGGTTTAATTATTAGTCTTCGTCATGAAGAATACGCCGAGTATAAACTTCTCTCCTTCCTGGCGTATATAAAGGAACACTTGAAAGCAAACAATGCCGGTGCCTGCATCTTCGTTTAAGACCATGTAAATTTCCATAAGTAATTTCACGAAACTGACGCAGCATACACCCTCATATAATACCGTACAAATGTATTGGAATTTACCAAAATACCTGCACGATATACTTTAGCTTCTTTTGCTCTCCGCTGGAGGCATTTCTTTTGGAGCTCCAGCTCATTTCTAAGTGTAATTAATTTTCCAAGAATTTATAAAATTAAAGTGCGCGAATATGGCTGAACTCCAAGTTAATACTTAATACTTAATCCCCAACACACTGAAGCACTTCATAAAAAATGTCCAATGGGTCCGTTGCAAGAGTAGGCATTGTGTATAATGTTACACCTGTGACATGATAATGGTTACCAAAATTTAATAGATTCTTCTTTTAACCTTTTCCAACTCGCCCTATGAATTTGTGTAGATCAACACATAAACATACAAACGAAGGGAATGAATGTATACCCATATGGCGGAGACAATGAGGATGATTTAATGATATAAAAACCTCCTTTGGACTATCTGAAAAGTCGGGCTTTCACAAATATCCTCAGTTACCTTTTATTCTCATTAATCTATGGCCGAACTAAGCACATTTTACCAATATAATTGGGAAATAAAAAAAAAAACAGGTAAATATAAAGTATAGGTCACCTGCTTATAACTGCCTTCCCTACAGATGGTACATCTTTCTTTGCTTTTCTTTGCTTATTGATAACATCAACATGCACATATATTTGTAAGATTCACATACAAATAAGACAACATAATTTTTTTAAAGGAAACATTAAGTATGAGTAATGTTAGTTTTAGGCAGGTCACCTTTCTGTATTATAACATAAACAAACAACTAAGGACTTATCATAGACATATTTTTATTTAGTTTTAAATAAAAAAGTGCGTTTGAACATCTAAGGATGTTCAGAATAGCTTAATCCTATCATAGCCCGTGAGCCTGTGAATATCCCGGGATAATCAGAATATCTTTATCCTATAGATCAATATAGATCAAGACCAGGGTTAGGTGTATTTCAGAGCTATCAGTAGCTCTACATTTGCATAACAACGTATAAAACAGGAGAACTTGAGATAATAAGCCGGTGTGCAGGAATGGTTGTCCTCGGTAAACTTTTGGATTCAGCAAAACATATATATTATATATATATATATATTTATATATATATAATATGAGATAAGATATTTATTATTGCAATCACACAACTTTTCAATTCTTTTAAAAAGAATATACTGTGCATGGAAAATAGGAGCAGGCATTGCAATATACTTCGACAATAATAGCATTACTGTATGTGACGGCCACTACCTCCAAAGTGTTGGCAGCCGCACCTCTCTACAGTGAGCAGTTGGGCCCAGTCTGAAATTTGTCCACATTAAAAAGGTTTGACTGTATATAACATTTCACTCTAACCCTAATGTTTGCTAGAAGCAAGCCAACGTAACGTTTGATATTTATATTGGGATTTGATATTCATGTAGGCCACCATTTTTAAGACAATGATTTGTTCCGTCCCAGGACCTTTATCCCATTTCTTTTTCTATTGCAAGTACTGTTTACGAATATTCTTTATGAATAACTTAAGTTCCAAAACAAATATGCAGATGTTCGGCCTATTATGAGTAATTTATAAATATTCTTTAGAAAAATTATTAAATCATTGAAAATAAATTATTACTCTTTTTATTTTGCTTGTGCATTTCAACATGGTGTCACGCTCTCGAGACAGTGGAAAGACAAATGACAATTTCTTTTAACTATACACTGCCAGTCTCACTGGCTATTGATGGAGTTCAAAATAAGACGGCCTTAATGCGTCGTGCGTTTGATGCTTTTTACACAACTACTTATAAATAGCTTCTGGCGATCTAGCGACAAATTGTACAACTAATTTATTTCTCTTTGACTGTCATATTTCCATACCAGTGTCTGAGTGCACAGAACTCGTCATTTGCATTTCTTTTTCAAAGTTTAGATTAGTTTAATATCTGATTTATTTGTTTCAGAGATATCGTCGGAAAGAATATGCCAGGTTAAAGCGTCCCTCTCTCCTAGCCTTTTGGAGAAACTTTTGAAAGCAAAAAATGCCAGCGCCAGCTTCTTAGAATGAGATCATGTAAGTTCTCATTAATAATTCCAAGGAACGAAGACCACAACGTACACGCTCATATAATATCATACTATAAATGAATTGGTGGCTACACCTGACATACTTACCAGTTATACTTGAACGAAAATCTCTGAGCTTTTGTCTGTCTCCGCCAGAGGTCTACCCTTTTGAACTCAAGCTCTAAACCTAAGTGAAAATACTTCTAAAATTTATAATTATTTTGTGTGCGGATGTGGCTGAACATTATACAGGTTCTCTTATCTTTTCCTCTAACAGTTAATCAAACCTTTTTTTCAGTTGGTCTGTAGCAAGAGTATGCATGGTTGCCATTGTTACATTTTTTATATCATAATGATTACCATAGAGATTACATGCCTCTTGCCTAAAACCAAGAATATGAAACTTAATATTGCAACAGATCTAAACGAATCGCAGTAGTTGGGATTAAAATAATTAATCAATAAAGATAAGTAAAATTCTCAGTTCGGGGACCTACATTGTCGGAGCTGTATCTTTCGACCACATCGAATGGTCATTATCAGACCATGCCGTGCTTGACTTGCTTGACGACGATTCTGGTGCCCACAGGGATCATTCGGTTCATTCCAGAAAAGTCTAAGTAAATCTGTGGAAGTTCCAGGCCCAGGTCACGGTTTAAAGCAGGCTGGGGGCGTTTGATGTTGAGTGCCTCCTTTATCTTTAATCCAGATAACCTCTATAATTGAATGACCCCTGACCCTTTAGCAATTTATATCTAATCCAAACAAATCACCAAATTCGCTATCAGACTAAACAAGCAAAGAACCAAACATACAACCAACCACGACAGAAAAGTAATAGCTCCTGGTGGATTTATAATAATTCAAGGAGTGTGCAAGTGATTGGCAGATTGATTGGTAGTCCACTCAAGAATGTACTGGTTAAGGAAGGATCGGTGTTATTTCTGGTCCAATTAACTTACATGGGGGCGTCATAATTTCCCTGCACATCAACGTTTAAACACAATCTCGTTAAGCATATACGGTTCATGTTTAAGAAGGGGGCATTCATGGCGAAACGTTAGCGATAGAGGATTCAGAGGAAGTAAAGCTCTGCCAGGAGTATGCTTAATGTAGACTGGCTACCTTCCTCAATGCTTCCCAAGGGATAAAATGCTTCCGAAGGGATAAATATCATATGCAAACACAACGCCATAGCTATAGGCCAAATTTCCTTCCTTAGCTCGACCTTGCAGGGACAAATACAACCTTAAGCTTGGATCAGTGCCTCAGTAATGACATGGCTTCTTCCTAAAACATTTGCAAATATATTTAAAATTACTAAAGGTAGACTATTTTGTCGTTTCGACGGTGAAATTTTCATTGTTTATTAATGTACGAGGATTAAATGTCCGTTTTAGACATTTTCTTTATTTTGACCTGTATGTACAAGTTCAGACCGCCTATGGACTGATAAAATGATTAGATCTAAGTGAATAAAGGAAAAATCTGGTTCAGTCTGATGTCAGACGGTCAGATATCAATATCACAGGTTGAAATTGTTTCTCAGTATGGTTTACAGATTTTAGGTTTTAGACTTTAGTCATGTTAACAGTACAGCACCAGGATACCTTCAGGATATGCTACAGTCTTATAATTTACCTATCTGCCATATTCAACCTCCTATTTAGTGAAGACATGGGCATTAAGTTAGGCTTGACCTGTATTGTGAAGCGAACAACCAGGTATCTTATGACAGTGACCTTCTCTGACCTTTTTCAAGTCAAAACACTAATATTTCTGTGCGGTATAAGTTAATAAGTCACATGCGTATTTTATAATAGCTTTCATTATAGTTTATATAATGTATTAAATGATTTTTAATTCCTGTTTGAATTGATTACTTGATTTAAAACTCCCCATCCTTTGCCAATCATTATAGAAGAACCTCTCGATTTGCTTCTTAAATATCAAGTTCAGAGGTGAAAAGGTATTGTCAGTTTTGTTTCACATGATAGAATCCTGTTTAAAACTACATGGATATATTGCAGCCTTGTGTCTACTATGTTTCCATCCGGCTTCAAACTAAAATATTTGTTTCAATACTAATTTAAGCATTTTATAATAGCGATAATTTTAGCAAAATTCCTATATACGTGTTGCAAGTCTGTGTTTAATGCTTTTTTACAGTTAGAATCGGTTTATTATTCTATTTCTTCCCCAGAGTTCGATATCAGGAAAAACATAGGTCTGAGTCAGAAGCCCTGAAAAAGAAGACACGTGTCTAGAGTTCAAGCATGGTAACTGGTGAAAAGTGTTATGTTGCGGTGTGCATACTCTTGTTTACAAAGTGTAGGCCCACATAATATTTCTGTATGTTCATTATGCGCAGGCGTACGGAAGAATATAAGAGGTCACATGATGGCTGACGATTTCAAAACTTTCAGTTGTGTAAAACGAACGTATGTCAGTACAGTATTCAGACGTGATAGTACAGTATCCATAAGTGATAGTAGCAATTGTACACGACAGACAAAATGGTTGGATTAACGTTTTTGATCTTGACATTCCTCTTTATGTCAGCAGCAGGTGAGCCATTTTCTGATGACTAGTGTCTACCACATATTGGAATTTCTTGTTTCAGCAGATATTTTTGGTTTTGTCTTACAGGGTAATAATTAGCAGTAAAATTATGTTAATTATACATCCCGCCAGCTGGTGGCGTGTGTAGTGTGATTTTATGGTCGCTGGTCTATTATTTGTTTGGTTTGCCTGTTACCTCTTGTAACAAAAAACGTTCTGAACGCATCTAAAAACAATTACGAAGAAAATTAAGGAGAGTTAGGGTAACACCCGAGAGATATCCCTGTCACGGGGTCACCCTGGCCCGTGGCCAGGTTCGTTTGAAATATTAAGGAAGGATGCCCAAGAATAGCCAAGCACTCTCACACACACTCATGAACAAACAACTAAGACAGCAGGTATATAACAAAACTTTTTGTATTGACTATATATACAGTGAATTTTAATAAATTGACTTGGCTGGTAGCTGACGCCGATTTAAAGTTGACACAGGAACTGCTACCGGTACCAGAGGGACCTTCCCAAAAGTGCGATATCTGAAGACAAATAATACCCTTATTTAATCTTTACGGTTCGCAACAAAATCTTCCCAAGAGAAATGTGTCACAAGAAGGGAGTTTTTAGACAGAAAAGCTAGAAGGACATATAGGATTTAAATTAAGACCGGATTTCAACAGGGCACGGCACAAGTTAATGGAGTAAAAATAGTAATGAAAATATATAACCAGTTATGTTCTTATGAGGCTGCAATACAGTGTCTTTACAATGCAATAAGGAAAATTGTAACAGGCTCACCAACATTTGCGTCAAAAAACAAAAATGTCCTCTGACTTCACTTCTATGTTTTTTTTTGTGTGTGTTCAGCTCATAGGTGAACCTCTCGGTTCCAGGTTCACAGACCAACTCTGGCCTTCACACAAGATTCCCAATGCACCAAGACACAGAAACATTACAGCCTCACTTTGAGTTATGTGATTACCAGGGCATAAGAAAGGACGTGTGACAGGGAGAAAGGGGATTCTTAACAAGCAGAAAATAGAACAATTTAAAACCCAATGAATACACAGGGCATTGAAAGGCTGGACCTGACATGGTCCACTGCACTCAGTAAAAACTTGAAAACAGATCAGGGAATTAAGGTTACAGGACCTTACGGGCTCGGGGAAAGTTGAGGGCAGGGTTAGAAAACTGAGTCACATGTAAAAATATAGTAATAATTATCGTTTTCAGCAGTCAACCTGTGACACTACCCTCCCCTTGGGAAGAAAATGCTGGCATTTTCCAGTGTCTATATATTACCAATGTGCAACATGTTTACAGTGAAGGATAATTTTGGAAGACAGACTTAAGACAGCCTTTAAGTCTTATTTATGAAAATCCCTTAATGTCGATAGCTTATAGGTTCTATAAAATTATGTATGATAACTCCATTAATAAAAACCGCTTACATGTTCTATAAACTTGTTCTAATATCTTAGACTGGAAAGGCAGTGACCTTTGAAGGTCATTCTCCAAGTAGCGAGGGAGTTCATGGTACTTGTAGCCTTAGGTTCCAGGTACACGGCTGAGAAAATCGGGCCCATGATTAACTCTGCCAGACACTGATTCAACCTTGAACTTATATTCTTGAAGCACCATCGCCCAACGCATTACACGTTTATTCAAACATTTGGATTGGTTGATATAGATTAAGGGCCTGTGATCTGTTTGAATGATGAAGGCCCGTCCAAATAGGTACAAGTCATATTTCCGGACTGCCCATACTACAGCAAGGCATTCCTTCTCTATAGCGGAATAGTTCTGTTCGGACTTTGACAGTTTGCGGCTCGCATAAGCCACTGGATGTAGAACACCATCACAGTCCTGTAGCAGAATAGCTCCCAGTCCTCGATCTGAGGCATCTGTTTGGAGCACGAATGTTTTAGAGAAGTTGGGCAGTTGTAAAATGGGAGGGTTTGCTAGTTTTGACCTCAGAGCTTGAAAAGCTCGCTCCTGCGGTTCTTCCCATTTAACCTTATTAGGTTGCCCTTTTCTGGTGAGGTCAGTTAAGGGTAAAGCAACCTCTGAGTAGTTTGGGATGTAGCATCTGTAGAAACCTGTTAGGCCAAGGAAACTACGGACTTGTTTCTTTGTCACAGGACGCTCAGTATCCTGAACTTTCTTGACAAGAGCTGGGTTTGTAGCCAGATGGCCATTACCCACCTGATGACCAAGAAATTCCAAACTTGGATAACCAATGAAACATTTTGATGGTCGTGCAGACAGATTAGCTTCATGCAAGATTTCAAGCACACGAGTGAGCGATAAAACATGCTCGTTCCAGGTTTCATTGTGCACTAAAATGTCATCAATGTATGATACAACGTTATTCACGCCATCAAAGAGTTTACGCATCATACGTGTGAATAGCGCAGGAGCTACCACAATTCCGAATGGGAGGAAACGAAATTGCCATTGACCATCTGGGGTCACAAAAGAGGTATATTTTCGAGCCCTGGCAGCCATTGGAACCTGCCAGTACCCTTTTGCGAGATCGATTTTCGTGAAAAAACGACTGTGTGACAATTCCGTGAACAAGTGTTCAGGGTTTGGCAATGGTTCAGGATCAAATACTACAACACGATTTAATTTTCTGAAATCCACGCAAAACCGCACATTGTTATCTTTTTTTCTGACCATGACGACCGGTGAGGCATATTCGGATTCAGATCGCTCAATAATGCCAAGAGACAGCATATCTCTTATATCTTTTCTCATTGTTTCCCGAACAGCTTGCGGAACTGGATATGGTCTAGATCGGATTGGATCAGATGTGGTCAAATGTATGTCACATTCTATTACATTTGTCTGTTTCGGTACGTCTGTGAAAGTGTCCTTAAACCTATCAAGAATTTGGCACACATCAGATTTCTGAGCAGTGGTTAATTCAGAACTTACATGTACATCTGCTTTTGTTTCTTTCCTAACCACAGTAGGCATAGGAACAACATCTGTCAGATCAGTGTCAAACTCGGCCTCATCTGATTTACCTTCAAGTTCATCGTGTGAAACATCAGTCGCACAAAGTTGCTCAACTACATTATCAGACATAGGGGCATCAAACAAGCAGCTTACCTGAGCTGGTTCCGGTCTACGAATGTATCTTTTGAGCATATTTATATGGTAGGATTTCAATTTACCATTGACCTTGACTTGGTAGTCATTATCATTGAAACGTGACATGACAGGGTATGGACCTTTCCATTGAAGGAGTAGTTTATTATGATCAGTGGGGAGAAGTATTAAGACTTCATCTCCAGGCTCAAGGGATCTAGGTTTCTTTCCCAGGTCATAGTACCTTTTGTACCTACCTGCTGCTTTTTCCAGGTTTTGATGTGCTAACTCACATGTGTCCTTGAGCTTTTCCTTGAGATCAATGACATATTGATAAGTAGATTTTACCTCTGCATCAGTAGTTTCATTTGTCATCAATTCTCTCAATACTTTCATGGGACCACGAACAGATCTACCATAAAGTAACTCAAAGGGAGAGAACTGGGTACTTTCTTGGGGTGCTTCTCTATAAGCAAAGAGCACAGCATTGAGGTATCTGTCCCAGTCCCTGGGACGTTCAGCACAGAGTCGCTTAAGCATGAGTTTTAATGTGGAATGGAAAGACTCAATGAGCCCATTACACATAGGATGATAAGGGGTAGTACACAATTGTCTAATAGACAACAAACGACTCACCTCTTGCATGATGGCTGACGTAAACTGTGCGCCCATATCACTCAATACTTCAGACGGGATTCCTACTCTGGAATAAATGTCTACAAGTGCCTCGGCTATGGTTTCAGTATCAATGTTAGGCAACGCTACAGCCTCTGGGTATCTAGTAGCATAGTCAATGAGGGTAAGCAGGTATCTGTTACCCTTGTCTGATACAGGTTTTATTGGACCCACAATATCAACCGCAACCCTATGGAAAGGTTCATCTATAATAGGTACTTTGCCTAGAGGCACCTTGGCGACCTTGCCCTTCGGGAGAGTCCGCTGACATATGTCACAAGATTTGCAATAGGTACTTACATCATTGTGCATGTTTGGCCAGAAAAATTGAGATGAGACTTTCTCAAAGGTACGTGCAATCCCTAGATGAGCTGACATTAATCCATCATGAGCCAGTTTTACAATATTGGCCCTATATTTTGTTGGCACAATAACCTGTGACCGTGGCTTGTCAGTTGCTAACCTGCCCGAGGTGACCCTGACAAGGTAATTGTTTTTCACATGGAACTGATACCTACCTTCCTGTGGCAGCTTGGCTTTCTGCCATAAGTGAGCTAAGCCGTCATCATCTTTTTGTGCAGCCAAGAAATCAGAAGGAGTTACATCTGAGATTGGACTTGTCACTTTAAGGGCCACAACAGGTTTTTCCTTTTTAGCTTTTGCTGCTCTAGTCTCTACAGCGTGGCAGTCTACATGCTCACTGTTATGCAGTACAGTCTTACCTTTGCCAAGAATCGGCGCTTTCCATGTCATATCGGGATCATTGACATCTCTAGCCCCAGGTATGTTTCCTATGATGACATCATACACTGGCTTTGCTATACAGAGTGCCTCTACTTCTCCACAATAATATGGTGAAGATACATTCACGTGAGCTAAGGGGAATTCACGGACGGTGCCATCAATCAAGACACATGTTTGTTTATTACCAGTGAATTGCTCTGGTTGAACTAATTCTAGTCTTACAACAGCAGTGCTGCACCCAGAATCACGAAGAACAGTAACCTGTTTACTGTCCAAGTAGCCATCGCTGGTTGGCATCTTACATGCGTGACCTTGAGAAACCTTGTCTATACCTTCTTGACATGATAAGCTAAGAACATCAAGTTTATGTCCACACTGGAGAGTTACACGACCCTCATTTGTGCAGCAGTCTTCTAATTTGCTAGCTAAACAAGCTGCTCCTGTGTTATCAGATTTAGAGTCATTACTCTTACCTGGTATCACATCTTCCATGGCCTTCAAAACTGCTTTTGCTACTCTATCAGCTATTGCTTCATGTTGAGGTTTGTTACCTTGTGAATTGTCTACATCTAATGCCTGCGCAAGAGACCTCTGTTTCTGGGCAGATAAACCTTTTCTTTCTGGACAATCACGAGCAAAGTGCCCGGGACGTTTACAGAAGTGACAAGTGAGCCTAGAGACATCTTTAATGGAAAATGGAGACTTACCTGATGCAGGGGGACTGCGGAAGTCTTCTGCCTTAGGCTGGTGCCTTTCAAGTGGCTTTTGTTTCTGTCCATGCCCATCTTTCCTTGCCCATAAACTGTGAGTGTAATACCCATGAGCCTCATTAAAACGCTCAGCCAATTCTGTAACAGTGTCTAAACTAGTACATTTTCTTTCTCTGAGAAATACTGATAAAATTCTTGCAACAGCAGTTCATAAACTGTTCCCTAAGAATTAAATCTCTCAATTGATCATATGTCAGATGGATGCCTGCCATTTTCACCCAGTTATCAAATAATCCGCATAAACGCGTTGTGAATTGACCTGGTGCCTCATTCCTTTCCGGTCTACTTGTTCGGAATTTTGTCTTATAGCCCTCCTCTGTCAAACGAAAACGACGCAATAACGCTGTTTTCAGTTTATCATAGTCCATCGCATCAGAAAGGGGCATCTGCGTGTAAACTTCTAACGACTTGCCCTTTAACAAGGCACTAAGTCTCATGGCCCATTCAGATGGGTCCCATTTCTGCCCTTTCGCAAAACGCTCGAATCGTTCGAGATAAGAGTCTAAACGATCACGATTCTCATCAAATGGCGGAATTTTTGGAGGGATGAAGTTGATAATTGGTGATCTTTCCGATTGTTCACCATTTTCGCGTGATTTGTCAGCCATTTGTTTTTTTAATTGTAACATTTTCTCATCATGTTTACGCTCAGCTTCTTTTTCCTGACGTATCGCGTCTTGACGCGCTTCTTCGCGTTTAATTAACCGTTCTTCGCGTTCAGCGTCATCTCTTACTTTTTTCTCTAGGCGCACACGTTCAGTTTCTACAAACTGTTGCAACTCAGAGCCTGAATACCCAAGCTCTTTACCCAAGGCAACTAGCTCTTTTAAGTGTTCCATTTCTAATTTATGAAACTATGAAACACGAACACGAACAGCGGTGTGGTGCAATCTCCGGTTGCACCCAGAAGACAAAACACAAACGGCTGTTTATCGCCGTTACAGTATCTACCTACACGTAGATACACCAACAAGTTTATGGTACCAAACTGAGCTTCAATGCTCCTTCCCCATAGGGAAACCCTAACTGAACACAAAAAACAAAGTAAGGCCAATCGCCTTAGCGTATTCGACCATTACCCAAGCCGTAGCTGTTAAAAGAATACAGGCCGTAGCCAACCCCAGGAGTCAACAGGTACATAGACCGAAATCACCGCAGTATCTTTGTCCGTAGACTAAAGACTACCTGCGCAGTCATGCATGGCCACAAAACAACCAGCAAACATGAAAAAGACTGACACTACATATACCTGAGGATTTCTCTCTCACTAGGGAGAAATATATAAAGTTCAGAGGAATGCCAATTTTCAAGCCTTATGTTTGTTCGAGGAGTGCGGAAAAGTACCCAACAGTTCCTAGGCATCCTGGCACGCTCGCCAGTGTCACGGGGTCACCCTGGCCCGTGGCCAGGTTCGTTTGAAATATTAAGGAAGGATGCCCAAGAATAGCCAAGCACTCTCACACACACTCATGAACAAACAACTAAGACAGCAGGTATATAACAAAACTTTTTGTATTGACTATATATACAGTGAATTTTAATAAATTGACTTGGCTGGTAGCTGACGCCGATTTAAAGTTGACACAGGAACTGCTACCGGTACCAGAGGGACCTTCCCAAAAGTGCGATATCTGAAGACAAATAATACCCTTATTTAATCTTTACGGTTCGCAACAAAATCTTCCCAAGAGAAATGTGTCACAAGAAGGGAGTTTTTAGACAGAAAAGCTAGAAGGACATATAGGATTTAAATTAAGACCGGATTTCAACAGGGCACGGCACAAGTTAATGGAGTAAAAATAGTAATGAAAATATATAACCAGTTATGTTCTTATGAGGCTGCAATACAGTGTCTTTACAATGCAATAAGGAAAATTGTAACAGGCTCACCAACATTTGCGTCAGAGTTTTAGGAACGTCTGTTGTCACATGTTGGTAGTGGTGGCGTTTGGTTTTCATGGAAACCATCCCTCACAGGTTTACTTCCGGTTCCTGGTTTCCCAACATTTTTGCTGCTTGTGTAGAGTAATGCATTGCCAAATATTAACATGTAACTTCAGTCACTGTACAGATTGGTAGAGAGTTTGGTTTACCATTGTTCATTTGGCAAAAATGTCCTCTGACTTCACTTCTATGTTTTTTTTTGTGTGTGTTCAGCTCATAGGTGAACCTCTCGGTTCCAGGTTCACAGACCAACTCTGGCCTTCACACAAGATTCCCAATGCACCAAGACACAGAAACATTACAGCCTCACTTTGAGTTATGTGATTACCAGGGCATAAGAAAGGACGTGTGACAGGGAGAAAGGGGATTCTTAACAAGCAGAAAATAGAACAATTTAAAACCCAATGAATACACAGGGCATTGAAAGGCTGGACCTGACATGGTCCACTGCACTCAGTAAAAACTTGAAAACAGATCAGGGAATTAAGGTTACAGGACCTTATGGGCTCGGGGAAAGTTGAGGGCAGGGTTAGAAAACTGAGTCACATGTAAAAATATAGTAATAATTATCGTTTTCAGCAGTCAACCTGTGACAATCCCTTCCATTTCAGAACTAAACTCGTTACTATAATTTGTCTCAAAAGATGCTTCACTGTTGTGAGATAAAGCAAACACTTTTTTTTTCTTTTGTCGATGCCTAAAAACATTCAATGTTCTAACTAAAGGTCCGCCTTTATACTCCCGCGCAGAGCTCACCTACTCAAAGAGATGTGAACCGTAACACGAACTTTTTGTGTAGCATACATATATGTATATATGAGGTCCCTGACTACTTTCTTGGTTTACTTACTTTAAACGACAGGTTATGATTATTCCGACACTCGTCTTCATACATCCCGTTAATATAAAAAAATAATAAATATAACACTTTTCCTTATACTCATTTAGTAAAATGTCCTACTGCAAATCACAGACATATCATTATAAATATGCAGAATAAAACATTATTTTCGCAAAGGAAGAGGAAATTGTCCTCGAGGATTTGGACACTGGTACAGAAGCGGCAATCAGGTAAACCTTCACCTGTCCTAGCCCTCGTGTTACAAGTTTGTGAAGACTGATTTGTCCTGGGTCCAGGCGAGGCACAATTGCCGGAAAATGGGAGCAGACTTGGTTACCATAGAGACTGCCGGGGAGAACTCACATCTGGTCTGGATCATCAGACGTCATGCTTCGCTGCAGACACCAGGTAACTTTATTACCCAAGAGAGGCAGGTATTATGTTTTCCCCTTGGTTGTTCGGTTGGTCAGTTGTTCTGTAAGCAACTTAAAGCGAAACGTTATGGAAGGATTTTAATGAAATATCAGCACACAATACGGGGCAACCAGGAAAGGTTATAGATAGGGTTGTTCATATTAAGTCTGTAGATACCTCTTTCCACTTATACAAAAACGAAGAAATTCCATGTTAAATCACCGACGAAATGTGGCAAAATCCAAAAAAGACGTCCCATGTAACAGAAAACTTTCACCTGCTCAAGTTCAAAATACAGTTGCTAATGATTTATAGCATACAATAATTTATAGCAACTTAACTTTCTGTAAAATCCCCGGTAGTAACAAACATGATGGATGAATCTATAAGAACATATTGAAAATCTCGTAAAATCTCGCCCCGTTTGTCACCAAACGAGAATGGTATAGTATGGTTAACAGCTGTCTGCTGGTCTTAGTTATTTGGCCACTCTTTTCACGATAACAACAAGATATAAATTGTTTTTGTGTTTTCAGAGATTGTAAACTACAGATATTGGGGCTACTGGACTGGAGGGAACGACCTGGCAACAGAAGGTGATTGGCGTTGGGTGTCACATAACATGAAGATTTCCTACAAGAACTGGTACAGGGGCCAGCCCAATAACGCTTTCGGGGGACGGGAGCATTGTCTACAACTTAGAAAAAACCTTGACTGGAAATGGAACGACCTGCTCTGCCATGTGGAAACAGTTGCCTCCATTTGCGAAATTGATGCCAAATATTAATTATGTAACAAAGCAGACAAGTCGTTCGATGTATTTAATCCAAGCTATAAATTCTCCCGGTAAAACCTTGCAGGCCTTCCTATACATCTACATTTATTCTTCATTATTAATATTTTGTTGTCTGTTAAGTCATTAAATAAATAAGAAAGGACCAGATTTTGATGACATTTAGTGAAGGTATGGGTAAACACTTACAGATAACTCGTGCATTAAATTTTGAGGGTAACTTTAATAAAAAGAATTATATATCAGCGTGAGATTTGTTTCTTCCGTGCTAAAGCCGGCTTTATTGTTTAGCTCACCTGTGATCGAGCCATTCAGATGATGAACCGTGACACACTTCTAGGTTTGTATGTTTTGTGTGTAGTAACATTCTGGCGGAGGTATATGTGTAGTCTCTTCTGGCTTTACCATCACCATATTTCTGTCAACCGTTAAAATAATCTTTGCGTCGAATCCTATAGGAATTAATATCTATTATTGAAAAAATGAGTGTATGTACTCTTCTTTCTCCTCTACCGAAGTAATATCAAATAGTCTGTGTGAATAAACTGTTTTCTTGTGCATAACACCTTTTTTATTTGTGTAATGAAACCGGCCACAGAAGAGCAAACCCCATAACTTGTGTCTATTCCAATCAAATAGTTTAAGAAATTAATGTTATCATACAATTAAGCATACACGACTGAAACGTTTATGGTTAATATTATCCACAACGTTTCTACGTAATATCAATTGACATTCTAGTTAAATCCCGATTATTTATATACACAATACATATGTCCAGTACCAGGCAACTCGCCTTCCTTATGGCATGTCAAACCTCAAAATGGGCCATATGTTAATGAACAAAAGTTGACGTTCGTAGGATGGTACGTTGATATTTTTCAGTACATACTGAACAATTGTACAGTTATCAGGTGGATTGACTTAAGTCCCCGACAGCTTGTCAAATTTCGAAGTTCTGGTAATTTCTAAATACACTCACACAAAATGTAACAATCAAGAGTCGCTGAATCATTTTGAATGAACTAATTCTTTTGTTAGGCAGTAGTATTTTTGCCTAGAAAAAATAGCAGTGTCTGTGTAGGGTTTTGTTACACCTGAACACTGCAGAAATAAACTTGCATCGGGCAGGATCAGTAGTCCGAAGGAAAAACATAAATCAGTATGGCGACTAACATTGATATAATATATTTAATTTGTAATTCATTTATTTATTTATTTATGACACGTTTCTTAAGTTAGCCTTTATCACAAGGGCCCTATAATACATTGAGAAATCACAATGAAATACAATTTTCAGTAGGTTCATTAAAATAAAATGAAATCATTTAATTACAAAATATTGAGGGAAAAAGCAGTAACGTGAGCACAGCAAAAGGTAAGGTACAATATATATTATAGAGTTATGTTGTGAAAAATTTGCTACAGAGTTACTAAATACACAAAACGAATATAAGTTAAAGACAGAACTAAAGCACTATAATGTACAACTGAAATAAAACATGTAGATAAAATGCGCATAAGTACGGAAATGAAAAAAAAATTAGTTGACGCTCAGATATGCGTATTATTTAACTATAAATCTTCCTTCTTCGATTGCAAGTGTTTGCGCATGCGCAAGCACAGGCATATTATCGTAGATAGCCAGATATGGACTGTATTTATCAACATACAGAACATAAACATTGTGTTAAACAGTTGAAAGCCCGAATGGTGCATGTCCGCCATCTGGGGCGATTTTCTTGGAATACTTTCGTAATCAGGCACCGAAATAACCTGCTATTTTACCTGCTTGAAATACATTAAAACTGAAGTCATTAACCTAAGGAGTGAACATACTAGCTGTCAGTTTCGTCTTAAAAAACTGTCACTGAGATGGAAATCAGTGTTACTGACCAGCAATGGTGTCTTTGCTATAAGAATATGTATGATCCGTATGACTTGTAGAGCAGGTCAGAGCGCAGGTACATGAAGATGCCATCAGAGAATGTTTCGTTACAGAATAGAGAGAGGAAAACGACTTGTTTAGGTCAACTTCTTAATACCGATATCTATTAACTAAAGAAAATCCCTTGAAAATTTCTAAATAAAAATCAGGCCAGAAAACGCCAAACCCACTTCACACAGGATGTTCGGTTTTTTATCTACATGTTTATAACACGTGGGGCGCCCGCAAAAGTAATGCAAACACATTCAACAATGATATCTGGTGGAAGATAAGACCAGTATTATATAGGGCGTTCTGAAACTACTGACTTTATGCAATCAACCACCCTAAGTTACAGGGCATTTCAATTACCGTGTTTACTTTGAAAAACCTTGTACCTGTCACAGAGGCGTTATGAAACGATATAAGACGTTATTTAAGTTAATTTCTGGATTTACACGTACTAGATAGGAGGACAAAGGCTCAATTGCTTGTGGATACCATGAGCTAGAGAGGGCTTTGTCAAAGCAATATCCCCATTAATCAACATAGCTACATAGAGGGAGACTACTTATCCATCCCAACACCTTAAAGGGGCCTATTCGCACACACACACGCACACACACAAACAAATATATATTTGGAATGTAGTGTATTCTCCTCAAAGGATTTTGCGATCTGTCAATATTTCGTTCTAAAACCGTGTATTACGCCTGTACACAGTGGCGCAAAACATAAACTCTGCCAGTACGCCCACTGGTGGCCTCTCATCTCGACTATACCACTTAACAAATAACGATTTTTTTAAAGCTTCAAATCGGACCTCTGGTCAGGCAGTTATTTTATGACAAACAGAAACTCGTGGACTGTTTACTTACACACAGATCCATAACAACGTATAAAACAGATTAACTTGAGACATAAATCCCATGTGCAGTGATGTTTTTGCTAGAAAACTTTTATATTCAGCCAAAATGAGCCAATACCGTGAGATCAAACATTTATTATTGCAAATAAATATGAACCTTTAAGCTATTGGGTCATAAATATGTGTACGCTCATTACACAGCGCTTTAACTATAGGCCTATACTCCCTATATCGTAAGCGCTGTTTGTTATGACCCCGTATCCTGAATTGCTACACCAGAGGGGAGCACTGTATTTTTGTCCAATCAGATGAGACCTTGTGCTGGAAGACACGGCCAAGCGAGGAATACACGGAGCCAATCATGTTCATTTCGTTTTGAGTGACAGCTCATCGCCCCGGTAACCATCTGAACACGCCACAGGCTCAAAGAGAATTGCCCCAGACGTGGTATGCTTAGGGCCTTTGACACACAGGATGCCCGGCCGTAGAGTTGTAATTCAAACGAAACGTAACAACAAAGGCTGCGTGCACACCTCGCTGGCTGGTTTCAGTTCTGCAGACAACAGATACATGGCTACGCTAACACAATCATAATGTCATAATCGAATCTTCCGATGATGCGAGAATACAGAGGGAGCAATTAAAATTTGACCGTTAACTCTGACCAAGCGGATCTTGAAGCGCAGCTTTGGGCGGAGCCAGGATGCCTGTCGAGTGTTTGTTTATTGGCATCTGGTTGGCTGCTTGTCACATCATACGCACGTTTTTTTTTCAGCGGACAGCGAACCGCCATCTGGTGTCTAAATATATCACAAACGGTCAAAGCTGGCAGCGTGAAAATCAGTTGCTTCTTTAGAAGCGCAATATTTCCGCTGCCTCGGGAGCGTATATATAAGATTTCGCTCTAACCCTAATGTTTGTTGGAAGCAATCCAACGCGACGTTTGTCCAAGGAGGGCTTTGATGTTAATGTCTGCCACCTTTTTTAAGACAATGATATATTCCCCGAGAACATCTGTCCCCATTTTTTTTAAAGAACGGTTTAAGAATATTCTTCACAAATAATTTTTTCAAGAAACAAATATGCAATATTCCCCCAATTTTATGTAAAGTATAAATATATCTAATTAAAAATATTTAAACGGAGACTCTGTTGCACTGATTATGTCGATGAACCGAGAATGGAGTTTTTCCTGGTAAAGCTGGACAGTACATTATTCCATGAAAGACTTTCATTTCTATGGTTCCGTGAAATGTTTATAAGACATAGCACTTGGCGCCATGAAGACGTCATAAAGGTCCGTCGCGTATGAAGTTGCATTGTCTGACGTCATCAGCTCTACTTGTTAGTTTATTTTTTCAGATTACTTGGGATGAACATGTTGCAAATATGTTGACAGTTCTGTGAAATTTTGGATTATTTGTTTCAAATAATTAAGTGCAAGGTAAGACATTATTAACCTTTGGGTCAGACATTTACACACCATCTTGCATTTTTAAAAAGACTATCCCGGGAACAAACATGCGTAGTATGGACAGTGGGTGATAAATTATAGATACACGCATGGTAAAAGGGTCAAGTTATGGTAAATAGTCTATATTTGAAAGAACTATTCATCGCCCCATGCCATAGGGTCGGCAGCTCATTAAATTTGACTTGTGAGAAAGTGTAAGTATATTGTCGTAGTGCATTGTCATATTGTTGCGGATCCACAACTGTGATATTTGTTAACGGAGAGGAGCAGAGTGGATCGGAATCACACGTCTTGGGACGAGACAAATTGTCCTATAGCTTTACTACGGACTGGTAAATAATGGGGCGCGTTACACAGACGGTCCGCTGAAAAAAAACACAAAGCGCCAATGGATGCGACATTTTTTGCTTTGGAAAATAGTAGATTTAGAGGGAATATAAGATCCCATATTCGATAAAAAGCAATGAAAATACCAGAAAGACTCGCAACACAGTTGTTTAAACGTAGCAGTTACTACAATTATTAACCAGCCACGCATGTTGTAACCACGGCACGTTCTTAAAGGTTCATATCAACGCCCATGGGCAAAATTGTTTTTACATTTTAACACAGTGGGCTCATATCAGCCTGGCCCTCATACACTCAGTGACGCAACGCCCCAGAACCAAGTAACATCTCTTTCAAGGCCTATCGTGATGTTTAAAATTTACCCTTTATATTTTGCTCGACGTGTGTATTTTTACAAGGTTTCATGCCCTCGAGGCAGTGGATAGTCGATACAAGGTCCGTTTCACAGGCTATTGTTTGGTTTTAACACCAGACGGCGGAATGTGTCGTGCTCTCGATGCTCCTGGCACAACAATAAATAAACAACAGCTTCTGCAATCTGGCGATGAATTATATAACTAATTTATTTCTCTTTCATTGTTATGATTTGATGCCATTGTCGGAGCCAGCACAGAACTCGTCATTTGCGTTTTTGTTTATAATACAAGTTTAATTACTATTTGTTTCAAAGACATCGTCGCAAAGAATATGCGACGTTTTTAAAAGCGTCTCTCCTGGCGTATTTTAAGAAACTTTCGAAAAATCAAACAATGCGATCATGTAAGTTCTCATAAGTTATTTCACGAAGCGAAGACCGCAGCGTACACACTAATATAATATACCAAAAATTTACCAAAATGATTTGACGAAAACTTAAGCTTCTGTCAGTCCCCGCCAGAGCTCTCTCCTCTGCACTGGAATTCGAGCTCCATTACTATGTATAATTACTTCTCCAAGAATTTATAACATTACGTTTGCGAGTGTGGCTGAACATTATACATTCTCTTGTCATTTCCTCAATTTCTCCAACTTTTAATCAAACCTTTTTTAGTGGGTCTGTTGCAAGAGTAGGCAAAGATACTATTGATACATTTGTTATATCATAAGGATTACAATTGTGTTTAATGCATCTTGCCTTAAGCCAAGTATATGACTTAAGTCGCTTTATTGCAGATATCCAAACGAATCATAATACTTAGGTAAAATTATTCATCAATAAAGGAAAGTTAAATTCTCAACTCTGGGACCTTTATTGTCGTAGCTGTACCTTTTTACCATATCACATGGTCATTATCAGAACATGCCGTGCTTGACGCAGGTGGCAGATTCTTATCGCGAATGGTGGCCTTTAGACCAGCCCGTCGTGCACTCTTCTCGATCTGTTTCCTCCCGCCAATAGGCCACCAGGATACACAGGATTATACCTGTGGTGTACTTAGGCGACCAGAATACACAGCATCATACCTGTGGTGTACTTAGGCGACCAGGATACACAGCATCATACCTAGGGTATCCCTAGGCCACCAGAATACACAGCATCATACCTAGGGTATCCCTAGGCCACCAGGATACACAGCATCATACCCAGGGTACCCCTAGGCCACCAGGATGTACAGCATCATACTTAGGGTATCCCTAGGCCACCAGGATACACAGCATCATACCTAGGGTATCCCTAGGCCACCAGGATACACAGCATCATACCTAGGGTATCCCCAGGCCACCAGGATACACAGCATCATACCTAGGGTATCCATAGGCCACCAGGATACACAGCATCATACCTAGAGTATCCCCAGGCCACTAGGATGTACAGCATCAAACTTAGGGTATCCCTAGGCCACCAGGATACACAGCATCATACCTAGGGTATCCATAGGCCACCAGGATACACAGCATCATATGTACGGTATCCATAGGCCACCAGGATACACAGCATCATACTTAGGGTATCCCTAGGCCACCAGGAATTCCAGCATCATACCTAGGGTATCCCTAGGCCACCAGGATACACAGCATCATACCTAGGGTATCCCTAGGCCACCAGGATGTACAGCATCATACTTAGGGTTTCCCTAGGCCACCAGGATACACAGCATCATACCTAGGGTATCCCTAGGCCACCAGGATACACAGCATCATACCTAGGGTATCCCTTGGCCACCAGGATATAGAGCATCATACGTAGGGTATCCCTAGGCCACCAGGATGTACAGCATCATACTCAGGGTTTCCATAGGCCACCAGGATACACAGCATCATACCTAGGGTAGCCCTAGGCCACCGGGATGTACAGCATCATACTTAGGGTATCCCTAGGCCACCAGGATACACAGCATCATACCTAGGGTATCCCTAGGCCACCAGGATACACAGCATCATACCTAGGGTATCCCTAGGCCACCAGGATGTACAGCATCATACCTAGGGTATCCCTAGGCCACCAGGATACACAGCATCATACCTAGGGTATCCCTAGGCCACCAGGATGTACAACATCATACCTAGGGTATCCCTAGGCCACCAGGATACACAGCATCATACCTAGGGTATCCCTAGGCCACCAGGATGTACAGCATCATACCAAGGGTATCCATAGGCCACCAGGATACACAGCATCATACTTAAGGTCTCCTAGGCCACCAGGATACACAGCATCATACCTAGGGTATCCACAGGCCATCAGGATGTACAGCATCATACCTAGTGTATCCCTAGGCCACCAGGATGTACAGCATCATACTTAGGGTATCCCTTGGCCACCAAGATATACAGCATCATACCTAGGGTATCTCTAGGCCACCAGAATACACAGCATGATACCTAGGGTATCCCTAGGCCACCAGGATACACAGCATCATACCTAGGGTATCCCTTGGCCACCGGGATATAGAGCATCATACGTAGGGTATCCCTAGGCCACCAGGATGTACAGCATCATACTCAGGGTATCCATAGGCCACCAGGATACACAGCATCATACCTAGGGTATCCCTAGGCCACCAGGATGTACAGCATTATACTTAGGGTATCCCTAGGCCACCAGGATACACAGCATCATACCTAGGGTATCCATAGGCCACCAGGATACACAGCATCATACCTAGGGTATCCCTAGGCCACCAGGATGTACAGCATCATACCTAGGGTATCCCTAGGCCACCAGGATACACAGCACCCCCAGGGTATCCATAGGCCACCAGGATACACAGCATCATACCTAGGGTATCCCTAGGCCACCAGGATGTACAGCATCATACCTAGGGTATCCCTTGGCCACCAAGATATACAGGATCATACCTAGGGTATCCATAGGCCACCAGGATACACAGCATCATACCTAGGGTATCCCTAGGCCACCAGGATACACAGCATCATACATAGGGTATCCCTAGGCCACCAGGATGTACAGCATCATACCTAGGGTATCCCTAGGCCACCAGGATACACTGCATCATACCTAGGGTATCCATAGGCCACCAGGATACACAGCATCATACCTAGGGTATCCTTAGGCCACCAGGATATACAGCATCATACTTACGGTATCCCTTGGCCACCAAGATATACAGCATCATACCTAGGGTATCCATAGGTCACCAGGATACACAGCATCATACCTAGGGTATCCCTAGGCCACCAAGATACACAGCATCGTACCTAGGGTATCCCTGGGCCACCAGGATGTACAGCATCATATCTAGGGTATCCCTAGGCCACCAGGATACACAGCATCATACCTAGGGTATCCCTAGACCACCAGGATACACAGCATCATACCTAGGGTATCAATAGGCCACCAGGATACACAGCATCATATTTAGGGTAACCATAGGCCACCAGGATATACAGCATCATACTTAGGGCTTCCCTAGGTCACCAGGATACACAGCTTCATACCTAAGGTATCCATAGGCCACCAGGATACACAGCATCATACCTAGGGTATCCTTAGGCCACCAGGATATACAGCATCATACTTAGGGTATCCCTTGGCCACCAAGATATACAGCATCATACCTAGGGTATCCATAGGCCACCAGGATACACAGCATCATACCTAGGGTATCCCTAGGCCACCAGGATACACAGCATAATACCTAGGGTATCCTTAAGTCACCAGGATATACAGCATTATACATGTGGTGTCTTGAGGCCTCCAGGGTAAACAGAATCATACATTTGGTGTTCTTGAGTGAAAGAAGTATACTCATAAATATTATAGTCAGAATTCGGTGTTCTTTCATGGAAATATTTACGATATTAGCGGAAGGAAACAAATCGAGAAGTGTGCACTGCGGGATAGTGGATCAGGGTGTCTACAATCGCCAATTTATCTACAAAAACCTACTCCCTTATTTAATTGGATGTCTGGGTCATTGTTGTTGAGATCTGGTCGTTAAATGGTTCGGTGTCGTACGGGTGGAGAATTGTAAATGTGTCAAATACAAACCGTAACCAGATCTTTTGGGGATGATGTTGCCGAGGAGATGGCCTCTTGCTCGAAAGCATCCAGGGAGGTGTTGCAATGATTGCTGGTACTGGTAATCCCGAAGCTTCTCCCGTGATCTGTTCAAGAACGCCCCTTGGATACGAAATATATGGTTGACAAACATATCTCTCACAGCTGATTGACGTCCTCCGAGTTGCACGGGTTTTCTTCTACAGCTCTATACATGTGTTTCTGTTGGCTATTACTGGGTGGGTGACTGTGATAGTTGTGAACAGTCTTTAAGGTTGGCGGGATTTCTAATTCACTGATCTTTTTCGAAATTCTCTACCGCATTTAATGTGGTGCTTTGTATATCCTAGTAATTGTCCAAGGATGTCTGCCAAATAACGTGCTGCCTAAGTGGTTAAACGTCCTATGTAAAAATATAGATCTGACTGGTATTGCTTTGTTCTGTACCTTAGTCTGAAGAATGTTGGGTGATTTTCTGCAGTTGGGTTGAGTCGTTTCTAGATCTGGTATGTAATTTTATTTTGTTCTTTCCATTTTAAAAGAATATTAAGCTTGTTCTTTGGTTGGATCTGATCTCAGTTTTTCCTATGTGTTGATGTTCCTAAATAGAGAATTTATTTTCCTGACATAGTCACTGAAGACTATGACCCTCCCCTTGTCCGCTGGTAAACTTTTGACACTATTATCCTTCCTCAGGCCCATAAGTGCCCTCCTTTCTTCTTTGAAAATGATGCATTTAGTGGGTTTGGCGTGTTGTATAATACTAACAACCTGTCCATGGAGACGGTCGGTATTGCTCCTGTTCAATTGGTGACAGTTCTGCTCCGTGGAAAGAAAGATGAATGTCATGTGACAACACCTATAATGTCACCCATGGTCGAAAGCTACAGCTACGACATTTTAAGTCCCTCATTTGAGAATTTTGCTAAACTTTATAGAATCTCTAGGGACAGAATCCAACATACACAGTTTAGTCACAGGCGTTTGAATCCCTATTTATAATAAAGTCTTCATATCTCCAATGTTCTTAGAAATACTACGACGGAATCAGGTCAAACGACCCAATAATAAAACGGCTATATCGTACTATCACTTGTTTTATGACACAAGGTAGGTAACTCGGTCAAAAACCTTTTGAGCCATAATGAGGGAAGTTACGTTCTCGACCCGCTTATACTCGCTTGGTCTTCCTTTTATGCGTAATCCATATGATCGTTTAATACTACGGGAGTTATAGAATCAAATCCATCCAACTTCCATTGATTTCAACCCCCAATACAAGCTGCCTGGATAACCTTTAGTAGTGATGTCTGAATTTCGACGTCGTCCATTCCAAACGGTGGCGGAAGTGGGTCCGTCTAAATCGCGGAGAATCCGTGGAGAGATGGAGAATTCGCGGAGAATTCGTGGAGAATTTGTGGAGAGTGTTTATATGCAATGATACTTTTAAATACACATTAAAATCACTTTAAATCTCTAACTGTATTACCCTTAACATAATTGCCCACTGTTAAATGACCGAAATAATTTAAAAAAACTGTACATAATTAATCATTTAATGCTAAACAATGTAGACTCGCTGCCGAGTGAATGCGTTACGCAAAATATAAAACCCGTCTGAGTCACCAGCTGACACTGACAGATCTTAAGACGCAACCGCAAAACACTTAATGTTTTAACAGTTTATTAAACACTTCATGTTTCAACAGTTCATCGTGCAAACCATAACAAAACCATGCAGGTGTATCTTATTTACAGGTGGTGAACGAAATATTTAACAAAAAAATCATGCTTTTACCTACATTTGTTGATAGATAAAAACACTATCACCATTAATAGTGTATCTGCACCAATTTACAAGCACAAAATTAGCTAATGAATCAAATTGGCAATAGGATTAAAAAAATTAAAAGAAGCAAAAGTAAATATGTATTGTGATCACAGTTAAAGAATTATATTTTGCTTATTCTGTACAAAATACACCACACTTCTTTCTGACCATAACAATACAGAGTATAATAATAACAAAAATAAAATGAAAAATATAGTACAATGTACACATACATACAGCAATAGTACAAGAACTTATTTGTACAATCTTCATAAAACCATTTAATTTATTGTTTTAATTATTTCAAAGACAAGTGCAAATTTTAATCAAACCACTTATAACATTTTTTATCACACCAAATCATGTCTTCAAATACATCTCCTAACCCATATTCACATTCAATCCCAATGGTTATAGTTGCATTATAATCAGACCTTGGTATTCTAATAGAAAGTGTTGCTTTAGGAAATGCCTGAACTGAAACAAGAAACTATTTTTTTTTGCATTAATCCCTGGTTAAAATGTTCAATTCGTTTAATTTCTGGATTGAAACAAAAATCAACTGCATTTGCAATCGCAAATGGCAAACAATCTCCGGATGCTATTCGTTGTCTCTGGCATGGCACAAATAAAATCTTAAGGACCGGTTTGCCCAAACAACTGAGAGAGCTGAATTTTACTTGAATGTGCAGATTTTTAATTATTTCGGTCTTTTAACAGCGAACAAAAATGTTAAGATTGTTAAAGGTGGACATTTTAAGTGATTTAATGTGTATTTAAAAGTATCATTGCATAGAAAAACTCTCCGCAAAGTCTCCACGACTTCTCCGCAAATTCTCCATCTCTCTGCGGATTCTCCGCGTTTTATACACACCCGGCGGAGGCGGCCTTCGTTGACAAGCATGTGATGACCCTTTTGGAATGGCCGCCGTCGAAAGGGTTTTGCCGTGTTGCCTACCTTGTCACAAGTGATAACTCGGTATAACCGTTTTATTGGGTCGTTTGACCTGATTCTGTCGTAAGTATTATTAAGAACATTGGGGATATGAAGACTTTATTATAAATAGGGATTCAAGCGCCTGTTGTTTAGTTCATTGATATTGTGTTCAATGTGTTTCAAATGCCCTGTTGAAATCAAAGGGAACAGTTTGGACTACCATAAAATGTCCATTCTCTCTTTCTCTCTCAGCTGATCTAACAAATATCAACTAACCATAACCCCTTCCTATTGATGAATACTACTCCATTTTCTCTTTATAGAGGGGTAAAGTCAAATCCAAGCGAGTTTTTTTACTCCATTTTCTCTTTATAGAGGGGTAAAGTCAAATCCAAGCGAGTTTTTTTTTTCAGATCACGTGGGCCCTCGGAGGTTTACAATTGGGGAACATCTTTTAGCGACTTCGGTAACAAATTATCGTTCGACGATTGCCCTGCTATTGCTTACTTCCTAGAACGAATCCCTGCGAATCTCTTATGAATAAAACATACATATATATTTAACTGTAGGTAATATATTACACGAAGAGGCAATCATGAGAAAGTTAATAGTAATTTTAATTTTTGCTGTTATTGCGATGGTTACATGCAACATTTACAGTCATATAAATATCGTCATATACTGTACAGTAGGGTTAAATAACTTCCCTAAAGATTTGTTCAAAACATTTTATTGTGTGAGTGCATCTTAAGCGAGGTGAAATGAACTAAGCATGCAAATAAGTGACGTTGATTGGACAGAAAGAAATTATCACAGGAATACAACATGGGGAATATGAGAGGGGTTTCTTTAACAGTATCAAGAAATGTTGTGAAATTCCTCGTTGAATATATGTGATACTGCTGCAAATTAAACGTGATTATTTTTTTATGAGAATGACTGTCGTTTAGTATTTTTTATTTACACGTTTTCCTTGATAAGTCGCTTTATAGAATTAGCAATGTCATCTTGTTCACAGGTCGATTTTTCAAATGCATAAAAAATTGGAATCTGAAGGGCGGACAGTATTAATTATAAGGGCGTGTCTGGAGCGATAATTAAGGAAGGTATGAGCCGCGTCTTGAGATCGACCAATGTAGAGATCGCAATGTTTGAATTGTAATAACCATGTCATAGTTTGATCTAAGGTTTATGTCGCTTAGAGCGTGAAAAGTAAATAGAACCCTATTATAATAAAAGAAGATATTTTAGTCGGATAACTTATAGAAATCGCACAAATGGTTTTCGGTTGAGTTGACCTGCGCCAGACTGAAACTTCATATTCATCATTTTTTTTATTATTATTCACAAATAAATTGCATTTCTTTTTACTCTAAAAACGATTAAAATGTTCCAGACCCTTTGTTTTAATCTGTCCTTGTTCATCAATATAGTGAAGCGAACCGAGAAGTGTACCGTACACACACACACTCACATACAAACACACACACACACAAATATATATATATATATATATATATATATATATATATATATATATATATATATATATATATATATATATGTAACGGGTATTTATTTCTTACATCGCCGGGACAAAAGTGATTCTCGCCAGGACAAGACCGCCAGAACTGGTTGTATTAACACAAGACCAAAATGCTCATGTCGTCAACGACCCGCTTGTGTGTTGCTAAGTCCGGCCTATGTTATGTAAATAAGCTTTATTAGCTTTATTAACCAACTAACACCTGACAGTGTGCAGAGTGGCGGAAACCCCGGACCAGAAGTCCGTTCAGCCGTCACTCTGCCATAGGACTTGGTCGAAACCACTCGTGTCACTTCGCATCGGTCTTTTTTTTTCATCAGGTGAGAAATTGTTTCATTCCCTTAGCTTCTTACAGTTACCTTGTTAATATCAGTCATTTATTTCCTTTTCTAACTCGCAAAGTCATATTTTAGTGTTTCGTAAAATAGTACATTATGCCTTCATAATGCCTTCATCCAGTTACTCCAGTTTTTAAAATAGTATATAATGCCTTCAGTGTTTTGTAAAATAGTACATATTGCCTTCATTGGAAGGTTTAAGGTTTAAGCTGCTTTCTATGTGTTTCTGTGTTTTAACTCTGTATCGCTTATATGTAATATATGTAACATGTAATATATGGACTCTGCCATAGGACTTGGTCGACACCACTCGTGTCACTTTACACAGGTCTTTTTTTTCCATCAGGGTCATTAAAGGATGAATCACCACTTGTCCTTGGTTCGTTTATTGGTTCGGAGAGTGGCGTTGAATTCCCGCAGAATCGGTCTTTAGCCCCGCATCGGAGCTGGACCGTTACAAATGGTAGCAGAGCGTGGTTCGCGCCATCTGCCATCTCCGAACGGCACAGAGTCTTGTATACTTATTCCGTGAAGAGGAGGGTACCGCCACAAGCAGCTACGATATCGCCGTCTTTTCACGTTTCTTTGGAGCTCCAGTGAATGGACACCTGTCCTTTTGTTTCGTGCATGCTTTGCATGGTTCGTTGGCCATAGCATGGATTAACTCCGCTGCATGGACTTTTGCTTCATCACAGCGCTGTGTGTGTGTTTAAGTTCAAATCAGTGACTTGGACTTGCGTCGAATAAAGTGAATTTTGTGATTTTGGTGAGCACAGTTATGAGAGACTTTTTATGGCGCCATAGGCGCCATAGGAGCACTCACTCAATTCACCAGAATCGTGACGTCGCATCTTTGCCGGATTAGGTCGACAGGTGGCACTCACGTCATAACACTTCCGACAGGTATCACTTTTGTTTACATTTATTCCCCGCTTTTGACCTAGGTCTTTATGAACTTATTCCTTCATTTGATATGAACTATTATGCATGAACTTTGCGCATGCCCTATGAACTTTGCTTGCATCACATTGATTTGCTTGTTCTTGTACATGTAATGTATCGCTTTTTGTAACTTTTTTTATATTCCCCTGTGTAACTGTGATACGTCACATTGTACTCTGGGCATGATCAGGGTGAAAACAGCATGTATAGGGTATAGCTTATTGGGCAGAACTATAGAACTCTCACTGTGTCGCAATTAGTGTCGGTACTGCTACCACGCGGCAACTTACATAACTAATTACCATTCTCTGACACTCTTATTTCTTCGACTGGTAAACTTGGGCCGTACCGGACAGTCAGCGCCACACATCACCGCCTCGCTGAACTAAGGTCTTTCCCAGTGACGTAAGGAGTAATTATAGTGGTCTTTCCCAGAATTTTTTTTTTCAAAACCAACATGGTTAATTCAGTAACCGCCCGTAGTGGACTTCCAGTTTGCTATATATATATATTCCCATTTTATCCGTCTTAATATGTTTAGGTCCTCGGCTATTTGAGTACGGCCAGATTTTTAACACTAAATACAAGCCTCAGTGATTCAGTGTTTCACCGCTTATCAGATCATTGCTTATCGCTGCAGGCCGGTTCAAAATGTGTCTCGAGCTCAGCCAATCAGTGTGAGATATTCAGGTCCACACGCGACGAACGCAGTCAAACTTTTATTCATGTACCGGCTGACTGAAACGATCACGCCGTACAGCGTGTTGGCAAGTCAAGAGTGGTAAAACTTTCATGTTTTACTTGAACACTAACAAATACCTAGTTCAAAATCAATGCGACATTGTCTACAATACACTTAAATTTGCCCATGGACCGTATGTTCGAACAGCAAAGATATATCATAGGACACGAAGGCCCATGCATGGACTTTCTAAAAACATGCATGATTTCAGTGCGAATATTACCATGCGGGTTGAGCTGTCAATTGCCTATGGGATGCTGTAAGCGTCCTCATAGCAACGGTGGCATTCACAGGAGGCCAGGCGGCCTGATAAGTGATATTCAAATGCGAGGGAATCGTCAGGAGCCTTGTGACGCCCTAATATGCAAATATCAGGGATTCGCCATACGGACTTTACAGGGCTTTAGTGATAAGAGCTAGAACTGAGTTATGTCGCGTCTATCGGTACAAGGAATCACCTTTCATTTGAAGCATTTAAGCAGTAAACATCAATACACTAAAGCCCAGGCAGGGTTAGGGTTCCCTGTCTGAACGGGGGTGTGAGGGCGGAGCCCCCACCTAAAGCCTAATTTTCCTGTTCAAATAGTAAATGGTTTCCCATTTTCGCGATAGATTGCGCTTCAATCAGAGATATAAATGAACAAAACTCGCCCTTGCTGGTATCTCGTCTTCACGGCTCACTTCGTAGCGTGTAGGGCTCCTAATCTAGAAATCGTAGGTTCGATTCCCGATTCAGGTGACTTCTGATGCTTAATAGTCGTTTATGTTAGAAGAATTGAGTATAAGGACATCTACAGGGAAAGTAGGAGTTAAAATAGGGAATGAGAGTTCTATAGTGGCTCCGCTTATTGATATCTTTCTCTTCTCTCTTTCGTGATCGAGGTCATTACTTTGAAATTTTCTGTATCAGTGGGGTTTGCGGACTTATAATTTTTGCCCTTTCATTAGTCTTTTTGCCTTGCTTTGTTTTTAATACTTTGAATTGTCTTGCCCTCAGTTCTTTTCTGGCTCTAGTAAGACGGACTAGACAAAGATAGTTGACAAAACTAACGGAAGCATTAACTAGCAATATAGCATTAGAATAAGATACATTTTGACATCAATCCTGCCTCAACAATGGCAGATATCGCGTTTGTTGTCTATGTTCAATGTGTCCCAGATGATGCCACACATGAACATGTGATGCGTCATTTCTCGTCCGTTGGCGGAGTGAAACAGCTCTTACTTGTAAGCGAGGCTCAATCCGGCCATAATACTGGTAGGGGGTATGTTGAATTTGTAAAAGCGAGTTGTGCCACCATAGCTGTTGAGAAATTGACAGGTAGCCATATAGCAGGTGACCGTGGATGTGAACTTTTAGTATAATTAGCGGAATCGGCTGACGTGCCTGAAATTAACCAGCTTACATAGACAATCTCCAAAAATCGTCCACTTCCGTTCATAAGGAAGATAATCAGCTGATTCAACATTTAAACAGCAGAAACTACCAGTTACACGCCATGGTAACCCCGAGGTTACCTACTTTCTCAGGGGGCCCTGATAAAACGAGAGATTATGAACAATGGCGTTCTTGCCTCAGGACTTTGATCAACGGGCATACATCCCCAGATTCCCAAATAATGGCCGCAATCCATTAGTCCGTCAGGGGAACAGCAGGGAGTGTTTTGTTGTCTATGCCTATATATTCCAACCCTTCAGATGTCCTTGATAAATTTGATCGATATTTTGGCAATGTTTTACCTTTAGACTTACTGAAACAGCAGTTTCATGCTAGTCGTCAGGAAAGCGAAGAGGACATAGTCTCCTGGAATTGCAGACTCCATAACATGCTGGATCTTATTAACAAGAAACAACCCATGTCCAGGTTAGAAAATAACCAACAGTTAAGGTCCAAATTTTGGAATGGTCTGTATTCAAAAGAAATCCAAGCGGGCACTAGGCATCGCTATGATTTTGATGAGGATTTTGACGAGCTGTTTGCAGCTTGCCGTACATTAGAATTGCAGATGCAGAAACCACAAAGGGATAGCATCATCGATGCAGCTATACGGTGAGTCCGAACAATCTGAGCTTCCCATTTTGGAGAAACTTGTACAGAGACTGGATGCTCTCGATACAAGGCTATCCAAAATGGAACAGTCCCATTCTTCTACACAGACACGGGCTTCTCGTCCGGTCAAGTCAAATGTGACACAAACAAAAGCCTCTCTAGTTACAGATCACACAGATCAGGTATACTGTACACGCTGTAAAAGGTCAACCCATAAAAAAGATACATGTCATGCAAAGAGAGACAAATATGGCAACTGGCTAAAAAACTGGAAGCACTCTGTGTCCGTGCGGGGGAGAACACAGGTTCATATTCTATCCCCATACAAACATCACCTGTTTCGGTACCAGATGTAGGTAATACAAACATTGTAGATTTAATTGATGATAAAGTGCCTTGTAAAGCCTTACTTGATACTGGATCACAAGTGTGTACTGTTGCAGAATGGTTTTTCAAAGAACATCTCTCATTAGATGATTTAACTACTGTAGAACAACTGATTGATTTACGTCAAGTGTCAGGAGAACAAGTCGAATATATTGGCATTGTACCAGTCGACCTTGTATTTTCTGAAATTTTACCTGACCAAATATTTTCGGTCCCGGTACTTGTCATGAAAGACACTCAGTTTAACCATGAAGTTCCCTTTAAATTGGCACAAACGTTCTAAATTCATGAACACAGACCCTACAACAACAGGTCGGAACTAACTTCATACAGAAAAAAACACATTTCCACACAATGGAAAATCGCTTTCCTGTGTCTCCATACCAAGGAAAAGAAAGCCTTTGGTAAAATAAATTGTGTTTATTCAACCAAATCGGTTCATGTTCCTCCGCTCAGTACAATTACGGTCAATTGGATGTATAGAGCGTCTACTCCAGCTTGTATGTGCTGGATACAATTACTATTACCCAAGGAAAGATTCCTAATACAGGGTGAGTTTAATGAATTGTTATATCCATTAAATTATTATAGGTCTACTTTAAGTCTATTGCTATGCACTGTTATATCTAGTCTCTGTCTAAGTTTTATTATGGGTTCAAACCTCAAGCCTTCAGGCTAACTCATGTACGAGTACTGATGAAAGAACAATGAACATATTGCGTCGTGGACTTAAGAATATTCTAAATACAAAGACTCTTTGAAAGATTGTTTAATAGAGAATCATGAAACCCAAATATAACATTATTACTTCCATTATGCATGTATACCATTTGTGCACTGTTATTTAATAGTGTTATTGTTTGTTACAGAATCTAAACGTCTCTTTGTTGGAGACAGTTGTGAGACCTGTGCAATAAACGTATTTTCCCACTATCTGAGTCTGTATTCTGGCCAACCCAACGAATGGACGGCAACACATGGCGCCCGATAAGGGACTCGGTTTAGTGGGAATTTTGAAGGATCCAGAATATCATTTACTGAAAAGAAAATTGCCCTAAAATACATCACCAGAAAATCAGGAGCGCAACCTCATTTTCCATTCACTGATGAATGGACCATTCTGTAGTGCCATTCATGAAACATTACGCTTGAGTGCGCATGTGGTGTGCATGGTTCGGCCGCCAGTGAAACACAGCTTGGTTTTTTTTCTGTGTGAGAATAGCAACTGTTTTCCGTCGTAATTCTGCCGGGGAAACTAAATTGGACTTTGAATTTATTTGACACACTCGGCACACATGGTGAACTTGTATGGGCCGTACGCGCATGCGCACGCAGTGGCACACCTTATTTCGCCAAACTCTTCCGCCACAAGTTGTGTACTAGGGAGTTTAAACTTGTGCCATTTTTGCTGTTCGGATCCGTGGTTTATTTGACAACTTCGGCGATATCCGACAGGATTATTGCATAGTGCAAGATATTATCATCGTCGATCACCGGCAGGATTATCACTTAGTGCAAGACATTATTGTCGACGATTACCTGTTGGATTATCCCTTAGTGCGTTACAGTATTATCGTCGATCATCGGCGGGATTATCCCTTAGTGCATGACATTATTATCGTCCAACACCGGCGAGATTATCCCTTAGTGCAAGACATTATTATCGTCGATTACGGAAAGATTATCCTTAATCCATGACATGCATGACATTATCTTCGTTCACTTGAGACAGGTCTGCTGTTGTGGTGAAAAATCACGCCTGATTGGATTATACTTTATTTGATCTGATGGAATATTTGACTGACTAGATTAAACTTAATCGTATCTCCTTTTGAATTATCTATGGACAACTTTATTCATCATATGGTAAATGTGGATTTACCCGTTGTTATGAAGATCAAAGAATATTGGTGAGATATTTTTGTGATTGTCATATTTTATAACTGTTGCATTTATTATAACCAATAATTGAGTATATACATCTGTCAGGCGGTCAGTATACATTCGTCGTTAACTGTAGAGTAGTAACACTGGTCACTTCGACTTGCATGTCTCGCAGTCTATATGGGTATATCCAAATTATTTCGCTTCAATATAATTTCAGTCGTTCATCTCCGATTCGTACATAATACATTTATCTGATCTTTCTTTGGTATTAATTTATGATCTTGACACTTTGACATAGCTGCTGCTTCCTGTAATTGTAGCGACAGGATTTCGGAAACGTTCATTTAGTTCCTGTGCTTTAGAACTCTTTTAATTTCTTCGTGAGTTTGAAGGCGTGTCATTAGTACTGTTTTTTTATTGAAAAAAAACTTATTAAAAATTTAGACTGAGAGCTGGCACTTGAGACTGAGTACAATATTCTTGTTAAGTTGTTCACATTTACCCTGTTATTTTATTTCCCTGATCTTTGGAAAGATATTTTGTATGTAATATATTTCATGTTTATTTTTCACAAGTGAAAGGCACGTTTTGACTCCTTTCACAGATACATAGGTAGTCTCTTCCTAAGTAACGATATAGTAACATTGTATTGTGTTTACACTGATCTTTTTATCATAGATAGTTGGTTTAAATTACAACAATCTTTTGATATATTTACGATATATCTCCTTGTCTGTTTTGATAAACCACCCTGATGCCTGGTTTTGATGCATATCGTCTTTTATTCTGCTTATTGCTCGTTTAAATCGATTTAAAGCGCAGCCTGTATCATTTGATTTTTTCTCGCTTTAAAGCAGTTCCTTTATCACTTGATTTTTCAACTTCTTATTTGTTGTGTGGTAGGATGCTTTAATGACACTACTTGCATTAGCACCGATAATTGCTGTTTTATGTTTAACTGTATTTATGCGTGTTAACTGGTCACAATGACGCACAAATATCGTACCTTATACCTTCAAGGAGTAACAGTAGACATCACAAAGGAACAGTTGACACTCTGTTTCCTCCAGGTAGGAGATATTGAACATGTAGTTTTAAAAAGTGACATGACTACTGGTGATGGCTATGTGGTGCTGGTCGCGCATTGCGTGATTTGGCTAACAGATCCTTAATGGGATCGCCATTTAAACTGACCATGATCGAGGATGATCAACTTATTGAACTGGATAACCTTCTTTTCGACCGTAAACCACAAGCTGAGGGGCTTGATGTAAACCATTAAGAAGAAGAAGCAGACTCCGATGAGGCTATGCTTGACCAAGTAGTCCAGATGCTGTCCAGACTTAGACCCGATTTTTGTAAAAAGGCATTTGACAGATTGAGTTCATCCTATGAGAAACCTGGCGCTGTCAAAGTTGACCGGAAGTGGAGAAAAGAGACAGCATCCGAAGAGAATATCCTTCAGAGGCACCCGGATCTGGTGGTTATCCTTTAAGGAGTCAGTGTCTTTCCCAGACGGCTCCGGTTAGTGACAGTTCAACATGGCATTCTAATTTCACGCCATTTACCAGGATTTCAACGTTCTCTGGTGACGACAATCTGAAAGGAGATGTCAGCTTTCATCGATGGAAACATGAAGTTAAGAGCCTCCTGCATGAGGGTTATCCACGGCAGTGATACTGCAGAGCATCCGCCGATCTCTCAGAGGTACAGCGGCGGACGTCCTTACATTGATGCCCGAGGAGAGCAGTCCGGAAACAATCATTCAAAAGTTGGATTGTTTGTTCGGTGATGTACTTTCCGGCGAATCACTAATCGAACGATTTTATCCCTCAAGTCAACGAGCAGATGAAACAGTCACGTCCTGGGGCTGTCGATTGGAACATTTGCTGACGTGTGCAGTGGAAAAGGGGAAGATACCACAATCGGCAAAGAATGATATGCTTCGCAAGCTTTACGTGGCGGTCTGATGGTGATACCAGAATTGAAGGACATACAAGCGTCAGGGTCTTATTCTAGGGTTGATGTTTTCATACACAATATAGGACGGAAGAATGTCACCATACCAGCAAAATCATAAATACCCGAATTACTCACAGTTACAGCAATGTCACCAGCTGAAGAGACAACTACAAGTGACTTAAACATAGATATCTCACAGTCGTGCTTAAACGATGCGCAGCAGAAAAAAGCAAAGGAGTTCTTTGTTCGGTTGAGAAAGGAGACAGCATCCGAAGAGAATATCCTTCAGAGACACCCGGATCTGGTGGTTATCCTTTAAGGAGTCCGAGTCTTTCCCAGACGGCTCCGGTTAGTGACAGTTCAACATGGCATTCTTATTTCACGCCATTTACCAGGATTTCAACGTTCTCTGGTGACGACAATATGAAAGGAGATGTCAGCATTCATCGATGGAAATATGAAGTTTAGAGCCTTCTGCATGAGGGTTATTCCACGGCAGTGATACTGCAGAGCATCCGCCGATCTCTCAGAGGTACAGCGGCGGACGTACTTACATGGATGCCTGAGGAGAGCAGTCCGGAAACAACCATTCAGAAGTTGGATTGTTTGTTCGGTGATGTACTTTCCGGCGACTCACTTATCCAACGATTTTATGCCTAAAGTCAACGAACAGATTAAACAGTCACGTCCTGGGGCTGTCTATTGGAACATTTGCTGACATGCAAAAAAACTGTTCGAGAACTCCGGTAGTATCTTGGTTTCACTGGTTACTACCGTCGGTTCATCCAAGGATACGTGGAGCCAGAGAACTAGTCTGCGTCACTATGTGACATATTCGTGTGTATTTGTGGAAAAATGCTCAAGTTCGGTTGTGTTTTCTCCGTAAGCAAAGAGTAAGCAAAGCGTAAGCAAAATGTAAGCAAAGGATATATGTCTTAATAAATCCTTTTTCCGACCATTTTCTGAAGTAATAATGCATTGTTTGACATCCAGGGAGTCTATTTATGTCGAATGAGGAAAAAAACTGTAGGCAATTGTACCCAGAATGTCCAAATGGGTACAAAAAGTCCATAATGTCACTTTTAAAAGAATCAGAATTATATATTTCTCATTTTACCTGAACGATTTCTGCCCTAAATTTTAGATTCATGCTTACTCACAGGCACCATTGTGGAGCCAGAGAACTAGTCTGCGTCACTATGGGACATATTCGTGTGTATTTGTTGAATAATGCTCAAGTTCGGTGGTGTTTTCTCCGTAAGCAAAGAATAAGCAAAGCGTTAGCAAATTGTAAGCAAAGGAAAAATTTCTTCGCAAATCCTTTTTCCGACCATTTTCGGAAGTAATAATGTATTGTTTGACATCCCGGGAGTCTTTTTATGTCTAATAAGTAGCAAAACTGTAGATAAATGTACAGGAAATGTGCAAATAGGTACGAAAAGTCCATAATATCAGTTTTAGAAAGTAGCAGCATTATAAATATCTGATTTTGATTTAACGATTTTACACCTATTTTTTTTATTTTCGATTACTCATAGGGACCGTTGTGGAGCCAAAGGACTAGTCTGCGTCCCTATGGGACATATTCGTGTGTATTTGTGGAAAATGCTAAAGTTCTGTGGTGTTTTCTCCGTAAGCAAAGAATAAGCAAAGCGTAAGCAAAATGTAAGCAAAGGATATATGTCCTCATAAATACTTTTTGCGACCATTTTCTGATGAAATAATATGGTTCTAAACATCCCGGAGTCCATTTATGTAGAATATGGTGCAAAACGGAAGGTATTTGGAATTAAAATAAGCAAATGGGTACCAAAAATAGATAATATCACTTTGAGAAAGTAGCAGAATAATATATATATATCTGACTTTGATTTAACGATTTTACCCTTAATTTTTAGATTCATGCTTACTCACAGGCACCATTGTGGAGCCAGAGAACTAGTCTGCGTCACTGTTGGACATATTCTTGTGCATTTATAGAAAAATGCTCAAGTTCGGTGGTGTTTTCTCCGTAAGCAAAGAATAAGCAAAGAGTAAGCAAAATGTAAGCAAAGGATATATGTCTTCATAAATCCTTTTTCCGACCATTTTCTGAAGTTATAATGTATTGTTTGACATCCCGGGAGTCTATTTATGTCGAATTAGGAGCAAAACTGTAGGTAATTGTACCCAGAATGTCCAAATGGGTACGAAAATTCCATAATGTCACTTTTAAAAAGAATCAGAATTATATATTTCTCATTTTACCTGAACGATTTCTGCCCTAAATTTTAGATTCATGCTTACTCACAGGCACCATTGTGGAGCCAGAGAACTAGTCAGTGTCACTATGGGACATATTTGTGTCTATTTGTGGAAAAATGCTTAAGTTCTGTGGTGTTTTCTCCTTAAGCAAAGAATAAGCAAATCAGAAGCAAACTGTAAGGAAAGGAACTATATCTTCACAAATCATTTTTGCGACCATTTTCTGATGAATTAATGTGTTTCTAGACATCCCGTGAGTCGATTTATGTCGAATATGGTGCAAAACAGTAGGTATTTGGAGTTAAAATAAGCAAATGGGTACCAAAAATCCATAATATCACTTTTAGAAAGTGTCAGAATTATATATATGTCTGATTTTGATTTAACGAATTTACCCTTAATTTTTAGATTCATGCTTACTCACAGGCACCATTGTGGAGCCAGAGAACTAGTCTGCGTCCCTATGGGACATATTCGTGTGTATTTGTGGAAAATGCTAAAGTTCTGTGGTGTTTTCTCCGTAAGCAAAGAATAAGCAAAGCGTAAGCAAAATGTAAGCAAAGGATATATGTCTTCATAAATCCTTTTTCCGACCATTTTCTGAAGTAATAATGTATTGTTTGACATCCCAGGGGTCTATTTATGTCGAATAAGTAGCAAAACTGTAGGTAATTTTACCCAGAATGTCCAAATGGGTACGAAAAGTCCATAATGTCACTTTTAAAAAGAATCAGAATTACATATTTCTCATTTTACCTGAACGATTTCTGCCCTAATTTTGAGATTCGTGCTTACTCAAGGCACCATTGTGGAGCCAGAGAACTAGTCTATGTCACTATGGGACATATTTGTGTGTATTTGTTGAAAAATGCTCAAGTTCTGTGGTGTTTTCTCCGTAAGCAAAGAATAAGCAAAGCGTAAGCAAAATGTAAGCAAAGGATATATGTCTTCATAAATCCTTTTTCCGACCATTTTCTGAAGTAATAATGTATTGTTTGACATCCCGGGAGTCTTTTTATGTCTAATAAGTAGCAAAACTGTAGATAAATGTACAGGAAATGTGCAAATGGGTACGAAAAGTCCATAATATCAGTTTTAGAAAGAAGCAGCATTATAAATATCTGATTTTGATTTAACGATTTTACACCTAATTTTTTTATTTTTGATTACTCATAGGGACCGTTGTGGAGCCAAAGGACTAGTCTGCGTCCCTATGGGACATATTCGTGTGTATTTGTGGAAAATGCTAAAGTTCTGTGGTGTTTTCTCCGTAAGCAAAGAATAAGCAAAGCGTAAGCAAAATGTAAGCAAAGGGAATCTGTCCTCATAAATACTTTTTGCGACCATTTTCTGATGAAATAATGTGGTTCTGAACATCCCGGGAGTCCATTTATGTAGAATTTGGTGCAAAACATTTGGTATTAGGAGTTAAAATAAACATATGGGTACCAAAAATCCATAATATCACTTTTAGAAAGTGGCAGAATAATATATATGTCTGATTTTGATTTAACGATTTTACCCTTAATTTTTAGATTCATGCTTACTCACAGGCACCATTGTGGAGCTAGAGAACCAGTCTGCGTCCATATGGGACTTATTTGTTTGTATTTGGCGGAAAATGCTTAGGTTCGGTTGCGTTTTCTCCGTAAGCAAAGAATAAGCAAAGCGTATGCAAAATGTAAGCAAAGGATATATGTCTTCATAAATCCTTTTCCGACAATTTTCTGAAGTAATAATGTATTGTTTGACATCCCGGGGTCTATTTATGTCGAATAAGTAGCAAAACTGTAGGTAATTTTACCCAGAATGTCCAAATGGGTACGAAAAGTCCATAATGTCACTTTTAAAAAGAATCAGAATTACATATTTCTCATTTTACCTGAACGATTTCTGCCCTAATTTTGAGATTCGTGCTTACTCAAGGCACCATTGTGGAGCCAGAGAACTAGTCTATGTCACTATGGGACATATTTGTGTGTATTTGTTGAAAAATGCTCAAGTTCTGTGGTGTTTTCTCCGTAAGCAAAGAATAAGCAAAGCGTAAGCAAAATGTAAGCAAAGGATATATGTCTTCATAAATCCTTTTTCCGACCATTTTCTGAAGTAATAATGTATTGTTTGACATCCCGGGAACCTCTTTATGTCTAATAAGTAGCAAAACTGTAGATAAATGTACAGGAAATGTGCAAATAGGTACGAAAAGTCCATAATATCAGTTTTAGAAAGTAGCAGCATTATAAATATCTGATTTTGATTTAACGATTTTACACCTAATTTTTTTATTTTTGATTACTCATAGGGACCGTTGTGGAGCCAAAGGACTAGTCTGCGTCCCTATGGGACATATTCGTGTGTATTTGTGGAAAATGCTAAAGTTCTGTGGTGTTTTCTCCGTAAGCAAAGAATAAGCAAAGCGTAAGCAAAATGTAAGCAAAGGATATATGTCCTCATAAATACTTTTTGCGACCATTTTCTGATGAAATAATATGGTTCTGAACATCCCGGAGTCCATTTATGTAGAATATGGTGCAAAACAGAAGGTATTTGGAATTAAAATAAGCAAATGGGTACCAAAAATAGATAATATCACTTTGAGAAAGTAGCAGAATAATATATATATATCTGACTTTGATTTAACGATTTTACCCTTAATTTTTAGATTCATGCTTACTCACAGGCACCATTGTGGAGCCAGAGAACTAGTCTGCGTCACTGTTGGACATATTCTTGTGCATTTATGGTAAAATGCTCAAGTTCGGTGGTGTTTTCTCCGTAAGCAAAGAATAAGCAAAGAGTAAGCAAAATGTAAGCAAAGGATATATGTCTTCATAAATCCTTTTTCCGACCATTTTCTGAAGTTATAATGTATTGTTTGACATCCCGGGAGTCTATTTATGTCGAATTAGCAGCAAAACTGTAGGTAATTGTACCCAGAATATCCAAATGGGTACGAAAATTCCATAATGTCACTTTTAAAAAGAATCAGAATTATATATTTCTCATTTTACCTGAACGATTTCTGCCCTAAATTTTAGATTCATGCTTACTCACAGGAACCATTGTGGAGCCAGAGAACTAGTCTGTGTCACTATGGGACATATTCTTGTCTATTTGTGGAAAAATGCTTAAGTTCTGTGGTGTTTTCTCCTTAAGCAAAGAATAAGCAAATCAGAAGCAAACTGTAAGGAAAGGAACTATATCTTCACAAATCATTTTTGCGACCATTTTCTGATGAATTCATGTGTTTCTAGACATCCCGTGAGTCGATTTATGTCGAATATGGTGCAAAACAGTAGGTATTTGGAGTTAAAATAAGCAAATGGGTACCAAAAATCCATAATATCACTTTTAGAAAGTGTCAGAATTATATATATGTCTGATTTTGATTTAACGAATTTACCCTTAATTTTTAGATTCATGCTTACTCACAGGCACCATTGTGGAGCCAGAGAACTAGTCTGCGTCCCTATGGGACATATTCGTGTGTATTTGTGGAAAATGCTAAAGTTCTGTGGTGTTTTCTCCGTAAGCAAAGAATAAGCAAAGCGTAAGCAAAATGTAAGCAAAGGATATATATCTTCATAAATCCTTTTTCCGACCATTTTCTGAAGTAATAATGTATTGTTTGACATCCCAGGGGTCTATTTATGTCGAATAAGTAGCAAAACTGTAGGTAATTTTACCCAGAATGTCCAAATGGGTACGAAAAGTCCATAATGTCACTTTTAAAAAGAATCAGAATTACATATTTCTCATTTTACCTGAACGATTTCTGCCCTAATTTTGAGATTCGTGCTTACTCAAGGCACCATTGTGGAGCCAGAGAACTAGTCTATGTCACTATGGGACATATTTGTGTGTATTTGTTGAAAAATGCTCAAGTTCTGTGGTGTTTTCTCCGTAAGCAAAGAATAAGCAAAGCGTAAGCAAAATGTAAGCAAAGGATATATGTCTTCATAAATCCTTTTTCCGACCATTTTCTGAAGTAATAATGTATTGTTTGACATCCCGGGAGTCTTTTTATGTCTAATAAGTAGCAAAACTGTAGATAAATGTACAGGAAATGTGCAAATGGGTACGAAAAGTCCATAATATCAGTTTTAGAAAGAAGCAGCATTATAAATATCTGATTTTGATTTAACGATTTTACACCTAATTTTTTTATTTTTGATTACTCATAGGGACCGTTGTGGAGCCAAAGGACTAGTCTGCGTCCCTATGGGACATATTCGTGTGTATTTGTGGAAAATGCTAAAGTTCTGTGGTGTTTTCTCCGTAAGCAAAGAATAAGCAAAGCGTAAGCAAAATGTAAGCAAAGGATATATGTCCTCATAAATACTTTTTGCGACCATTTTCTGATGAAATAATATGGTTCTGAACATCCCGGAGTCCATTTATGTAGAATATGGTGCAAAACAGAAGGTATTTGGAATTAAAATAAGCAAATGGGTACCAAAAATAGATAATATCACTTTGAGAAAGTAGCAGAATAATATATATATATCTGACTTTGATTTAACGATTTTACCCTTAATTTTTAGATTCATGCTTACTCACAGGCACCATTGTGGAGCCAGAGAACTAGTCTGCGTCACTGTTGGACATATTCTTGTGCATTTATGGTAAAATGCTCAAGTTCGGTGGTGTTTTCTCCGTAAACAAAGAATAAGCAAAGAGTAAGCAAAATGTAAGCAAAGCATATATGTCTTCATAAATCCTTTTTCCGACGATTTTCTGAAGTTATAATGTATTGTTTGACATCCCGGGTGTCTATTTATGTCGAATTAGGAGCAAAACTGTAGGTAATTGTACCCAGAATATCCAAATGGGTACGAAAATTCCATAATGTCACTTTTAAAAAGAATCAGCATTATATATTTCTCATTTTACCTGAACGATTTCTGCCCTAAATTTTAGATTCATGCTTACTCACAGGAACCATTGTGGAGCCAGAGAACTAGTCTGTGTCACTATGGGACATATTCGTGTCTATTTGTGGAAAAATGCTTAAGTTCTGTGGTGTTTTCTCCTTAAGCAAAGAATAAGCAAATCAGAAGCAAACTGTAAGGAAAGGAACTATATCTTCACAAATCATTTTTGCGACCATTTTCTGATGAATTAATGTGTTTCTAGACATCCCGTGAGTCGATTTATGTCGAATATGGTGCAAAACAGTAGGTATTTGGAGTTAAAATAAGCAAATGGGTACCAAAAATCCATAATATCACTTTTCGAAAGTGTCAGAATTATACATATGTCTGATTTTGATTTAACGAATTTACCCTTAATTTTTAGATTCATGCTTACTCACAGGCACCATTGTGGAGCCAGAGAACTAGTCTGCGTCACTATGGGACATATTCGTGTGTATTTGTTGAAAAATGCTCAAGTTCGGTGGTGTTTTCTCCGTAAGCAAAGAATAAGCAAAGCGTAAGTAAAATGTAAGCAAAGGATGTATGTCTTCATAAATCTTTTTTCCGACCATTTTCTGAAGTAATAATGTATTGTTTGACATCGCGGGAGTCTATTTATGTCGAATAAGGGGCAAAACTGTAGGTAATTGTACCTAGAATGTCCAAATGGGAACAAAAAGTCCATAATGTCACTTTTAAAAAGAATCAGCATTACAAATTTCTCATTGTACCTGAACGATTTCTGCCCTAATTTTTAGATTCATGCTTACTCACAGGCACTATTGTGGAGCCAGAGAACTATTCTGCGTCACTATGGGACATATTCGTGTCTATTTGTGGAAAAATTCTTAAGTTCTGTGGTGTTTTCTCCTTAAGCAAAGAATAAGCAAATCAGAAGCAAACTGAAAGCAAAGGAACTATGTCTTCATAAATCTTTTTTGCGACCATTTTCTGATGAATTAATGTGTTTCTTGACATCCCGTGAGTCGATTTATGTCGAATATGGTGCAAAACAGTAGGTATTTGGAGTTAAAATAAACAAATGGGTACCAAAAATCCATAATATCACTTTTAGAAAGTGGCAGAATTATATATATGTCTGATTTTGATTTAACGATTTTACCCTTAATTTTTAGATTCATGCTTACTCACAGGCACCATTGTGGAGCCGGAGGACTAGTCTGCGTCCCTATGGGACATATTCGTGTGTATTTGTGGAAAATGCTAAAGTTCTGTGGTGTTTTCTCCGTAAGCAAAGAATAAGCAAAGCGTAAGCAAAATGTAAGCAAAGGATATATGTCTTCATAAATCCTTTTTCCGACCATTTTCTGAAGTAATAATGTATTGTTTGACATCCCGGGAGTCTTTTTATGTCTAATAAGTAGCAAAACTGTAGATAAATGTACAGGAAATGTGCAAATGGGTACGAAAAGTCCATAATATCAGTTTTAGAAAGAAGCAGCATTATAAATATCTGATTTTGATTTAACGATTTTACACCTAATTTTTTTATTTTTGATTACTCATAGGGACCGTTGTGGAGCCAAAGGACTAGTCTGCGTCCCTATGGGACATATTCGTGTGTATTTGTGGAAAATGCTAAAGTTCTGTGGTGTTTTCTCCGTAAGCAAAGAATAAGCAAAGCGTAAGCAAAATGTAAGCAAAGGATATATGTCCTCATAAATACTTTTTGCGACCATTTTCTGATGAAATAATATGGTTCTGAACATCCCGGAGTCCATTTATGTAGAATATGGTGCAAAACAGAAGGTATTTGGAATTAAAATAAGCAAATGGGTACCAAAAATAGATAATATCACTTTGAGAAAGTAGCAGAATAATATATATATATCTGACTTTGATTTAACGATTTTACCCTTAATTTTTAGATTCATGCTTACTCACAGGCACCATTGTGGAGCCAGAGAACTAGTCTGCGTCACTGTTGGACATATTCTTGTGCATTTATGGTAAAATGCTCAAGTTCGGTGGTGTTTTCTCCGTAAACAAAGAATAAGCAAAGAGTAAGCAAAATGTAAGCAAAGCATAAATGTCTTCATAAATCCTTTTTCCGACGATTTTCTGAAGTTATAATGTATTGTTTGACATCCCGGGTGTCTATTTATGTCGAATTAGGAGCAAAACTGTAGGTAATTGTACCCAGAATATCCAAATGGGTACGAAAATTCCATAATGTCACTTTTAAAAAGAATCAGCATTATATATTTCTCATTTTACCTGAACGATTTCTGCCCTAAATTTTAGATTCATGCTTACTCACAGGAACCATTGTGGAGCCAGAGAACTAGTCTGTGTCACTATGGGACATATTCGTGTCTATTTGTGGAAAAATGCTTAAGTTCTGTGGTGTTTTCTCCTTAAGCAAAGAATAAGCAAATCAGAAGCAAACTGTAAGGAAAGGAACTATATCTTCACAAATCATTTTTGCGACCATTTTCTGATGAATTAATGTGTTTCTAGACATCCCGTGAGTCGATTTATGTCGAATATGGTGCAAAACAGTAGGTATTTGGAGTTAAAATAAGCAAATGGGTACCAAAAATCCATAATATCACTTTTCGAAAGTGTCAGAATTATACATATGTCTGATTTTGATTTAACGAATTTACCCTTAATTTTTAGATTCATGCTTACTCACAGGCACCATTGTGGAGCCAGAGAACTAGTCTGCGTCACTATGGGACATATTCGTGTGTATTTGTTGAAAAATGCTCAAGTTCGGTGGTGTTTTCTCCGTAAGCAAAGAATAAGCAAAGCGTAAGTAAAATGTAAGCAAAGGATGTATGTCTTCATAAATCATTTTTCCGACCATTTTCTGAAGTAATAATGTATTGTTTGACATCGCGGGAGTCTATTTATGTCGAATAAGGGGCAAAACTGTAGGTAATTGTACCTAGAATGTCCAAATGGGAACAAAAAGTCCATAATGTCACTTTTAAAAAGAATCAGCATTACAAATTTCTCATTGTACCTGAACGATTTCTGCCCTAATTTTTAGATTCATGCTTACTCACAGGCACTATTGTGGAGCCAGAGAACTAGTCTGCGTCACTATGGGACATATTCGTGTGTATTTGTTGAAAAATTCTTAAGTTCTGTGGTGTTTTCTCCTTAAGCAAAGAATAAGCAAATCAGAAGCAAACTGAAAGCAAAGGAACTATGTCTTCATAAATCTTTTTTGCGACCATTTTCTGATGAATTAATGTGTTTCTTGACATCCCGTGAGTCGATTTATGTCGAATATGGTGCAAAACAGTAGGTATTTGGAGTTAAAATAAACAAATGGGTACCAAAAATCCATAATATCACTTTTAGAAAGTGGCAGAATTATATATATGTCTGATTTTGATTTAACGATTTTACCCTTAATTTTTAGATTCATGCTTACTCACAGGCACCATTGTGGAGCCGGAGGACTAGTCTGCGTCCCTATGGGACATATTCGTGTGTATTTGTGGAAAATGCTAAAGTTCTGTGGTGATTTCTCCGTAAGCAAAGAATAAGCAAAGCGTAAGCAAAATGTAAGCAAAGGATATATGTCTTCATAAATCCTTTTTCCGACCATTTTCTGAAGTAATAATGTATTGTTTGACATCCCGGGAGTCTATTTATGTCGAATACGGAGCAAAACTGTAGGTAATTGTACCTAGAATGTCCAAATGGGTACGAAAAGTCCATAATGTCACTTTTAAAAAGAATCAGAATTATATATTTCTCATTTTACCTGAACGATTTCTGCCCTAATTTTTAGATTCACGCTTACTCACAGGCACCATTGTGGAGCCAGAGAACTAGACTGCGTCACTATGGGACATATTCGTGTGTATTTGTGGAAAATGCTAAAGTTCTTTGGTGTTTTCTGCGTAAGCAAAGAATAAGCAAAGCGTAAGCAAAATGTAAGGAATGGAAATATGTCCTCATAAATCCTTTTTGCGACCATTTTCTGATGAAATAATGTGGTTCTGAACATCCCGGCAGTCCATTTATGTAGAATATGGTGCAAAACAGTAGGTATTTGGAGTTAAAATAAGCAAATGGGTACCAAAAATCCATTATATCACTTTTAGAAAGTAGCAGAATTATATATATATATCTGACTTTGATTTAACGATTTTACCCTTAATTTTTAGATTCATGCTTACTCACAGGCACCATTGTGGAGCCAGAGAACTAGTCTGCGTCACTATGGGACATATTCGTGTGTATTTGTTGAAAAATGCTCAAGTCAGGTGGTGTTTTCTCCGTTAGCAAAGAATAAGCAAAGAGTAAGCAAAATGTAAGCAAAGGATATATGTCTTCATAACTCCTTTTTCCGACCATTTTCTGAAGTTATAATGTATTGTTTGACATCCCTGGAGTCTATTTATGTCGAATAAGGAGCAAAACTGTAGATAAATGTAGAGGAAATGTGCAAATGGGTACGAAAAGTCCATAATATCATTTTTAGAAAGTAGCAGCATTATATATATCTGATTTTGATTTAACGATTTTACACCTAATTTTTTTATTTTTGCTTACTCATAGGGACCGTTGTGGAGCCAGAGGACTAGTCTGCGTCCCTATGGGAACTATTCGAGTGTATTTGTGGAAAATGCTAAAGTTCTGTGGAGTTTTCTCCGTCATCAAAGAATAAGCAAAGCGTAAGCAAAATGTAAGCAAAGGGAATATGTCCTCATAAATACTTTTTGCGACCATTTTCTGATGAAATAATGTGGTTCTGAACATCCCGGGAGTCCATTTATGTAGAATATGGTGGAAAACAGTAGGTATTTGGAGTAAAAATAAGCAAATGGGTACCAAAAATCCATAATATCAATTTTAGAAAATAGCAGAATTATATATATATATCTGACTTTGATTTAACGATTTTACCCTTAATTTTTAGATTCATGCTTACTCACAGGCACCATTGTGGAGCCAGGGAACTAGTCTGCGTCACTGTTGGACATATTCTTGTGCATTTGTAGAAACATGCTCAAGTTCGGTGGTGTTTTCTCCATAAGCAAAGAATAAGCAAGGAGTTAGCAAAATGTAAACAAAGGATATATGTCTTCATAAATCCTTTTTTCAACCATTTTCTGAAGTAATAATGTATTTTTTTGACATCTCGGGAGTCTGTTTATGTCAAATAAGGAGCAACACTGTAGGTAATTGTACCCAGAATGTCCAAATGGGTACGAAAAGTCCATAATGTCCCTTTTAAAAAGAATCAGAATTATATATTTCTCATTTTACCTGAACGATTTCTGCCCTAATTGTTAGATTCATGCTTACTCACAGGCACCATTGTGGAGCCAGAGAACTTGTCTGCGTCCGCATGGGACATATTCGTGTCTATTTGTGGAAAAATTCTTAAGGTGTTTTCTCCTTAAGCAAAGAATAAGCAAATCAGAAGCAAACTGTAAGCAAAGGAACTATGTCTTCATAAATCTTTTTTGCAACCATTTTCTGATGAATTAATGTGTTTCTGGACATCCCGTGAGTCGATTTATGTCGAATATGGTGCAAAACATTTGGTATTCGGAGTTAAAATAAAAATATGGGTACCAAAAATCCATAATATCACTTTTAGAAAGTGGCAGAATTATATATATGTCTGATTTTGATTTAACGATTTTACCCTTAATTTTTAGATTCATGCTTACTCACAGGAACCATTGTGGAGCTAGAGAACCAGTCGGCGTCCATATGGGACTTATTTGTTTGTATTTGGCGGAAAATGCTTAGGTTCGGTTGCGTTTTCTCCGTAAGCAAAGAATAAGCAAAGCGTAAGAAAAATGTAAGCAAAGGATATATGTCTTCATAACTCCTTTTTCCGACCATTTTCTGAAGTAATAATGTATTTTTTGACGTCCCGGGAGTCTATTTATGTCGAATAAGGAGCAAAACTGTAGATAAATGTACAGGAAATGTGCAAATGGGTACGAAAAGTCCATAATATCATTTTTAGAAAGTAGCAGCATTATAAATATCTGATTTTGATTTAACGATTTTACACCTAATTTGTTTTATTTTTGATTACTCATAGGGACCGTTGTGGAGCCAGAGAACCATTCTGCGTCACTATGGGACATATTCGTGTCTATTTGTGAAAAAATGCTCAATTCTGTGGTGTTTTCTCCTTAAGAAAAGAATAAGCAAATCAGAAGCAAACTGTAAGGAAAGGAACTATATCTTCACAAATCATTTTTGTGACCATTTTCTGATGAATTAATGTGTTTCTAGACATCCCGTGAGTCGATTTATGTCGAATATGGTGCAAAACAGTAGGTATTTGGAGTTAAAATAAGCAAATGGGTACCAAAAATCCATAATATCACTTTTAGAAAGTGTCAGAATTATATATATGTCTGATTTTGATTTAACGAATTTACCCTTAATTTTTAGATTCATGCTTACTCACAGGCACCATTGTGGAGCCAGAGAACCATTCTGCGTCACTATGGGACATATTCGTGTCTATTTGTGAAAAAATGCTCAATTCTGTGGTGTTTTCTCCTTAAGCAAAGAATAAGCAAAGCAAAAGCAAACTGTAAGCAAAGGAACTATGTCTTCATAAATCCTTTTTCCGACCATTTTCGGAAGTAATTATGTATTGTTTTACATCCCGGGATTCTATTTATGTCGAATAAGGGGCAAAACTGTAGGTAATTGTACCCAGAATGTCCAAATGGGTACAAAAAATCCATAATGTCACTTTTAAAAAGAATCAGAATTATATATTTCTACTTTTACCTGAACGATTTCTGCCCTAATTTTTAGATTCACGCTTACTCACAGGCACCATTGTGGAGCCAGAAAACCAGTCTGCGTCACTATGGGACATATTCGTGTCTATTTGTGAAAAAATGCTCAATTCTGTGGTGTTTTCTCCTTAAGAAAAGAATAAGCAAATCAGAAGCAAACTGTAAGGAAAGGAACTATATCTTCACAAATCATTTTTGTGACCATTTTCTGATGAATTAATGTGTTTCTAGACATCCCGTGAGTCGATTTATGTCGAATATGGTGCAAAACAGTAGGTATTTGGAGTTAAAATAAGCAAATGGGTACCAAAAATCCATAATATCACTTTTAGAAAGTGTCAGAATTATATATATGTCTGATTTTGATTTAACGAATTTACCCTTAATTTTTAGATTCATGCTTACTCACAGGCACCATTGTGGAGCCAGAGAACCAGTCTGCGTCACTATGGGACATATTCGTGTCTATTTGTGAAAAAATGCTCAATTCTGTGGTGTTTTCCCCTTAAGCAAAGAATAAGCAAAGCAAAAGCAAACTGTAAGCAAAGGAACTATGTCTTCATAAATCCTTTTTCCGACCATTTTCGGAAGTAATTATGTATTGTTTTACATCCCGGGATTCTATTTATGTCGAATAAGGGGCAAAACTGCAGGTAATTGTACCCAGAATGTCCAAATGGGTACAAAAAATCCATAATGTCACTTTTAAAAAGAATCAGAATTATATATTTCTACTTTTACCTGAACGATTTCTGCCCTAATTTTTAGATTCACGCTTACTCACAGGCACCATTGTGGAGCCAGAGAACCAGTCTGCGTCACTACGGGACATATTCGTGTCTATTTGTGAAAAAATGCTCAATTCTGTGGTGTTTTCTCCTTAAGAAAAGAATAAGCAAATCAGAAGCAAACTGTAAGGAAAGGAACTATATCTTCACAAATCATTTTTGTGACCATTTTCTGGTGAATTAATGTGTTTCTAGACATCCCGTGAGTCGATATATGTCGAATATGGTGCAAAACAGTAGGTATTTGGAGTTAAAATAAGCAAATGGGTACCAAAAATCCATAATATCACTTTTAGAAAGTGTCAGAATTATATATATGTCTGATTTTGATTTAACGAATTTACCCTTAATTTTTAGATTCATGCTTACTCACAGGCACCATTGTGGAGCCAGAGAACCAGTCTGCGTCACTATGGGACATATTCGTGTCTATTTGTGAAAAAATGCTCAATTCTGTGGTGTTTTCTCCTTAAGCAAAGAATAAGCAAAGCAAAAGCAAACTGTAAGCAAAGGAACTATGTCTTCATAAATCCTTTTTCCGACCATTTTCTGAAGTAATAATGTATTGTTTGACATCCCGGGAGTCTATTTATGTCAAATAAGGAGCAAAACTGTAGGTAATTGTACCCAAAATGTCCAAAAGGGTACGAAAAGTCCATAATGTCACTTTTAAAAAGAATCAGAATTATATATTTCTCATTTTACCTACCTGAACGATTTCTGCCCTAATTTTTAGATTCACGCTTACTCCCAGGCACCATTGTGGAGCCATAGAACTTGTCTGCGTCACTATGTTACATATTCGTGTCTATTTGTGGAAAAATGCTTAAGTTCAGTGGTGTTTTCTCCTTAAGCAAAGAATAAGCAAAGCAAAAGTAAACTGTAAGCAAAGAAACTATGTCTTCATAAATCTTTTTTGCGACCATTTTCTGATAAAATAATGTGTTTCTGGACATCCCATGAGCCGATTTATGTCGAATATTGTGCAAAATAGTAGATATTTGGGGTTAAAATTAGCAAATGGGAACCAAAAATCCATAATATGACTTTTAGAAAGTAGCAAAATTATATATATATCTAATTTTGATTTAACGATTTTACCCTAAATTTTTAGATTCATGCTTACTCACAGGCACCATTGTGGAGCTAGAGTACCAGTCTGCGTCCATATGGGTTTAATTCGTGTGTATTTGTGAAAAAATGCACAAGTTCGGTGGTGTTTTCTCCGTAAGCAAAGAATAAGCAAAGCGTAAGCAAAATGTAAGCAAAGGATATATGTCTTCATAAATCCCTTTTCCGACCATTTTCGGAAGTAATAATGTATTGTTTGACATCCCGGGAGTCTATTTATGTCGAATAAGGAGCAAAACTGTAGGTAATTGTACGCAGAATGTCCAATTGGGTACGAAAAGACCATAATGACTCTTTTAAAAAGAATCAGAATTATATATTTCTCATTTTACCTGAACGATTTCTGTCCTAATTTTTAGATTCAGGCTTACTCGCAGGCACCATTGTGGAGCCAGAGAACTAGTCTGCGTCACTATTCGACATATTCGTGTGTATTTGTGGAAAAATGCTCAAGTTCGGTGGTGTTTTCTCCGTAAGCAAAGAATAAGCAAAGCGTAAGCAAAATGTAAGCAAAGGATGTATGTCTTCATAAATCCTTTTTCCGACCATTTTCGGAAGTAATAATGTATTGTTTGACATCCCGGGGGTCTATTTATGTCGAAAAAGGAGCAAAACTGTAGGTAATTGTATCCAGAATGTCCAATTGGCTACGAAAAGACCATAATGTCTCTTTTAAAAAGTATCAGAATTATATATTTCTCATTTTACCTGAACGATTTCTGCCCTAATTTTTATGTTCATGCTTACCCGCAGGCACCATTGTGGAGCCAGAGAATTAGTCTGCGTCACTATGGGACATATTCGTGTCTTTTTGTTGAAAAATGCTCAAGTTCGGTGGTGTTTTCTCCGTAAGCAAAGAATAAGCAAAGCGTAAGCAAAATGTAAGCAAAGGATATATGTCTTCATAAATCCTTTTTCCGACCATTTTCTGAAGTAATAATGTATTGTTTGACATCCCGGGAGTCTATTTATGTCGAATAAGGAGCAAAACTGTAGATAAATGTACAGGAAATGTGCAAATGGGTACGAAAAGTACATAATATCATTTTTAGAAAGTAGCAGCATTATAAATATCTGATTTTGATTTAACGATTTTACACCTAATTTTTTTATTTTTGCTTACTCATAGGGACCGTTGTGGAGCCAGAGGACTAGTCTGCGTCCCTATTGGGCATATTCGTGTGTATTTGTGGAAAATGCTAAAGTTCCGTGGTGTTTTCTCCGTAAGCAAAGAATAAGCAAAGCGTAAGCAAAATGTAAGCAAAGGATATATGTCTTCATAAATCCTTTTTCCGACCATTTGCTGAAGTAATAATGTATTGTTTGACATTCCGGGAGTCTATTTATGTCGAATAAGTAGCAAAACTGTACGTATTTGGAGTAAAAATAAGCAAATGGGTACCAAAAATCCATAATATCAATTTTAGAAAATAGCAGAATTATATATATATCTGACTTTGATTTAACGATTTTACCCTTAATTTTTAGATTCATGCTTACTCACAGGCACCATTGTGGAGCCAGGGAACTAGTCTGCGTCACTGTTGGACATATTCGTGTGTATTTGTGGAAAAATGCTCAAGTTCGGTGGTGTTTTCTCCGTAAGCAAAGAATAAGCAAAGCGTAAGCAAAATGTAAGCAAAGGGAATATGTCCTCATAAATACTTTTTGCGACCATTTTCTGATGAAATAATGTGGTTCTGAACATCCCGGGAGTCCATTTATGTAGAATATGGTGCAAAACAGTAGGTATTTGGAGTAAAAATAAGCAAATGGGTACCAAAAATGCATAATATCAATTTTAGAAAATAGCTGAATTATATATATATCTGACTTTGATTTAACGATTTTACCCTTAATTTTTAGATTCATGCTTACTCACAGGCACCATTGTGGAGCCAGGGAACTAGTCTGCGTCACTGTTGGACATATTCTTGTGCATTTGTAGAAACATGCTCAAGTTCGGTGGTGTTTTCTCCATAAGCAAAGAATAAGCAAAGAGTTAGCAAAATGTAAACAAAGGATATATGTCTTCATAAATCCTTTTTTTCAACCATTTTCTGAAGAAATAATGTATTTTTTGACATCTCGGGAGTCTGTTTATGTCAAATAAGGAGCAACACTGTAGGTAATTGTACCCAGAATGTCCAAATGGGTACGAAAAGTCCATAATGTCCCTTTTAAAAAGAATCAGAATTATATATTTCTCATTTTACCTGAAGGATTTCTGCCCTAATTGTTAGATTCATGCTTACTCACAGGCACCATTGTGAAGCCAGAGAACTTGTCTGCGTCCCCATGGGACATATTCGTGTCTATTTGTGGAAAAATTCTTTAGGTGTTTTCTACTTAAGCAAAGAATAAGCAAATCAGAAGCAAACTGTAAGCAAAGGAACTATGTCTTCATAAATCTTTTTTGCAACCATTTTCTGATGAATTAATGTGTTTCTGGACATCCAGTGAGTCGATTTATGTCGAATAAGGAGCAAAACTGTAGATAAATGTACAGGAAATGTGCAAATGGGTACGAAAAGTCCATAATATCATTTTTAGAAAGTAGCAGCATTATAAATATCTGATTTTGATTTAACGATTTTACACCTAATTTTTAGATTCATGCTTACTCACAGGCACCATTGTGGAGCCAGGGAACTAGTCTGCGTCACTGTTGGACATATTCTTGTGCATTTGTAGAAACATGCTCAAGTTCGGTGGTGTTTTCTCCATAAGCAAAGAATAAGCAAAGAGTTAGCAAAATGTAAACAAAGGATATATGTCTTCATAAGTCCTTTTTTCAACCATTTTCTGAAGAAATAATGTATTTTTTGACATCTCGGGAGTCTGTTTATATCAAATAAGGAGCAACACTGTAGGTAATTGTACCCAGAATGTCCAAATGGGTACGAAAAGTCCATAATGTCCCTTTTAAAAAGAATCAGAATTATATATTTCTCATTTTACCTGAACGATTTCTGCCCTAATTGTTAGATTCATGCTTACCCACAGGCACCATTGTGAAGCCAGAGAACTTGTCTGCGTCCCCATGGGACATATTCGTGTCTATTTGTGGAAAAATTCTTTAGGTGTTTTCTACTTAAGCAAAGAATAAGCAAATCAGAAGCAAACTGTAAGCAAAGGAACTATGTCTTCATAAATCTTTTTTGCAACCATTTTCTGATGAATTAATGTGTTTCTGGACATCCAGTGAGTCGATTTATGTCGAATATGGTGCAAAACATTTGGTATTAGGAGTTAAAATAAATATATGGGTACCAAAAATCCATAATATCACTTTTAGAAAGTGGCAGAATTATATATATGTCTGATTTTGATTTAACGATTTTACCCTTAATTTTTAGATTCATGCTTACTCACAGGAACCATTGTGGAGCTAGAGAACCAGTCGGCGTCCATATGGGACTTATTTGTTTGTATTTGGCGGAAAATGCTTAGGTTCGGTTGCGTTTTCTCCGTAAGCAAAGAATAAGCAAAGCGTAAGAAAAATGTAAGCAAAGGATATATGTCTTCATAACTCCTTTTTCCGACCATTTTCTGAAGTAATAATGTATTTTTTGACGTCCCGGGAGTCTATTTATGTCGAATAAGGAGCAAAACTGTAGATAAATGTACAGGAAATGTGCAAATGGGTACGAAAAGTCCATAATATCATTTTTAGAAAGTAGCAGCATTATAAATATCTGATTTTGATTTAACGATTTTACACCTAATTTTTGTATGTTTGCTTACTCATAGGGACCGTTGTGGAGCCAGAGGACTAGTCTGCGTCCCTATGGGACATATTCGTGTGTATTTGTTGAAAAATGCTCAAGTTCTGTGGTGTTTTCTCCGTAAGCAAAGAATAAGCAAAGCGTAAGCAAAATGTAAGCAAAGGATATATGTCTTCATAAATCCTTTTTCCGACCATTTTCTGAAGTAATAATGTATTGTTTGACATCCCGGGAGTCTTTTTATGTCTAATAAGTAGCAAAACTGTAGATAAATGTACAGGAAATGTGCAAATGGGTAGGAAAAGTCCATAATATCAGTTTTAGAAAGTAGCAGCATTATATATATCTGATTTTGATTTAACGATTTTACACCTAATTTTTTTTATTTTTGATTACTCATAGGGACCGTTGTGGAGCCAAAGGACTAGTCTGCGTCCCTATGGGACATATTCGTGTGTATTTGTGGAAAATGCTAAAGTTCTGTGGTGTTTTCTCCGTAAGCAAAGAATAAGCAAAGCGTAAGCAAAATGTAAGCAAAGGATATATGTCCTCATAAATACTTTTTGCGACCATTTTCTGATGAAATAATATGGTTCTGAACATCCCGGGAGTCCATTTATGTAGAATATGGTGCAAAACAGAAGGTATTTGGAATTAAAATAAGCAAATGGGTACCAAAAATAGATAATATCACTTTGAGAAAGTAGCAGAATAATATATATATATCTGACTTTGATTTAACGATTTTACCCTTAATTTTTAGATTCATGCTTACTCACAGGCACCATTGTGGAGCCAGAGAACTAGTCTGCGTCACTGTTGGACATATTCTTGTGCATTTATGGAAAAATGCTCAAGTTCGGTGGTGTTTTCTCCGTAAGCAAAGAATAGGCAAAGAGTAAGCAAAATGTAAGCAAAGGATATATGTCTTCATAAATCCTTTTTCCGACCATTTTCTGAAGTTATAATGTATTGTTTGACATCCTGGGAGTCTATTTATGTCGAATTAGGAGCAAAACTGTAGGTAATTGTACCCAGAATTACCAAATGGGTACGAAAATTCCATAATGTCACTTTTAAAAAGAATCAGAATTATATATTTCTCATTTTACCTGAACGATTTCTGCCCTAAATTTTAGATTATGCTTACTCACAAGCACCATTGTGGAGCCAGAGAACTGGTCTGTGTCACTATGGGACATATTCGTGTCTATTTGTGGAAAAATGCTTAAGTTCTGTGGTGTTTTCTCCTTAAGCAAAGAATAAGCAAATCAGAAGCAAACTGTAAGGAAAGGAACTCTATCTTCACAAATCATCTTTGTGACCATTTTCTGATGAATTAATGTGTTTCTAGACATCCCGTGAGTCGATTTATGTCAAATATGGTGCAAAACAGTAGGTATTTGGAGTTAAAATAAGCAAATGGGTACCAAAAATCCATAATATCACTATTAGAAAGTGTCAGAATTATATATATGTCTGATTTTGATTTAACGAATTTACCCTTAATTTTTAGATTCATGCTTACTCACAGGCACCATTGTGGAGCCAGAGAACCAGTCTGCGTCACTATGGGACATATTCGTGTCTATTTGTGAAAAAATGCTCAATTCTGTGGTGTTTTCTCCTTAAGCAAAGAATAAGCAAAGCAAAAGCAAACTGTAAGCAAAGGAACTATGTCTTTATAAATCCTTTTCCGACCATTTTCGGAAGTAATTATGTATTGTTTTACATCCCGGGATTCTATTTATGTCGAATAAGGGGCAAAACTGCAGGTAATTGTACCCAGAATGTCCAAATGGGTACAAAAAATCCATAATGTCACTTTTAAAAAGAATCAGAATTATATATTTCTACTTTTACCTGAACGATTTCTGCCCTAATTTTTAGATTCACGCTTACTCACAGGCACCATTGTGGAGCCAGAGAACCAGTCTGCGTCACTATGGGACATATTCGTGTCTATTTGTGAAAAAATGCTCAATTCTGTGGTGTTTTCTCTTTAAGAAAAGAATAAGCAAATCAGAAGCAAACTGTAAGGAAAGGAACTATATCTTCACAAATCATTTTTGTGACCATTTTCTGATGAATTAATGTGTTTCTAGACATCCCGTGAGTCGATTTATGTCGAATATGGTGCAAAACAGTAGGTATTTGGAGTCAAAATAAGCAAATGGGTACCAAAAATCCATAATATCACTTTTAGAAAGTGTCAGAATTATATATATGTCTGATTTTGATTTAACGAATTTACCCTTAATTTTTAGATTCATGCTTACTCACAGGCACCATTGCGGAGCCAGAGAACCAGTCTGCGTCACTATGGGCCATATTCGTGTCTATTTATGAAAAAATGCTCAATTCTGTGGTGTTTTCTCCTTAAGCAAAGAATAAGCAAAGCAAAAGCAAACTGTAAGCAAAGGAACTATGTCTTCATAAATCCTTTTTCCGACCATTTTCGGAAGTAATTATGTATTGTTTTACATCCCGGGATTCTATTTATGTCGAATAAGGGGCAAAACTGCAGGTAATTGTACCCAGAATGTCCAAATGGGTACAAAAAATCCATAATGTCACTTTTAAAAAGAATCAGAATTATATATTTCTACTTTTACCTGAACGATTTCTGCCCTAATTTTTAGATTCACGCTTACTCACAGGCACCATTGTGGAGCCAGAGAACCAGTCGGCGTCACTATGGGACATATTCGTGTCTATTTGTGAAAAAATGCTCAATTCTGTGGTGTTTTCTCCTTAAGAAAAGAATAAGCAAATCAGAAGCAAACTGTAAGGAAAGGAACTATATCTTCACAAATCATTTTTGTGACCATTTTCTGATGAATTAATGTGTTTCTAGACATCCCGTGAGTCGATTTATGTCGAATATGGTGCAAAACAGTAGGTATTTGGAGTTAAAATAAGCAAATGGGTACCAAAAATCCATAATATCACTTTTAGAAAGTGTCAGAATTATATATATGTCTGATTTTGATTTAACGAATTTACCCTTAATTTTTAGATTCATGCTTACTCACAGGCACCATTGTGGAGCCAGAGAACCAGTCTGCGTCACTATGGGACATATTCGTGTCTATTTGTGAAAAAATGCTCAATTCTGTGGTGTTTTCTCCTTAAGCAAAGAATAAGCAAAGCAAAAGCAAACTGTAAGCAAAGGAACTATGTCTTCATAAATCCTTTTTCCGACCATTTTCGGAAGTAATTATGTATTGTTTTACATCCCGGGATTCTATTTATGTCGAATAAGGGGCAAAACTGCAGGTAATTGTACCCAGAATGTCCAAATGGGTACAAAAAATCCATAATGTCACTTTTAAAAAGAATCAGAATTATATATTTCTACTTTTACCTGAACGATTTCTGCCCTAATTTTTAGATTCACGCTTACTCACAGGCACCATTGTGGAGCCAGAGTCTGCGTCACTATGGGACATATTCGTGTCTATTTGTGAAAAAATGCTAAATTCTGTGGTGTTTTCTCCTTAAGAAAAGAATAAGCAAAGCAAAAGCAAACTGTAAGCAAAGGAACTATGCCTTCATAAATCTTTTTGCGACCATTTTCAGATGAATTAATGTGTTTCTGGACATCCCGTGAGTCCATTTATGTCGAATATGGTGCAAAACAGTAGGCCTTTGGAGTTAAAATAAATATATGGGTACCAAAAATCCATAATATCACTTTTAGAAAGTGGCAGAATTATATATATGTCTGATTTTGATTTAACGATTTTACCCTTAATTTTTAGATTCATGCTTACTCACAGGAACCATTGTGGAGCTAGAGAACCAGTCGGCGTCCATATGGGACTTATTTGTTTGTATTTGGCGGAAAATGCTTAGGTTCGGTTGCGTTTTCTCCGTAAGCAAAGAATAAGCAAAGCGTAAGAAAAATGTAAGCAAAGGATATATGTCTTCATAACTCCTTTTTCCGACCATTTTCTGAAGTAATAATGTATTTTTTGACGTCCCGGGAGTCTATTTATGTCGAATAAGGAGCAAAACTGTAGATAAATGTTCAGGAAATGTGCAAATGGGTACGAAAAGTCCATAATATCATTTTTAGAAAGTAGCAGCATTATAAATATCTGATTTTGATTTAACGATTTTACACCTAATTTTTGTATGTTTGCTTACTCATAGGGACCGTTGTGGAGCCAGAGGACTAGTCTGCGTCCCTATGGGACATATTCGTGTGTATTTGTTGAAAAATGCTCAAGTTCTGTGGTGTTTTCTCCGTAAGCAAAGAATAAGCAAAGCGTAAGCAAAATGTAAGCAAAGGATATATGTCTTCATAAATCCTTTTTCCGACCATTTTCTGAAGTAATAATGTATTGTTTGACATCCCGGGAGTCTTTTTATGTCTAATAAGTAGCAAAACTGTAGATAAATGTACAGGAAATGTGCAAATGGGTAGGAAAAGTCCATAATATCAGTTTTAGAAAGTAGCAGCATTATATATATCTGATTTGATTTAACGATTTTACACCTAATTTTTTTTATTTTTGATTACTCATAGGGACCGTTGTGGAGCCAAAGGACTAGTCTGCGTCCCTATGGGACATATTCGTGTGTATTTGTGGAAAATGCTAAAGTTCTGTGGTGTTTTCTCCGTAAGCAAAGAATAAGCAAAGCGTAAGCAAAATGTAAGCAAAGGATATATGTCCTCATAAATACTTTTTGCGACAATTTTCTGATGAAATAATATGGTTCTGAACATCCCGGGAGTCCATTTATGTAGAATATGGTGCAAAACAGAAGGTATTTGGAATTAAAATAAGCAAATGGGTACCAAAAATAGATAATATCACTTTGAGAAAGTAGCAGAATAATATATATATATCTGACTTTGATTTAACGATTTTACCCTTAATTTTTAGATTCATGCTTACTCACAGGCACCATTGTGGAGCCAGAGAACTAGTCTGCGTCACTGTTGGACATATTCTTGTGCATTTATGGAAAAATGCTCAAGTTCGGTGGTGTTTTCTCCGTAAGCAAAGAATAGGCAAAGAGTAAGCAAAATGTAAGCAAAGGATATATGTCTTCATAAATCCTTTTTCCGACCATTTTCTGAAGTTATAATGTATTGTTTGACATCCTGGGAGTCTATTTATGTCGAATTAGGAGCAAAACTGTAGGTAATTGTACCCAGAATTACCAAATGGGTACGAAAATTCCATAATGTCACTTTTAAAAAGAATCAGAATTATATATTTCTCATTTTACCTGAACGATTTCTGCCCTAAATTTTAGATTCATGCTTACTCACAGGCACCATTGTGGAGCCAGAGAACTGGTCTGTGTCACTATGGGACATATTCGTGTCTATTTGTGGAAAAATGCTTAAGTTCTGTGGTGTTTTCTCCTTAAGCAAAGAATAAGCAAATCAGAAGCAAACTGTAAGGAAAGGAACTCTATCTTCACAAATCATCTTTGTGACCATTTTTTGATGAATTAATGTGTTTCTAGACATCCCGTGAGTCGATTTATGTCAAATATGGTGCAAAACAGTAGGTATTTGGAGTTAAAATAAGCAAATGGGTACCAAAAATCCATAATATCACTATTAGAAAGTGTCAGAATTATATATATGTCTGATTTTGATTTAACGAATTTACCCTTAATTTTTAGATTCATGCTTACTCACAGGCACCATTGTGGAGCCAGAGAACCAGTCTGCGTCACTATGGGACATATTCGTGTCTATTTGTGAAAAAATGCTCAATTCTGTGGTGTTTTCTCCTTAAGCAAAGAATAAGCAAAGCAAAAGCAAACTGTAAGCAAAGGAACTATGTCTTTATAAATCCTTTTTCCGACCATTTTCGGAAGTAATTATGTATTGTTTTACATCCCGGGATTCTATTTATGTCGAATAAGGGGCAAAACTGCAGGTAATTGTACCCAGAATGTCCAAATGGGTACAAAAAATCCATAATGTCACTTTTAAAAAGAATCAGAATTATATATTTCTACTTTTACCTGAACGATTTCTGCCCTAATTTTTAGATTCACGCTTACTCACAGGCACCATTGTGGAGCCAGAGAACCAGTCTGCGTCACTATGGGACATATTCGTGTCTATTTGTGAAAAAATGCTCAATTCTGTGGTGTTTTCTCTTTAAGAAAAGAATAAGCAAATCAGAAGCAAACTGTAAGGAAAGGAACTATATCTTCACAAATCATTTTTGTGACCATTTTCTGATGAATTAATGTGTTTCTAGACATCCCGTGAGTCGATTTATGTCGAATATGGTGCAAAACAGTAGGTATTTGGAGTCAAAATAAGCAAATGGGTACCAAAAATCCATAATATCACTTTTAGAAAGTGTCAGAATTATATATATGTCTGATTTTGATTTAACGAATTTACCCTTAATTTTTAGATTCATGCTTACTCACAGGCACCATTGTGGAGCCAGAGAACCAGTCTGCGTCACTATGGGACATATTCGTGTCTATTTGTGAAAAAATGCTCAATTCTGTGGTGTTTTCTCCTTAAGCAAAGAATAAGCAAAGCAAAAGCAAACTCTAAGCAAAGGAACTATGTCTTCATAAATCCTTTTTCCGACCATTTTCGGAAGTAATTATGTATTGTTTTACATCCCGGGATTCTATTTATGTCGAATAAGGGGCAAAACTGCAGGTAATTGTACCCAGAATGTCCAAATGGGTACAAAAAATCCATAATGTCACTTTTAAAAAGAATCAGAATTATATATTTCTACTTTTACCTGAACGATTTCTGCCCTAATTTTTAGATTCACGCTTACTCACAGGCACCATTGTGGAGCCAGAGAACCAGTCTGCGTCACTATGGGACATATTCGTGTCTATTTGTGAAAAAATGCTCAATTCTGTGGTGTTTTCTCCTTAAGAAAAGAATAAGCAAATCAGAAGCAAACTGTAAGGAAAGGAACTATATCTTCACAAATCATTTTTGTGACCATTTTCTGATGAATTAATGTGTTTCTAGACATCCCGTGAGTCGATTTATGTCGAATATGGTGCAAAACAGTAGGTATTTGGAGTTAAAATAAGCAAATGAGTACCAAAAATCCATAATATCACTTTTAGAAAGTGTCAGAATTATATATATGTCTGATTTTGATTTAACGAATTTACCCTTAATTTTTAGATTCATGCTTACTCACAGGCACCATTGTGGAGCCAGAGAACCAGTCTGCGTCACTATGGGACATATTCGTGTCTATTTGTGAAAAAATGCTCAATTCTGTGGTGTTTTCTCCTTAAGCAAAGAATAAGCAAAGCAAAAGCAAACTGTAAGCAAAGGAACTATGTCATCATAAATCCTTTTTCCGACCATTTTCGGAAGTAATTATGTATTGTTTTACATCCCGGGATTCTATTTATGTCGAATAAGGGGCAAAACTGCAGGTAATTGTACCCAGAATGTCCAAATGGGTACAAAAAATCCATAATGTCACTTTTAAAAAGAATCAGAATTATATATTTCTACTTTTACCTGAACGATTTCTGCCCTAATTTTTAGATTCACGCTTACTCACAGGCACCATGGTGGAGCCAGAGAACCAGTCTGCGTCACTATGGGACATATTCGTGTCTATTTGTGAAAAAATGCTAAATTCTGTGGTGTTTTCTCCTTAAGAAAAGAATAAGCAAAGCAAAAGCAAACTGTAAGCAAAGGAACTATGCCTTCATAAATCTTTTTTGCGACCATTTTCAGATGAATTAATGTGTTTCTGGACATCCCGTGAGTCCATTTATGTCGAATATGGTGCAAAACAGTAGGCCTTTGGAGTTAAAATAAGCAAATGGGTACCAAAAATCCATAATATCACTTTTAGAAAGTAGCAGAATTATATATATATCTGTCTTTGATTTAACGATTTTACCTTAATTTTTAGATTCATGCTTACTCACAGGCACAATTGTGGAGCCAGAGAACCAGTCTGCGTCACTATGGGACATATTCGTGTCTATTTGTGAAAAAATGCTAAATTCTGTGGTGTTTTCTCCTTAAGAAAAGAATAAGCAAAGCAAAAGCAAACTGTAAGCAAAGGAACTATGCCTTCATAAATCTTTTTTGCGACCATTTTCAGATGAATTAATGTGTTTCTGGACATCCCGTGAGTCCATTTATGTCGAATATGGTGCAAAACAGTAGGCCTTTGGAGTTAAAATAAGCAAATGGGTACCAAAAATCCATAATATCACTTTTAGAAAGTAGCAGAATTATATATATATCTGTCTTTGATTTAACGATTTTACCTTAATTTTTAGATTCATGCTTACTCACAGGCACAATTGTGGAGCCAGAGAACCAGTCTGCGTCACTATGGGACATATTCGTGTCTATTTGTGAAAAAATGCTAAATTCTGTGGTGTTTTCTCCTTAAGAAAAGAATAAGCAAAGCAAAAGCAAACTGTAAGCAAAGGAACTATGCCTTCATAAATCTTTTTTGCGACCATTTTCAGATGAATTAATGTGTTTCTGGACATCCCGTGAGTCCATTTATGTCGAATATGGTGCAAAACAGTAGGCCTTTGGAGTTAAAATAAGCAAATGGGTACCAAAAATCCATAATATCACTTTTAGAAAGTAGCAGAATTATATATTTCTACTTTTACCTGAACGATTTCTGCCCTAATTTTTAGATTCACGCTTACTCACAGGCACCATGGTGGAGCCAGAGAACCAGTCTGCGTCACTATGGGACATATTCGTGTCTATTTGTGAAAAAATGCTCAATTCTGTGGTGTTTTCTCCTTAAGCAAAGAATAAGCAAAGCAAAAGCAAACTGTAAGCAAAGGAACTATGTCATCATAAATCCTTTTTCCGACCATTTTCGGAAGTAATTATGTATTGTTTTACATCCCGGGATTCTATTTATGTCGAATAAGGGGCAAAACTGCAGGTAATTGTACCCAGAATGTCCAAATGGGTACAAAAAATCCATAATGTCACTTTTAAAAAGAATCAGAATTATATATTTCTACTTTTACCTGAACGATTTCTGCCCTAATTTTTAGATTCACGCTTACTCACAGGCACCATGGTGGAGCCAGAGAACCAGTCTGCGTCACTATGGGACATATTCGTGTCTATTTGTGAAAAAATGCTAAATTCTGTGGTGTTTTCTCCTTAAGAAAAGAATAAGCAAAGCAAAAGCAAACTGTAAGCAAAGGAACTATGCCTTCATAAATCTTTTTTGCGACCATTTTCAGATGAATTAATGTGTTTCTGGACATCCCGTGAGTCCATTTATGTCGAATATGGTGCAAAACAGTAGGCCTTTGGAGTTAAAATAAGCAAATGGGTACCAAAAATCCATAATATCACTTTTAGAAAGTAGCAGAATTATATATATATCTGTCTTTGATTTAACGATTTTACCTTAATTTTTAGATTCATGCTTACTCACAGGCACAATTGTGGAGCCAGAGAACCAGTCTGCGTCACTATGGGACATATTCGTGTCTATTTGTGAAAAAATGCTAAATTCTGTGGTGTTTTCTCCTTAAGAAAAGAATAAGCAAAGCAAAAGCAAACTGTAAGCAAAGGAACTATGCCTTCATAAATCTTTTTTGCGACCATTTTCAGATGAATTAATGTGTTTCTGGACATCCCGTGAGTCCATTTATGTCGAATATGGTGCAAAACAGTAGGCCTTTGGAGTTAAAATAAGCAAATGGGTACCAAAAATCCATAATATCACTTTTAGAAAGTAGCAGAATTATATATATATCTGTCTTTGATTTAACGATTTTACCTTAATTTTTAGATTCATGCTTACTCACAGGCACAATTGTGGAGCCAGAGAACCAGTCTGCGTCACTATGGGACATATTCGTGTCTATTTGTGAAAAAATGCTAAATTCTGTGGTGTTTTCTCCTTAAGAAAAGAATAAGCAAAGCAAAAGCAAACTGTAAGCAAAGGAACTATGCCTTCATAAATCTTTTTTGCGACCATTTTCAGATGAATTAATGTGTTTCTGGACATCCCGTGAGTCCATTTATGTCGAATATGGTGCAAAACAGTAGGCCTTTGGAGTTAAAATAAGCAAATGGGTACCAAAAATCCATAATATCACTTTTAGAAAGTAGCAGAATTATATATATATCTGTCTTTGATTTAACGATTTTACCTTAATTTTTAGATTCATGCTTACTCACAGGCACCATTGTGGAGCCAGAGAACCAGTCTGCGTCACTATGGGACATATTCGTGTGTATTTGTGGAAAAATGCTCAAGTTCGGTGGTGTTTTCTCCGTAAGCAAAGAATAAGCAAAGCGTAAGCAAAATGTAAGCAAAGGATATATGTCTTCAAAAATCCTTTTTCCGACCATTTTCTGAAGTAATGATGTATTGTTTGACATCCCGGGAGTCTATTTATGTCGAATAAGGAGCAAAACTGTAGGTAATTGTACCCAAAATGTCCAAAAGGGTACGAAAAGTCAATAATGTCACTTTTAAAAAGAATCAGAATTATATATTTCTCATTTTACCTACCTGAACGATTTCTGCCCTAATTTTTAGATTCACGCTTACTCACAGGCACCATTGTGGAGCCATAGAACTTGTCTGCGTCACTATGGGACATATTCGTGTCTATTTGTGGAAAAATGCTTAAGTTCTGTGGTGTTTTCTCCTTAAGCAAGGAATGGGCAAAGCAAAAGTAATCTGTAAGCAAAGAAACTATGTCTTCATAAATCTTTTTTGCGACCATTTTCTGATAAAATAATGTGTTTCTGGACATCCCATGAGCCGATTTATGTCGAATATCGTGCAAAATAGTAGATATTTGGGGTTAAAATTAGCAAATGGGAACCAAAAATCCATAATATCACTTTTAGAAAGTAGCAGAATTATATATATATCTAATTTTGATTTAACGATTTTACCCTAAATTTTTAGATTCATGCTTACTCACAGGCACCATTGTGGAGCTAGAGTACCAGTCTGCGTCCATATGGGTTTAATTCGTGTGTATTTGTGAAAAAATGCACAAGTTCGGTGGTGTTTTCTCCGTAAGCAAAGAATAAGCAAAGCGTAAGCAAAATGTAAGCAAAGGATATATGTGTTCATAAATCCTTTTTCCGACCATTTTCTGAAGTAATAATGTATTGTTTGACATCCGTGGAATCTTTTAATGTCGAATGAGGAGCAAAACTGTAGGTAATTGTACCCAGAATGTCCAAATGGGTACGAAAAGTCCATAATGTCACTTTTAAAAAGAATCAGAATTATATATTACTCATTTTACCTGAACGATTTCTGCCCTAATTTTTAGATTCATGCTTACTCACAGGCACCATTGTGGAGCCAGAGAACTAGTCTGCGTCACTATGGGACAAATTTGTGTGTATTTGTTGAAAAATGCTTAAGTTCTGTGGTGTTTTATCCTTAAGCAAAGAATAAGCAAATCAGAAGCAAACTGTAAGCAAAGGAACTATGTCTTCATAAATCATTTTTGCGACCATTTTCTGATGAATTAATGTGTTTCTAGACATCCCGTGAGTCGATTTATGTCGAATATGGTGCAAAACAGTAGGTATTTGGAGTCAAAATAAACAAATGGGTACAAAAAATCCATAATATCACTTTTAGAAAGTCGCAGAATTATATAAATGTCTGATTTTGATTTAACGGTTTTACCCTTAATTTTTAGATTCATGCTTACTCACAGGCACCATTGTGGAGCTAGAGAACCAGTCTGCGTCCATATGGGACTTATTCGTTTGTATTAGGGGAAAAATGCTTAGGTTCGGTTGCGTTTTCTCCGTAAGCAAAGAATAAGCAAAGCGTATGCAAAATGTAAGCAAAGGATATATGTCTTCATCAATCCTTTTTCCGACCATTTTCTGAAGTAATAATGTATTGTTTGACATCCCGGGAGTCTATTTATGTCGAATAAGGAGCAAAACTGTAGGTAATTGTACCCAGAATGTCCAAATGGGTACGAAAAGTCCATAGTGTCACTTTTAAAAAGAATCAGAATTATATATTTCTCATTTTACCTGAACGATTTCTGCCCTAATTTTTAGATTCATGCTTACTCACAGGCACCATTGTGAAGCCAGAGAACTAGTCTGCGTCACTATGGGACTTATTTGTGTGTATTTGTGGAAAAATGCTCAAGTTCGGTGGTGTTTTCCCCCTAAGCAAAGAATAAGCAAAGCGTAAGCAAAATGTAAGCAAAGGATTTATGTCTTCATTTATCCTTTTTCCGACTATTTTCTGAAGTAATAATGTATTGTTTGATATCCCGGGAGTCTATTTATGTCGAATAAGTAGCAAAACTGTAGGTAATTGTACCCAGAATGTCCAAATGGGTACGAAAAGTCCATCATGTCACTTTAAAAAAGAATCAGAATTATATATTTCTTATTTTACCTGAACGATTTCTGCCCTGATTTTTAGATTCACGCTTACTCACAGGTACCATTGTGGAGCCAGAGAATTTGTCTGCGTCACTATGGGACATGTTTGTGTGTATATGTGGAAAAATGCTCAAGTTCTGTGGTGTTTTCTCCGTAAGCAAAGAATAAGCAAAGCGTAAGCAAAATGTAAGCAAAGGATATATGTCTTCATAAATCCTTTTTCCGACCATTTTCTGAAGTAATAATGTATTGTTTGACATCCCGGGAGTCTATTTATGTCGAATAAGGAGCAAAACTGTAGGTAATTGTAACCAGAATGTCCAAATGGGTACGAACAGTCCATAATGTCACTTTTAAAAATAATCAGAATTATATATTTCTCATTTTACCTGAACGATTTCTGCCCTAATTTTTAGAATCACGCTTATCACAGGCACCATTGTGGAGCCAGAAAAATTGTCTGCGTCACTATGGGACATATTTGTGTCTATTTGTTGAAAAAATGATTAAGTTATGTGGTGTTTTCTCCTTAAGCAAAGAATAAGCAAAGCAAAAGTATTAAAAAGTATCAGAATTATATATTTCTCATTTTACCTGAACGATTTCCGCCCTAATTTTTAGAATCATGCTTGCTCACAGGCACCGTTGTGGAGCCAGAGAACTAGTCTGCGTCACTATGGGACTTCTTTGTGTGTATTTGTTGGAAAAGGTTCAAGTTCGGTGGTGTTTTCCCCGTAAGCAAAGAATAAGCAAAGCGTAAGTAAAATGTAAGCAAAGGATATATGTCTTCATGAAATCCTTTTTCCGACCATTTTTTGAAGTAATAATGTATTGTTGGACATCCCGGGAATCTATTTATGTCGAATCAGGAGCAAAACTGTAGGTAATTGTACCCAGAATGTCCAAATGGGTACGAAAAGTCCATAATGTCACTTTTAAAAAGAATCAGAATTATATATTTCTCATTTTACCTGAACGATTTCCGCCCTAATTTTTAGATTCACGCTTACTCACATGCAGGCACCATTGTGGACCCAGAGAACTTATCTATGTCACTATGGGACATATTTGTGTGTATTTGTTGAAAAATGCTCAAGTTCAGTGGTGTTTTCTCCGTAAGCAAGGAATAAGCAAAACGTAAGCAAAATGTAAGCAGAGGATATGTGTCTTCATAAATCCTTTTTCCGACCATTTTCTGAAGTAATAATGTATTGTTTGAAATCCCGGGAGTCTATTTATGTCGAATAAGGAGCAAAACTGTAGATAAATGTACAGGAAATGTGCAAATGGGTACGAAAAGTCCATAATATGATTTTTAGAAAGTTGCAGCATTATAAATATCTGATTTTGATTTAACGATTTTACACCTAATTTTTTTATTTTTGCTTACTCATAGGGACCGTTGTGGAGCCAGAGGACTAGTCTGCGTCCCTATGGGACATATTCGTGTGTATTTGTGGAAAATGCTTAAGTTCTGTGGTGTTTTCTCCGTAAGCAAAGAGTAAGCAAAGCGTAAGCAAAATGTAAGCAAAGGAACTGTGTCTTCATAATTCTTGTTTGCGACCATTTTCTGATGAATTAATGTGTTTCTGGACATCCCGTGAGTCTATTTATGTCGAATATGGTGCAAAACAGTAGGTATTTGGAGTTAAAATAAGCAAATGGGTACCAAAAATCCATAATATCACTTTTAGAAAGTAGCAGAATTATATATATATCTGATTTTGATTTAACGATTTTACCCTATATTTTTAGATTCATGCTTACTCACAGGCACCATTGTGGAGCCAGAGATCTAGTCTGCGTCACTATGGGACATATTCGTGTGTATTTGTGAAAATATGCACAAGTTCGGTGGTGTTTTCTCCGTAAGCAAAGAATAAGCAAAGCGTAAGCAAAATGTAAGCAAAGGAAATATGTCTTCGCAAATCCTTTTTCCGACCATTTTCGGAAGTAATAATGTATTCTTTGACATCCCGGGATGCTATTTATGTCGAATAAGGAGCAAAACTGTAGGTAATTGTACCTAGAATGTCCAAATGGTTACGAAAAGTCCATAATCTCACTTTTAAAAAAGAATCATCATTATATATTTCTCATTTTACCTGAACGATTTCTGCCCTAATTTTAGATTCACGCTTACTTATAGGCACCGTTGTGGAGCCAGAGAACCAGTCTGCGTCACTATGGGACATATTCGTGTCTATTTGTGGAAAAATGCTTAGGTTCTGTGGTGTTTTCTCCGTAAGCAAAGAATAAGCAAAGTGTTAGCAAATTGTAAGCAAAGGATATATGTCTTCGCAAATACTTTTTCCGACCATTTTCTGAAGTAATCATGTATTGTTTGACATCCCGGGAGTCTATTTATGTCGAAAAAAGGAGCAAAACTATAGGTAATTGTACCTAGAATGTCCAAATGGGTACGAAAAGTCCATAATGTCACTTTTAAAAAGAAACAGAATTATATATTTCTCATTTTACCTGAACGATTTCTTCCCTAATTTTTAGATTCATGCTTACTCACAGGCACCATTGTGGAGCCAGAGAACCAGTCTGCGTCACTATGGGACATATTCGTGTCTATTTGTGGAAAAATGCTTAAGTTCTGTGGTGTTTTCTCCTTAAGCAAAGAATAAGCAAAGCAAAAGCAAACTGAAAGCAAAGGGACTATGTCTTCATAAATCTTTTTTTTGCGACCATTTTCTGATAAAATAATGTGTTTCTGGACATTCCATGAGTTGATTTATGTCGAATATCGTGCAAAACAGTAGATATTTGGAGTTAAAATAAGCAAATGGGAACCAAAAATCCATAATATTACTTTTAGAAAGTAGCAGAATTATATATATATCTAATTTTGATTTAACGATTTTACCCTTAATTTTTAGATTCATGCTTACTCACAGGCACCATTGTGGAGCCAGAGAATTAGTCTGCGTCACTATGGGACATATTCGTGTGTATTTGTGGAAATATGCACAAGTTCGGTGGTGTTTTCTCCGTAAGCAAAGAATAAGCAAAGCGTAAGCAAAATGTAAGCAAAGGATATATGTCTTCATAAATCCTTTTTCCGACCATTTTCGGAAGTAATAATGTATTGTTTGACATCCCGGGAGTCTATTTATGTCGAATAAGGAGCAAAACTATAGGTAATTGTAACCAGAATGTCCAAATGGATACAAAAAGTCCATAATGTCACTTTTAAAAAGAATCAGAATTATATATTTCTCATTTTACCTGAACGATTTCTGCCCTTATTTTTAGATTCATGCTTACTCACAGGCACCATTGTGGAGCCAGAGGACTTGTCTGCGTCAGTATGGGACATATTCGTGTCTATTTGTGGAAAAATGCTTAAGTTCGGTGGTGTTTTCTTCTTAAGCAAAGAATAAGCAAAGCAAAAGCAAACTGTAAGCAAAGGAACTATGTCTTCATAAATCTTTTTTGCGACCATTTTCTGATAAAATAATGTGTTTCTGGACATATAAGAGTCGATTTATGTCGAATATCGTGCAAAACAGTAGATATTTGGAGTTAAAATAAGCAAATGGGAACCAAAAATCCGTAATATCACTTTTAGAAAGTGTTTTCTCCGTAAGCAAAGAATAAGCAAAGCGTTAGCAAATTGTAAGCAAAGGAAATATGTCTTCGCAAATCCTTTTTCCGACCATTTTCGGAAGTAATAATGTATTCTTTGACATCCCGGGATGCTATTTATGTCGAATAAGGAGCAAAACTGTAGGTAATTGTACCTAGAATGTCCAAATGTTTACGAAAAGTCCATAATCTCACTTTTAAGAAAGAATCAGAATTATATATTTCTCATTTTACCTGAACGATTTCTGCCCTAATTTTTAGATTCATGCTAACTCACAGGCACCATTGTGGAGCTAGAGAACTAGTCTGCGTCACTATGGGACATATTAGTGTGTATTTGTGGAAATATGCACAAGTTCAGTGGTGTTTTCTCCGTAAGCAAAGAATAAGCAAAGCGTAAGCAAAATGTAAGCAAAGGTATATGTCTTCATAAATCCTTTTTCCGACCATTTTCTGAAGTAATAATGTATTGTTTGACATCCCGGGAGTCTATTTATGTCGAATAAGGAGCAAAACTGTAGGTAATTGTAACCAGAATGTCCAAATGGGTACAAAAAGTCCATAATGTCACTTTTAAAAAGAATCAGAATTATATATTTCTCATTTTACCTGAACGATTTCTGCCCTAATTTTAGATTCACGATTACTCACAGGAACCGTTGTGGAGCCAGAGAACTTGTCTGCGTCACTATGGGACATATTCGTGTCTATTTGTGGAAAAATGCTTAAGTTCTGTCGTGTTTTCTCCTTAAGCAAATAATAAGCAAAGCAAAAGCAAACTGAAAGCAAAGGGACTATGTCTTCATAAATCTTTTTTGCGACCATTTTCTGATAAAATAATGTGTTTCTGGACATTCCATGAGTCGATTTATGTCGAATATCGTGCAAAACAGTAGATATTTGGAGTTAAAATATGCAAATGGGAACCAAAAATCCATAATATTAATTTTAGAAAGTAGCAGAATTATAAATATATCTAATTTTGATTTAACGATTTTACCCTTAATTTTTAGATTCATGCTTACTCACAGGCACCATTGTGGAGCCAGAGAACTAGTCTGCGTCACTATGGGACATATTCGTGTGTATTTGTGGAAATATGCACAAGTTTGGTGGTGTTTTCTCCGTAAGCAAAGAATAAGCAAAGCGTAAGCAAAATGTAAGCAAAGGATATATGTCTTCATAAATCCTTTTTCCGACCATTTTCTGAAGTAATTATGTATTGTTTGACCTCCCAGGAGTCTATTTATGTCGAATAAGGGGCAAAACTGTAGGTAATTGTACCCAGAATGTACAAATGAGTACAAAAAGTCCATAATGTCACTTTTAAAAAAATCAGAATTATATATTTAACATTTTACCTGAACGATTTCTGCCCAAATTTTTAGATTCACGCTTACTCACAGGCACCATTGTGGAGCCAGAGAACTTGTCTGCGTCAGTATGGGATATATTCGTGTCTATTTGTGGAAAAATGCTTAAGTTCTGTGGTGTTTTCTCCTTAAGCAAAGAATAAGCAAAGCAAAAGCAAACTGTAAGCGAAGGAACTATGTCTTCATAATTCTTTTTTGCGAACATTTTCTGATAAAATAATGTGTTTCTGGACATCCCATGAGTCGATTTATGTCGAATATCGTGCAAAACAGTAGATATTTGGATTTAAATAAGCAAGTGGGAACCAAAAATCCGTAATATCACTTTTCGAAATTAGCAGAATTATATATTTATCTAATTTTGATATAACGATTTACCCTTAATTTTTAGATTAATGCTTACTCACAGGCACCATTGTGGAGCCAGAGATCTAGTCTGCGTCACTATGGGACATATTCGTGTGTATTTGTGAAAATATGCACAAGTTCGGTGGTGTTTTCTCCGTAAGCAAAGAATAAGCAAAGCGTAAGCAAAATGTAAGCAAAGGAAATATGTCTTCGCAAATCCTTTTTCCGACCATTTTCGGAAGTAATAATATATTCTTTGACATCCCGGGATGCTATTTATGTCGAATAAGGAGCAAAACTGTAGGTAATTGTACATAGAATGTCCAAATGGTTACGAAAAGTCCATAATCTCACTTTTAAAAAAGAATCAGAATTATATATTTCTCATTTTACCTGAACGATTTCTGCCCTCATTTTTAGATTCATGCTTACTCACAGGCACCATTGTGGAGCCAGAGAACTAGTCTGCGTCACTATTTGATATATAAGTGTGTATTTGTGGAAATATGCACAAGTTCGGTGGTGTTTTCTCCGTAAGCAAAGAATAAGCAAAGCGTAAGCAAAATGTAAGCAAAGGATATGTCTTCATAAATCCTTTTTCTGACCATTTTCTGAAGTAATAATGTATTGTTTGACATCCCGGGAGTCTATTTATGTCGAATAAGGAACAAAACTGTAGATAATTGTAACCAGAATGTCCAAATGGGTACGAAAAGTCCATAATGTCACTTTTAAAAAGAATCAGAATTATATATTTCTCATTTTACCTGAACGATTTCTGCCCTAATTTTAGATTCACGCTTACTCACAGGCACCGTTGTGGAGCCAGAGAACCAGTCTGCGTCACTATGGGACATATTCGTGTCTATTTGTGGAAAAATGCTTAGGTTCTGTGGTGTTTTCTCCGTAAGCAAAGAATAAGCAAAGTGTTAGCAAATTGTAAGCAAAGGATATATGTCTTCGCAAATACTTTTTCCGACCATTTTCTGAAGTAATCATGTATTGTTTGACATCCCGGGAGACTATTTATGTCGAATAAGGAGCAAAACTGTAGGTAATTGTACCCAGCATGTCCAAATGGGTACGAAAAGTCCATATGTCTCTTTTAAAAAGAATCAGAATTATATATTTCTAATTTTACCTGAACGATTTCTGCCCTAATTTTTAGATTCACGCTTACTCAAAGGCACCATTGTGGAGCCAGAGAACTTGTCTGCGTCACTATGGGACATATTCGTGTCTATTTGTGGAAAAATGCTTAAGTTCTGTGGTGTTTTCTCCTTAAGCAAAGAATAAGCAATGCAAAAGCAAACTGTAAGCAAAGGAACTATGTCTTCATAAATCTTTTTTGCGACCATTTTCTGATGAATAAATGTGTTTCTGGACATCCCGTGAGTCGATTTATGTCGAATATCGTGCAAAACAGTAGGTATTTGGAGATAAAATAAGCAAATGGGAACCAAAAATCCATAATATCTCTTTTAGAAAGTGGCAGAATTATATATATGTCTAATTTTGATTTAACGATTTTACCCTTAATTCTTAGATTCATGCTTACTCACAGGCACCATTGTGGAGCCAGGGAACTAGTCTGCGTCACTATGGAACATATTCCTGTGTATTTGTGGGAAAATGCTCAAGTTCGGTTGTGTTTTCTCCGCAAGCAAAGAATAAGCAAAGCGTAAGCAAATTGTAAGCAAAGGAAATATGTCTTCGCAAATCCTTTTTCCGACCATCTTCGGAAGTAATAATGTATTGTTTGAAATCCCGGGAGGCTATTTATGTCGAAAAAAGAGCAAAACTGTAGATAATTTTTCCCAGAATGTCCAATTGGGTACGAAAAGACCATAATGTCACTTTTAAAAAGAATCAGAATTATATATTTCTCATTTTACCTGAACGATTTCTGCCCTAATTTTTAGATTTATGCTTGCTCACAGGCACCTTGTGGAGCCAGAGAACCAGTCTGCGTCACTTTTCGACATATTCGTGTGTATTTGTGAAAAAATGCTCAAGTTCGGTGGTGTTTTCCCCCTAAGCAAAGAATAAGCAAAGCGTAAGCAAAATGTAAACAAAGGATATATGTCTTCATAAATCCTTTTTCCGACCATTTTCTGAAGTAATTATGTATTGTTTGACATCCCAGGAGTCTATTTATGTCGAATAAGGGGCAAAATTGTAGGTAATTATACCCAGAATGTCCAATTGGGTACGAAAAGTCCATAATGTTACTTTAAAAAAAATCAGAATTATATATTTCTCATTTTACCTGAACGATTTCTGCCCTAATTTTTAGATTCATGCTTGCTCACAGGCACCGTTGTGGAGCTAGAGAACCAGTCTGCGTCACTATTCGACATATTCGTGTGTATTTGTGGAAAAATGCTCAAGATCGGTGGTGTTTTCTCCGTAAGCAAAGAATAAGCAAAGCGTAAGCAAAGAATAAGCAAAGGATATATGTCTTCATAAATCCTTTTTCCGACCATTTTCGGAAGTAATTATGTATTGTTTGACATCCGGGAGTCTATTTATGTCGAATAAGGGGCAAAACTGTAGGTAATTGTACCAAGAATGTACAAATGAGTACAAAAAGTCCATAATGTCACTTTTCGAAATTAGCAGAATTATATATTTATCTAATTTTGATATAACGATTTTACCCTTAATTTTTAGATTCATGCTTACTCACAGGCACCATTGTGGAGCCAGAGATCTAGTCTGCGTCACTATGGGACATGTTTGTGTGTATTTGTGGAAAAATGCTCAAGTTCTGTGGTGTTTTCTCCGTAAGCAAAGAATAAGCAAAGCGTAAGCAACATGTAAGCAAAGGATATATCTCTTCATAAATCCTTTTTCCGACCATTTTCTGAAGTAATAATGTATTGTTTGACATCCCGGGAGTCTATTTATGTCGAATAAGGAGCAAAACTGTAGGTAATTGTAACCAGAATGTCCAAATGGCTACGAAAAGTCCATAATGTCACTTTTAAAAATAATCAGAATTATATATTTCTCATTTTACCTGAACGATTTCTGCCCTAATTTTTAGATTCACGCTTACTCACAGGCACCATTGTGGAGCCAGAGAACTTGTCTGCGTCACTATGGGACATATTTGTGTCTATTTGTTGAAAAATGATTAAGTTATGTGGTGTTTTCTCCTTAAGCAGAGAATAAGCAAAGCAAAAGCAAACTGTAAGCAAAGGAACTATGTCTTCATAAATCTTTTTTGCGACCATTTTCTGATGAATTAATGTGTTTCTGGACATCCCGTGAGTCGATTTATGTCGAATATCGTGCAAAACAGTAGGTATTTGGAGATAAAATAAGCAAATGGGAACCAAAAATCCATAATATCTCTTTTAGAAAGTGGCAGAATTATATATATATGTCTAATTTTGATTTAACGATTTTACCCTTAATTTTTAGATTCATGCTTACTCACAGGCACCATTGTGGAGCCAGGGAACTAGTCTGCGTCACTATGGAACATATTCGTGTGTATTTGTGGAAAAATGCTCAAGTTCGGTTGTGTTTTCTCCGCAAGCAAAGAATAAGCAAAGCGTTAGCAAATTGTAAGCAAAGGAAATATGTCTTCGCAAATCCTTTTTCCGACCATCTTCGGAAGTAATAATGTATTGTTTGAAATCCCGGGAGGCTATTTATGTCGAATAAAGAGCAAAACTGTAGATAATTTTTCCCAGAATGTCCAATTGGGTACGAAAAGACCATAATGTCACTTTTAAAAAGAATCAGAATTATATATTTCTCATTTTACCTGAACGATTTCTGCCCTAATTTTTAGATTCATGCTTGCTCACAGGCACCGTTGTGGAGCCAGAGAACCAGTCTGCGTCACTATTCGACATATTCGTGTATATTTGTCGAAAAATGCTCTAGTTCGGTGGTGTTTTCTCCGTAAGCAAAGAATAAGCAAAGCGTAAGCAAAATGTAAGCAAAGGATATATGTCTTCATAAATCCTTTTTCCGACCATTTTCTGAAGTAATAATGTATTGTTTGACATCCCGGGAGTCTATTTATGTCGAATAAGGAGCAAAACTGTAGGCAATTGTAACCAAAATGTCCAAATGGGTACGAAAAGTCCATAATGTCACTTTTAAAAAGAATCAGAATTATATATTTCTCATTTTACCTGAACGATTTCTGCCCTAATTTTTAGATTCACGTTCACTCACAGGCACCACTGTGGAGCCAGATAACTTGTCTGCGTCACTATGGGACATATTCGTGTCTATTTGTGGAAAAATGCTTAAGTTCTGTGGTGTTTTCTCCTTAAGCAAAGTATGCAAAGCAAAAGTAAACTGTAAGCAAAGGAACTATGTCTTCATAAATCTTTTTTTGCGACCATTTTCTGATGAATTAATGTGTTTCTGGACACCCCGTGAGTCGATTTATGTCGAATATGGTGGAAAACAATAGGTATTTGGAGTCAAAATAAACAAATGGGTACCAAAAATCCATTATATCACTTTTAGAAAGTGGCAGAATTATATATATGTCTGATTTTGATTTAACGATTTAACCCTTAATTTTTAGAGTCATGCTTACTCACAGGCACCATTGTGGAGCCAGAGAACCTATCTGCGTCACTATAGGACATATTCGTGTGTATTTGTGGAAAAATGCTCAAGTTCGGTGGTGTTTTCTCCGTAAGCAAAGAATAAGCAAAGCATAAGCAAAATGTAAGCAAAGGATATATGTCTTTATAAATCCTTTTTCCGACCATTTTCTGAAGTAATAATGTATTGTTTGACATCCCGGGTGTCTATTTATGTCGAATAATTAAGCAAAACTGTAGGTAATTGTACCCAGAATGTCCAAATGGGTACGAAAAGTCCATAGTGTCACTTTTAAAAAGAATTAGAATTATATATTTCTCATTTTACCTGAACGATTTCTGCCCTAATTTTTAGATTCATGCTTACTCACAGGCACCATTGTGGAGCCAGAGAACTAGTCTGCGTCACTATGGGACTTATTTGTGTGTATTTGTGAGAAAATGCTCAAGTTCGGTGGGTTTTCCCCCTAAGCAAAGAATAAGCAAAGCGTAAGCAAAATGTAAGCAAAGGATTTATGTCTTCATATATCCTTTTTCCGACCATTTTCTGAAGTAATAATGTACTGTTTGACATCCCGGGAGTCTATTTATTTCGAATAATTAGCAAAACTGTAGGTAATTGTACCCAGAATGTCCAAATTGGTACGAAAAGTCCATAATGTCACTTTTATAAAGAATCAGCATTATATATTTCTAATTTTACCTGAACGATTTTCGCCCTAATTTTTAGATTCACGCTTACTCACAGGTACCATTGTGGGGCCAGAGAACTTGTCTGCGTCACTATGGGACATGTTTGTGTGTATTTGTGGAAAAATGCTCAAGTTCTGTGGTGTTTTCTCCGTAAGCAAAGAATAAGCAAAGCGTAAGCAACATGTAAGCAAAGGATATATCTCTTCATAAATCCTTTTTCCGACCATTTTCTGAAGTAATAATGTATTGTTTGACATCCCGGGAGTCTATTTATGTCGAATAAGGAGCAAAACTGTAGGTAATTGTAACCAGAATGTCCAAATGGCTACGAAAAGTCCATAATGTCACTTTTAAAAATAATCAGAATTATATATTTCTCATTTTACCTGAACGATTTCTGCCCTAATTTTTAGATTCACGCTTACTCACAGGCACCATTGTGGAGCCAGAGAACTTGTCTGCGTCACTATGGGACATATTTGTGTCTATTTGTTGAAAAATGATTAAGTTATGTGGTGTTTTCTCCTTAAGCAGAGAATAAGCAAAGCAAAAGCAAACTGTAAGCAAAGGAACTATGTCTTCATAAATCTTTTTTGCGACCATTTTTGATAACTTTATGTGTTTCTGGACATCCCGTGAGTCGATTTATGTCGAATATCGTGCAAAACAGTAGGTATTTGGAGATAAAATAAGCAAATGGGAACCAAAAATCCATAATATCTCTTTTAGAAAGTGGCAGAATTATATATATGTCTAATTTTGATTTAACGATTTTACCCTTAATTTTTAGATTCATGCTTACTCACAGGCACCATTGTGGAGCCAGGGAACTAGTCTGCGTCACTATGGAACATATTCGTGTGTATTTGTGGAAAAATGCTCAAGTTCGGTTGTGTTTTCTCCGCAAGCAAAGAATAAGCAAAGCGTTAGCAAATTGTAAGCAAAGGAAATATGTCTTCGCAAATCCTTTTTCCGACCATCTTCGGAAGTAATAATGTATTGTTTGAAATCCCGGGAGGCTATTTATGTCGAATAAAGAGCAAAACTGTAGATAATTTTTCCCAGAATGTCCAATTGGGTACGAAAAGACCATAATGTCACTTTTAAAAAGAATCAGAATTATATATTTCTCATTTTACCTGAACGATTTCTGCCCTAATTTTTAGATTCATGCTTGCTCACAGGCACCGTTGTGGAGCCAGAGAACCAGTCTGCGTCACTATTCGACATATTCGTGTATATTTGTCGAAAAATGCTCTAGTTCGGTGGTGTTTTCTCCGTAAGCAAAGAATAAGCAAAGCGTAAGCAAAATGTAAGCAAAGGATATATGTCTTCATAAATCCTTTTTCCGACCATTTTCTGAAGTAATAATGTATTGTTTGACATCCCGGGAGTCTATTTATGTCGAATAAGGAGCAAAACTGTAGGCAATTGTAACCAGAATGTCCAAATGGGTACGAAAAGTCCATAATGTCACTTTTAAAAAGAATCAGAATTATATATTTCTCATTTTACCTGAACGATTTCTGCCCTAATTTTTAGATTCACGTTCACTCACAGGCACCACTGTGGAGCCAGATAACTTGTCTGCGTCACTATGGGACAAATTCGTGTCTATTTGTGGAAAAATGCTTAAGTTCTGTGGTGTTTTCTCCTTAAGCAAAGTATGCAAAGCAAAAGTAAACTGTAAGCAAAGGAACTATGTCTTCATAAATCTTTTTTTGCGACCATTTTCTGATGAATTAATGTGTTTCTGGACACCCCGTGAGTCGATTTATGTCGAATATGGTGGAAAACAATAGGTATTTGGAGTCAAAATAAACAAATGGGTACCAAAAATCCATTATATCACTTTTAGAAAGTGGCAGAATTATATATATGTCTGATTTTGATTTAACGATTTACCCCTAATTTTTAGAGTCATGCTTACTCACAGGCACCATTGTGGAGCCAGAGAACCTATCTGCGTCACTATAGGACATATTCGTGTGTATTTGTGGAAAAATGCTCAAGTTCGGTGGTGTTTTCTCCGTAAGCAAAGAATAAGCAAAGCATAAGCAAAATGTAAGCAAAGGATATATGTCTTTATAAATCCTTTTTCCGACCATTTTCTGAAGTAATAATGTATTGTTTGACATCCCGGGTGTCTATTTATGTCGAATAATTAGCAAAACTGTAGGTAATTGTACCCAGAATGTCCAAATGGGTACGAAAAGTCCATAGTGTCACTTTTAAAAAGAATTAGAATTATATATTTCTCATTTTACCTGAACGATTTCTGCCCTAATTTTTAGATTCATGCTTACTCACAGGCACCATTGTGGAGCCAGAGAACTAGTCTGCGTCACTATGGGACTTATTTGTGTGTATTTGTGAGAAAATGCTCAAGTTCGGTGGGTTTTCCCCCTAAGCAAAGAATAAGCAAAGCGTAAGCAAAATGTAAGCAAAGGATTTATGTCTTCATATATCCTTCTTCCGACCATTTTCTGAAGTAATAATGTACTGTTTGACATCCCGGGAGTCTATTTATTTCGAATAATTAGCAAAACTGTAGGTAATTGTACCCAGAATGTCCAAATTGGTACGAAAAGTCCATAATGTCACTTTTATAAAGAATCAGCATTATATATTTCTAATTTTACCTGAACGATTTTCGCCCTAATTTTTAGATTCACGCTTACTCACAGGTACCATTGTGGGGCCAGAGAACTTGTCTGCGTCACTATGGGACATGTTTGTGTGTATTTGTGGAAAAATGCTCAAGTTCTGTGGTGTTTTCTCCGTAAGCAAAGTATAAGCAAAGCGTAAGCAACATGTAAGCAAAGGATATATCTCTTCATAAATCCTTTTTCCGACCATTTTCTGAAGTAATAATGTATTGTTTGACATCCCGGGAGTCTATTTATGTCGAATAAGGAGCAAAACTGTAGGTAATTGTAACCAGAATGTCCAAATGGCTACGAAAAGTCCATAATGTCACTTTTAAAAATAATCAGAATTATATATTTCTCATTTTACCTGAACGATTTCTGCCCTAATTTTTAGATTCACGCTTACTCACAGGCACCATTGTGGAGCCAGAGAACTTGTCTGCGTCACTATGGGACATATTTGTGTCTATTTGTTGAAAAATGATTAAGTTATGTGGTGTTTTCTCCTTAAGCAGAGAATAAGCAAAGCAAAAGCAAACTGTAAGCAAAGGAACTATGTCTTCATAAATCTTTTTTGCGACCATTTTCTGATAACTTTATGTGTTTCTGGACATCCCGTGAGTCGATTTATGTCGAATATCGTGCAAAACAGTAGGTATTTGGAGATAAAATAAGCAAATTGGAACCAAAAATCCATAATATCACTTTTAGAAAGTGGCAGAATTATATATATGTCTAATTTTGATTTAACGATTTTACCCTTAATTTTTAGATTCATGCTTACTCACAGGCACCATTGTGGAGCCAGGGAACTAGTCTGCGTCACTATGGAACATATTCGTGTGTATTTGTGGGAAAATGCTCAAGTTCGGTTGTGTTTTCTCCGTAAGCAAAGAATAAGCAAAGCGTTAGCAAATTGTAAGCAAAGGAAATATGTCTTCGCAAATCCGTTTTCCGACCATTTTCGGAAGTAATAATGTATTGTTTGACATCCCGGGAGGCTATTTATGTCGAATAAAGAGCAAAACTGTAGATAATTTTACCCAGAATGTCCAATTGGGTACGAAAAGACCATAATGTCACTTTTAAAAAGAATCAGAATTATATATTTCTCATTTTACCTGAACGATTTCTGCCCTAATTTTTAGATTCATGCTTGCTCACAGGCACCTTGTGGAGCCAGAGAACCAGTCTGCGTCACTATTCGACATATTCGTGTGTATTTGTGGAAAAATGCTCAAGTTCGGTGGTGTTTTCTCCGTAAGCAAAGAATAAGCAAAGCGTAAGCAAAATGTAAGCAAAGGATATATGTCTTCATAAATCCTTTTTCCGACCATTTTCTGAAGTAATAATGTATTGTTTGACATCCCGGACTCTATTTATGTCGAATAAGGAGCAAAACTGTAGGCAATTGTACCCAGAATGTCCAAATGGGTACGAAAAGTCCATAATGTCACTTTTAAAAAGAATCAGAATTATATATTTCTCATGTCACCTGAACGATTTCTGCCCTAATTTTTAGATTCACGTTCACTCACAGGCACCACTGTGGAGCCAGATAACTTGTCTGCGTCACTATGGGACATATTCGTGTCTATTTGTGGAAAAATGCTTAAGTTCTGTGGTGTTTTCTCCTTAAGCAAAGAATAAGCAAAGCAAAAGTAAACTGTAAGCAAAGGAAATATGTCTTCGCAAATCCTTTTTCCGACAATCTTCGGAAGTAATAATGTATTGTTTGAAATCCCGGGAGGCTATTTATGTCGAATAAAGAGCAAAACTGTAGATAATTTTTCCCAGAATGTCCAATTGGGTACGAAAAGACCATAATGTCACTTTTAAAAAGAATCAGAATTATATATTTCTCATTTTACCTGAACGATTTCTGCCCTAATTTTTAGATTCATGCTTGCTCACAGGCACCGTTGTGGAGCCAGACAACCAATCTGCGTCACTATTCCACATATTCGTGTATATTTGTCGAAAAATGCTCTAGTTCGGTGGTGTTTTCTCCGTAAGCAAAGAATAAGCAAAGCGTAAGCAAAATGTAAGCAAAGGATATATGTCTTCATAAATCATTTTTCCGACCATTGTCTGAAGTAATAATGTATTGTTTGACATCCAGGGAGTCAGTTTATGTCAAATAAGGAGCAAAACTGTAGGTAATTGTACCCAGAATGTCCAAATGGGTACGAACAGTCCATAATGTCACTTTTAAAAATAATCAGAATTATATATTTCTCATTTTACTTGAACGATCTCTGCCCTAATTTTTACAGTCACGCTTATCACAGGCACCATTGTGGAGCCAGAAAAATTGTCTGCGTCACTATGGGACATATTCGTGTCTATTTGTGGAAAAATGCTTAAGTTCTGTGGTGTTTTCTCCTTAAGCAAAGAATAAGCAAAGCAAAAGTAAACTGTAAGCAAAGGAACTATGTCTTCATAAATCTTTTTTGCGACCATTTTCTGATGAATTAATGTGTTTCTGGACACCCCGTGAGTCGATTTATGTCGAATATGGTGGAAAACAGTAGGTATTTGGAGTCAAAATAAACAAATGGGTACCAAAAATCCATTATATCACTTTTAGAAAATGGCAGAATTATATATATGTCTGATTTTGATTTAACGATTTAACCCTTAATTTTTAGAGTCATGCTTACTCACAGGCACCATTGTGGAGCCAGGGAACTAGTCTGCGTCACTATGGAACATATTCGTGTGTATTTGTGGCAAAATGCTCAAGTTCGGTTGTGTTTTCTCCGTAAGCAAAGAATAAGCAAAGCGTTAGCAAATTGTAAGCAAAGGAAATATGTCTTCGCAAATCCTTTTTCCGACCATCTTCGGAAGTAATAATGTATTGTTTGAAATCCCGGGAGGCTATTTATGTCGAATAAAGAGCAAAACTGTAGATAATTTTTCCCAGAATGTCCAATTGGGTACGAAAAGACCATAATGTCACTTTTAAAAAGAATCAGAATTATATATTTCTCATTTTACCTGAACGATTTCTGCCCTAATTTTTAGATTCATGCTTGCTCACAGGCACCGTTGTGGAGCCAGAGAACCAGTCTGCGTCACTATTCGACATATTCGTGTATATTTGTCGAAAAATGCTCTAGTTCGGTGGTGTTTTCTCCGTAAGCAAAGAATAAGCAAAGCGTAAGCAAAATGTAAGCAAAGGATATATGTCTTCATAAATCCTTTTTCCAACCATTTTCTTAAGTAATAATGTATTGTTTGACATCCCGGGAGTCTATTTATGTCGAATAACGAGCAAAACTGTAGGCAATTGTACCCAGAATGTCCAAATGGGTACGAAAAGTCCATAATGTCACTTTTAAAAAGAATCAGAATTATATATTTCTCATTTTACCTGAACGATTTCTGCCCTAATTTTTAGATTCACGCTCACTCACAGGCACCACTGTGGAGCCAGATAACTTGTCTGCGTCACTATGGGACATATTCGTGTCTATTTGTGGAAAAATGCTTAAGTTCTGTGGTGTTTTCTCCTTAAGCAAAGAATAAGCAAAGCAAAAGTAAACTGTAAGCAAAGGAACTATGTCTTCATAAATCTTTTTTTGCGACCATTTTCTGATGAATTAATGTGTTTCTGGACACCCCGTGAGTCGATTTATGTCGAATATGGTGGAAAACAGTAGGTATTTGGAGTCAAAATAAACAAATGGGTACCAAAAATCCATTATATCACTTTTAGAAAGTGGCAGAATTATATATATGTCTGATTTTGATTTAACGATTTAACCCTTAATTTTTAGAGTCATGCTTACTCACAGGCACCATTGTGGAGCCAGAGAACCTATCTGCGTCACTATGGGACATATTCGTGTGTATTTGTGGAAAAATGCTCAAGTTCGGTGGTGTTTTCTCCGTAAGCAAAGAATAAGCAAAGCATAAGCAAAATTTAAGCAAAGGATATATGTCTTTATAAATCCTTTTTCCGACCATTTTCTGAAGTAATAATGTAGTGTTTGACATCCCGGGAGTCTATTTATGTCGAATAATTAGCAAAACTGTAGGTAATTGTACCCAGAATGTCCAAATGGGTACGAAAAGTCCATAGTGTCACTTTTAAAAAGAATTAGAATTATATATTTCTCATTTTACCTGAACGATTTCTGCCCTAATTTTTAGATTCATGCTTACTCACAGGCACCATTGTGGAGCCAGAGAACTAGTCTGCGTCACTATGGGACTTATTTGTGTGTATTTGTGAGAAAATGCTCAAGTTCGGTGGTTTTTTCCCCCAAGCAAAGAATAAGCAAAGCGTAAGCAAAATGTAAGCAAAGGATTTATGTCTTCATATATCCTTTTTCCGACCATTTTCTGAAGTAATAATGTATTGTTTGACATCCCGGGAGTCTATTTATGTCGAATAATTAGCAAAACTGTAGGTAATTGTACCCAGAATGTCCAAATTGGTACGAAAAGTCCATAATGTCACTTTTATAAAGAATCAGAATTATATATTTCTAATTTTACCTGAACGATTTTCGCCCTAATTTTTAGATTCACGCTTACTCACAGGTACCATTGTGGGGCCAGAGAACTTGTCTGCGTCACTATGGGACATATTTGTGTCTATTTGTTGAAAAATGATTAAGTTATGTGGTGTTTTCTCCTTAAGCAGAGAATAAGCAAAGCAAAAGTATTAAAAAGAATCAGAATTATATATTTCTCATTTTACCTGAACGATTTCAGCCCTAATTTTTAGAATCATGCTTGCTCACAGGCACCGTTGTGGAGCCAGAGAACCAGTCTGCGTCACTATTCGACATATTCGTGTGTATTTGTGGAAAAATGCTCAAGTTCGGTGGTGTTTTCTCCGTAAGCAAAGAATAAGCAAAGCGTAAGCAAAATGTAACCAAAAGATATAAGTCTTCATAAATCCTTTTTCCGACCATTTTCTGAAGTAATAATGTATTGTTTGACATCCCGGGAGTCTATTTATGTCGAATAAGGAGCAAAACTGTAGGTAATTGTACCCAGAATGTCCAAATGGGTACGAAAAGTCCATAGTGTCACTTTTAAAAAGAATCAGAATTATATATTTCTCATTTTACCTGAACGATTTCTGCCCTAATTTTTAGATTCATGCTTACTCACAGGCACCATTGTGGAGCCAGAGAACTATTCTGCGTCACTATGGGACTTATTTGTGTGTATTTGTGGAAAAATGCTCAAGTTCGGTGGTGTTTTCCCCCTAAGCAAAGAATAAGCAAAGCGTAAGCAAAATGTAAGCAAAGGATTTATGTCTTCATATATCCTTTTTCCGACCATTTTCGGAAGTAATAATGTATTGTTTGACATCCCGGGAGTCTATTTATGTCGAATAAGTAGCAAAACTGTAGGTTATTGTACCCAGAATGTCCAAATGGGTACGAAAAGTCCATCATGTCAGTTTAAAAAAAGAATCAGAATTATATATTTCTTATTTTACCTGAACGATTTCCACCCTAATTTTTAGATTCACGCTTACTCACAGGTACCATTGTGGAGCCAGAGAACTTGTCTGCGTCACTATGGGACATGTTTGTGTGTATTTGTGGAAAAATGCTCAAGTTCTGTGGTGTTTTCTCCTTAAGCAAAGAATAAGCAAAGCGTAAGCAAAATGTAAGCAAAGGATATATGTCTTCATAAATCATTTTTCCGACCATTTTCTGAAGTAATAATGTATTGTTTGACATCCAGGGAGTCAGTTTATGTCAAATAAGGAGCAAAACTGTAGGTAATTGTACCCAGAATGTCCAAATGGGTACGAACAGTACATAATGTCACTTTTAAAAATAATCAGAATTATATATTTCTCATTTTACTTGAACGCTCTCTGCCCTAATTTTTAGATTCACGCTTACTCACAGGCACCATTGTGGAGCCAGAGAACTAGTCTGCGTCACTATGGGACTTATTTGTGTGTATTTGTGAGAAAATGCTCAAGTTCGGTGGTTTTTTCCCCCTAAGCAAAGAATAAGCAAAGCGTAAGCAAAATGTAAGCAAAGGATTTATGTCTTCATATATCCTTTTTCCGACCATTTTCTGAAGTAATAATGTATTGTTTGACATCCCGGGAGTCTATTTATGTCTAATAATTAGCAAAACTGTAGGTAATTGTACCCAGAATGTCCAAATTGGTACGAAAAGTCCATAATGTCACTTTTATAAAGAATCAGAATTATATATTTCTAATTTTACCTGAACGATTTTCGCCCTAATTTTTAGATTCACGCTTACTCACAGGTACCATTGTGGGGCCAGAGAACTTGTCTGCGTCACTATGGGACATATTTGTGTCTATTTGTTGAAAAATGATTAAGTTATGTGGTGTTTTCTCCTTAAGCAGAGAATAAGCAAAGCAAAAGTATTAAAAAGAATCAGAATTATATATTTCTCATTTTACCTGAACGATTTCAGCCCTAATTTTTAGAATCATGCTTGCTCACAGGCACCGTTGTGGAGCCAGAGAACCAGTCTGCGTCACTATTCGACATATTCGTGTGTATTTGTGGAAAAATGCTCAAGTTCGGTGGTGTTTTCTCCGTAAGCAAAGAATAAGCAAAGCGTAAGCAAAATGTAACCAAAAGATATAAGTCTTCATAAATCCTTTTTCCGACCATTTTCTGAAGTAATAATGTATTGTTTGACATCCCGGGAGTCTATTTATGTCGAATAAGGAGCAAAACTGTAGGTAATTGTACCCAGAATGTCCAAATGGGTACGAAAAGTCCATAGTGTCACTTTTAAAAAGAATCAGAATTATATATTTCTCATTTTACCTGAACGATTTCTGCCCTAATTTTTAGATTCATGCTTACTCACAGGCACCATTGTGGAGCCAGAGAACTATTCTGCGTCACTATGGGACTTATTTGTGTGTATTTGTGGAAAAATGCTCAAGTTCGGTGGTGTTTTCCCCCTAAGCAAAGAATAAGCAAAGCGTAAGCAAAATGTAAGCAAAGGATTTATGTCTTCATATATCCTTTTTCCGACCATTTTCGGAAGTAATAATGTATTGTTTGACATCCCGGGAGTCTATTTATGTCGAATAAGTAGCAAAACTGTAGGTTATTGTACCCAGAATGTCCAAATGGGTACGAAAAGTCCATCATGTCAGTTTAAAAAAAGAATCAGAATTATATATTTCTTATTTTACCTGAACGATTTCCACCCTAATTTTTAGATTCACGCTTACTCACAGGTACCATTGTGGAGCCAGAGAACTTGTCTGCGTCACTATGGGACATGTTTGTGTGTATTTGTGGAAAAATGCTCAAATTCTGTGGTGTTTTCTCCTTAAGCAAAGAATAAGCAAAGCGTAAGCAAAATGTAAGCAAAGGATATATGTCTTCATAAATCATTTTTCCGACCATTTTCTGAAGTAATAATGTATTGTTTGACATCCAGGGAGTCAGTTTATGTCAAATAAGGAGCAAAACTGTAGGTAATTGTACCCAGAATGTCCAAATGGGTACGAACAGTACATAATGTCACTTTTAAAAATAATCAGAATTATATATTTCTCATTTTACTTGAACGCTCTCTGCCCTAATTTTTAGAGTCACGCTTATCACAGGCACCATTGTGGAGCCAGAAAAATTTTTCTGCGTCACTATGGGACATATTTGTGTCTATTTGTTGAAAAATGATTAAGTTATGTGGTGTTTTCTCCTTAAGCAAAGAATTAGCAAAGCAAAAGTATTAAAAAGAATCAGAATTATATATTTCTCATTTTACCTGAACGATTTCTGCCCTAATTTTTAGAATCATGCTTGCTCACAGGCACCGTTGTGGAGCCAGAGAACCAGTCTGCGTCACTATTCGACATATTCGTGTGTATTTGTGGAAAAATGCTCAAGTTCGGTGGTGTTTTCTCCGTAAGCAAAGAATAAGCAAAGCGTAAGCAAAATGTAACCAAAAGATATGTCTTCATAAATCCTTTTTGCGACCATTTTCTTAAGTAATAATGTATTGTTTGACATCCCGGGAGTCTATTTATGTCGAATAAGGAGCAAAACTGTAGGTAATTGTATCCAGATTGTCCAAATGGGTACGAAAAGTCCATAGTGTCACTTTTAAAAAGAATCAGAATTATATATTTCTCTTTTTACCTGAACGATTTCTGCCCTAATTTTTAGATTCATGCATACTCACAGGCACCATTGTGGAGCCAGAGAACTAGTCTGCGTCACTTTGTGACATATTTGTGTGAATTTGTGGAAAAATGCTCAAGTTCGGTGGTGTTTCCTCCGTAAGCAAAGAATAAGCAAAGCGTAAGCAAAATGTAAGCAAAGGATTTATGTCTTCATATATCCTTTTTCCGACCATTTTCGGAAGTAATAATGTATTGTTTGACATCCCGGGAGTCTATTTATGTCGAATAAGTAGCAAAACTGTAGGTTATTGTACCCAGAATGTCCAAATGGGTACGAAAAGTCCATCATGTCAGTTTAAAAAAAGAATCAGAATTATATATTTCTTATTTTACCTGAACGATTTCCACCCTAATTTTTAGATTCACGCTTACTCACAGGTACCATTGTGGAGCCAGAGAACTTGTCTGCGTCACTATGGGACATGTTTGTGTGTATTTGTGGAAAAATGATTAAGTTATGTGGTGTTTTCTCCTTAAGCAAAGAATTAGCAAAGCAAAAGTATTAAAAAGAATCAGAATTATATATTTCTCATTTTACCTGAACGATTTCTGCCCTAATTTTTAGAATCATGCTTGCTCACAGGCACCGTTGTGGAGCCAGAGAACCAGTCTGCGTCACTATTCGACATATTCGTGTGTATTTGTGGAAAAATGCTCAAGTTCTGTGGTGTTTTCTCCGTAAGCAAAGAATAAGCAAAGCGTAAGCAAAATGTAAGCAAAGGATATATGTCTTCATAAATCCTTTTTCCGACCATTTTCTGAAGTAATAATGTATTGTTTGACATCCCGGGAGTCTATTTATGTCGAATAAGGAGCGAAACTGCAGGTAATTGTAACCAGAATGTCCAAATGGCTACGAAAAGTCCATAATATCACTTTTAAAAATAATTAGAGTTATATATTTCTCATTTTACCTGAACGATTTCTGCCCTAATTTTTAGATTCACGCTTACTCACAGGCACCATTGTGGAGCAAGAGGACTTGTCTGCGTCACTATGGGACATATTTGTGCCTATTTGTTGAAAAATGATTAAGTTATGTGGTGTTTTCTCCTTGAGCAAAGAATAAGCAAAGCAAAAGTAAACTGTAAACAAAGGAACTATGTCTTCATAAATCTTTTTTGCGACCATTTTCTGATAAATTAATGTGTTTCTGGACATCCTGTGAGTCGATTTATGTCGAATATCGTGCAAAACAGTAGGTATTTGGAGATAAAATAAGCAAATGGGAACCAAAAATCCATAATATCACTATTAGAAAGTGGCAGAATTATATATATGTCTAATTTTGATTTAACGATTTTACCCTTAATTTTTAGATTCATGCTTACTCACAGGCACCATTGTGGAGCCAGGGAACTAGTCTGCGTCACTATGGAACATATTCGTGTGTATTTGTAGAAAAATGCTCAAGTTCGGTTGTGTTTTCTCCGTAAGCAAAGAATAAGCGAAGCGTTTGCAAATTGTAAGCAAAGGAAATATGTCTTCGCAAATCCTTTTTCCGACCATCTTCGGAAGTAATAATGTATTGTTTGAAATCCCGGGAGGCTATTTATGTCGAATAAAGAGCAAAACTGTAGATAATTTTTCCCAGAATGTCCAATTGGGTACGAAAAGTCCATAATGTCACTTTTAAAAAAAATCAGAATTATATATTTATCATTTTACCTGAACGATTTCTGACCAAATTTTTAGATTCACGCTTACTCACAGGCACCATTGTGGAGCCAGAGAACTTGTCTGCGTCAGTATGGAACATATTCGTGTGTATTTGTGAAAATATGCACAAGTTCGGTGGTGTTTTCTCCGTAAGCAAAGAATAAGCAAAGCGTAAGCAAAATGTAAACAAAGGATATATGTCTTCGCAAATCCTTTTTCCGACCATTTTCGGAAGTAATAATGTATTCTTTGACATCCCGGGATGCTATTTATGTCGAATAAGGAACAAAACTGTAGATAATTGTAACCAGAATGTCCAAATGGGTACGAAAAGTCCATAATGTCACTTTTAAAAAGAATCAGAATTATATATTTCTCATTTTACCTGAACGATTTCTGCCCTAATTTTAGATTCAGGCTTACTCACAGGCACCGTTGTGGGGCCAGAGAACCAGTCTGCGTCACTATGGGACATATTCGTGTCTATTTGTGGAAAAATGCTTAGGTTCTGTGGTGTTTTCTCCGTAAGCAAAGAATAAGCAAAGTGTTAGCAAATTGTAAGCAAAGGATATATGTCTTCGCAAATACTTTTTCCGACCATTTTCTGAAGTAATCATGTATTGTTTGACATCCCGGGAGACTATTTATGTCGAATAAGGAGCAAAACTGTAGGTAATTGTACCCAGCATGTCCAAATGGGTACGAAAAGTCCATATGTCTGTTTTAAAAAGAATCAGAATTATATATTTCTAATTTTACCTGAACGATTTCTGCCCTAATTTTTAGATTCACGCTTACTCAAAGGCACCATTGTGGAGCCAGAGAACTTGTCTGCGTCACTATGGGACATATTCGTGTCTATTTGTGGAAAAATGCTTAAGTTCTGTGGTGTTTTCTCCTTAAGCAAAGAATAAGCAATGCAAAAGCAATCTGTAAGCAAAGGAACTATGTCTTCATAAATATTTTTTGCGACCATTTTCTGATGAATTAATGTGTTTCTGGACATCCCGTGAGTCGATTTATGTCGAATATCGTGCAAAACAGTAGGTATTTGGAGATAAAATAAGCAAATGGGAACCAAAAATCCATAATATCACTTTTAGAAAGTGGCAGAATTATATATATGTCTAATTTTGATTTAACGATTTTACCCTTAATTTTTAGATTCATGCTTACTCACAGGCACCATTGTGGAGCCAGGGAACTAGTCTGCGTCACTATGGAACATATTCGTGTGTATTTGTGGAAAAATGCTCAAGTTCGGTTGTGTTTTCTCCGTAAGCAAAGAATAAGCAAAGCGTTAGCAAATTGTAAGCAAAGGAAATATGTCTTCGCAAATCCTTTTTCCGACTATCTTCGGAAGTAATAATGTATTGTTTGAAATCCCGGGAGGCTATTTATGTCGAATAAAGAGCAAAACTGTAGATAATTTTTCCCAGAATGTCCAATTGGGTACGAAAAGACCATAATGTCACTTTTAAAAAGAATCAGAATTATATATTTCTCATTTTACCTGAACGATTTCTGCCCTAATTTTTAGATTCATGCTTGCTCACAGGCACCGTTGTGGAGCCAGACAACCAGTCTGCGTCACTATGGGACATATTCGTGTGTATTTGTGGAAAAATGCTCAAGTTCGGTGGTGTTTTCTCCGTAAGCAAAGAATAAGCAAAGCGTAAGCAAAATGTAAGCAAAGGATATATGTCTTCATAAATCCTTTTTCCGACCATTTTCTGAAGTAATAATGTATTGTTTGACATCCCGGGAGTCTATTTATGTCGAATAATTAGCAAAACTGTAGGTAATTGTACCCAGAATGTCCAAATGGGTACGAAAAGTCCATAGTGTCACTTTTAAAAAGAATTAGAATTATATATTTCTCATTTTACCTGAACGATTTCTGCCCTAATTTTTAGATTCATGCTTACTCACAGGCACCATTGTGGAGCCAGAGAACTAGTCTGCGTCACTATGGGACTTATTTGTGTGTATTTGTGAGAAAATGCTCAAGTTGGGTGGTTTTTTCCCCCTAAGCAAAGAATAAGCAAAGCGTAAGCAAAATGTAAGCAAAGGATTTATGTCTTCATATATCCTTTTTCCGACCATTTTCTGAAGTAATAATGTACTGTTTGACATCCCGGGAGTCTATTTATGTCGAATAATTAGCAAAACTGTAGGTAATTGTACCCAGAATGTCCAAATTGGTACAAAAGTCCATAATGTCACTTTTATAAAGAATCAGAATTATATTTTTCTAATTTTACCTGAACGATTTTCGCCCTAATTTTTAGATTCACGCTTACTCACAGGTACCATTGAGGGGTCAGAGAACTTGTCTGCGTCACTATGGGACATATTTGTGTCTATTTGTTGAAAAATGATTAAGTTATGTGGTGTTTCTCCTTAAGCAGAGAATAAGCAAAGCAAAAGCAAACTGTAAGCAAAGGAACTATGTCTTCATAAATCTTTTTCTGATAACTTAATGTGTTTCTGGACATCCCGTGAGTCGATTTATGTCGAATATCGTGCAAAACAGTAGGTATTTGGAGATAAAATAAGCAAATTGGAACCAAAAATCCATAATATCACTTTTAGAAAGTGGCAGAATTATATATATGTCTAATTTTGATTTAACGATTTTACCCTTAATTTTTAGATTCATGCTTACTCACAGGCACCTTTTGGAGCCAGAGAACCAGTCTGCGTCACTATTCGACATATTCGTGTGTATTTGTGGAAAAATGCTCAAGTTCGGTGGTGTTTTCTCCGTAAGCAAAGAATAAGCAAAGCGTAAGCAAAATGTAAGCAAAGGATATATGTCTTCATAAATCCTTTTTCCGACCATTTTCTGAAGTAATAATGTATTGTTTGACATCCCGGGAGTCAGTTTATGTCAAATAAGGAGCAAAACTGTAGGTAATTGTACCCAGAATGTCCAAATGGGTACGAACAGTCCATAATGTCACTTTTAAAAATAATCAGAATTATATATTTCTCATTTTACTTGAACGATTTCTGCCCTAATTTTTAGAATCACGCTTATCACAGGCACCATTGTGGAGCCAGAAAAATTGTCTGCGTCACTATGGGACATATTTGTGTCTATTTGTTGAAAAATGATTAAGTTATGTGGTGTTTTCTCCTTAAGCAAAGAATTAGCAAAGCAAAAGTATTAAAAAGAATCAGAATTATATATTTCTCATTTTACCTGAACGATTTCTGCCCTAATTTTTAGAATCATGCTTGCTCACAGGCACCGTTGTGGAGCCAGAGAACCAGTCTGCGTCACTATTCGACATATTCGTGTGTATTTGTGGAAAAATGCTCAAGTTCGGTGGTGTTTTCTCCGTAAGCAAAGAATAAGCAAAGCGTAAGCAAAATGTAACCAAAAGATATGTCTTCATAAATCCTTTTTGCGACCATTTTCTGAAGTAATAATGTATTGTTTGACATCCCGGGAGTCTATTTATGTCGAATAAGGAGAAAAACTGTAGGTAATTGTACCCAGAATGTCCAAATGGGTACGAAAAGTCCATAATGTCACTTTTAAAAAGAATCAGAATTATATATTTCTCATTTTACCTGAACGATTTCTGCCCTAATTTTTAGATTCACGCTCACTCACAGGCACCACTGTGGAGCCAGATAACTTGTCTGCGTCACTATGGGACATATTCGTGTCTATTTGTGGAAAAATGCTTAAGTTCTGTGGTGTTTTCTCCTTAAGCAAAGAATAAGCAAAGCAAAAGTAAACTGTAACCAAAGGAACTATGTCTTCATAAATCTTTTTTTGCGACCATTTTCTGATGAATTAATGTGTTTCTGGACACCCCGTGAGTCGATTTATGTCGAATATGGTGGAAAACAGTAGGTATTTGGAGTCAAAATAAACAAATGGGTACCAAAAATCCATTATATCACTTTTAGAAAGTGGCAGAATTATATATATGTCTGATTTTGATTTAACGATTTAACCCTTAATTTTTAGAGTCATGCTTACTCACAGGCACCATTGTGGAGCCAGGGAACTAGTCTGCGTCACTATGGAACATATTCGTGTGTATTTGTGGGAAAATGCTCAAGTTCGGTTGTGTTTTCTCCGTAAGCAAAGAATAAGCAAAGCGTTAGCAAATTGTAAGCAAAGGAAATATGTCTTCGCAAATCCATTTTCCGACCATTTTCGGAAGTAATAATGTATTGTTTGACATCCCGGGAGGCTATTTATGTCGAATAAAGAGCAAAACTGTAGGTAATTTTACCCAGAATGTCCAATTGGGTACGAAAAGACCATAATGTCACTTTTAAAAAGAATCAGAATTATATATTTCTCATTTTACCTGAACGATTTCTGCCCTAATTTTTAGATTCATGCTTGCTCACAGGCACCTTGTGGAGCCAGAGAACCAGTCTGCGTCACTATTCGACATATTCGTGTGTATTTGTGGAAAAATGCTCTAGTACGGTGGTGTTTTCTCCGTAAGCAAAGAATAAGCAAAGCGTAAGCAAAATGTAAGCAAAGGATATATGTCTTCATAAATCCTTTTTCCGACCATTTTCTGAAGTAATAATGTATTGTTTGACATCCCGGGAGTCTATTTATGTCGAATAAGGAGCAAAACTGTAGGCAATTGTACCCAGAATGTCCAAATGGGTACGAAAAGTCCATAATGTCACTTTTAAAAAGAATCAGAATTATATATTTCTCATTTTACCTGAACGATTTCTTCCCTAATTTTTAGATTCATGCTTGCTCACAGGCACCGTTGTGGAGCTAGAGAACCAGTCTGCGTCACTATTCGACATATTCGTGTGTATTTTTGGAAAAATGCTCAAGATCGGTGGTGTTTTCTCCGTAAGCAAAGAATAAGCAAAGCGTAAGCAAAGAATAAGCAAAGGATATATGTCTTCATAACTCCTTTTTCCGACCATTTTCGGAAGTAATAATGTATTGTTTGACATCCCGGGAGTCAGTTTATGTCAAATAAGGAGCAAAACTGTAGGTAATTGTACCCAGAATGTCCAAATGGGTACGAACAGTCCATAATGTCACTTTTAAAAATAATCAGAATTATATATTTCTCATTTTACTTGAACGATTTCTGCCCTAATTTTTAGAATCACGCTTATCACAGGCACCATTGTGGAGCCAGAAAAATTGTCTGCGTCACTATGGGACATATTTGTGTCTATTTGTTGAAAAATGATTAAGTTATGTGGTGTTTTCTCCTTAAGCAAAGAATTAGCAAAGCAAAAGTATTAAAAAGAATCAGAATTATATATTTCTCATTTTACCTGAACGATTTCTGCCCTAATTTTTAGAATCATGCTTGCTCACAGGCACCGTTGTGGAGCCAGAGAACCAGTCTGCGTCACTATTCGACATATTCGTGTGTATTTGTGGAAAAATGCTCAAGTTCGGTGGTGTTTTCTCCGTAAGCAAAGAATAAGCAAAGCGTAAGCAAAATGTAACCAAAAGATATGTCTTCATAAATCCTTTTTGCGACCATTTTCTGAAGTAATAATGTATTGTTTGACATCCCGGGAGTCTATTTATGTCGAATAAGGAGAAAAACTGTAGGTAATTGTACCCAGAATGTCCAAATGGGTACGAAAAGTCCATAATGTCACTTTTAAAAAGAATCAGAATTATATATTTCTCATTTTACCTGAACGATTTCTGCCCTAATTTTTAGATTCACGCTCACTCACAGGCACCACTGTGGAGCCAGATAACTTGTCTGCGTCACTATGGGACATATTCGTGTCTATTTGTGGAAAAATGCTTAAGTTCTGTGGTGTTTTCTCCTTAAGCAAAGAATAAGCAAAGCAAAAGTAAACTGTAACCAAAGGAACTATGTCTTCATAAATCTTTTTTTGCGACCATTTTCTGATGAATTAATGTGTTTCTGGACACCCCGTGAGTCGATTTATGTCGAATATGGTGGAAAACAGTAGGTATTTGGAGTCAAAATAAACAAATGGGTACCAAAAATCCATTATATCACTTTTAGAAAGTGGCAGAATTATATATATGTCTGATTTTGATTTAACGATTTAACCCTTAATTTTTAGAGTCATGCTTACTCACAGGCACCATTGTGGAGCCAGGGAACTAGTCTGCGTCACTATGGAACATATTCGTGTGTATTTGTGGGAAAATGCTCAAGTTCGGTTGTGTTTTCTCCGTAAGCAAAGAATAAGCAAAGCGTTAGCAAATTGTAAGCAAAGGAAATATGTCTTCGCAAATCCATTTTCCGACCATTTTCGGAAGTAATAATGTATTGTTTGACATCCCGGGAGGCTATTTATGTCGAATAAAGAGCAAAACTGTAGGTAATTTTACCCAGAATGTCCAATTGGGTACGAAAAGACCATAATGTCACTTTTAAAAAGAATCAGAATTATATATTTCTCATTTTACCTGAACGATTTCTGCCCTAATTTTTAGATTCATGCTTGCTCACAGGCACCTTGTGGAGCCAGAGAACCAGTCTGCGTCACTATTCGACATATTCGTGTGTATTTGTGGAAAAATGCTCTAGTACGGTGGTGTTTTCTCCGTAAGCAAAGAATAAGCAAAGCGTAAGCAAAATGTAAGCAAAGGATATATGTCTTCATAAATCCTTTTTCCGACCATTTTCTGAAGTAATAATGTATTGTTTGACATCCCGGGAGTCTATTTATGTCGAATAAGGAGCAAAACTGTAGGCAATTGTACCCAGAATGTCCAAATGGGTACGAAAAGTCCATAATGTCACTTTTAAAAAGAATCAGAATTATATATTTCTCATTTTACCTGAACGATTTCTTCCCTAATTTTTAGATTCATGCTTGCTCACAGGCACCGTTGTGGAGCTAGAGAACCAGTCTGCGTCACTATTCGACATATTCGTGTGTATTTTTGGAAAAATGCTCAAGATCGGTGGTGTTTTCTCCGTAAGCAAAGAATAAGCAAAGCGTAAGCAAAGAATAAGCAAAGGATATATGTCTTCATAACTCCTTTTTCCGACCATTTTCGGAAGTAATTATGTATTGTTTGACATCCCGGGAGTCAGTTTATGTCAAATAAGGAGCAAAACTGTAGGTAATTGTACCCAGAATGTCCAAATGGGTACGAACAGTCCATAATGTCACTTTTAAAAATAATCAGAATTATATATTTCTCATTTTACTTGAACGATTTCTGCCCTAATTTTTAGAATCACGCTTATCACAGGCACCATTGTGGAGCCAGAAAAATTGTCTGCGTCACTATGGGACATATTTGTGTCTATTTGTTGAAAAATGATTAAGTTATGTGGTGTTTTCTCCTTAAGCAAAGAATTAGCAAAGCAAAAGTATTAAAAAGAATCAGAATTATATATTTCTCATTTTACCTGAACGATTTCTGCCCTTATTTTTAGAATCATGCTTGCTCACAGGCACCGTTGTGGAGCCAGAGAACCAGTCTGCGTCACTATTCGACATATTCGTGTGTATTTGTGGAAAAATGCTCAAGTTCGGTGGTGTTTTCTCCGTAAGCAAAGAATAAGCAAAGCGTAAGCAAAATGTAACCAAAAGATATAAGTCTTCATAAATCCTTTTTGCGACCATTTTCTGAAGTAATAATGTATTGTTTGACATCCCGGGAGTCTATTTATGTCGAATAAGGAGCAAAACTGTAGGTAATTGTACCCAGAATGTCCAAATGGGTACGAAAAGTCCATAATGTCACTTTTAAAAAGAATCAGAATTATATATTTCTCATTTTACCTGAACGATTTCTGCCCTAGTTTTTAGATTCACGCTCACTCACAGGCACCACTGTGGAGCCAGATAACTTGTCTGCGTCACTATGGGACATATTCGTGTCTATTTGTGGAAAAATGCTTAAGTTCTGTGGTGTTTTCTCCTTAAGCAAAGAATAAGCAAAGCAAAAGTAAACTGTAACCAAAGGAACTATGTCTTCATAAATCTTTTTTTGCGACCATTTTCTGATGAATTAATGTGTTTCTGGACACCCCGTGAGTCGATTTATGTCGAATATGGTGGAAAACAGTAGGTATTTGGAGTCAAAATAAACAAATGGGTACCAAAAATCCATTATATCACTTTTAGAAAGTGGCAGAATTATATATATGTCTGATTTTGATTTAACGATTTAACCCTTAATTTTTAGAGTCATGCTTACTCACAGGCACCATTGTGGAGCCAGGGAACTAGTCTGCGTCACTATGGAACATATTCGTGTGTATTTGTGGAAAAATGCTCTAGTTCGGTGGTGTTTTCTCCGTAAGCAAAGAATAAGCAAAGCGTAAGCAAAATGTAAGCAAAGGATATATGTCTTCATAAATCCTTTTTCCGACCATTTTCTGAAGTAATAATGTATTGTTTGACATCCCGGGAGTCTATTTATGTCGAATAAGGAGCAAAACTGTAGGCAATTGTACCCAGAATGTCCAAATGGGTACGAAAAGTCCATAATGTCACTTTTAAAAAGAATCAGAATTATATATTTCTCATTTTACCTGAACGATTTCTGCCCTAATTTTTAGATTCATGCTTGCTCACAGGCACCGTTGTGGAGCTAGAGAACCAGTCTGCGTCACTATTCGACATATTCGTGTGTATTTTTGGAAAAATGCTCAAGATCGGTGGTGTTTTCTCCGTAAGCAAAGAATAAGCAAAGCGTAAGCAAAGAATAAGCAAAGGATATATGTCTTCATATCTCCTTTTTCCGACCCTTTTCGGAAGTAATTATGTATTGTTTGACATCCCGGGAGTCTATTTATGTCGAATAAGGGGCAAAACTGTAGGTAATTGTACCCAGAATGTACAAATGAGTACAAAAAGTCCATAATGTCACTTTTAAAAAAAATCAGAATTATATATTTATCATTTTACCTGAACGATTTCTGACCAAATTTTTAGATTCACGCTTACTCACAGGCACCATTCTGGAGCCAGAGAACTTGTCTGCGTCAGTATGGGACATATTCGTGTGTATTTGTGAAAATATGCACAAGTTCGGTGGTGTTTTCTCCGTAAGCAAAGAATAAGCAAAGCGTAAGCAAAATGTAAGCAAAGGAAATATGTCTTCGCAAATCCTTTTTCCGACCATTTTCGGAAGTAATAATGTATTCCTTGACATCCCGGGATGCTATTTATGTCGAATAAGGAACAAAACTGTAGATAATTGTAACCAGAATGTCCAAATGGGTACGAAAAGTCCATAATGTCACTTTTAAAAAGAATCAGAATTATATATTTCTCATTTTACCTGAACGATTTCTGCCCTAATTTTAGATTCACGCTTACTCACAGGCACCGTTGTGGAGCCAGAGAACCAGTCTGCGTCACTATGGGACATATTCGTGTCTATTTGTGGAAAAATGCTTAGGTTCTGTGGTGTTTTCTCCGTAAGCAAAGAATAAGCAAAGTGTTAGCAAATTGTAAGCAAAGGATATATGTCTTCGCAAATACTTTTTCCGACCATTTTCTGTAGTAATCATGTATTGTTTGACATCCCGGGAGACTCTTTATGTCGAATAAGGAGCAAAACTGTAGGTAATTGTACCCAGCATGTCCAAATGGGTACGAAAAGTCCATATGTCTCTTTTAAAAAGAATCAGAATTATATATTTCTAATTTTACCTGAACGATTTCTGCCCTAATTTTTAGATTCACGCTTACTCAAAGGCACCATTGTGGAGCCAGAGAACTTGTCTGCGTCACTATGGGACATATTCGTGTCTTTTTGTGGAAAAATGCTTAAGTTCTGTGGTGTTTTCTCTTTAAGCAAAGAATAAGCATTGCAAAAGCAATCTGTAAGCAAAGGAACTATGTCTTCATAAATATTTTTTGCGACCATTTTCTGATGAATTAATGTGTTTCTGGACATCCCGTGAGTCGATTTATGTCGAATATCGTGCAAAACAGTAGGTATTTGGAGATAAAATAAGCAAATGGGAACCAAAATTCCATAATATTACTTTTAGAAAGTAGCAGAATTATATATATATCTAATTTTGATTTAACGATTTTACCCTTAATTTTTAGATTCATGCTTACTCACAGGCACCATTATGGAGCCAGAGAATTAGTCTGCGTCACTATGTGACATATTCGTGTGTATTTGTGGAAATATGCACAAGTTCGGTGGTGTTTTCTCCGTAAGCAAAGAATAAGCAAAGCGTAAGCAAAATGTAAGCAAAGGATATATGTCTTCATAAATCCTTTTTCCGACTATTTTCTGAAGTAATAATGTATTGTTTGACATCCCGGGAGTCTATTTATGTCGAATAAGGAGCAAAACTGTAGGTAATTGTAACCAGAATGTCCAAATGGGTACGAAAAGTCCATAATGTCACTTTTAAAAAGAATCAGAATTATATATTTCTCATTTTACCTGAACGATTTCTGCCCTAATTTTAGATTCACGCTCACTCACAGGCACCGTTATGGAGTCAGAGAACTTGTCTGCGTCACCATGGGACATATTCGTGTCTATTTGTGGGAAAAATGCTTAAGTTCTGTGGTGTTTTCTCCTTAAGCAAAGAATAAGCAATGCAAAAGCAAACTGTAAGCAAAGGAACTAAGTCTTCATATATCTTTTTTGCGACCATTTTCTGATGAATTAATGTGTTTCTGGACATCTCGTGAGTCGATTTATGTCGAATATCGTGCAAAACAGTAGGTATTTGGAGATAAAATAAGCAAATGGGAACCAAAATTCCATAATATCACTTTTAGAAAGTGGCAGAATTATATATATGTCTAATTTTGATTTATCGATTTTACCCTTAATTTTTAGATTCATGCTTACTCACAGGCAACATTGTGGAGCCAGGGAACTAGTCTGCGTCACTATGGAACATATTCGTGTGTATTTGTGGAAATATGCACAAGTTCGGTTGTGTTTTCTCCGTAAGCAAAGAATAAGCAAAGCGTAAGCAAATTGTAAGCAAAGGATATATGTCTTCATAAATCCTTTTCCCGACCATTTTCTGAAGTAATAATGTATTGTTTGACATCCCGGGAGTCTATTTATGTCGAATAAGGAGCAAAACTGTAGGTAATTGTACCTAGAATGTCCAAATGGGTACGAAAAGTCCATAATGTCACTTTTAAAAAGAAACAGAATTATATATTTCTCATTTTACCTGAACGATTTCTTCCCTTATTTTTAGATTCATGCTTACTCACAGGCACCATTGTGGAGCCAGAGAACCAGTCTGCGTCAATATGGGACATATTCGTGTGTAATTGTTGAAAAATGCTCAAGTTCGGTGGTGTTTTCTCCGTTAGCAAAGAATCAGCAAAGCGTAAGCAAAATGTAACCAAAGGATATATGTCTTCATAAATCCTTTTTCCGACCATTTTCTGAAGTAAGAATGTATTGTTTGACATCCCAGGAGTCTATATATGTCGAATAAGGAGCAAAACTGTAGGTAATTGTACCCATAATGTCCAAATGGGTACGAAAAGTACAAAATGTCACCTTTAAAAAGAATCAGAATTATATATTTATCATTTTCCCTGAACGATTTCTGCCCTAATTTTTAGATTCACGCTTACTCACAGGCACCGTTGTGGAGCCAGAGAACTAGTCTGCGTCACTATTCGACATATTCGTGTGTATTTGTTGAAAAATGCTAAAGTTTGGTGGTGTTTTCTCCGTAAACAAAGAATAAGCAAAGCGTAAGCAAAATGTAAGCAAAGGATATATGTCTTCATAAATCCTTTTCCCGACCATTTTCTGAAGTAATAATGTATTGTTTGACATCCCGGGAGTCTATATATGTCGAATAAGGAGCAAAACTGTAGGCAATTGTACCCAGAATCTCCAAATGGGTACGAAAAGTCCATAATGTCACTTTTAAAAAGAATCAGAATTATATATTTCTCATTTTACCTGAACGATTTCTGCCCTAATTTTTAGATTCACGCTTACTCACAGGCACCATTGTGGAGCCAGAGGACTTGTCTGCGTCAGTATGGGACATATTCGTGTCTATTTGTGGAAAAATGCTTAATTTCTGTGGTGTTTTCTCCTTAAGCAAAGAATAAGCAAAGCAAAAGTAAACTGTAAGCAAAGGAAATATGTCTTCATGAATCTTTTTTTGCGACCATTTTCTGATGAATTAATGTGTTTCTGGACACCCCGTGAGTCGATTTATGTCGAATATGGTGGAAAACAGTAGGTATTTGGAGTCAAAATAAACAAATGGGTACCAAAAATCCATTATATCACTTTTAGAAAGTGGCAGAATTATATATATGTCCAATTTTGATTTAACGATTTCTGCCCTTAATTTTTAGATTCATGCTTACTCACAGGCACCATTGTGGAACCAGGGAACTATTCTGCGTCACTATGGAACATATTCGTGTGTATTTGTGGAAAAATGCTCAAGTTCGGTTGTGTTTTCTCCGTAAGCAAAGAATAAGCAAAGCGTTTGCAAATTGTAAGCAAAGGAAATATGTCTTCGCAAATCCTTTTTCCAACCATTTTCGGAAGTAATAATGTATTGTTTGACATCCCGGCAGGCTATTTATGTCGAATAAAGAGCAAAACTGTAGATAATTTTACCCAGAATGTCCAATTGGGTACGAAAGGACCATAATGTCACTTTTAAAAAGAATCAGAATTATATATATCCCATTTTACCTGAACGATTTCTGCCCTAATTTTTAGATTCATGCTTGCTCACAGGCACCGTTGTGGAGCCAGAGAACCAGTCTGCGTCACTATTCGACATATTCGTGTGTATTTGTGGAAAAATGTTCAAGATCGGTGGTGTTTTCTCCGTGAGCAAAGAATAAGCAAAGCGTAAGCAAAGAATAAGCAAAGGATATATGTCTTCATAAATCCTTTTTCCGACCATTTTCTGAAGTAATAATGTATTGTTTGACATCCCGGGAGACTATTTATGTAGAATAAGTAGCAAAACTGTAGGTAATTGTACCCATAATGTCCAAATTGGTACGAAAAGTCCATAATGTCACTTTTAAAAAGAATCAGAATTATATATTTATAATTTTACCTGAACGATTTTCGCCCTAATTTTTAGATTCTCGCTTACTCACAGGTACCATTGTGGAGCCAGAGAACTTGTCTGCGTCACTATGGGACATGTTTGTGTGTATTTGTGGAAAAATGCTCAAGTTCTGTGGTGTTTTCTCCTTAAGCAAAGGATAAGCAAAGCAAAAGCAAACTGTAAGCGAAGGAACTATGTCTTCATAATTCTTTTTTGCGACCATTTTCTGATAAAATAATGTGTTTCTGGACATCCCATGAGTCGATTTATGTCGAATATCGTGCAAAACAGTAGATATTTGGATTTAAATAAGCAAATGGGAACCAAAAATCCGTAATATCACTTTTCGAAAGTAGCAGAATTATATATTTATCTAATTTTGATTTAACGATTTTACCCTTAATTTTTAGATTCATGCTTACTCACAGGCACCATTGTGGAGCCAGAGATCTAGTCTGCGTCACTATGGGACATATTCGTGTGTATTTGTGGAAATATGCACAAGTTCGGTGGTGTTTCCTCCGTAAGCAAAGAATAAGCAAAGCGTAAGCAAAATGTAAGCAAAGGATATATGTCTTCATAACTCCTTTTTCCGACCATTTTCTGAAGTAATAATGTATTGTTTGACATCCCGGGAGTCTATTTATGTCGAATAAGAAGCAAAACTGTAGGTAATTGTACCCAGAATGTCCAAATGGGTACGTAAAGTCCATAATGTCACTTTCAATAAGAATCAGAATTATATATTTCTCATTTTACCTGAACGATTTCTGCCCTAATTTTTTTATTTTTGCTTACTCATAGGTACCGTTGTGGAGCCAGAGGACCAGTCTGCGTCCCTATGGGACATATTCGTGTGTATTTGTGGAAAAATGCTCAAGTTCGGTGGTGTTTTCTCCGTAAGCAAAGAATAAGCAAAGCGTAAGCAAAATGTAAGCAAAGGATATATGTCTTCATAAATCCTTTTCCCGACCATTTTCTGAAGTAATAATGTATTGTTTGACATCCCGGGAGTCTATTTATGTCGAATAAGGAGCAAAACTGTAGGCAATTGTACCCAGAATCTCCAAATGGGTACGAAAAGTCCATAATGTCACTTTATAAAAGAATCAGAATTATATATTTCTCATTTTACCTGAACGATTTCTGCCCTAATTTTTAGATTCACGCTTACTCACAGGCACCGCTGTGGAGCCAGAGAACTAGTCTGCGTCACTATGGGACATATTCGTGTCTATTTGTGGAAAAATGCTTAATTTCTGTGGTGTTTTCTCCTTAAGCAAAGAATAAGCAAAGCAAAAGTAAGCTGTAAGCAAAGGAACTATGTCTTCATGAATCTTTTTTTGCGACCATTTTCTGATGAATTAATGTGTTTCTGGACACCCCGTGAGTCGATTTATGTCGAATATGGTGGAAAACAGTAGGTATTTGGAGTCAAAATAAACAAATGGGTACCAAAAATCCATTATATCACTTTTAGAAAGTGGCAGAATTATATATATGTCTGATTTTGATTTAACGATTTAACCCTTAATTTTTAGATTCATGCTTACTCACAGGCACCATTGTGGAGCCAGAGAACCTATCTGCGTCAATATAGGACATATTCGTGTGTATTTATGGAAAAATGCTCAAGTTCGGTGGTGTTTTCTCCGTAAGCAAAGAATAAGCAAAGCGTAAGCAAAATGTAAGCAAAGGATATATGTCTTTATAAATCCTTTTTCCGACCATTTTCTGAAGTAATAATGTATTGTTTGATACCCGGGAGTCTATTTATGTCGAATAAGAAGCAAAACTGTAGGTAATTGTACCCAGAATGTCCAAATGGGTAAGAAAAGTCCATAGTGTCACTTTTAAAAAGAATTAGAATTATATATTTCTCATTTTACCTGAACGATTTCTGCCCTAATTTTTAGATTCATGCTTACTCACAGGCACCATTGTGGAGCCAGAGAACTAGTCTGCGTCACTATGGGACTTATTTGTGTGTATTTGTGAAAAAATGCTCAAGTTCGGTGGTGTTTTCCCCTTAAGCAAAGAATAAGCAAAGCGTAAGCAAAATGTAAGCAAAGGATTTATGTCTTCATATATCCTTTTTCCGACCATTTTCTGAAGTAATAATGTATTGTTTGACATCCCGGGAGTCTATTTATGTCGAATAAGTAGCAAAACTGTAGGTAATTGTACTCAGAATGTCCAAATTGGTACGAAAAGTCCATAATGTCACTTTTAAAAAGAATCAGAATTATATATTTCTAATTTTACCTGAACTATTTCCGCCCTAATTTTTAGATTCACGCTTACTCACAGGCACCATTGATGAGCCAGAGAATTTGTCTATGTCATTATGGGACATATTTGTGTGTATTTGTTGAAAAATGCTCAAGTTCTGTGGTGTTGTCACCGTAAGCAAAGAATAAGCAAAGCGTAAGCAAAATGTAAGCAAAGGATATATGTCTTTATAAATCATTTTCCGACCATTTTCTGAAGTAATAATGTATTGTTTGACGTCCCGGGAGTCTATTTATGTCGAATAAGGAGCAAAACTGTAGATAAATGTACAGGAAATGTGCAAATGGGTACGAAAAGTCCATAATATCATTTTTAGAAAGTAGCAGCATTATAAATATCTGATTTTGATTTAACGATTTTACACCTAATTTTTTTTATTTTGCTTACTCATAGGGACCGCTGTGGAGCCAGAGGTCTAGTCTGCGTCCCTATGGGACATATTCGTGTGTATTTGTGGAAAATGCTAAAGTTCGGTGGTGTTTTCTCCTTAAGCAAAGAATAAGCAAATCAAAAGTAAACTGTAAGCAAAGGAACTATGTCTTCATAAATCTTTTTTGCGACCATTTTCTGATGAATAAATGTGTTTCTGGACATCCCGTGAGTCGATTTATGTCGAATATCGTGCAAAACAGTAGGTATTTGGAGATAAAATAAGCAAATGGGAACCGAAAATCCATAATATCACTTTTAGAAAGTGGCAGAATTATATATATGTCCAATTTTGATTTAACGATTTCTGCCCTTAATTTTTAGATTCATGCTTACTCACAGGCACCATTGTGGAACCAGGGAACTATTCTGCGTCACTATGGAACATATTCGTGTGTATTTGTGGAAAAATGCTCAAGTTCGGTTGTGTTTTCTCCGTAAGCAAAGAATAAGCAAAACGTTAGCAAATTGTAAGCAAAGGAAATATGTCTTCGCAAATCCTTTTTCCAACCATTTTCGGAAGTAATAATGTATTGTTTGACATCACGGCAGGCTATTTATGTCGAATAAAGAGCAAAACTGTAGATAATTTTACCCAGAATGTCCAATTGGGTACGAAAGGACCATAATGTCACTTTTAAAAAGAATCAGAATTATATATATCCCATTTTACCTGAACGATTTCTGCCCTAATATTTAGGTTCATGCTTGCTTACAGGCACCGTTGTGGAGCCAGAGAATCAGTCTGCGTCACTATTCGACATATTCGTGTGTATTTGTGGAAAATGCTTAAGTTCTGTGGTGTTTTCTCCGTAAGCAAAGAGTAAGCAAAGCGTAAGCAAAATGTAAGCAAAGGATATATGTCTTCACAAATCCTTTTTCCGACCATTTTCTGAAGTAATAATGTATTGTTTGACATCCCGGGAGTCTATTTATGTCGAATAAGGAGCAAAACTGTAGGCAATTGTACCCAGAATCTCCAAATGGGTATGAAAAGTCCATAATAGCACTTTTAAAAAGAATCAGAATTATATATTTCTTATTTTACCTGAACGATTTCTGCCCAAATTTTTAGATTCACGCTTACTCACAGGCACCACTGTGGAGCCAGAGAACTAGTCTGCGTCACTATGGGACATATTCGTGTCTATTTGTGGAAAAATGCTTAATTTCTGTGGTGTTTTCTCCTTAAGCAAAGAATAAGCAAAGCAAAAGTAAGCTGTAAGCAAAGGAACTATGTCTTCATGAATCTTTTTTTGCGACCATTTTCTGATAAATTAATGTGTTTCTGGACATCCTGTGAGTCGATTTATGTCGAATATCGTGCAAAACAGTAGGTATTTGGAGATAAAATAAGCAAATGGGAACCAAAAATCCATAATATCACTATTAGAAAGTGGCAGAATTATATATATGTCTAATTTTGATTTAACGATTTTACCCTTAATTTTTAGATTCATGCTTACTCACAGGCACCATTGTGGAGCCAGGGAACTAGTCTGCGTCACTATGGAACATATTCGTGTGTATTTGTAGAAAAATGCTCAAGTTCGGTTGTGTTTTCTCCGTAAGCAAAGAATAAGCGAAGCGTTTGCAAATTGTAAGCAAAGGAAATATGTCTTCGCAAATCCTTTTTCCGACCATCTTCGGAAGTAATAATGTATTGTTTGAAATCCCGGGAGGCTATTTATGTCGAATAAAGAGCAAAACTGTAGATAATTTTTCCCAGAATGTCCAATTGGGTACGAAAAGTCCATAATGTCACTTTTAAAAAGAATCAGAATTATATATTTCTCATTTTACCTGAACGATTTCTGCCCTAATTTTAGATTCACGCTTACTCACAGGCACCGTTGTGGAGCCAGAGAACTTGTCTGCGTCAGTATGGGACATATTCGTGTGTATTTGTGAAAATATGCACAAGTTCGGTGGTGTTTTCTCCCTAAGCAAAGAATAAGCAAAGCGTAAGCAAAATGTAAGCAAAGGAAATATGTCTTCGCAAATCCTTTTTCCGACCATTTTCGGAAGTAATAATGTATTCTTTGACATCCCGGGATGCTATTTATGTCGAATAAGGAACAAAACTGTAGATAATTGTAACCAGAATGTCCAAATGGGTACGAAAAGTCCATAATGTCACTTTTAAAAAGTATCAGAATTATATATTTCTCATTTTACCTGAACGATTTCTGCCCTAATTTTAGATTCACGCTTACTCACAGGCACCGTTGTGGAGCCAGAGAACCAGTCTGCGTCACTATGGGACATATTCGTGTCTATTTGTGGAAAAATGCTTAGGTTCTGTGGTGTTTTCTCCGTAAGCAAAGAATAAGCAAAGTGTTAGCAAATTGTAAGCAAAGGATATATGTCTTCGCAAATACTTTTTCCGACCATTTTCTGTAGTAATCATGTATTGTTTGACATCCCGGGAGACTCTTTATGTCGAATAAGGAGCAAAACTGTAGGTAATTGTACCCAGCATGTCCAAATGGGTACGAAAAGTCCATAATGTCACTTTTAAAAAGAATCAGAATTATATATTTCTCATTTTACCTGAACGATTTCTGCCCTAATTTTAGATTCACGCTCACTCACAGGCACCGTTATGGAGTCAGAGAACTTGTCTGCGTCACCATGGGACATATTCGTGTCTATTTGTGGGAAAAATGCTTAAGTTCTGTGGTGTTTTCTCCTTAAGCAAAGAATAAGCAATGCAAAAGCAAACTGTAAGCAAAGGAACTAAGTCTTCATATATCTTTTTTGCGACAATTTTCTGATGAATTAATGTGTTTCTGGACATCTCGTGAGTCGATTTATGTCGAATATCGTGCAAAACAGTAGGTATTTGGAGATAAAATAAGCAAATGGGAACCAAAATTCCATAATATCACTTTTAGAAAGTGGCAGAATTATATATATGTCTAATTTTGATTTATCGATTTTACCCTTAATTTTTAGATTCATGCTTACTCACAGGCAACATTGTGGAGCCAGGGAACTAGTCTGCGTCACTATGGAACATATTCGTGTGTATTTGTGGAAATATGCACAAGTTCGGTTGTGTTTTCTCCGTAAGCAAAGAATAAGCAAAGCGTAAGCAAATTGTAAGCAAAGGATATATGTCTTCATAAATCCTTTTCCCGACCATTTTCTGAAGTAATAATGTATTGTTTGACATCCCGGGAGTCTATTTATGTCGAATAAGGAGCAAAACTGTAGGTAATTGTACCTAGAATGTCCAAATGGGTACGAAAAGTCCATAATGTCACTTTTAAAAAGAAACAGAATTATATATTTCTCATTTTACCTGAACGATTTCTTCCCTTATTTTTAGATTCATGCTTACTCACAGGCACCATTGTGGAGCCAGAGAACCAGTCTGCGTCAATATGGGACATATTCGTGTGTAATTGTTGAAAAATGCTCAAGTTCGGTGGTGTTTTCTCCGTTAGCAAAGAATCAGCAAAGCGTAAGCAAAATGTAACCAAAGGATATATGTCTTCATAAATCCTTTTTCCGACCATTTTCTGAAGTAAGAATGTATTGTTTGACATCCCAGGAGTCTATATATGTCGAATAAGGAGCAAAACTGTAGGTAATTGTACCCATAATGTCCAAATGGGTACGAAAAGTACAAAATGTCACCTTTAAAAAGAATCAGAATTATATATTTATCATTTTACCTGAACGATTTCTGCCCTAATTTTTAGATTCACGCTTACTCACAGGCACCGTTGTGGAGCCAGAGAACTAGTCTGCGTCACTATTCGACATATTCGTGTGTATTTGTTGAAAAATGCTAAAGTTTGGTGGTGTTTTCTCCGTAAACAAAGAATAAGCAAAGCGTAAGCAAAATGTAAGCAAAGGATATATGTCTTCATAAATCCTTTTCCCGACCATTTTCTGAAGTAATAATGTATTGTTTGACATCCCGGGAGTCTATATATGTCGAATAAGGAGCAAAACTGTAGGCAATTGTACCCAGAATCTCCAAATGGGTACGAAAAGTCCATAATGTCACTTTTAAAAAGAATCAGAATTATATATTTCTCATTTTACCTGAACGATTTCTGCCCTAATTTTTAGATTCACGCTTACTCACAGGCACCACTGTGGAGCCAGAGAACTAGTCTGCGTCACTATGGGACATATTCGTGTCTATTTGTGGAAAAATGCTTAATTTCTGTGGTGTTTTCTCCTTAAGCAAAGAATAAGCAAAGCAAAAGTAAACTGTAAGCAAAGGAAATATGTCTTCATGAATCTTTTTTTGCGACCATTTTCTGATGAATTAATGTGTTTCTGGACACCCCGTGAGTCGATTTATGTCGAATATGGTGGAAAACAGTAGGTATTTGGAGTCAAAATAAACAAATGGGTACCAAAAATCCATTATATCACTTTTAGAAAGTGGCAGAATTATATATATGTCCAATTTTGATTTAACGATTTCTGCCCTTAATTTTTAGATTCATGCTTACTCACAGGCACCATTGTGGAACCAGGGAACTATTCTGCGTCACTATGGAACATATTCGTGTGTATTTGTGGAAAAATGCTCAAGTTCGGTTGTGTTTTCTCCGTAAGCAAAGAATAAGCAAAGCGTTTGCAAATTGTAAGCAAAGGAAATATGTCTTCGCAAATCCTTTTTCCAACCATTTTCGGAAGTAATAATGTATTGTTTGACATCCCAGCAGGCTATTTATGTCGAATAAAGAGCAAAACTGTAGATAATTTTACCCAGAATGTCCAATTGGGTACGAAAGGACCATAATGTCACTTTTAAAAAGAATCAGAATTATATATATCCCATTTTACCTGAACGATTTCTGCCCTAATTTTTAGATTCATGCTTGCTCACAGGCACCGTTGTGGAGCCAGAGAACCAGTCTGCGTCACTATTCGACATATTCGTGTGTATTTGTGGAAAAATGTTCAAGATCGGTGGTGTTTTCTCCGTGAGCAAAGAATAAGCAAAGCGTAAGCAAAGAATAAGCAAAGGATATATGTCTTCATAAATCCTTTTTCCGACCATTTTCTGAAGTAATAATGTATTGTTTGACATCCCGGGAGACTATTTATGTAGAATAAGTAGCAAAACTGTAGGTAATTGTACCCATAATGTCCAAATTGGTACGAAAAGTCCATAATGTCACTTTTAAAAAGAATCAGAATTATATATTTATAATTTTACCTGAACGATTTTCGCCCTAATTTTTAGATTCTCGCTTACTCACAGGTACCATTGTGGAGCCAGAGAACTTGTCTGCGTCACTATGGGACATGTTTGTGTGTATTTGTGGAAAAATGCTCAAGTTCTGTGGTGTTTTCTCCTTAAGCAAAGGATAAGCAAAGCAAAAGCAAACTGTAAGCGAAGGAACTATGTCTTCATAATTCTTTTTTGCGACCATTTTCTGATAAAATAATGTGTTTCTGGACATCCCATGAGTCGATTTATGTCGAATATCGTGCAAAACAGTAGATATTTGGATTTAAATAAGCAAATGGGAACCAAAAATCCGTAATATCACTTTTCGAAAGTAGCAGAATTATATATTTATCTAATTTTGATTTAACGATTTTACCCTTAATTTTTAGATTCATGCTTACTCACAGGCACCATTGTGGAGCCAGAGATCTAGTCTGCGTCACTATGGGACATATTCGTGTGTATTTGTGGAAATATGCACAAGTTCGGTGGTGTTTCCTCCGTAAGCAAAGAATAAGCAAAGCGTAAGCAAAATGTAAGCAAAGGATATATGTCTTCATAACTCCTTTTTCCGACCATTTTCTGAAGTAATAATGTATTGTTTGACATCCCGGGAGTCTATTTATGTCGAATAAGAAGCAAAACTGTAGGTAATTGTACCCAGAATGTCCAAATGGGTACGTAAAGTCCATAATGTCACTTTCAATAAGAATCAGAATTATATATTTCTCATTTTACCTGAACGATTTCTGCCCTAATTTTTTTATTTTTGCTTACTCATAGGTACCGTTGTGGAGCCAGAGGACCAGTCTGCGTCCCTATGGGACATATTCGTGTGTATTTGTGGAAAAATGCTCAAGTTCGGTGGTGTTTTCTCCGTAAGCAAAGAATAAGCAAAGCGTAAGCAAAATGTAAGCAAAGGATATATGTCTTCATAAATCCTTTTCCCGACCATTTTCTGAAGTAATAATGTATTGTTTGACATCCCGGGAGTCTATTTATGTCGAATAAGGAGCAAAACTGTAGGCAATTGTACCCAGAATCTCCAAATGGGTACGAAAAGTCCATAATGTCACTTTATAAAAGAATCAGAATTACATATTTCTCATTTTACCTGAACGATTTCTGCCCTAATTTTTAGATTCACGCTTACTCACAGGCACCGCTGTGGAGCCAGAGAACTAGTCTGCGTCACTATGGGACATATTCGTGTCTATTTGTGGAAAAATGCTTAATTTCTGTGGTGTTTTCTCCTTAAGCAAAGAATAAGCAAAGCAAAAGTAAGCTGTAAGCAAAGGAACTATGTCTTCATGAATCTTTTTTTGCGACCATTTTCTGATGAATTAATGTGTTTCTGGACACCCCGTGAGTCGATTTATGTCGAATATGGTGGAAAACAGTAGGTATTTGGAGTCAAAATAAACAAATGGGTACCAAAAATCCATTATATCACTTTTAGAAAGTGGCAGAATTATATATATGTCTGATTTTGATTTAACGATTTAACCCTTAATTTTTAGATTCATGCTTACTCACAGGCACCATTGTGGAGCCAGAGAACCTATCTGCGTCAATATAGGACATATTCGTGTGTATTTATGGAAAAATGCTCAAGTTCGGTGGTGTTTTCTCCGTAAGCAAAGAATAAGCAAAGCGTAAGCAAAATGTAAGCAAAGGATATATGTCTTTATAAATCCTTTTTCCGACCATTTTCTGAAGTAATAATGTATTGTTTGATACCCGGGAGTCTATTTATGTCGAATAAGAAGCAAAACTGTAGGTAATTGTACCCAGAATGTCCAAATGGGTAAGAAAAGTCCATAGTGTCACTTTTAAAAAGAATTAGAATTATATATTTCTCATTTTACCTGAACGATTTCTGCCCTAATTTTTAGATTCATGCTTACTCACAGGCACCATTGTGGAGCCAGAGAACTAGTCTGCGTCACTATGGGACTTATTTGTGTGTATTTGTGAAAAAATGCTCAAGTTCGGTGGTGTTTTCCCCTTAAGCAAAGAATAAGCAAAGCGTAAGCAAAATGTAAGCAAAGGATTTATGTCTTCATATATCCTTTTTCCGACCATTTTCTGAAGTAATAATGTATTGTTTGACATCCCGGGAGTCTATTTATGTCGAATAAGTAGCAAAACTGTAGGTAATTGTACTCAGAATGTCCAAATTGGTACGAAAAGTCCATAATGTCACTTTTAAAAAGAATCAGAATTATATATTTCTAATTTTACCTGAACTATTTCCGCCCTAATTTTTAGATTCACGCTTACTCACAGGCACCATTGATGAGCCAGAGAATTTGTCTATGTCATTATGGGACATATTTGTGTGTATTTGTTGAAAAATGCTCAAGTTCTGTGGTGTTGTCACCGTAAGCAAAGAATAAGCAAAGCGTAAGCAAAATGTAAGCAAAGGATATATGTCTTTATAAATCATTTTCCGACCATTTTCTGAAGTTATAATGTATTGTTTGACGTCCCGGGAGTCTATATATGTCGAATAAGGAGCAAAACTGTAGATAAATGTACAGGAAATGTGCAAATGGGTACGAAAAGTCCATAATATCATTTTTAGAAAGTAGCAGCATTATAAATATCTGATTTTGATTTAACGATTTTACACCTAATTTTTTTTATTTTGCTTACTCATAGGGACCGCTGTGGAGCCAGAGGTCTAGTCTGCGTCCCTATGGGACATATTCGTGTGTATTTGTGGAAAATGCTAAAGTTCGGTGGTGTTTTCTCCTTAAGCAAAGAATAAGCAAATCAAAAGTAAACTGTAAGCAAAGGAACTATGTCTTCATAAATCTTTTTTGCGACCATTTTCTGATGAATAAATGTGTTTCTGGACATCCCGTGAGTCGATTTATGTCGAATATCGTGCAAAACAGTAGGTATTTGGAGATAAAATAAGCAAATGGGAACCGAAAATCCATAATATCACTTTTAGAAAGTGGCAGAATTATATATATGTCCAATTTTGATTTAACGATTTCTGCCCTTAATTTTTAGATTCATGCTTACTCACAGGCACCATTGTGGAACCAGGGAACTATTCTGCGTCACTATGGAACATATTCGTGTGTATTTGTGGAAAAATGCTCAAGTTCGGTTGTGTTTTCTCCGTAAGCAAAGAATAAGCAAAACGTTAGCAAATTGTAAGCAAAGGAAATATGTCTTCGCAAATCCTTTTTCCAACCATTTTCGGAAGTAATAATGTATTGTTTGACATCACGGCAGGCTATTTATGTCGAATAAAGAGCAAAACTGTAGATAATTTTACCAAGAATGTCCAATTGGGTACGAAAGGACCATAATGTCACTTTTAAAAAGAATCAGAATTATATATATCCCATTTTACCTGAACGATTTCTGCCCTAATTTTTAGATTCATGCTTGCTCACAGGCACCGTTGTGGAGCCAGAGAACCAGTCTGCGTCACTATTCGACATATTCGTGTGTATTTGTGGAAAAATGTTCAAGATCGGTGGTGTTTTCTCCGTGAGCAAAGAATAAGCAAAGCGTAAGCAAAGAATAAGCAAAGGATATATGTCTTCATAAATCCTTTTTCCGACCATTTTCTGAAGTAATAATGTATTGTTTGACATCCCGGGAGACTATTTATGTAGAATAAGTAGCAAAACTGTAGGTAATTGTACCCATAATGTCCAAATTGGTACGAAAAGTCCATAATGTCACTTTTAAAAAGAATCAGAATTATATATTTATAATTTTACCTGAACGATTTTCGCCCTAATTTTTAGATTCTCGCTTACTCACAGGTACCATTGTGGAGCCAGAGAACTTGTCTGCGTCACTATGGGACATGTTTGTGTGTATTTGTGGAAAAATGCTCAAGTTCTGTGGTGTTTTCTCCTTAAGCAAAGGATAAGCAAAGCAAAAGCAAACTGTAAGCGAAGGAACTATGTCTTCATAATTCTTTTTTGCGACCATTTTCTGATAAAATAATGTGTTTCTGGACATCCCATGAGTCGATTTATGTCGAATATCGTGCAAAACAGTAGATATTTGGATTTAAATAAGCAAATGGGAACCAAAAATCCGTAATATCACTTTTCGAAAGTAGCAGAATTATATATTTATCTAATTTTGATTTAACGATTTTACCCTTAATTTTTAGATTCATGCTTACTCACAGGCACCATTGTGGAGCCAGAGATCTAGTCTGCGTCACTATGGGACATATTCGTGTGTATTTGTGGAAATATGCACAAGTTCGGTGGTGTTTCCTCCGTAAGCAAAGAATAAGCAAAGCGTAAGCAAAATGTAAGCAAAGGATATATGTCTTCATAACTCCTTTTTCCGACCATTTTCTGAAGTAATAATGTATTGTTTGACATCCCGGGAGTCTATTTATGTCGAATAAGAAGCAAAACTGTAGGTAATTGTACCCAGAATGTCCAAATGGGTACGTAAAGTCCATAATGTCACTTTCAATAAGAATCAGAATTATATATTTCTCATTTTACCTGAACGATTTCTGCCCTAATTTTTTTATTTTTGCTTACTCATAGGTACCGTTGTGGAGCCAGAGGACCAGTCTGCGTCCCTATGGGACATATTCGTGTGTATTTGTGGAAAAATGCTCAAGTTCGGTGGTGTTTTCTCCGTAAGCAAAGAATAAGCAAAGCGTAAGCAAAATGTAAGCAAAGGATATATGTCTTCATAAATCCTTTTCCCGACCATTTTCTGAAGTAATAATGTATTGTTTGACATCCCGGGAGTCTATTTATGTCGAATAAGGAGCAAAACTGTAGGCAATTGTACCCAGAATCTCCAAATGGGTACGAAAAGTCCATAATGTCACTTTATAAAAGAATCAGAATTATATATTTCTCATTTTACCTGAACGATTTCTGCCCTAATTTTTAGATTCACGCTTACTCACAGGCACCGCTGTGGAGCCAGAGAACTAGTCTGCGTCACTATGGGACATATTCGTGTCTATTTGTGGAAAAATGCTTAATTTCTGTGGTGTTTTCTCCTTAAGCAAAGAATAAGCAAAGCAAAAGTAAGCTGTAAGCAAAGGAACTATGTCTTCATGAATCTTTTTTTGCGACCATTTTCTGATGAATTAATGTGTTTCTGGACACCCCGTGAGTCGATTTATGTCGAATATGGTGGAAAACAGTAGGTATTTGGAGTCAAAATAAACAAATGGGTACCAAAAATCCATTATATCACTTTTAGAAAGTGGCAGAATTATATATATGTCTGATTTTGATTTAACGATTTAACCCTTAATTTTTAGATTCATGCTTACTCACAGGCACCATTGTGGAGCCAGAGAACCTATCTGCGTCAATATAGGACATATTCGTGTGTATTTATGGAAAAATGCTCAAGTTCGGTGGTGTTTTCTCCGTAAGCAAAGAATAAGCAAAGCGTAAGCAAAATGTAAGCAAAGGATATATGTCTTTATAAATCCTTTTTCCGACCATTTTCTGAAGTAATAATGTATTGTTTGATACCCGGGAGTCTATTTATGTCGAATAAGAAGCAAAACTGTAGGTAATTGTACCCAGAATGTCCAAATGGGTAAGAAAAGTCCATAGTGTCACTTTTAAAAAGAATTAGAATTATATATTTCTCATTTTACCTGAACGATTTCTGCCCTAATTTTTAGATTCATGCTTACTCACAGGCACCATTGTGGAGCCAGAGAACTAGTCTGCGTCACTATGGGACTTATTTGTGTGTATTTGTGAAAAAATGCTCAAGTTCGGTGGTGTTTTCCCCTTAAGCAAAGAATAAGCAAAGCGTAAGCAAAATGTAAGCAAAGGATTTATGTCTTCATATATCCTTTTTCCGACCATTTTCTGAAGTAATAATGTATTTTTTGACATCCCGGGAGTCTATTTATGTCGAATAAGTAGCAAAACTGTAGGTAATTGTACTCAGAATGTCCAAATTGGTACGAAAAGTCCATAATGTCACTTTTAAAAAGAATCAGAATTATATATTTCTAATTTTACCTGAACTATTTCCGCCCTAATTTTTAGATTCACGCTTACTCACAGGCACCATTGATGAGCCAGAGAATTTGTCTATGTCATTATGGGACATATTTGTGTGTATTTGTTGAAAAATGCTCAAGTTCTGTGGTGTTGTCACCGTAAGCAAAGAATAAGCAAAGCGTAAGCAAAATGTAAGCAAAGGATATATGTCTTTATAAATCATTTTCCGACCATTTTCTGAAGTAATAATGTATTGTTTGACGTCCCGGGAGTCTATATATGTCGAATAAGGAGCAAAACTGTAGATAAATGTACAGGAAATGTGCAAATGGGTACGAAAAGTCCATAATATCATTTTTAGAAAGTAGCAGCATTATAAATATCTGATTTTGATTTAACGATTTTACACCTAATTTTTTTTATTTTGCTAACTCATAGGGACCGCTGTGGAGCCAGAGGTCTAGTCTGCGTCCCTATGGGACATATTCGTGTGTATTTGTGGAAAATGCTAAAGTTCGGTGGTGTTTTCTCCTTAAGCAAAGAATAAGCAAATCAAAAGTAAACTGTAAGCAAAGGAACTATGTCTTCATAAATCTTTTTTGCGACCATTTTCTGATGAATAAATGTGTTTCTGGACATCCCGTGAGTCGATTTATGTCGAATATCGTGCAAAACAGTAGGTATTTGGAGATAAAATAAGCAAATGGGAACCGAAAATCCATAATATCACTTTTAGAAAGTGGCAGAATTATATATATGTCCAATTTTGATTTAACGATTTCTGCCCTTAATTTTTAGATTCATGCTTACTCACAGGCACCATTGTGGAACCAGGGAACTATTCTGCGTCACTATGGAACATATTCGTGTGTATTTGTGGAAAAATGCTCAAGTTCGGTTGTGTTTTCTCCGTAAGCAAAGAATAAGCAAAACGTTAGCAAATTGTAAGCAAAGGAAATATGTCTTCGCAAATCCTTTTTCCAACCATTTTCGGAAGTAATAATGTATTGTTTGACATCACGGCAGGCTATTTATGTCGAATAAAGAGCAAAACTGTAGATAATTTTACCCAGAATGTCCAATTGGGTACGAAAGGACCATAATGTCACTTTTAAAAAGAATCAGAATTATATATATCCCATTTTACCTGAACGATTTCTGCCCTAATTTTTAGATTCATGCTTGCTCACAGGCACCGTTGTGGAGCCAGAGAACCAGTCTGCGTCACTATTCGACATATTCGTGTGTATTTGTGGAAAAATGTTCAAGATCGGTGGTGTTTTCTCCGTGAGCAAAGAATAAGCAAAGCGTAAGCAAAGAATAAGCAAAGGATATATGTCTTCATAAATCCTTTTTCCGACCATTTTCTGAAGTAATAATGTATTGTTTGACATCCCGGGAGACTATTTATGTAGAATAAGTAGCAAAACTGAAGGTAATTGTACCCAGAATGTCCAAATTGGTACGAAAAGTCCATAATGTCACTTTTAAAAAGAATCAGAATTATATATTTATAATTTTACCTGAACGATTTTCGCCCTAATTTTTAGATTCACGCTTACTCACAGGTACCATTGTGGAGCCAGAGAACTTGTCTGCGTCACTATGGGACATGTTTGTGTGTATTTGTGGAAAAATGCTCAAGTTTTTGGTGTTTTCTCCTTAAGCAAAGGATAAGCAAAGCAAAAGCAAACTGTAAGCGAAGGAACTATGTCTTCATAATTCTTTTTTGCGACCATTTTCTGATAAAATAATGTGTTTCTGGACATCCCATGAGTCGATTTATGTCGAATATCGTGCAAAACAGTAGATATTTGGATTTAAATAAGCAAATGGGAACCAAAAATCCGTAATATCACTTTTCGAAAGTAGCAGAATTATATATTTATCTAATTTTGATTTAACGATTTTACCCTTAATTTTTAGATTCATGCTTACTCACAGGCACCATTGTGGAGCCAGAGATCTAGTCTGCGTCACTATGGGACATATTCGTGTGTATTTGTGGAAATATGCACAAGTTCGGTGGTGTTTCCTCCGTAAGCAAAGAATAAGCAAAGCGTAAGCAAAATGTAAGCAAAGGATATATGTCTTCACAAATCCTTTTTCCGACCATTTTCTGAAGTAATCATGTATTGTTTGACATCCCGGGAGTCTATTTATGTCGAATAAGGAGCAAAACTGTAGGTAATTGTACCCAGAATGTCCAAATGGGTACAAAAAGTCCATAATAGCACTTTTAAAAAGAATCAGAATTATATATTTCTTATTTTACCTGAACGATTTCTGCCCAAATTTTTAGATTCACGCTTACTCACAGGCACCATTGTGGAGCCAGAGAACTTGTCTGCGTCACTATGGGACATATTCGTGTCTATTTGTGGAAAAATGCTCAAGTTCTGTGGTGTTTTCTCCTTAAGCAAAGAATAAGCAAAGCAAAAGCAAACTGTAAGCAAAGGAACTATGTCTTCATAAATCTTTTTTGCGACCATTTTCTGATGAATTATTGTGTTTCTGGACATCCCGTGGGTCGATATATGTAGAATATGGTGCTAAACAGTAGGTATTTGGAGTTAAAATAAGCAAATGGGTACTAAAAATCCATAATATTACTTTTAGAAAGTAGCAGAATTATATATATATATCTGATTTTGATTTAACGATTTTACCCTTAATTTTTAGATTCATGCTTACTCACAGGCACCATTGTGGAGCCAGAGATCTAGTCTGCGTCACTATGGGACATATTCGTGTGTAATTGGGGAAATATGCACAAGTTCGGTGGTGATTCCTCCGTAAGCAAAGAATAAGCAAAGCGTAAGCAAAATGTAAGCAAAGGATATATGTCTTCATAACTCCTTTTTCCGACCATTTTCTGAAGTAATAATGTATTGTTTGACATCCCGGGAGTCTATTTATGTCGAATAAGGAGCAAAACTGTAGGTAATTGTACCCAGAATGTCCAATTGGGTACGAAAAGACCATAATGTCACTTTTAAAAAGAATCAGAATTATATATTTCTCATTTTACCTGAACGATTTCTGCCCTAATATTTAGGTTCATGCTTGCTTACAGGCACCGTTGTGGAGCCAGAGAATCAGTCTGCGTCACTATTCGACATATTCGTGTGTATTTGTGGAAATATGCACAAGTTCGGTGGTGTTTCCTCCGTAAGCAAAGAATAAGCAAAGCGTAAGCAAAATGTAAGCAAAGGATATATGTCTTCATAACTCCTTTTTCCGACCATTTTCTGAAGTAATAATGTATTGTTTGACATCCCGGGAGTCTATTTATGTCGAATAAGAAGCAAAACTGTAGGTAATTGTACCCAGAATGTCCAAATGGGTACGTAAAGTCCATAATGTCACTTTCAATAAGAATCAGAATTATATATTTCTCATTTTACCTGAACGATTTCTGCCCTAATTTTTTTATTTTTGCTTACTCATAGGTACCGTTGTGGAGCCAGAGGACCAGTCTGCGTCCCTATGGGACATATTCGTGTGTATTTGTGGAAAAATGCTCAAGTTCGGTGGTGTTTTCTCCGTAAGCAAAGAATAAGCAAAGCGTAAGCAAAATGTAAGCAAAGGATATATGTCTTCATAAATCCTTTTCCCGACCATTTTCTGAAGTAATAATGTATTGTTTGACATCCCGGGAGTCTATTTATGTCGAATAAGGAGCAAAACTGTAGGCAATTGTACCCAGAATCTCCAAATGGGTACGAAAAGTCCATAATGTCACTTTATAAAAGAATCAGAATTATATATTTCTCATTTTACCTGAACGATTTCTGCCCTAATTTTTAGATTCACGCTTACTCACAGGCACCGCTGTGGAGCCAGAGAACTAGTCTGCGTCACTATGGGACATATTCGTGTCTATTTGTGGAAAAATGCTTAATTTCTGTGGTGTTTTCTCCTTAAGCAAAGAATAAGCAAAGCAAAAGTAAGCTGTAAGCAAAGGAACTATGTCTTCATGAATCTTTTTTTGCGACCATTTTCTGATGAATTAATGTGTTTCTGGACACCCCGTGAGTCGATTTATGTCGAATATGGTGGAAAACAGTAGGTATTTGGAGTCAAAATAAACAAATGGGTACCAAAAATCCATTATATCACTTTTAGAAAGTGGCAGAATTATATATATGTCTGATTTTGATTTAACGATTTAACCCTTAATTTTTAGATTCATGCTTACTCACAGGCACCATTGTGGAGCCAGAGAACCTATCTGCGTCAATATAGGACATATTCGTGTGTATTTATGGAAAAATGCTCAAGTTCGGTGGTGTTTTCTCCGTAAGCAAAGAATAAGCAAAGCGTAAGCAAAATGTAAGCAAAGGATATATGTCTTTATAAATCCTTTTTCCGACCATTTTCTGAAGTAATAATGTATTGTTTGATACCCGGGAGTCTATTTATGTCGAATAAGAAGCAAAACTGTAGGTAATTGTACCCAGAATGTCCAAATGGGTAAGAAAAGTCCATAGTGTCACTTTTAAAAAGAATTAGAATTATATATTTCTCATTTTACCTGAACGATTTCTGCCCTAATTTTTAGATTCATGCTTACTCACAGGCACCATTGTGGAGCCAGAGAACTAGTCTGCGTCACTATGGGACTTATTTGTGTGTATTTGTGAAAAAATGCTCAAGTTCGGTGGTGTTTTCCCCTTAAGCAAAGAATAAGCAAAGCGTAAGCAAAATGTAAGCAAAGGATTTATGTCTTCATATATCCTTTTTCCGACCATTTTCTGAAGTAATAATGTATTGTTTGACATCCCGGGAGTCTATTTATGTCGAATAAGTAGCAAAACTGTAGGTAATTGTACTCAGAATGTCCAAATTGGTACGAAAAGTCCATAATGTCACTTTTAAAAAGAATCAGAATTATATATTTCTAATTTTACCTGAACTATTTCCGCCCTAATTTTTAGATTCACGCTTACTCACAGGCACCATTGATGAGCCAGAGAATTTGTCTATGTCATTATGGGACATATTTGTGTGTATTTGTTGAAAAATGCTCAAGTTCTGTGGTGTTGTCACCGTAAGCAAAGAATAAGCAAAGCGTAAGCAAAATGTAAGCAAAGGATATATGTCTTTATAAATCATTTTCCGACCATTTTCTGAAGTTATAATGTATTGTTTGACGTCCCGGGAGTCTATATATGTCGAATAAGGAGCAAAACTGTAGATAAATGTACAGGAAATGTGCAAATGGGTACGAAAAGTCCATAATATCATTTTTAGAAAGTAGCAGCATTATAAATATCTGATTTTGATTTAACGATTTTACACCTAATTTTTTTTATTTTGCTTACTCATAGGGACCGCTGTGGAGCCAGAGGTCTAGTCTGCGTCCCTATGGGACATATTCGTGTGTATTTGTGGAAAATGCTAAAGTTCGGTGGTGTTTTCTCCTTAAGCAAAGAATAAGCAAATCAAAAGTAAACTGTAAGCAAAGGAACTATGTCTTCATAAATCTTTTTTGCGACCATTTTCTGATGAATAAATGTGTTTCTGGACATCCCGTGAGTCGATTTATGTCGAATATCGTGCAAAACAGTAGGTATTTGGAGATAAAATAAGCAAATGGGAACCGAAAATCCATAATATCACTTTTAGAAAGTGGCAGAATTATATATATGTCCAATTTTGATTTAACGATTTCTGCCCTTAATTTTTAGATTCATGCTTACTCACAGGCACCATTGTGGAACCAGGGAACTATTCTGCGTCACTATGGAACATATTCGTGTGTATTTGTGGAAAAATGCTCAAGTTCGGTTGTGTTTTCTCCGTAAGCAAAGAATAAGCAAAACGTTAGCAAATTGTAAGCAAAGGAAATATGTCTTCGCAAATCCTTTTTCCAACCATTTTCGGAAGTAATAATGTATTGTTTGACATCACGGCAGGCTATTTATGTCGAATAAAGAGCAAAACTGTAGATAATTTTACCAAGAATGTCCAATTGGGTACGAAAGGACCATAATGTCACTTTTAAAAAGAATCAGAATTATATATATCCCATTTTACCTGAACGATTTCTGCCCTAATTTTTAGATTCATGCTTGCTCACAGGCACCGTTGTGGAGCCAGAGAACCAGTCTGCGTCACTATTCGACATATTCGTGTGTATTTGTGGAAAAATGTTCAAGATCGGTGGTGTTTTCTCCGTGAGCAAAGAATAAGCAAAGCGTAAGCAAAGAATAAGCAAAGGATATATGTCTTCATAAATCCTTTTTCCGACCATTTTCTGAAGTAATAATGTATTGTTTGACATCCCGGGAGACTATTTATGTAGAATAAGTAGCAAAACTGTAGGTAATTGTACCCATAATGTCCAAATTGGTACGAAAAGTCCATAATGTCACTTTTAAAAAGAATCAGAATTATATATTTATAATTTTACCTGAACGATTTTCGCCCTAATTTTTAGATTCTCGCTTACTCACAGGTACCATTGTGGAGCCAGAGAACTTGTCTGCGTCACTATGGGACATGTTTGTGTGTATTTGTGGAAAAATGCTCAAGTTCTGTGGTGTTTTCTCCTTAAGCAAAGGATAAGCAAAGCAAAAGCAAACTGTATGCGAAGGAACTATGTCTTCATAATTCTTTTTTGCGACCATTTTCTGATAAAATAATGTGTTTCTGGACATCCCATGAGTCGATTTATGTCGAATATCGTGCAAAACAGTAGATATTTGGATTTAAATAAGCAAATGGGAACCAAAAATCCGTAATATCACTTTTCGAAAGTAGCAGAATTATATATTTATCTAATTTTGATTTAACGATTTTACCCTTAATTTTTAGATTCATGCTTACTCACAGGCACCATTGTGGAGCCAGAGATCTAGTCTGCGTCACTATGGGACATATTCGTGTGTATTTGTGGAAATATGCACAAGTTCGGTGGTGTTTCCTCCGTAAGCAAAGAATAAGCAAAGCGTAAGCAAAATGTAAGCAAAGGATATATGTCTTCATAACTCCTTTTTCCGACCATTTTCTGAAGTAATAATGTATTGTTTGACATCCCGGGAGTCTATTTATGTCGAATAAGAAGCAAAACTGTAGGTAATTGTACCCAGAATGTCCAAATGGGTACGTAAAGTCCATAATGTCACTTTCAATAAGAATCAGAATTATATATTTCTCATTTTACCTGAACGATTTCTGCCCTATTTTTTTTATTTTTGCTTACTCATAGGTACCGTTGTGGAGCCAGAGGACCAGTCTGCGTCCCTATGGGACATATTCGTGTGTATTTGTGGAAAAATGCTCAAGTTCGGTGGTGTTTTCTCCGTAAGCAAAGAATAAGCAAAGCGTAAGCAAAATGTAAGCAAAGGATATATGTCTTCATAAATCCTTTTCCCGACCATTTTCTGAAGTAATAATGTATTGTTTGACATCCCGGGAGTCTATTTATGTCGAATAAGGAGCAAAACTGTAGGCAATTGTACCCAGAATCTCCAAATGGGTACGAAAAGTCCATAATGTCACTTTATAAAAGAATCAGAATTATATATTTCTCATTTTACCTGAACGATTTCTGCCCTAATTTTTAGATTCACGCTTACTCACAGGCACCGCTGTGGAGCCAGAGAACTAGTCTGCGTCACTATGGGACATATTCGTGTCTATTTATGGAAAAATGCTTAATTTCTGTGGTGTTTTCTCCTTAAGCAAAGAATAAGCAAAGCAAAAGTAAGCTGTAAGCAAAGGAACTATGTCTTCATGAATCTTTTTTTGCGACCATTTTCTGATGAATTAATGTGTTTCTGGACACCCCGTGAGTCGATTTATGTCGAATATGGTGGAAAACAGTAGGTATTTGGAGTCAAAATAAACAAATGGGTACCAAAAATCCATTATATCACTTTTAGAAAGTGGCAGAATTATATATATGTCTGATTTTGATTTAACGATTTAACCCTTAATTTTTAGATTCATGCTTACTCACAGGCACCATTGTGGAGCCAGAGAACCTATCTGCGTCAATATAGGACATATTCGTGTGTATTTATGGAAAAATGCTCAAGTTCGGTGGTGTTTTCTCCGTAAGCAAAGAATAAGCAAAGCGTAAGCAAAATGTAAGCAAAGGATATATGTCTTTATAAATCCTTTTTCCGACCATTTTCTGAAGTAATAATGTATTGTTTGATACCCGGGAGTCTATTTATGTCGAATAAGAAGCAAAACTGTAGGTAATTGTACCCAGAATGTCCAAATGGGTAAGAAAAGTCCATAGTGTCACTTTTAAAAAGAATTAGAATTATATATTTCTCATTTTACCTGAACGATTTCTGCCCTAATTTTTAGATTCATGCTTACTCACAGGCACCATTGTGGAGCCAGAGAACTAGTCTGCGTCACTATGGGACTTATTTGTGTGTATTTGTGAAAAAATGCTCAAGTTCGGTGGTGTTTTCCCCTTAAGCAAAGAATAAGCAAAGCGTAAGCAAAATGTAAGCAAAGGATTTATGTCTTCATATATCCTTTTTCCGACCATTTTCTGAAGTAATAATGTATTTTTTGACATCCCGGGAGTCTATTTATGTCGAATAAGTAGCAAAACTGTAGGTAATTGTACTCAGAATGTCCAAATTGGTACGAAAAGTCCATAATGTCACTTTTAAAAAGAATCAGAATTATATATTTCTAATTTTACCTGAACTATTTCCGCCCTAATTTTTAGATTCACGCTTACTCACAGGCACCATTGATGAGCCAGAGAATTTGTCTATGTCATTATGGGACATATTTGTGTGTATTTGTTGAAAAATGCTCAAGTTCTGTGGTGTTGTCACCGTAAGCAAAGAATAAGCAAAGCGTAAGCAAAATGTAAGCAAAGGATATATGTCTTTATAAATCATTTTCCGACCATTTTCTGAAGTAATAATGTATTGTTTGACGTCCCGGGAGTCTATATATGTCGAATAAGGAGCAAAACTGTAGATAAATGTACAGGAAATGTGCAAATGGGTACGAAAAGTCCATAATATCATTTTTAGAAAGTAGCAGCATTATAAATATCTGATTTTGATTTAACGATTTTACACCTAATTTTTTTTATTTTGCTAACTCATAGGGACCGCTGTGGAGCCAGAGGTCTAGTCTGCGTCCCTATGGGACATATTCGTGTGTATTTGTGGAAAATGCTAAAGTTCGGTGGTGTTTTCTCCTTAAGCAAAGAATAAGCAAATCAAAAGTAAACTGTAAGCAAAGGAACTATGTCTTCATAAATCTTTTTTGCGACCATTTTCTGATGAATAAATGTGTTTCTGGACATCCCGTGAGTCGATTTATGTCGAATATCGTGCAAAACAGTAGGTATTTGGAGATAAAATAAGCAAATGGGAACCGAAAATCCATAATATCACTTTTAGAAAGTGGCAGAATTATATATATGTCCAATTTTGATTTAACGATTTCTGCCCTTAATTTTTAGATTCATGCTTACTCACAGGCACCATTGTGGAACCAGGGAACTATTCTGCGTCACTATGGAACATATTCGTGTGTATTTGTGGAAAAATGCTCAAGTTCGGTTGTGTTTTCTCCGTAAGCAAAGAATAAGCAAAACGTTAGCAAATTGTAAGCAAAGGAAATATGTCTTCGCAAATCCTTTTTCCAACCATTTTCGGAAGTAATAATGTATTGTTTGACATCACGGCAGGCTATTTATGTCGAATAAAGAGCAAAACTGTAGATAATTTTACCCAGAATGTCCAATTGGGTACGAAAGGACCATAATGTCACTTTTAAAAAGAATCAGAATTATATATATCCCATTTTACCTGAACGATTTCTGCCCTAATTTTTAGATTCATGCTTGCTCACAGGCACCGTTGTGGAGCCAGAGAACCAGTCTGCGTCACTATTCGACATATTCGTGTGTATTTGTGGAAAAATGTTCAAGATCGGTGGTGTTTTCTCCGTGAGCAAAGAATAAGCAAAGCGTAAGCAAAGAATAAGCAAAGGATATATGTCTTCATAAATCCTTTTTCCGACCATTTTCTGAAGTAATAATGTATTGTTTGACATCCCGGGAGACTATTTATGTAGAATAAGTAGCAAAACTGAAGGTAATTGTACCCAGAATGTCCAAATTGGTACGAAAAGTCCATAATGTCACTTTTAAAAAGAATCAGAATTATATATTTATAATTTTACCTGAACGATTTTCGCCCTAATTTTTAGATTCACGCTTACTCACAGGTACCATTGTGGAGCCAGAGAACTTGTCTGCGTCACTATGGGACATGTTTGTGTGTATTTGTGGAAAAATGCTCAAGTTTTTGGTGTTTTCTCCTTAAGCAAAGGATAAGCAAAGCAAAAGCAAACTGTAAGCGAAGGAACTATGTCTTCATAATTCTTTTTTGCGACCATTTTCTGATAAAATAATGTGTTTCTGGACATCCCATGAGTCGATTTATGTCGAATATCGTGCAAAACAGTAGATATTTGGATTTAAATAAGCAAATGGGAACCAAAAATCCGTAATATCACTTTTCGAAAGTAGCAGAATTATATATTTATCTAATTTTGATTTAACGATTTTACCCTTAATTTTTAGATTCATGCTTACTCACAGGCACCATTGTGGAGCCAGAGATCTAGTCTGCGTCACTATGGGACATATTCGTGTGTATTTGTGGAAATATGCACAAGTTCGGTGGTGTTTCCTCCGTAAGCAAAGAATAAGCAAAGCGTAAGCAAAATGTAAGCAAAGGATATATGTCTTCACAAATCCTTTTTCCGACCATTTTCTGAAGTAATCATGTATTGTTTGACATCCCGGGAGTCTATTTATGTCGAATAAGGAGCAAAACTGTAGGTAATTGTACCCAGAATGTCCAAATGGGTACGAAAAGTCCATAATAGCACTTTTAAAAAGAATCAGAGTTATATATTTCTCATTTTACCTGAACGATTTCTGCCCTAATTTTTAGATTCACGCTTACTCACAGGCACCACTGTGGAGCCAGAGAACTAGTCTGCGTCACTATGGGACATATTCGTGTCTATTTGTGGAAAAATGCTTAATTTCTGTGGTGTTTTCTCCTTAAGCAAAGAATAAGCAAAGTAAAAGTAAGCTGTAAGCAAAGGAACTATGTCTTCATGAATCTTTTTTTGCGACCATTTTCTGATGAATTAATGTGTTTCTGGACACCCCGTGAGTCGATTTATGTCGAATATGGTGGAAAACAGTAGGTATTTGGAGTCAAAATAAACAAATGGGTACCAAAAATCCATTATATCACTTTTAGAAAGTGCCAGAATTATATATATGTCTGATTTTGATTTAACGATTTAACCCTTAATTTTTAGATTCATGCTTACTCACAGGCACCATTGTGGAGCCAGAGAACCTATCTGCGTCAATATAGGACATATTCGTGTGTATTTGTGGAAAAATGCTCAAGTTCGGTGGTGTTTTCTCCGTAAGCAAAGAATAAGCAAAGCGTGAGCAAAATGTAAGCAAAGGATATATGTCTTTATAAATCATTTTCCGACCATTTTCTGAAGTAATAATGTATTGTTTGATACCCGGGAGTCTATTTATGTCGAATAAGAAGCAAAACTGTAGGTAATTGTACCCAGAATGTCCAAATGGGTACGAAAAGTCCATAGTGTCACTTTTAAAAAGAATTAGAATTATATATTTCTCATTTTACCTGAACGATTTCTGCCCTAATTTTTAGATTCATGCTTACTCACAGGCACCATTGTGGAGCCAGAGAACTAGTCTGCGTCACTATGGGACTTATTTGTGTGTATTTGTGAAAAAATGCTCAAGTTCGGTGGTGTTTTCCCCTTAAGCAAAGAATAAGCAAAGCGTAAGCAAAATGTAAGCAAAGGATTTATGTCTTCATATATCCTTTTTCCGACCATTTTCTGAAGTAATAATGTATTGTTTGACATCCCGGGAGTCTATTTATGTCGAATAAGTAGCAAAACTGTAGGTAATTGTACTCAGAATGTCCAAATTGGTACGAAAAGTCCATAATGTCACTTTTAAAAAGAATCAGAATTATATATTTCTAATTTTACCTGAACTATTTCCGCCCTAATTTTTAGATTCACGCTTACTCACAGGCACCATTGATGAGCCAGAGAATTTGTCTATGTCATTATGGGACATATTTGTGTGTATTTGTTGAAAAATGCTCAAGTTCTGTGGTGTTGTCTCCGTAAGCAAAGAATAAGCAAAGCGTAAGCAAAATGTAAGCAAAGAATCTATGTCTTTATAAATCCTTTTTCCGACCATTTTCTGAAGTAATAATGTATTGTTTGACATCCCGGGAGTCTATTTATGTCGAATAAGGAGCAAAACTGTAGATAAATGTACAGGAAATGTGCAAATGGGTACGAAAAGTCCATAATATCATTTTTAGAAAGTAGCAGCATTATAAATATCTGATTTTGATTTAACGATTTTACACCTAATTTTTTTTATTTTGCTTACTCATAGGGACCGCTGTGGAGCCAGAGGTCTAGTCTGCGTCCCTATGGGACATATTCGTGTGTATTTGTGGAAAATGCTAAAGTTCGGTGGTGTTTTCTCCTTAAGCAAAGAATAAGCAAATCAAAAGTAAACTGTAAGCAAAGGAACTATGTCTTCATAAATCTTTTTGCGACCATTTTCTGATGAATAAATGTGTTTCTGGACATCCCGTGAGTCGATTTATGTCGAATATCGTGCAAAACAGTAGGTATTTGGAGATAAATTAAGCAAATGGGAACCGAAAATCCATAATATCACTTTTAGAAAGTGGCAGAATTATATATATGTCCAATCTTGATTTAACGATTTCTGCCCTTAATTTTTAGATTCATGCTTACTCACAGGCACCATTGTGGAACCAGGGAACTATTCTGCGTCACTATGGAACATTTTCGTGTGTATTTGTGGAAAAATGCTCAAGTTCGGTTGTGTTTTCTCCGTAAGCAAAGAATAAGCAAAGCGTTAGCAAATTGTAAGCAAAGGAAATATGTCTTCGCAAATCCTTTTTCCAACCATTTTCGGAAGTAATAATGTATTGTTTGACATCCCGGCAGGCTTTTTATGTCGAATAAAGAGCAAAACTGTAGATAATTTTACCCAGAATGTCCAATTGGGTACGAAAGGACCATAATGTCACTTTTAAAAAGAATCAGAATTATATATATCCCATTTTACCTGAACGATTTCTGCCCTAATTTTTAGATTCATGCTTGCTCACAGGCACCGTTGTGGAGCCAGAGAACCAGTCTGCGTCACTATTCGACATATTCGTGTGTATTTGTGGAAAAATGTTCAAGATCGGTGGTGTTTTCTCCGTGAGCAAAGAATAAGCAAAGCGTAAGCAAAGAATAAGCAAAGGATATATGTCTTCATAAATCCTTTTTCCGACCATTTTCTGAAGTAATAATGTATTGTTTGACATCCCGGGAGACTATTTATGTAGAATAAGTAGCAAAACTGAAGGTAATTGTACCCAGAATGTCCAAATTGGTACGAAAAGTCCATAATGTCACTTTTAAAAAGAATCAGAATTATATATTTATAATTTTACCTGAACGATTTTCGCCCTAATTTTTAGATTCACGCTTACTCACAGGTACCATTGTGGAGCCAGAGAACTTGTCTGCGTCACTATGGGACATGTTTGTGTGTATTTGTGGAAAAATGCTCAAGTTCTGTGGTGTTTTCTCCTTAAGCAAAGGATAAGCAAAGCAAAAGCAAACTGTAAGCGAAGGAACTATGTCTTCATAATTCTTTTTTGCGACCATTTTCTGATAAAATAATGTGTTTCTGGACATCCCATGAGTCGATTTATGTCGAATATCGTGCAAAACAGTAGATATTTGGATTTAAATAAGCAAATGGGAACCAAAAATCCGTAATATCACTTTTCGAAAGTAGCAGAATTATATATTTATCTAATTTTGATTTAACGATTTTACCCTTAATTTTTAGATTCATGCTTACTCACAGGCACCATTGTGGAGCCAGAGATCTAGTCTGCGTCACTATGGGACATATTCGTGTGTATTTGTGGAAATATGCACAAGTTCGGTGGTGTTTCCTCCGTAAGCAAAGAATAAGCAAAGCGTAAGCAAAATGTAAGCAAAGGATTTATGTCTTCATAACTCCTTTTTCCGACCATTTTCTGAAGTAATAATGTATTGTTTGACATCCCGGGAGTCTATTTATGTCGAATAAGAAGCAAAACTGTAGGTAATTGTACCCAGAATGTCCAAATGGGTACGTAAAGTCCATAATGTCACTTTCAATAAGAATCAGAATTATATATTTCTCATTTTACCTGAACGATTTCTGCCCTAATTTTTTTATTTTTGCTTACTCATAGGTACCGTTGTGGAGCCAGAGGACCAGTCTGCGTCCCTATGGGACATATTCGTGTGTATTTATGGAAAATGCTTAAGTTCTGTGGTGTTTTCTCCGTAAGCAAAGAGTAAGCAAAGCGTAAGCAAAATGTAAGCAAAGGATATATGTCTTCACAAATCCTTTTTCCGACCATTTTCTGAAGTAATAATGTATTGTTTGACATCCCGGGAGTCTATTTATGTCAAATAAGGAGCAAAACTGTAGGTAATTGTACCCAGAATGTCCAAATGGGTACAAAAAGTCCATAATAGCACTTTTAAAAAGAATCAGAATTATATATTTCTTATTTTACCTGAACGATTTCTGCCCAAATTTTTAGATTCACGCTTACTCACAGGCACCATTATGGAGCCAGAGAACTTGTCTGCGTCACTATGGGACATATTCGTGTCTATTTGTGGAAAAATGCTCAAGTTCTGTGGTGTTTTCTCCTTAAGCAAAGAATAAGCAAAGCAAAAGCAAACTGTAAGCAAAGGAACTATGTCTTCATAAATCTTTTTTGCGACCATTTTCTGATGAATTATTGTGTTTCTGGACATCCCGTGGGTCGATATATGTAGAATATGGTGCTAAACAGTAGGTATTTGGAGTTAAAATAAGCAAATGGGTACTAAAAAACCATAATATTACTTTTAGAAAGTAGCAGAATTATATATATATATCTGATTTTGATTTAACGATTTTACCCTTAATTTTTAGATTCATGCTTACTCACAGGCACCATTGTGGAGCCAGAGAACTAGTCTGCGCCACTTTGGGACATATTCGTGTGTATTTGGGGAAAAAAGCTTAGGTTCGGTTGCTTTTTCTCCGTAAGCAAAGAATAAGCAAAGAGTATGCAAAATGTAAGCAAAGGATATATGTCTTCATAAATCCTTTTTCCGACCATTTTCTGAAGTAATAATGTATTGTTTGACATCCCGGGAGTCTATTTATGTCGAATAAGTAGCAAAACTGAAGGTAATTGTACCCAGAATGTCCCAATGGGTACGAAAAGTCCATAATGTCACTTTTAAAAAGAATCAGAATTATATATTTCTCATTTTACCTGAAAGATTTCTGCCCTAATTTTAGATTCATGCTTACTCACAGGCACCATTGTGGAGCCAGAGAACTAGTCTGCGTCACTATGGACTTATTTGTTTGTATTTGTGGAAAAATCCTCAAGTTCGGTGGTGTTTTCCTTATAAGCAAATATTAAGCAAAGCGTAAGCAAAATGTAAGCAAAGGATATATATCTTCATAAATCTTTTTTCCGACTATTTTCTGAAGTAATAATGTATTGTTTGACATCCCGGGAGTCTTTTTATGTCGAATAAGGAGCAAAACTGTAGGTAATTGTACCCAGAATGTCCAAATGGGTACGAAAAGTCCATAATGTCACTTTTAAAAAGAATCAGAATTATATATTTCTAATTTTACCTGAACTATTTCCGCCCTAATTTTTAGATTCACGCTTACTCACAGGCACCATTGTGGAGCCAGATAATTTGTCTATGTCATTATGGGACATATTTGTGTGTATTTGTTGAAAAATGCTCAAGTTCTGTGGTGTTTTCTCCGTAAGCAAAGAATAAGCAAAGCGTAAGCAAAATGTAAGCAAAGGATATATGTCTTTATAAATCCTTTTTCCGACCATTTTCTGAAGTAATAATGTATTGTTTGACATCCCGGGAGTCTATTTATGTCGAATAAGGAGCAAAACTGTAGATAAATGTACAGGAAATGTGCAAATGGGTACGAAAAGTCCATAATATCATTTTTAGAAAGTAGCAGCATTATAAATATCTGATTTTGATTTAACGATTTTACACCTAATTTTTTTTATTTTGCTTACTCATAGGGACCGCTGTGGAGCCAGAGGACTAGTCTGCGTCCCTATGGGACATATTCGTGTTTATTTGTGGAAAATGCTAAAGTTCTGTGGTGTTTTCTCCGTAAGCAAAGAATAAGCAAAGCGTAAGCAAAATGTAAGCAAAGGAAATATGTCCTCATAAATACTTTTTGCGACCATTTTCTGATGAAATAATGTGGTTCTGAACATCCTGGGAGTCCATTTATGTAGAATATGGTGCAAAACAGTTGGTATTTGAGTTAAAATAAGCAAATGGGTACCAAAAATCCATAATATCACTTTCAGAAAGTAGCAGAATTATATATATATATCTGACTTTGATTTAACGATTTTACCCTTAATTTTCAGATTCAGGCTTACTCACAGGCACCATTGTTGAGCCAGAGAACTAGTCTGCGTCCCTGTGGGACATATTCGTGTGTATTTGTGCAAAACTGCTTAAGTTCGGTGGTGTTTTCTCCGTAAGCAAAGAATAAGCAAAGCGTAAGCAAAATGCAAGCAAAGGATATATGTCTTCATAAATCCTTTTTCCGACCATTTTCTGAAGTAATAATGTATTGTTTGACATCCCGGGAGTCTATTTATGTCGAATAAGGAACAAAACTGTAGGTAATTGTAACCAGAATGTCCAAATGGGTACGAAAAGTCCATAATGTCACTTTTAAAAAGAATCAGAATTATATATTTCTCATTTTACCTTAACGATTTCTGCCCTAATTTTTAGATTCATGCTTGCTCACAGGCACCGTTGTGGAGCCAGAGAACCAGTCTGCGTCACTATTTGACATATTCGCGTGTATTTGTCGAAAAATGCTCAAGTTCTGTTGTGTTTTCTCCTTAAGCAAAGAATAAGCAAAGCGTAAGCAAAATGTAGGCAAAGGATATATGTCTTCATAACTCCTTTTTCCGACCATTTTCTGTAGTAATAATGTATTGTTTGACATCCAGGGAGTCTATTTATGTCGATTAAGGAGCAAAACTGTAGGTAATTGTACCCAGAATGTCCAAATGGGAACAAAAAGTCCATAATGTCACTTTTAAAAAGAATCAGAATAATATATTTCTCATTTTACCTGAACGATTTCTGCCCAAATTTTTAGATTCACGCTTACTCACAGGCACCATTGTGGAGCCAGAGAACTTGTCTGCGTCACTATGGGACATATTCGTGTCTATTTGTGGAAAAATGCTCAAGTTCTGTGGTGTTTTCTCCTTAAGCAAAGAATAAGCAAAGCAAAAGCAAACTGTAAGCAAAGGAACTATGTCTTCATAAATCTTTTTTGCGACCATTTTCTGATGAATTATTGTGTTTCTGGACATTCCGTGGGTCGATTTATGTCGAATATGGTGCAAAACAGTAGGTATTTGGAGTCAAAATAAACAAATGGGTACCAATAATCCAAAATATCACTTTCAGAAAGTGGCAGAATTATATATATGTCTGATTTTGATTTAACGATTTTACCCTTAATTTTGAGATTCATGCTTACTCACAGGCACCAATGTGGAGCTAGAGAACCAGTCTGCGTCCATATGGGACTTATTCGTGTGTATTTGTGGAAAAATGCACAAGTTCGGTGGTGTTTTCTCCGTAAGAAAAGAATAAGCAAAGCGTAAGCAAAATGTCAGCAAAGGATATATGTCTTCATAAATCATTTTTCCGACCATTTTCGGAAGTAATAATGTATTGTTTGACATCCCGGGAGTCTATTTATGTCGAATAAGGAGCATAAAAAATGTAGGTATTTGTACCCAGAATGTCCAAATGGGTACAAAAAGTCCATAATGTCACTTTTAAAAAGAATAAGAATTCTATATTTCTCATTTTACCTGAACGATGTCTGCCCTAATTTTTAGATTCATGCTTACTCACAGGCACCGTTGTGGAGCCAGAGAAATATCCTGCGTCACTATGGGACATATTCGTGTGTATTTGTGGAAAATGCTAAAGTTCTGTGGTGTTTTCTCCGTAAGCAAAGAATAAGTAAAGCGTAAGCAAAATGTAAGCAAAGGAAATATGTCCTCGTAAATACTTTTTACGACCATTTTCTGATGAAATAATGTGGTTCTGAACATCCCGGGAGTCCATTTATGTAGAATATGGTGCTAAACAGTAGGTATTTGGAGTTAAAATAAGCAAATGGGTACTAAAAATCCATAATATCACTTTTAGAAAGTAGCAGAATTATATATATATCTGATTTTGATTTAACGATTTTACCCTTAATTTTCAGATTCAGGCTTACTCACAGGCACCATTGTTGAGCCAGAGAACTAGTCTGCGTCCCTGTGGGACATATTCGTGTGTATTTGTGCAAAACTGCTTAAGTTCGGTGGTGTTTTCTCCGTAAGCAAAGAATAAGCAAAGCGTAAGCAAAATGCAAGCAAAGGATATATGTCTTCATAAATCCTTTTTCCGACCATTTTCTGAAGTAATAATGTATTGTTTGACATCCCGGGAGTCTATTTATGTCGAATAAGGAACAAAACTGTAGGTAATTGTAACCAGAATGTCCAAATGGGTACGAAAAGTCCATAATGTCACTTTTAAAAAGAATCAGAATAATATATTTCTCATTTTACCTGAACGATTTCTGCCCAAATTTTTAGATTCACGCTTACTCACAGGCACCATTGTGGAGCCAGAGAACTTGTCTGCGTCACTATGGGACATATTCGTGTCTATTTGTGGAAAAATGCTCAAGTTCTGTGGTGTTTTCTCCTTAAGCAAAGAATAAGCAAAGCAAAAGCAAACTGTAAGCAAAGGAACTATGTCTTCATAAATCTATTTTGCGACCATTTTCTGATGAATTATTGTGTTTCTGGACATCCCGTGGGTCGATATATGTAGAATATGGTGCTAAACAGTAGGTATTTGGAGTTAAAATAAGCAAATGGGTACTAAAAATCCATAATATTACTTTTAGAAAGTAGCAGAATTATATATATATATCTGATTTTGATTTAACGATTTTACCCTTAATTTTTAGATTCATGCTTACTCACAGGCACCATTGTGGAGCCAGAGAACTAGTCTGCGTCACTATGGGACATATTCGTGTGTATTTGGGGAAAAAAGCTTAGGTTCGGTTGCTTTTTCTCCGTAAGCAAAGAATAAGCAAAGAGTATGCAAAATGTAAGCAAAGGATATATATCTTCATAAATCCTTTTTTCGACCATTTTCTGAAGTAATAATGTATTGTTTGACATCCCGGGAGTCTATTTATGTCGAATAAGTAGCAAAACTGAAGGTAATTGTACCCAGAATGTCCCAATGGGTACGAAAAGTCCATAATGTCACTTTTAAAAAGAATCAGAATTATATATTTCTCATTTTACCTGAAAGATTTCTGCCCTAATTTTAGATTCATGCTTACTCACAGGCACCATTGTGGAGCCAGAGAACTAGTCTGCGTCACTATGGACATATTTGTGTGTATTTGTTGAAAAATGCTCAAGTTCTGTGGGGTTTTCTCCGTAAGCAAAGAATAAGCAAAGCGTAAGCAAAATGTAAGCAAAGGATATATGTCTTTATAAATCCTTTTTCCGACCATTTTCTGAAGTAATAATGTATTGTTTGACATCCCGGGAGTCTATTTATGTCGAATAAGGAACAAAACTGTAGGTAATTGTACCCAGAATGTCCAAATGGGTACGAAAAGTCCATAGTGTCACTTTTAAAAAGAATCAGAATTATATATTTCTCATTTTACGTGAACGATTTCTGCCCTAATTTTTAGATTCATGCTTACTCACAGGCACCATTGTGGAGCCGGAGAACTAGTCTGCGTCACTATGGGACTTATTTGTGTGTATTTGTGGAAAAATGCTCAAGTTCGGTGGTCTTTTCCCCCTAAGCAAAGAATAAGCAGGGCGTAGGCAAAATGTAAGCAAAGGATATATGTCCTCATAAATCCTTTTTCCGACCATTTTCTGAAGTAATTATGTATTGTTTGACATCCCGGGAGTCTATTTATGTCGAATAAGGGGCAAAATTGTAGGTAATTATACCCAGAATGTCCAATTGGGTACGAAAAGTCCATAATGTTACTTTTAAAAAAAATCAGAATTCTATATTTCTCATTTTACCTGAACGATTTCTGCCCTAATTTTTAGATTCATGCTTACTCACAGGCACCGTTGTGGAGCCAGAGAAATATCCTGCGTCACTATGGGACATATTCGTGTGTAATTGTGGAAAATGCTAAAGTTCTGTGGTGTTTTCTCCGTAAGCAAAGAATAAGCAAAGCGTAAGCAAAATGTAAGCAAAGGAAATATGTCCTCGTAAATACTTTTTACGACCATTTTCTGATAAAATAATGTGGTTCTGAACATCCCGGGAGTCGATTTATGTCGAATATGGTGCTAAACAGTAGGTATTTGGAGTTAAAATAAGCAAATGGGTACTAAAAATCCATAATATCACTTTTAGAAAGTAGCAGAATTATATATATATCTGATTTTGATTTAACGATTTTACCCTTAATTTTTAGATTCATGCTTACTCACAGGCACCATTGTGGAGCCAGAGAACTAGTCTGCGTCACTGTTGGACATATTCATGTGCATTTGTGGAAAAATGCTCAAGTTCGGTGGTGTTTTCTCCGTAAGCTAAGAATAAGCAAAGCGTAAGCAAAATGTAAGTAAAGGATATATGTCTTAATAAATCCTTTTCCCGACCATTTTCTGAAGGAATAATGTATTGTTTGACATCCCGGGAGTCTATTTATGTCGAATAAGGAGCAAAACTGTAGGTAATTGTACCCAGAATGTCCAAATGGGTACGAAAAGTCCATAGTGTCACTTTTAAAAAGAATCAGAATTATATATTTCTCATTTTACCTTAACGATTTCTGCCCTAATTTTTAGATTCATGCTTGCTCACAGGCACCGTTGTGGAGCCAGAGAACCAGTCTGCGTCACTATTTGACATATTCGCGTGTATTTGTCGAAAAATGCTCAAGTTCGGTGGTGTTTTCTCCTTAAGCAAAGAATAAGCAAAGCAAAAGTAAACTGTAAGCAAAGGAACTATGTCTTCATAAATCTTTTTTGCGACCATTTTCTGATGAATAAATGTGTTTCTGGACATCCCGTGAGTCGATTTATGTCGAATATCGTGCAAAACAGTAGGTATTTGGAGATAAAATAAGCAAATGGGAACCGAAAATCCATAATATCACTTTTAGAAAGTGGCAGAATTATATATATGTCTAATTTTGATTTAACGATTTCTGCCCTTAATTTTTAGATTCATGCTTACTCACAGGCACCATTGTGGAACCAGGGAACTATTCTGCGTCACTATGGAACATATTCGTGTGTATTTGTGGAAAAATGCTCAAGTTCGGTTATGTTTTCTCCGTGAGCAAAGAATAAGCAAAGCGTAAGCAAAGAATAAGCAAAGGATATATGTCTTCATAAATCCTTTTTCCGACCATTTTCTGAAGTAATAATGTATTGTTTGACATCCCGGGAGTCTATTTATGTAGAATAGGTAGCAAAACTGTAGGTAATTGTACCCAGAATGTCCAAATTGGTACGAAAAGTCCATAATGTCACTTTTAAAAAGAATCAGAATTATATATTTATAATTTTACCTGAACGATTTTCGCCCTAATTTTTAGATTCACGCTTACTCACAGGTACCATTGTGGAGCCAGAGAACTTGTCTGCGTCACTATGGGACATGTTTGTGTGTATTTGTGGAAAAATGCTCAAGTTCTGTGGTGTTTTCTCCTTAAGCAAAGGATAAGCAAAGCAAAAGCAAACTGTAAGCGAAGGAACTATGTCTTCATAATTCTTTTTTGCGACCATTTTCTGATAAAATAATGTGTTTCTGGACATCCCATGAGTCGATTTATGTCGAATATCGTGCAAAACAGTAGATATTTGGATTTAAATAAGCAAATGGGAACCAAAAATCCGTAATATCACTTTTCGAAAGTAGCAGAATTATAAATTTCTAATTTTACCTGAACTATTTCCGCCCTAATTTTTAGATTCACGCTTACTCACAGGTACAATTGTGGAGCCAGAGAACTTGTCTGCGTCACTATGGGACATATTTGTGTGTATTTGTGGAAAAATGCTCAAGTTCGGTGGTGTTTTCTCCGTAAGCAAAGAATAAGCAAAGCGTAAGCAAAATGTAAGCAAAGGATATATGTCTTCATAACTCCTTTTTCCGACCATTTTCTGAAGTAATAATGTATTGTTTGACATCCCGGGAGTCTATTTATGTCGAATAAGTAGCAAAACTGTAGGTAATTGTACCCAGAATGTCCAAATGGGTACGTAAAGTCCATAATGTCACTTTCAATAAGAATCAGAATTATATATTTCTCATTTTACCTGAACGATTTCTGTCCTAATTTTTTTATTTGTGCTTACTCATAGGTACCGTTGTGGAGCCAGAGGACCAGTCTGCGTCCCTATGGGACATATTCGTGTGTATTTGTGGAAAATGCTTAAGTTCTGTGGTGTTTTCTCCGTAAGCAAAGAGTAAGCAAAGCGTAAGCAAAATGTAAGCAAAGGATATATGTCTTCATAAATCCTTTTTCCGACCATTTTCTGAAGTAATAATGTATTGTTTGACATCCCGGGAGTCTATTTATGTCGAATAAGGAGCAAAACTGTAGGTAATTGTACCCAGAATGTCCAAATGGGAACAAAAAGTCCATAATGTCACTTTTAAAAAGAATCAGAATAATATATTTCTCATTTTACCTGAACGATTTCTGTCCTAATTTTTATATTTGTGCTTACTCATAGGTACCGTTGTGGAGCCAGAGGACCAGTCTGCGTCCCTATGGGACATATTCGTGTGTATTTGTGGAAAATGCTTAAGTTCTGTGGTGTTTTCTCTGTAAGCAAAGAATAAGCAAAGCGTAAGCAAAATGTAAGCAAAGGATATATGTCTTCATAACTCTTTTTCCGACCATTTTCTGAAGTAATAATGTATTGTTTGACATCCAGGGAGTCTATTTATGTCGATTAAGTAGCAAAACTGTAGGTAATTGTACCAAGAATGTCCAAATGGGTACGTAAAGTCCATAATGTCACTTTCAATAAGAATCAGAATTATATATTTCTCATTTTACCTGAACGATTTCTGTCCTAATTTTTTTATTTGTGCTTACTCATAGGTACCGTTGTGGAGCCAGAGGACCAGTCTGCGTCCCTATGGGACATATTCGTGTGTATTTGTGGAAAATGCTTAAGTTTTGTGGTGTTTTCTCCGTAAGCAAAGAGTAAGCAAAGCGTAAGCAAAATGTAAGCAAAGGATATATGTCTTCATAAATCCTTTTTCCGACCATTTTCTGAAGTAATAATGTATTGTTTGACATCCCGGGAGTCTATTTATGTCGAATAAGGAGCAAAACTGTAGGTAATTGTACCCAGAATGTCCAAATGGGAACAAAAAGTCCATAATGTCACTTTTAAAAAGAATCAGAATAATATATTTCTCATTTTACCTGAACGATTTCTGCCCAAATTTTTAGATTCACGCTTACTCACAGGCACCATTGTGGAGCCAGAGAACTTGTCTGCGTCACTATGGGACATATTCGTGTCTATTTGTGGAAAAATGCTCAAGTTCTGTGGTGTTTTCTCCTTAAGCAAAGAATAAGCAAAGCAAAAGGAAACTGTAAGCAAAGGAATTATGTCTTCATAAATCTTTTTTGCGACCATTTTCTGATGAATTATTGTGTTTCTGGACATTCCGTGGGTCGATTTATGTCGAATATGGTGCAAAACAGTAGGTATTTGGAGTCAAAATAAACAAATGGGTACCAATAATCCAAAATATCACTTTCAGAAAGTGGCAGAATTATATATATGTCTGATTTTGTTTTAACGATTTTACCCTTAATTTTGAGATTCATGCTTACTCACAGGCACCAATGTGGAGCTAGAGAACCAGTCTGCGTCCATATGGGACTTATTCGTGTGTATTTGTGGAAAAATGCACAAGTTCGGTGGTGTTTTCTCCGTAAGAAAAGAATAAGCAAAGCGTAAGCAAAATGTAAGCAAAGGATATATGTCTTCATGAATCCTTTTTCCGACCATTTTCGGAAGTAATAATGTATTGTTTGACATCCCGGGAGTCTATTTATGTCGAATAAGGAGCATAAAAAATGTAGGTATTTGTACCCAGAATGTCCAAATGGGTACAAAAAGTCCATAATGTCACTTTTAGAAAGTAGCAGAATTATATATATATCTGATTTTGATTTAACGATTTTACCCTTAATTTTTAGATTCATGCTTACTCACAGGCACCATTGTGGAGCCAGAGAACTAGTCTGCGTCACTGTTGGACATATTCATGTGCATTTGTGGAAAAATGCTCAAGTTCGGTGGTGTTTCCTCCGTAAGCAAAGAATAAGCAAAGCGTAAGCAAAATGTAAGCAAAGGATTTATGTCTTCATAACTCCTTTTTCCGACCATTTTCTGAAGTAATAATGTATTGTTTGACATCCCGGGAGTCTATTTATGTCGAATAAGAAGCAAAACTGTAGGTAATTGTACCCAGAATGTCCAAATGGGTACGTAAAGTCCATAATGTCACTTTCAATAAGAATCAGAATTATATATTTCTCATTTTACCTGAACGATTTCTGCCCTAATTTTTTTATTTTTGCTTACTCATAGGTACCGTTGTGGAGCCAGAGGACCAGTCTGCGTCCCTATGGGACATATTCGTGTGTATTTATGGAAAATGCTTAAGTTCTGTGGTGTTTTCTCCGTAAGCAAAGAGTAAGCAAAGCGTAAGCAAAATGTAAGCAAAGGATATATGTCTTCACAAATCCTTTTTCCGACCATTTTCTGAAGTAATAATGTATTGTTTGACATCCCGGGAGTCTATTTATGTCAAATAAGGAGCAAAACTGTAGGTAATTGTACCCAGAATGTCCAAATGGGTACAAAAAGTCCATAATAGCACTTTTAAAAAGAATCAGAATTATATATTTCTTATTTTACCTGAACGATTTCTGCCCAAATTTTTAGATTCACGCTTACTCACAGGCACCATTATGGAGCCAGAGAACTTGTCTGCGTCACTATGGGACATATTCGTGTCTATTTGTGGAAAAATGCTCAAGTTCTGTGGTGTTTTCTCCTTAAGCAAAGAATAAGCAAAGCAAAAGCAAACTGTAAGCAAAGGAACTATGTCTTCATAAATCTTTTTTGCGACCATTTTCTGATGAATTATTGTGTTTCTGGACATCCCGTGGGTCGATATATGTAGAATATGGTGCTAAACAGTAGGTATTTGGAGTTAAAATAAGCAAATGGGTACTAAAAAACCATAATATTACTTTTAGAAAGTAGCAGAATTATATATATATATCTGATTTTGATTTAACGATTTTACCCTTAATTTTTAGATTCATGCTTACTCACAGGCACCATTGTGGAGCCAGAGAACTAGTCTGCGCCACTTTGGGACATATTCGTGTGTATTTGGGGAAAAAAGCTTAGGTTCGGTTGCTTTTTCTCCGTAAGCAAAGAATAAGCAAAGAGTATGCAAAATGTAAGCAAAGGATATATGTCTTCATAAATCCTTTTTCCGACCATTTTCTGAAGTAATAATGTATTGTTTGACATCCCGGGAGTCTATTTATGTCGAATAAGTAGCAAAACTGAAGGTAATTGTACCCAGAATGTCCCAATGGGTACGAAAAGTCCATAATGTCACTTTTAAAAAGAATCAGAATTATATATTTCTCATTTTACCTGAAAGATTTCTGCCCTAATTTTAGATTCATGCTTACTCACAGGCACCATTGTGGAGCCAGAGAACTAGTCTGCGTCACTATGGACTTATTTGTTTGTATTTGTGGAAAAATCCTCAAGTTCGGTGGTGTTTTCCTTATAAGCAAATATTAAGCAAAGCGTAAGCAAAATGTAAGCAAAGGATATATATCTTCATAAATCTTTTTTCCGACTATTTTCTGAAGTAATAATGTATTGTTTGACATCCCGGGAGTCTTTTTATGTCGAATAAGGAGCAAAACTGTAGGTAATTGTACCCAGAATGTCCAAATGGGTACGAAAAGTCCATAATGTCACTTTTAAAAAGAATCAGAATTATATATTTCTAATTTTACCTGAACTATTTCCGCCCTAATTTTTAGATTCACGCTTACTCACAGGCACCATTGTGGAGCCAGATAATTTGTCTATGTCATTATGGGACATATTTGTGTGTATTTGTTGAAAAATGCTCAAGTTCTGTGGTGTTTTCTCCGTAAGCAAAGAATAAGCAAAGCGTAAGCAAAATGTAAGCAAAGGATATATGTCTTTATAAATCCTTTTTCCGACCATTTTCTGAAGTAATAATGTATTGTTTGACATCCCGGGAGTCTATTTATGTCGAATAAGGAGCAAAACTGTAGATAAATGTACAGGAAATGTGCAAATGGGTACGAAAAGTCCATAATATCATTTTTAGAAAGTAGCAGCATTATAAATATCTGATTTTGATTTAACGATTTTACACCTAATTTTTTTTATTTTGCTTACTCATAGGGACCGCTGTGGAGCCAGAGGACTAGTCTGCGTCCCTATGGGACATATTCGTGTTTATTTGTGGAAAATGCTAAAGTTCTGTGGTGTTTTCTCCGTAAGCAAAGAATAAGCAAAGCGTAAGCAAAATGTAAGCAAAGGAAATATGTCCTCATAAATACTTTTTGCGACCATTTTCTGATGAAATAATGTGGTTCTGAACATCCTGGGAGTCCATTTATGTAGAATATGGTGCAAAACAGTTGGTATTTGAGTTAAAATAAGCAAATGGGTACCAAAAATCCATAATATCACTTTCAGAAAGTAGCAGAATTATATATATATATCTGACTTTGATTTAACGATTTTACCCTTAATTTTCAGATTCAGGCTTACTCACAGGCACCATTGTTGAGCCAGAGAACTAGTCTGCGTCCCTGTGGGACATATTCGTGTGTATTTGTGCAAAACTGCTTAAGTTCGGTGGTGTTTTCTCCGTAAGCAAAGAATAAGCAAAGCGTAAGCAAAATGCAAGCAAAGGATATATGTCTTCATAAATCCTTTTTCCGACCATTTTCTGAAGTAATAATGTATTGTTTGACATCCCGGGAGTCTATTTATGTCGAATAAGGAACAAAACTGTAGGTAATTGTAACCAGAATGTCCAAATGGGTACGAAAAGTCCATAATGTCACTTTTAAAAAGAATCAGAATTATATATTTCTCATTTTACCTTAACGATTTCTGCCCTAATTTTTAGATTCATGCTTGCTCACAGGCACCGTTGTGGAGCCAGAGAACCAGTCTGCGTCACTATTTGACATATTCGCGTGTATTTGTCGAAAAATGCTCAAGTTCTGTTGTGTTTTCTCCTTAAGCAAAGAATAAGCAAAGCGTAAGCAAAATGTAGGCAAAGGATATATGTCTTCATAACTCCTTTTTCCGACCATTTTCTGTAGTAATAATGTATTGTTTGACATCCAGGGAGTCTATTTATGTCGATTAAGGAGCAAAACTGTAGGTAATTGTACCCAGAATGTCCAAATGGGAACAAAAAGTCCATAATGTCACTTTTAAAAAGAATCAGAATAATATATTTCTCATTTTACCTGAACGATTTCTGCCCAAATTTTTAGATTCACGCTTACTCACAGGCACCATTGTGGAGCCAGAGAACTTGTCTGCGTCACTATGGGACATATTCGTGTCTATTTGTGGAAAAATGCTCAAGTTCTGTGGTGTTTTCTCCTTAAGCAAAGAATAAGCAAAGCAAAAGCAAACTGTAAGCAAAGGAACTATGTCTTCATAAATCTTTTTTGCGACCATTTTCTGATGAATTATTGTGTTTCTGGACATTCCGTGGGTCGATTTATGTCGAATATGGTGCAAAACAGTAGGTATTTGGAGTCAAAATAAACAAATGGGTACCAATAATCCAAAATATCACTTTCAGAAAGTGGCAGAATTATATATATGTCTGATTTTGATTTAACGATTTTACCCTTAATTTTGAGATTCATGCTTACTCACAGGCACCAATGTGGAGCTAGAGAACCAGTCTGCGTCCATATGGGACTTATTCGTGTGTATTTGTGGAAAAATGCACAAGTTCGGTGGTGTTTTCTCCGTAAGAAAAGAATAAGCAAAGCGTAAGCAAAATGTCAGCAAAGGATATATGTCTTCATAAATCATTTTTCCGACCATTTTCGGAAGTAATAATGTATTGTTTGACATCCCGGGAGTCTATTTATGTCGAATAAGGAGCATAAAAAATGTAGGTATTTGTACCCAGAATGTCCAAATGGGTACAAAAAGTCCATAATGTCACTTTTAAAAAGAATAAGAATTCTATATTTCTCATTTTACCTGAACGATGTCTGCCCTAATTTTTAGATTCATGCTTACTCACAGGCACCGTTGTGGAGCCAGAGAAATATCCTGCGTCACTATGGGACATATTCGTGTGTATTTGTGGAAAATGCTAAAGTTCTGTGGTGTTTTCTCCGTAAGCAAAGAATAAGTAAAGCGTAAGCAAAATGTAAGCAAAGGAAATATGTCCTCGTAAATACTTTTTACGACCATTTTCTGATGAAATAATGTGGTTCTGAACATCCCGGGAGTCCATTTATGTAGAATATGGTGCTAAACAGTAGGTATTTGGAGTTAAAATAAGCAAATGGGTACTAAAAATCCATAATATCACTTTTAGAAAGTAGCAGAATTATATATATATCTGATTTTGATTTAACGATTTTACCCTTAATTTTCAGATTCAGGCTTACTCACAGGCACCATTGTTGAGCCAGAGAACTAGTCTGCGTCCCTGTGGGACATATTCGTGTGTATTTGTGCAAAACTGCTTAAGTTCGGTGGTGTTTTCTCCGTAAGCAAAGAATAAGCAAAGCGTAAGCAAAATGCAAGCAAAGGATATATGTCTTCATAAATCCTTTTTCCGACCATTTTCTGAAGTAATAATGTATTGTTTGACATCCCGGGAGTCTATTTATGTCGAATAAGGAACAAAACTGTAGGTAATTGTAACCAGAATGTCCAAATGGGTACGAAAAGTCCATAATGTCACTTTTAAAAAGAATCAGAATAATATATTTCTCATTTTACCTGAACGATTTCTGCCCAAATTTTTAGATTCACGCTTACTCACAGGCACCATTGTGGAGCCAGAGAACTTGTCTGCGTCACTATGGGACATATTCGTGTCTATTTGTGGAAAAATGCTCAAGTTCTGTGGTGTTTTCTCCTTAAGCAAAGAATAAGCAAAGCAAAAGCAAACTGTAAGCAAAGGAACTATGTCTTCATAAATCTATTTTGCGACCATTTTCTGATGAATTATTGTGTTTCTGGACATCCCGTGGGTCGATATATGTAGAATATGGTGCTAAACAGTAGGTATTTGGAGTTAAAATAAGCAAATGGGTACTAAAAATCCATAATATTACTTTTAGAAAGTAGCAGAATTATATATATATATCTGATTTTGATTTAACGATTTTACCCTTAATTTTTAGATTCATGCTTACTCACAGGCACCATTGTGGAGCCAGAGAACTAGTCTGCGTCACTATGGGACATATTCGTGTGTATTTGGGGAAAAAAGCTTAGGTTCGGTTGCTTTTTCTCCGTAAGCAAAGAATAAGCAAAGAGTATGCAAAATGTAAGCAAAGGATATATATCTTCATAAATCCTTTTTTCGACCATTTTCTGAAGTAATAATGTATTGTTTGACATCCCGGGAGTCTATTTATGTCGAATAAGTAGCAAAACTGAAGGTAATTGTACCCAGAATGTCCCAATGGGTACGAAAAGTCCATAATGTCACTTTTAAAAAGAATCAGAATTATATATTTCTCATTTTACCTGAAAGATTTCTGCCCTAATTTTAGATTCATGCTTACTCACAGGCACCATTGTGGAGCCAGAGAACTAGTCTGCGTCACTATGGACATATTTGTGTGTATTTGTTGAAAAATGCTCAAGTTCTGTGGGGTTTTCTCCGTAAGCAAAGAATAAGCAAAGCGTAAGCAAAATGTAAGCAAAGGATATATGTCTTTATAAATCCTTTTTCCGACCATTTTCTGAAGTAATAATGTATTGTTTGACATCCCGGGAGTCTATTTATGTCGAATAAGGAACAAAACTGTAGGTAATTGTACCCAGAATGTCCAAATGGGTACGAAAAGTCCATAGTGTCACTTTTAAAAAGAATCAGAATTATATATTTCTCATTTTACGTGAACGATTTCTGCCCTAATTTTTAGATTCATGCTTACTCACAGGCACCATTGTGGAGCCGGAGAACTAGTCTGCGTCACTATGGGACTTATTTGTGTGTATTTGTGGAAAAATGCTCAAGTTCGGTGGTCTTTTCCCCCTAAGCAAAGAATAAGCAGGGCGTAGGCAAAATGTAAGCAAAGGATATATGTCCTCATAAATCCTTTTTCCGACCATTTTCTGAAGTAATTATGTATTGTTTGACATCCCGGGAGTCTATTTATGTCGAATAAGGGGCAAAATTGTAGGTAATTATACCCAGAATGTCCAATTGGGTACGAAAAGTCCATAATGTTACTTTTAAAAAAAATCAGAATTCTATATTTCTCATTTTACCTGAACGATTTCTGCCCTAATTTTTAGATTCATGCTTACTCACAGGCACCGTTGTGGAGCCAGAGAAATATCCTGCGTCACTATGGGACATATTCGTGTGTAATTGTGGAAAATGCTAAAGTTCTGTGGTGTTTTCTCCGTAAGCAAAGAATAAGCAAAGCGTAAGCAAAATGTAAGCAAAGGAAATATGTCCTCGTAAATACTTTTTACGACCATTTTCTGATAAAATAATGTGGTTCTGAACATCCCGGGAGTCGATTTATGTCGAATATGGTGCTAAACAGTAGGTATTTGGAGTTAAAATAAGCAAATGGGTACTAAAAATCCATAATATCACTTTTAGAAAGTAGCAGAATTATATATATATCTGATTTTGATTTAACGATTTTACCCTTAATTTTTAGATTCATGCTTACTCACAGGCACCATTGTGGAGCCAGAGAACTAGTCTGCGTCACTGTTGGACATATTCATGTGCATTTGTGGAAAAATGCTCAAGTTCGGTGGTGTTTTCTCCGTAAGCTAAGAATAAGCAAAGCGTAAGCAAAATGTAAGTAAAGGATATATGTCTTAATAAATCCTTTTCCCGACCATTTTCTGAAGGAATAATGTATTGTTTGACATCCCGGGAGTCTATTTATGTCGAATAAGGAGCAAAACTGTAGGTAATTGTACCCAGAATGTCCAAATGGGTACGAAAAGTCCATAGTGTCACTTTTAAAAAGAATCAGAATTATATATTTCTCATTTTACCTTAACGATTTCTGCCCTAATTTTTAGATTCATGCTTGCTCACAGGCACCGTTGTGGAGCCAGAGAACCAGTCTGCGTCACTATTTGACATATTCGCGTGTATTTGTCGAAAAATGCTCAAGTTCGGTGGTGTTTTCTCCTTAAGCAAAGAATAAGCAAAGCAAAAGTAAACTGTAAGCAAAGGAACTATGTCTTCATAAATCTTTTTTGCGACCATTTTCTGATGAATAAATGTGTTTCTGGACATCCCGTGAGTCGATTTATGTCGAATATCGTGCAAAACAGTAGGTATTTGGAGATAAAATAAGCAAATGGGAACCGAAAATCCATAATATCACTTTTAGAAAGTGGCAGAATTATATATATGTCTAATTTTGATTTAACGATTTCTGCCCTTAATTTTTAGATTCATGCTTACTCACAGGCACCATTGTGGAACCAGGGAACTATTCTGCGTCACTATGGAACATATTCGTGTGTATTTGTGGAAAAATGCTCAAGTTCGGTTATGTTTTCTCCGTGAGCAAAGAATAAGCAAAGCGTAAGCAAAGAATAAGCAAAGGATATATGTCTTCATAAATCCTTTTTCCGACCATTTTCTGAAGTAATAATGTATTGTTTGACATCCCGGGAGTCTATTTATGTAGAATAGGTAGCAAAACTGTAGGTAATTGTACCCAGAATGTCCAAATTGGTACGAAAAGTCCATAATGTCACTTTTAAAAAGAATCAGAATTATATATTTATAATTTTACCTGAACGATTTTCGCCCTAATTTTTAGATTCACGCTTACTCACAGGTACCATTGTGGAGCCAGAGAACTTGTCTGCGTCACTATGGGACATGTTTGTGTGTATTTGTGGAAAAATGCTCAAGTTCTGTGGTGTTTTCTCCTTAAGCAAAGGATAAGCAAAGCAAAAGCAAACTGTAAGCGAAGGAACTATGTCTTCATAATTCTTTTTTGCGACCATTTTCTGATAAAATAATGTGTTTCTGGACATCCCATGAGTCGATTTATGTCGAATATCGTGCAAAACAGTAGATATTTGGATTTAAATAAGCAAATGGGAACCAAAAATCCGTAATATCACTTTTCGAAAGTAGCAGAATTATAAATTTCTAATTTTACCTGAACTATTTCCGCCCTAATTTTTAGATTCACGCTTACTCACAGGTACAATTGTGGAGCCAGAGAACTTGTCTGCGTCACTATGGGACATATTTGTGTGTATTTGTGGAAAAATGCTCAAGTTCGGTGGTGTTTTCTCCGTAAGCAAAGAATAAGCAAAGCGTAAGCAAAATGTAAGCAAAGGATATATGTCTTCATAACTCCTTTTTCCGACCATTTTCTGAAGTAATAATGTATTGTTTGACATCCCGGGAGTCTATTTATGTCGAATAAGTAGCAAAACTGTAGGTAATTGTACCCAGAATGTCCAAATGGGTACGTAAAGTCCATAATGTCACTTTCAATAAGAATCAGAATTATATATTTCTCATTTTACCTGAACGATTTCTGTCCTAATTTTTTTATTTGTGCTTACTCATAGGTACCGTTGTGGAGCCAGAGGACCAGTCTGCGTCCCTATGGGACATATTCGTGTGTATTTGTGGAAAATGCTTAAGTTCTGTGGTGTTTTCTCCGTAAGCAAAGAGTAAGCAAAGCGTAAGCAAAATGTAAGCAAAGGATATATGTCTTCATAAATCCTTTTTCCGACCATTTTCTGAAGTAATAATGTATTGTTTGACATCCCGGGAGTCTATTTATGTCGAATAAGGAGCAAAACTGTAGGTAATTGTACCCAGAATGTCCAAATGGGAACAAAAAGTCCATAATGTCACTTTTAAAAAGAATCAGAATAATATATTTCTCATTTTACCTGAACGATTTCTGTCCTAATTTTTATATTTGTGCTTACTCATAGGTACCGTTGTGGAGCCAGAGGACCAGTCTGCGTCCCTATGGGACATATTCGTGTGTATTTGTGGAAAATGCTTAAGTTCTGTGGTGTTTTCTCTGTAAGCAAAGAATAAGCAAAGCGTAAGCAAAATGTAAGCAAAGGATATATGTCTTCATAACTCTTTTTCCGACCATTTTCTGAAGTAATAATGTATTGTTTGACATCCAGGGAGTCTATTTATGTCGATTAAGTAGCAAAACTGTAGGTAATTGTACCAAGAATGTCCAAATGGGTACGTAAAGTCCATAATGTCACTTTCAATAAGAATCAGAATTATATATTTCTCATTTTACCTGAACGATTTCTGTCCTAATTTTTTTATTTGTGCTTACTCATAGGTACCGTTGTGGAGCCAGAGGACCAGTCTGCGTCCCTATGGGACATATTCGTGTGTATTTGTGGAAAATGCTTAAGTTTTGTGGTGTTTTCTCCGTAAGCAAAGAGTAAGCAAAGCGTAAGCAAAATGTAAGCAAAGGATATATGTCTTCATAAATCCTTTTTCCGACCATTTTCTGAAGTAATAATGTATTGTTTGACATCCCGGGAGTCTATTTATGTCGAATAAGGAGCAAAACTGTAGGTAATTGTACCCAGAATGTCCAAATGGGAACAAAAAGTCCATAATGTCACTTTTAAAAAGAATCAGAATAATATATTTCTCATTTTACCTGAACGATTTCTGCCCAAATTTTTAGATTCACGCTTACTCACAGGCACCATTGTGGAGCCAGAGAACTTGTCTGCGTCACTATGGGACATATTCGTGTCTATTTGTGGAAAAATGCTCAAGTTCTGTGGTGTTTTCTCCTTAAGCAAAGAATAAGCAAAGCAAAAGGAAACTGTAAGCAAAGGAATTATGTCTTCATAAATCTTTTTTGCGACCATTTTCTGATGAATTATTGTGTTTCTGGACATTCCGTGGGTCGATTTATGTCGAATATGGTGCAAAACAGTAGGTATTTGGAGTCAAAATAAACAAATGGGTACCAATAATCCAAAATATCACTTTCAGAAAGTGGCAGAATTATATATATGTCTGATTTTGTTTTAACGATTTTACCCTTAATTTTGAGATTCATGCTTACTCACAGGCACCAATGTGGAGCTAGAGAACCAGTCTGCGTCCATATGGGACTTATTCGTGTGTATTTGTGGAAAAATGCACAAGTTCGGTGGTGTTTTCTCCGTAAGAAAAGAATAAGCAAAGCGTAAGCAAAATGTAAGCAAAGGATATATGTCTTCATGAATCCTTTTTCCGACCATTTTCGGAAGTAATAATGTATTGTTTGACATCCCGGGAGTCTATTTATGTCGAATAAGGAGCATAAAAAATGTAGGTATTTGTACCCAGAATGTCCAAATGGGTACAAAAAGTCCATAATGTCACTTTTAGAAAGTAGCAGAATTATATATATATCTGATTTTGATTTAACGATTTTACCCTTAATTTTTAGATTCATGCTTACTCACAGGCACCATTGTGGAGCCAGAGAACTAGTCTGCGTCACTGTTGGACATATTCATGTGCATTTGTGGAAAAATGCTCAAGTTCGGTGGTGTTTTCTCCGTAAGCTAAGAATAAGCAAAGCGTAAGCAAAATGTAAGTAAAGGATATATGTCTTAATAAGTCCTTTTCCCGACCATTTTCTGAAGTAATAATGTATTGTTTGACATCCCGGGAGTCTATTTATGTCGAATAAGGAGCAAAACTGTAGGTAATTGTACCCAGAATGTCCAAATGGGTACGAAAAGTCCATAGTGTCACTTTTAAAAAGAATCAGAATTATATATTTCTCATTTTACGTGAACGATTTCTGCCCTAATTTTTAGATTCATGCTTACTCACAGGCACCATTGTGGAGCCAGAGAACTAGTCTGCGTCACTATTTGACTTATTTGTGTGTATTTGTGGAAAAATGCCCAAGTTCGGTGGTGTTTTCCCCCTAAGCAAAGAATAAGCAAAGCGTAGGCAAAATGTAAGCAAAGGATATATGTCTTCATAAATCCTTTTTCCGACCATTTTCTGAAGTAGTAATGTATTGTTTGACATCCCGGGAGTCTATTTATGTCGAATAAGAAGCAAAACTGTAGGTAATTGTACCCAGAATGTCCAAATGGGTACGTAAAATCCATAATGTCACTTTGAATAAGAATCAGAATTATATATTTCTCATTTTACCTGAACGATTTCTGCCCTAATTTTTTTATTTTTGCTTACTCATAGGTACCGTTGTGGAGCCAGAGGACCAGTCTGCGTCCCTATGGGACATATTCGTGTGTATTTGTGGAAAATGCTTAAGTTCTGTGGTGTTTTCTCCGTAAGCAAAGAGTAAGCAAAGCGTAAGCAAAATGTAAGCAAAGGATATATGTCTTCACAAATCCTTTTTCCGACCATTTTCTGAAGTAATCATGTATTGTTTGACATCCCGGGAGTCTATTTATGTCGAATAAGGAGCAAAACTGTAGGTAATTGTACCCAGAATGTCCAAATGGGTACAAAAAGTCCATAATGTCACTTTTAAAAAGAATCAGAATTATATATTTCTCATTTTACCTGAACGATTTCTGCCCAAATTTTTAGATTCACGCTTACTCACAGGCACCATTGTGGAGCTAGAGAACTTGTCTGCGTCACTATGGGACATATTCGTGTCTATTTGTGGAAAAATGCTCAAGTTCTGTGGTGTTTTCTCCTTAAGCAAAGAATAAGCAAAGCAAAAGCAAACTGTAAGCAAAGGAACTATGTCTTCATAAATCTATTTTGCGACCATTTTCTGATGAATTATTGTGTTTCTGGACATCCCGTGGGTCGATATATGTAGAATATGGTGCTAAACAGTAGGTATTTGGAGTTAAAATAAGCAAATGGGTACTAAAAATCCATAATATTACTTTTAGAAAGTAGCAGAATTATATATATATATCTGATTTTGATTTAACGATTTTACCCTTAATTTTTAGATTCATGCTTACTCACAGGCACCATTGTGGAGCCAGAGAACTAGTCTGCGTCACTATGGGACATATTCGTGTGTATTTGGGGAAAAAAGCTTAGGTTCGGTTGCTTTTTCTCCGTAAGCAAAGAATAAGCAAAGAGTATGCAAAATGTAAGCAAAGGATATATGTCTTCATAAATCCTTTTTCCGACCATTTTCTGAAGTAATAATGTATTGTTTGACATCCCGGGAGTCTATTTATGTCGAATAAGTAGCAAAACTGAAGGTAATTGTACCCAGAATGTCCCAATGGGTACGAAAAGTCCATAATGTCACTTTTAAAAAGAATCAGAATTATATATTTCTCATTTTACCTGAAAGATTTCTGCCCTAATTTTAGATTCATGCTTACTCACAGGCACCATTGTGGAGCCAGAGAACTAGTCTGCGTCACTATGGACATATTTGTGTGTATTTGTTGAAAAATGCTCAAGTTCTGTGGGGTTTTCTCCGTAAGCAAAGAATAAGCAAAGCGTAAGCAAAATGTAAGCAAAGGATATATGTCTTTATAAATCCTTTTTCCGACCATTTTCTGAAGTAATAATGTATTGTTTGACATCCCGGGAGTCTATTTATGTCGAATAAGGAGCAAAACTGTAGGTAATTGTACCCAGAATGTCCAAATGGGTACGAAAAGTCCATAGTGTCACTTTTAAAAAGAATCAGAATTATATATTTCTCATTTTACGTGAACGATTTCTGCCCTAATTTTTAGATTCATGCTTACTCACAGGCACCATTGTGGAGCCGGAGAACTAGTCTGCGTCACTATGGGACTTATTTGTGTGTATTTGTGGAAAAATGCTCAAGTTCGGTGGTCTTTTCCCCCTAAGCAAAGAATAAGCAGGGCGTAGGCAAAATGTAAGCAAAGGATATATGTCCTCATAAATCCTTTTTCCGACCATTTTCTGAAGTAATTATGTATTGTTTGACATCCCGGGAGTCTATTTATGTCGAATAAGGGGCAAAATTGTAGGTAATTATACCCAGAATGTCCAATTGGGTACGAAAAGTCCATAATGTTACTTTTAAAAAAAATCAGAATTCTATATTTCTCATTTTACCTGAACGATTTCTGCCCTAATTTTTAGATTCATGCTTACTCACAGGCACCGTTGTGGAGCCAGAGAAATATCCTGCGTCACTATGGGACATATTCGTGTGTATTTGTGGAAAATGCTAAAGTTCTGTGGTGTTTTCTCCGTAAGCAAAGAATAAGCAAAGCGTAAGCAAAATGTAAGCAAAGGAAATATGTCCTCATAAATACTTTTTACGACCATTTTCTGATAAAATAATGTAGTTCTGAACATCCCGGGAGTCGATTTATGTCGAATATGGTGCTAAACAGTAGGTATTTGGAGTTAAAATAAGCAAATGGGTACTAAAAATCCATAATATCACTTTTAGAAAGTAGCAGAATTATATATATATCTGATTTTGATTTAACGATTTTACCCTTAATTTTTAGATTCATGCTTACTCACAGGCACCATTGTGGAGCCAGAGAACTAGTCTGCGTCACTGTTGGACATATTCATGTGCATTTGTGGAAAAATGCTCAAGTTCGGTGGTGTTTTCTCTGTAAGCAAAGAATAAGCAAAGCGTAAGCAAAATGTAAGTAAAGGATATATGTCTTCATAAATCCTTTTCCCGACCATTTTCTGAAGTAATAATGTATTGTTTGACATCCCGGGAGTCTATTTATGTCGAATAAGGAGCAAAACTGTAGGGAATTGTACCCAGAATCTCCAAATGGGTACGAAAAGTCCATAATGTCACTTTTAAAAAGAAACAGAATTATATATTTCTCATTTTACCTGAACGATTTCCTCCCTAATTTTTAGATTCATGCTTGCTCACAGGCACCATTGTGGAGCCAGAGAACCAGTCTGCGTCACTATTCGAAATATTCGTGTGTATTTGTGGAAAAATGCTCAAGTTCGGTGGTGTTTTCTCCGTAAGCAAAGAATAAGCAAAGCGTAAGCAAAATGTAAACAAAGGATATATGTCTTCATAAATCCTTTTTCCGACCATTTTCTGAAGTAATTATGTATTGTTTGACATCCCAGGAGTCTATTTATGTCGAATAAGGGGCAAAATTGTAGGTTATTATACCCAGAATGTCCAATTGGGTACGAAAAGTCCATAATGTTACTTTAAAAAGAATCAGAATTATATATTTCTCATTTTACCTGAACGATTTCTGCCCTAATTTTTAGATTCACGCTTGCTCACAGGCACCGTTGTGGAGCTAGAGAACCAGTCTGCGTCACTATTCGACATATTCGTGTGTATTTGTGGAAAAATGCTCAAGATCGGTGGTGTTTTCTCCGTAAGCGAAGAATAAGCAAAGCGTAAGCAAAGAATAAGCAAAGGATATATGTCTTCATAAATCCTTTTTCCGACCATTTTCGGAAGTAATTATGTATTGTTTGACATCCCGGGAGTCTATTTATGTCGAATAAGGGGCAAAACTGTAGGTAATTGTACCCAGAATGTCCAAATGGGTACAAAAAGTCCATAGTGTCACTTTTAAAAAGAATTAGAATTATATATTTCTCATTTTACCTGAACGATTTCTGCCCTAATTTTTAGATTCATGCTTACTCACAGGCACCATTGTGGAGCCAGAGAACTAGTCTGCGTCACTATGGGACTTATTTGTGTGTATTTGTGAAAAAATGCTCAAGTTCGGTGGTGTTTTCCCCCTAAGCAAAGAATAAGCAAAGCGTAAGCAAAATGTAAGCAAAGGATTTATGTCTTCATATATCCTTTTTCCGACCATTTTCTGAAGTAATAATGTATTGTTTGACATCCCAGGAGTCTATTTATGTCGAATAAGTAGCAAAACTGTAGGTAATTGTACCCAGAATGTCCAAATTGGTACGAAAAGTCCATAATGTCACTTTTAAAAAGAATCAGAATTATATATTTCTAATTTTACCTGAACGATTTTCGCCCTAATTTTTAGATTCACGCTTACTCACAGGTACCATTGTGGAGCCAGAGGACTTGTCTGCGTCACTATAGGACATGTTTGTGTGTATTTGTGGAAAAATGCTCAAGTTCTGTGGTGTTTTCTCCGTAAGCAAAGAATAAGCAAAGCGTAAGCAAAATGTAAGCAAAGGATATATGTCTTCATAAATCCTTTTTCCGACCATTTTCTGAAGTAATAATGTATTGTTTGACATCCCGGGAGTCTATTTATGTCGAATAAGGAGCGAAACTGAAGGTAATTGTAACCAGAATGTCCAAATGGCTACGAAAAGTCCATAATGTCACTTTTAAAAATAATCAGAATTATATATTTCTCATTTTACCTGAACGATTTCTGCCCTAATTTTTAGATTCAGGCTTACTCACAGGCACCATTGTGGAGCCAGAGGACTTGTCTGCGTCACTATGGGACATATTTGTGTCTATTTGTTGAAAAATGATTAAGTTACGGGGTGTTTTCTCCTTAAGCAAAGAATAAGCAAAGCAAAAGCAAACTGTAAGCAAAGGAACTATGTCTTCATAAATCTTTTTTGCGACCATTTTCTGATAAATTAATGTGTTTCTGGACATCCCGTGAGTCGATTTATGTCGAATATCGTGCAAAACAGTAGGTATTTGGAGATAAAATAAGCATATTGGAACCAAAAATCCATAATATCACTTTTAGAAAGTGGCAGAATTATATATATGTCTAATTTTGATTTAACGATTTTACCCTTAATTTTTAGATTCATGCTTACTCACAGGCACCATTGTGGAGCAAGGGAACTAGTCTGCGTCACTATGGAACGTATTCGTGTGTATTTCTGGGAAAATGCTCAAGTTCGGTTTTGTTTTCTGCGTAAGCAAAGAATAAGCAAAGCGTTAGCAAATTGTAAGCAAAGGAAATATGTCTTCGCAAATCCTTTTTCCGACCATTTTCGGAAGTAATAATGTATTGTTTGACATCCCGGGAGGCTATTTATGTCGAATAAAGAGCAAAACTGTAGATAATTTTACCCAGAATGTCCAATTGGGTACGAAAAGACCATAATGTCACTTTTAAAAAGAATCAGAATTATATATTTCTCATTTTACCTGAACGATTTCTGCCCTAATTTTTAGATTCATGCTTGCTCACAGGCACCGTTGTGGAGCTAGAGAACCAGTCTGCGTCACTATTCGACATATTCGTGTGTATTTGTGGAAAAATGCTCAAGATCGGTGGTGTTTTCTCCGTAAGCAAAGAATAAGCAAAGCGTAAGCAAAGAATAAGCAAAGGATATATGTCTTCATAAATCCTTTTTCCGACCATTTTCGGAAGTAATTATGTATTGTTTGACATCCCAGGAGTCTAATTATGTCGAATAAGGGGCAAAATTGTAGGTTATTATACCCAGAATGTCCAATTGGGTACGAAAAGTCCATAATGTTACTTTAAAAAAAATTAGAATTATATATTTCTCATTTTACCTGAACGATTTCTGCCCTAATTTTTAGATTCATGCTTGCTCACAGGCACCGTTGTGGAGCTAGAGAACCAGTCTGCGTCACTATTCGACATATTCGTGTGTATTTGTGGAAAAATGCTCAAGATCGGTGGTGTTTTCTCCGTAAGCAAAGAATAAGCAAAGCGTAAGCAAAGAATAAGCAAAGGATATATGTCTTCATAAATCCTTTTTCCGACCATTTTCGGAAGTAATTATGTATTGTTTGACATCCCGGGAGTCTATTTATGTCGAAAAAGGGGCAAAACTGTGGGTAATTGTACCCAGAATGTACAAATGAGTACAAAAAGTCCATAATGTCACTTTTAAAAAAAATCAGAATTATATATTTATCATTTTACCTGAACGATTTATGCCCAAATTTTTAGATTCACGCTTACTCACAGGCACCATTGTGGAGCCAGAGAACTTGTCTGCGTCAGTATGGGACATATTCGTGTCTATTTGTGGAAAAATGCTTACGTTCTGTGGTGTTTTCTCCTTAAGCAAAGAATAAGCAAAGCAAAAGCAAACTGTAAGCGAAGGAACTATGTCTTCATAATTCTTTTTTGCGACCATTTTCTGATAAAATAATGTGTTTCTGGACATCCCATGAGTCGATTTATGTCGAATATGGTGGAAAACAGTAGATATTTGCATTTAAATAAGCAAATGGGAACCAAAAATCCGTAATATCACTTTTCGAAAGTAGCAGAATTATTTATTTATCTAATTTTGATATAATGATTTTACCCTTAATTTTTAGATTCATGCTTACTCACAGGCACCATTGTAGAGCCAGAGATCTAGTCTGCGTCACTATGGGACATATTCGTGTGTATTTGTGAAAATATGCACAAGTTCGGTGGTGTTTTCTCCGTAAGCAAAGAATAAGCAAAGCGTAAGCAAAATGTAAGCAAAGGATATATGTCTTCATAAATCCTTTTTCCGACCATTTTCGGAAGTAATTATGTATTGTTTGACATCCCGGGAGTCTATTTATGTCGAATAAGGGGCAAAACTGTAGGTAATTGTACCCAGAATGTACAAATGAGTACAAAAAGTCCATAATGTCACTTTTAAAAAAAATCAGAATTATATATTTATCATTTTACCTGAACGATTTATGCCCAAATTTTTAGATTCACGCTTACTCACAGGCACCATTGTGGAGCCAGAGAACTTGTCTGCGTCACTATGGGACATATTCGTGTCTATTTGTGGAAAAATGCTTAAGTTCTGTGGTGTTTTCTCCGTAAGCAAAGAATAAGCAAAGTGTTAGCAAATTGTAAGCAAAGGATATATGTCTTCGCAAATACTTTTTCCGACCATTTTCTGAAGTAATCATGTATTGTTTGACATCCCGGGAGACTATTTATGTCGAATAAGGAGCAAAACTGTAGGTAATTGTGCCCAGCATGTCCAAATGGGTACGAAAAGTCAATATGTCTCTTTTAAAAAGAATCAGAATTATATATTTCCAAATTTACCTGAACGATTTCTGCCCTAATTTTTAGATTCACGCTTACTCAAAGGCACCATTATGGAGCCAGAGAACTTGTCTGCGTCACTATGGGACATATTCGTGTCTATTTGTGGAAAAATGCTTAAGTTCTGTGTTTTCTCCTTAAGCAAAGAATAAGCAATGCAAGATCAAACTGTAAGCAAAGGAACTATGTCTTCATAAATCTTTTTTGCGACCATTTTCTGATGAATTAATGTGTTTCTGGACATCCCGTGAGTCGATTTATGTCGAATATCGTGCAAAACAGTAGGTATTTGGAGATAAAATAAGCAAATGGGAACCAAAAATCCATAATATCACTTTTAGAAAGTGGCAGAATTATATATATGTCTGATTTTGATTTAACGATTTAACCCTTAATTTTTAGATTCATGCTTACTCACAGGCACCATTGTGGAGCCAGAAAACCTATCTCCGTCAATATAGGACATATTCGTGTGTATTTGTGGAAAAATGCTCAAGTTCGGTGGTGTTTTCTCCGTAAGCAAGGAATAAGCAAAGCGTAAGCAAAATGTAAGCAAAGGATATATGTCTTTATAAATCCTTTTTCCGACCATTTTCTGAAGTAATAATGTATTGTTTGATACCCGGGAGTCTATTTATGTCGAATAAGAAGCAAAACTGTAGGTAATTGTACCCAGAATGTCCAAATGGGTACGAAAAGTCCATAGTGTCACTTTTAAAAAGAATTAGAATTATATATTTCTCATTTTACCTGAACGATTTCTGCCCTAATTTTTAGATTCATGCTTACTCACAGGCACCATTGTGGAGCCAGAGAACTAGTCTGCGTCACTATGGGACTTATTTGTGTGTATTTGTGAAAAAATGCTCAAGTTCGGTGGTGTTTTCCCCCTAAGCAAAGAATAAGCAAAGCGTAAGCAAAATGTAAGCAAAGGATTTATGTCTTCATATATCCTTTTTCCGACCATTTTCTGAAGTAATAATGTATTGTTTGACATCCCAGGAGTCTATTTATGTCGAATAAGTAGCAAAACTGTAGGTAATTGTACCCAGAATGTCCAAATTGGTACGAAAAGTCCATAATGTCACTTTTAAAAAGAATCAGAATTATATATTTCTAATTTTACCTGAACGATTTTCGCCCTAATTTTTAGATTCACGCTTACTCACAGGTACCATTGTGGAGCCAGAGAACTTGTCTGCGTCACTATGGGACATGTTTGTGTGTATTTGTGGAAAAATGCTCAAGTTCTGTGGTGTTTTCTCCGTAAGCAAAGAATAAGCAAAGCGTAAGCAAAATGTAAGCAAAGGATATATGTCTTCAGAAATCCTTTTCCGACCATTTTCTGAAGTAATAATGTATTGTTTGACATCCCGGGAGTCTATTTATGTCGAATAAGGAGCGAAACTGTAGGTAATTGTAACCAGAATGTCCAAATGGCTACGAAAAGTCCATAATGTCACTTTTAAAAATAATCAGAATTATATATTTCTCATTTTACCTGAACGATTTCTGCCCTAATTTTTAGATTCAGGCTTACTCACAGGCACAATTGTGGAGCCAGAGGACTTGTCTGCGTCACTATGGGACATATTTGTGTCTATTTGTTGAAAAATGATTAAGTTACGGGGTGTTTTCTCCTTAAGCAAAGAATAAGCAAAGCAAAAGCAAACTGTAAGCAAAGGAACTATGTCTTCATAAATCTTTTTTGCGACCATTTTCTGATAAATTAATGTGTTTCTGGACATCCCGTGAGTCGATTTATGTCGAATATCGTGCAAAACAGTAGGTATTTGGAGATAAAATAAGCAAATTGGAACCAAAAATCCATAATATCACTTTTAGAAAGTGGCAGAATTATATATATGTCTAATTTTGATTTAACGATTTTACCCTTAATTTTTAGATTCATGCTTACTCACAGGCACCATTGTGGAGCCAGGGAACTAGTCTGCGTCACTATGGAACATATTCGTGTGTATTTGTGGGAAAATGCTCAAGTTCGGTTTTGTTTTCTGCGTAAGCAAAGAATAAGCAAAGCGTTAGCAAATTGTAAGCAAAGGAAATATGTCTTCGCAAATCCTTTTTCCGACCATTTTCGGAAGTAATAATGTATTGTTTGACATCCCGGGAGGCTATTTATGTCGAATAAAGAGCAAAACTGTAGATAATTTTACCCAGAATGTCCAATTGGGTACGAAAAGACCATAATGTCACTTTTAAAAAGAATCAGAATTATATATTTCTCATTTTACCTGAACGATTTCTGCCCTAATTTTTAGATTCATGCTTGCTCACAGGCACCTTGTGGAGCCAGAGAACCAGTCTGCGTCACTATTCGACATATTCGTGTGTATTTGTGGAAAAATGCTCAAGTTCGGTGGTGTTTTCTCCGTAAGCAAAGAATAAGCAAAGCGTAAGCAAAATGTAAACAAAGGATATATGTCTTCATAAATCTTTTTTCCGACCATTTTCTGAAGTAATTATGTATTGTTTGACATCCCAGGAGTCTAATTATGTCGAATAAGGGGCAAAATTGTAGGTTATTATATCCAGAATGTCCAATTGGGTACGAAAAGTCCATAATGTTACTTTAAAAAAAATTAGAATTATATATTTCTCATTTTACCTGAACGATTTCTGCCCTAATTTTTAGATTCATGCTTGCTCACAGGCACCGTTGTGGAGCTAGAGAACCAGTCTGCGTCACTATTCGACATATTCGTGTGTATTTGTGGAAAAATGCTCAAGATCGGTGGTGTTTTCTCCGTAAGCAAAGAATAAGCAAAGCGTAAGCAAAGAATAAGCAAAGGATATATGTCTTCATAAATCCTTTTTCCGACCATTTTCTGAAGTAATTATGTATTGTTTGACATCCCAGGAGTCTAATTATGTCGAATAAGGGGCAAAATTGTAGGTTATTATACCCAGAATGTCCAATTGGGTACGAAAAGTCCATAATGTTACTTTAAAAAAAAATTAGAATTATATATTTCTCATTTTACCTGAACGATTTCTGCCCTAATTTTTAGATTCATGCTTGCTCACAGGCACCGTTGTGGAGCTAGAGAACCAGTCTGCGTCACTATTCGACATATTCGTGTGTATTTGTGGAAAAATGCTCAAGATCGGTGGTGTTTTCTCCGTAAGCAAAGAATAAGCAAAGCGTAAGCAAAGAATAAGCAAAGGATATATGTCTTCATAAATCCTTTTTCCGACCATTTTCGGAAGTAATTATGTATTGTTTGACATCCCGGGAGTCTATTTATGTCGAATAAGGGGCAAAACTGTGGGTAATTGTACCCAGAATGTACAAATGAGTACAAAAAGTCCATAATGTCACTTTTAAAAAAAATCAGAATTATATATTTATCATTTTACCTGAACGATTTATGCCCAAATTTTTAGATTCACGCTTACTCACAGGCACCATTGTGGAGCCAGAGAACTTGTCTGCGTCAGTATGGGACATATTCGTGTGTATTTGTGGAAAAATGCTCAAGATCGGTGGTGTTTTCTCCGTAAGCAAAGAATAAGCAAAGCGTAAGCAAAGAATAAGCAAAGGATATATGTCTTCATAAATCCTTTTTCCGACCATTTTCTGAAGTAATTATGTATTGTTTGACATCCCAGGAGTCTAATTATGTCGAATAAGGGGCAAAACTGTAGGTAATTGTACCCAGAATGTCCAAATGGGTACGAAAAGTCCATATGTCTCTTTTAAAAAGAATCAGAATTATATATTTCTCATTTTACCTGAACGATTTCTGCCCTAATATTTAGGTTCATGCTTTCTCACAGGCACCGTTGTGGAGCCAGAGAACCAGTCTGCGTCACTTTTCGACATATTCGTGTGTATTTGTGGAAAAATGCTCAAGTTCGGTGGTGTTTTCTCCGTAAGCAAAGAATAAGCAAAGCGTAAGCAAAATGTTAGCAAAGGATTTATGTCTTCATATATCCTTTTTCCGACAATTTTCTGAAGTAATCATGTATTGTTTGACATCCCGGGAGACTATTTATGTCGAATAAGGAGCAAAACTGTAGGTAATTGTACCCAGCATGTCCAAATGGGTACGAAAAGTCCATATGTCTCTTTTAAAAAGAATCAGAATTATATATTTCTCATTTTACCTGAACGATTTCTGCCCTAATATTTAGGTTCATGCTTTCTCACAGGCACCGTTGTGGAGCCAGAGAACCAGTCTGCGTCACTTTTCGACATATTCGTGTGTATTTGTGGAAAAATGCTCAAGTTCGGTGGTGTTTTCTCCGTAAGCAAAGAATAAGCAAAGCGTAAGCAAAATGTAAGCAAAGGATATATGTCTTCATAAATCCTTTTTCCGACCATTTTCTGAAGTAATAATGTATTGTTTGACATCCCGGGAGTCTATTTATGTCGAATAACGAGCAAAACTGTAGGCAATTGTACCCAGAATCTCCAAATGGGTACGAAAAGTCCATAATTTCACTTTTAAAAAGAATCAGAATTATATATTTCTCATTTTACCTGAACGATTTCTGCCCTAATTTTTAGATTCACGCTTACTCACAGGCACCACTGTGGAGCCAGAGAACTAGTCTGCGTCACTATGGGACATATTCGTGTCTATTTGTGGAAAAATGCTTAATTTCTGTGGTGTTTTCTCCTTAAGCAAAGAATAAGCAAAGCAAAAGTAAACTGTAAGCAAAGGAACTATGTCTTCATAAATCTTTTTTTGCGACCATTTTCTGATGAATTAATGTGTTTCTGGACACCCCGTGAGTCGATTTATGTCGAATATGGTGGAAAACAGTAGGTATTTGGAGTCAAAATAAACAAATGGGTACCAAAAATCCATTATATCACTTTTAGAAAGTGGCAGAATTATATATATGTCTGATTTTGATTTAACGATTTAACCCTTAATTTTTAGATTCATGCTTACTCACAGGCACCATTGTGGAGCCAGAAAACCTATCTCCGTCAATATAGGACATATTCGTGTGTATTTGTGGAAAAATGCTCAAGTTCGGTGGTGTTTTCTCCGTAAGCAAGGAATAAGCAAAGCGTAAGCAAAATGTAAGCAAAGGATATATGTCTTTATAAATCCTTTTTCCGACCATTTTCTGAAGTAATAATGTATTGTTTGATACCCGGGAGTCTATTTATGTCGAATAAGAGGCAATACTGTAGGTAATTTTACCCAGAATGTCCAAATGGGTACAAAAAAGTCCATAGTGTCACTTTTAAAAAGAATTAGAATTATATATTTCTCATTTTAACTGAACGATTTCTGCCCTAATTTTTAGATTCATGCTTGCTCACAGGCACCGTTGTGGAGCTAGAGAACCAGTCTGCGTCACTATTCGACATATTCGTGTGTATTTGTGGAAAAATGCTCAAGATCGGTGGTGTTTTCTCCGTAAGCAAAGAATAAGCAAAGCGTAAGCAACATGTAAGCAAAGGATTTATGTCTTCATATATCCTTTTTCCGACCATTTTCTGAAGTAATCATGTATTGTTTGACATCCCGGGAGACTATTTATGTCGAATAAGGAGCAAAACTGTAGGTAGTTGTACCCAGCATGTCCAAATGGGTACGAAAAGCCCATATGTCTCTTTTAAAAAGAATCAGAATTATATATTTCTCATTTTACCTGAACGATTTCTGCCCTAATATTTAGGTTCATGCTTTCTCACAGGCACCGTTGTGGAGCCAGAGAACCAGTCTGCGTCACTTTTCGACATATTCGTGTGTATTTGTGGAAAAATGCTCAAGTTCGGTGGTGTTTTCCCCGTAAGCAAAGAATAAGCAAAGCGTAAGCAAAATGTAAGCAAAGGATATATGTCTTCATAAATCCTTTTTCCGACCATTTTCTGAAGTAATAATGTATTGTTTGACATCCCGGGAGTCTATTTATGTCGAATAAGGAGCAAAACTGTAGGCAATTGTACCCAGAATCTCCAAATGGGTACGAAAAGTCCATAATTTCACTTTTAAAAAGAATCAGAATTATATATTTCTCATTTTACCTGAACGATTTCTGCCCTAATTTTTAGATTCACGCTTACTCACAGGCACCACTGTGGAGCCAGAGAACTAGTCTGCGTCACTATGGGACATATTCGTGTCTATTTGTGGAAAAATGCTTAATTTCTGTGGTGTTTTCTCCTTAAGCAAAGAATAAGCAAAGCAAAAGTAAACTGTAAGCAAAGGAACTATGTCTTCATAAATCTTTTTTTGCGACCATTTTCTGATGAATTAATGTGTTTCTGGACACCCCGTGAGTCGATTTATGTCGAATATGGTGGAAAACAGTAGGTATTTGGAGTCAAAATAAACAAATGGGTACCAAAAATCCATTATATCACTTTTAGAAAGTGGCAGAATTATATATATGTCTGATTTTGATTTAACGATTTAACCCTTAATTTTTAGATTCATGCTTACTCACAGGCACCATTGTGGAGCCAGAAAACCTATCTCCGTCAATATAGGACATATTCGTGTGTATTTGTGGAAAAATGCTCAAGTTCGGTGGTGTTTTCTCCGTAAGCAAGGAATAAGCAAAGCGTAAGCAAAATGTAAGCAAAGGATATATGTCTTTATAAATCCTTTTTCCGACCATTTTCTGAAGTAATAATGTATTGTTTGATACCCGGGAGTCTATTTATGTCGAATAAGAAGCAAAACTGTAGGTAATTGTACCCAGAATGTCCAAATGGGTACGAAAAGTCCATAGTGTCACTTTTAAAAAGAATTAGAATTATATATTTCTCATTTTAACTGAACGATTTCTGCCCTAATTTTTAGATTCATGCTTGCTCACAGGCACCGTTGTGGAGCTAGAGAACCAGTCTGCGTCACTATTCGACATATTCGTGTGTATTTGTGGAAAAATGCTCAAGATCGGTGGTGTTTTCTCCGTAAGCAAAGAATAAGCAAAGCGTAAGCAACATGTAAGCAAAGGATTTATGTCTTCATATATCCTTTTTCCGACCATTTTCTGAAGTAATCATGTATTGTTTGACATCCCGGGAGACTATTTATGTCGAATAAGGAGCAAAACTGTAGGTAGTTGTACCCAGCATGTCCAAATGGGTACGAAAAGTCCATATGTCTCTTTTAAAAAGAATCAGAATTATATATTTCTCATTTTACCTGAACGATTTCTGCCCTAATATTTAGGTTCATGCTTTCTCACAGGCACCGTTGTGGAGCCAGAGAACCAGTCTGCGTCACTTTTCGACATATTCGTGTGTATTTGTGGAAAAATGCTCAAGTTCGGTGGTGTTTTCTCCGTAAGCAAAGAATAAGCAAAGCGTAAGCAAAATGTAAGCAAAGGATATATGTCTTCATAAATCCTTTTTCCGACCATTTTCTGAAGTAATAATGTATTGTTTGACATCCCGGGAGTCTATTTATGTCGAATAAGGAGCAAAACTGTAGGCAATTGTACCCAGAATCTCCAAATGGGTACGAAAAGTCCATAATTTCACTTTTAAAAAGAATCAGAATTATATATTTCTCATTTTACCTGAACGATTTCTGCCCTAATTTTTAGATTCACGCTTACTCACAGGCACCACTGTGGAGCCAGAGAACTAGTCTGCGTCACTATGGGACATATTCGTGTCTATTTGTGGAAAAATGCTTAATTTCTGTGGTGTTTTCTCCTTAAGCAAAGAATAAGCAAAGCAAAAGTAAACTGTAAGCAAAGGAACTATGTCTTCATAAATCTTTTTTTGCGACCATTTTCTGATGAATTAATGTGTTTCTGGACACCCCGTGAGTCGATTTATGTCGAATATGGTGGAAAACAGTAGGTATTTGGAGTCAAAATAAAACAAATGGGTACCAAAAATCCATTATATCACTTTTAGAAAGTGGCAGAATTATATATATGTCTGATTTTGATTTAACGATTTAACCCTTAATTTTTAGATTCATGCTTACTCACAGGCACCATTGTGGAGCCAGAAAACCTATCTCCGTCAATATAGGACATATTCGTGTGTATTTGTGGAAAAATGCTCAAGTTCGGTGGTGTTTTCTCCGTAAGCAAGGAATAAGCAAAGCGTAAGCAAAATGTAAGCAAAGGATATATGTCTTTATAAATCCTTTTTCCGACCATTTTCTGAAGTAATAATGTATTGTTTGATACACGGGAGTCTATTTATGTCGAATAAGACGCAAAACTGTAGGTAATTGTACCCAGAATGTCCAAATGGGTACGAAAAGTCCATAGTGTCACTTTTAAAAAGAATTAGAATTATATATTTCTCATTTTACCTGAACGATTTCTGCCCTAATTTTTAGATTCATGCTTACTCACAGGCACCATTGTGGAGCCAGAGAACTAGTCTGCGTCACTATGGGACTTATTTGTGTGTATTTGTGGAAAAATGCTCAAGTTCGGTGGTGTTTTCCCCCTAAGCAAAGAATAAGCAAAGCGTAAGCAAAATGTAAGCAAAGGATTTATGTCTTCATATATCCTTTTTCCGACCATTTTCTGAAGTAATCATGTATTGTTTGACATCCCAGGAGTCTATTTATGTCGAATAAGTAGCAAAACTGTAGGTAATTGTACCCAGAATGTCCAAATTGGTACGAAAAGTCCATAATGTCACTTTTAAAAAGAATCAGAATTATATATTTCTAATTTTACCTGAACGATTTTCGCCCTAATTTTTAGATTCACGCTTACTCACAGGTACCATTGTGGAGCCAGAGAACTTGTCTGCGTCACTATGGGACATGTTTGTGTGTATTTGTGTAAAAATGCTCAAGTTCTGTGGTGTTTTCTCCGTAAGCAAAGAATAAGCAAAGCGTAAGCAAAATGTAAGCAAAGGATATATGTCTTCATAAATCCTTTTTCCGACCATTTTCGGAAGTAATAATGTATTGTTTGACATCCCGGGAGGCTATTTATGTCGAATAAGGAGCGAAACTGTAGGTAATTGTAACCAGAATGTCCAAATGGCTCCGAAAAGTCCATAATGTCACTTTTAAAAATAATCAGAATTATATATTTCTCATTTTACCTGAACGATTTCTGCCCTAATTTTTAGATTCAGGCTTACTCACAGGCACCATTGTGGAGCCAGAGGACTTGTCTGCGTCACTATGGGACATATTTGTGTCTATTTGTTGAAAAATGATTAAGTTACGGGGTGTTTCCTCCTTAAGCAAAGAATAAGCAAAGCAAAAGCAAACTGTAAGCAAAGGAACTATGTCTTAATAAATCTTTTTTGCGACCATTTTCTGATAAATTAATGTGTTTCTGGACACCCCGTGAGTCGATTTATGTCGAATATGGTGGAAAACAGTAGGTATTTGGAGTCAAAATAAACAAATGGGTACCAAAAATCCATTATATCACTTTTAGAAAGTGGCAGAATTATATATATGTCTGATTTTGATTTAACGATTTAACCCTTAATTTTTAGATTCATGCTTACTCACAGGCACCATTGTGGAGCCAGAAAACCTATCTCCGTCAATATAGGACATATTCGTGTGTATTTGTGGAAAAATGCTCAAGTTCGGTGGTGTTTTCTCCGTAAGCAAGGAATAAGCAAAGCGTAAGCAAAATGTAAGCAAAGGATATATGTCTTTATAAATCCTTTTTCCGACCATTTTCTGAAGTAATAATGTATTGTTTGATACCCGGGAGTCTATTTATGTCGAATAAGAAGCAAAACTGTAGGTAATTGTACCCAGAATGTCCAAATGGGTACGAAAAGTCCATAGTGTCACTTTTAAAAAGAATTAGAATTATGTATTTCTCATTTTACCTGAACGATTTCTGCCCTAATTTTTAGATTCATGCTTACTCAAAGGCACCATTGTGGAGCCAGAGAACTAGTCTGCGTCACTATGGGACTTATTTGTGTGTATTTGTGAAAAAATGCACAAGTTCGGTGGTGTTTTCCCCCTAAGCAAAGAATAAGCAAAGCGTAAGCAAAATGTAAGGAAAGGATTTATGTCTTCATATATCCTTTTTCCGACCATTTTCTGAAGTAATAATGTATTGTTTGACATCCCAGGAGTCTATTTATGTCGAATAAGTAGCAAAACTGTAGGTAATTGTACCCAGAATGTCCAAATTGGTACGAAAAGTCCATAATGTCACTTTTAAAAAGAATCAGAATTATATATTTCTAATTTAACCTGAACGATTTTCGCCCTAATTTTTAGATTCACGCTTACTCACGGTACCATTGTGGAGCCAGAGAACTTGTCTGCGTCACTATGGGACATATTTGTGTCTATTTGTTGAAAAATGGTTAAGTTACGGGGTGTTTTCTCCTTAAGCAAAGAATAAGCAAAGCAAAAGCAAACTGTAAGCAAAGGAACTATGTCTTCATAAATCTTTTTTGCGACCATTTTCTGATAAATTAATGTGTTTCTGGACATCCCGTGAGTCGATTTATGTCGAATATCGTGCAAAACAGTAGGTATTTGGAGATAAAATAAGCAAATTGGAACCAAAAATCCATAATATCACTTTTAGAAAGTGGCAGAATTATATATATGTCTAATTTTGATATAACGATTTTACCCTTAATTTTTAGATTCATGCTTACTCACAGGCACCATTGTGGAGCCAGGGAACTAGTCTGCGTCACTATGGAACATATTCGTGTGTATTTGTGGGAAAATACTCAAGTTCGGTTTTGTTTTCTGCGTAAGCAAAGAATAAGCAAAGCGTTAGCAAATTGTAAGCAAAGGAAATATGTGTTCGCAAATCCTTTTTCCGACCATTTTCGGAAGTAATAATGTATTGTTTGACATCCCGGGAGGCTATTTATGTCGAATAAAGAGCAAAACTGTAGATAATTTTACCCAGAATGTCCAATTGGGTACGAAAAGACCATAATGTCACTTTTAAAAAGAATCAGAATTATATATTTCTCATTTTACCTGAACGATTTCTGCCCTAATTTTTAGATTCATGCTTTCTCACAGGCACCTTGTGGAGCCAGAGAACCAGTCTCCGTCACTATTCGACATATTCGTGTGTATTTGTGGAAAAATGCTCAAGTTCGGTGGTGTTTTCTCCGTAAGCAAAGAATAAGCAAAGCGTAAGCAAAATGTAAACAAAGGATATATGTCTTCATAAATCCTTTTTCCGACCATTTTCTGAAGTAATTATGTATTGTTTGACATCCCAGGAGTCTAATTATGTCGAATAAGGGGCAAAATTGTAGGTTATTATACCCAGAATGTCCAATTGGGTATGAAAAGTCCATAATGTTACTTTAAAAAAAATTAGAATTATATATTTCTCATTTTACCTGAACGATTTCTGCCCTAATTTTTAGATTCATGCTTGCTCACAGGCACCGTTGTGGAGCTAGAGAACCAGTCTGCGTCACTATTCGACATATTCGTGTGTATTTGTGGAAAAATGCTCAAGATCGGTGGTGTTTTCTCCGTAAGCAAAGAATAAGCAAAGCGTAAGCAAAGAATAAGCAAAGGATATATGTCTTCATAAATCCTTTTTCCGACCATTTTCTGAAGTAATTATGTATTGTTTGACATCCCAGGAGTCTAATTATGTCGAATAAGGGGCAAAATTGTAGGTAATTGTACCCAGAATGTCCAAATGGGTACGAAAAGTCCATATGTCTCTTTTAAAAAGAATCAGAATTATATATTTCTCATTTTACCTGAACGATTTCTGCCCTAATATTTAGGTTCATGCTTTCTCACAGGCACCTTTGTGGAGCCAGAGAACCAGTCTGCGTCACTTTTCGACATATTCGTGTGTATTTGTGGAAAAATGCTCAAGTTCGGTGGTGTTTTCTCCGTAAGCAAAGAATAAGCAAAGCGTAAGCAAAATGTTAGCAAAGGATTTATGTCTTCATATATCCTTTTTCCGACAATTTTCTGAAGTAATCATGTATTGTTTGACATCCCGGGAGACTATTTATGTCGAATAAGGAGCAAAACTGTAGGTAATTGTACCCAGCATGTCCAAATGGGTACGAAAAGTCCATATGTCTCTTTTAAAAAGAATCAGAATTATATATTTCTCATTTTACCTGAACGATTTCTGCCCTAATATTTAGGTTCATGCTTTCTCACAGGCACCGTTGTGGAGCCAGAGAACCAGTCTGCGTCACTTTTCGACATATTCATGTGTATTTGTGGAAAAATGCTCAAGTTCGGTGGTGTTTTCTCCGTAAGCAAAGAATAAGCAAAGCGTAAGCAAAATGTAAGCAAAGGATATATGTCTTCATAAATTCTTTTTCCGACCATTTTCTGAAGTAATAATGTATTGTTTGACATCCCGGGAGTCTATTTATGTCGAATAAGGAGCGAAACTGTAGGTAATTGTAACCAGAATGTCCAAATGGCTACGAAAAGTCCATAATGTCACTTTTAAAAATAATCAGAATTATATATTTCTCATTTTACCTGAACGATTTCTGCCCTAATTTTTAGATTCAGGCTTACTCACAGGCACCATTGTGGAGCCAGAGGACTTGTCTGCGTCACTATGGGACATATTTGTGTCTATTTGTTGAAAAATGATTAAGTTACGGGGTGTTTTCTCCTTAAGCAAAGAATAAGCAAAGCAAAAGCAAACTGTAAGCAAAGGAACTATGTCTTCATAAATCTTTTTTGCGACCATTTTCTGATAAATTAATGTGTTTCTGGACATCCCGTGAGTCGATTTATGTCGAATATCGTGCAAAACAGTAGGTATTTGGAGATAAAATAAGCAAATTGGAACCAAAAATCCATAATATCACTTTTAGAAAGTGGCAGAATTATATATATGTCTAATTTTGATATAACGATTTTACCCTTAATTTTTAGATTCATGCTTACTCACAGGCACCATTGTGGAGCCAGAGAACCAGTCTGCGTCACTTTTCGACATATTCGTGTGTATTTGTGGAAAAATGCTCAAGTTCGGTGGTGTTTTCTCCGTAAGCAAAGAATAAGCAAAGCGTAAGCAAAATGTAAGCAAAGGATATATGTCTTCATAAATCCTTTTTCCGACCATTTTCTGAAGTAATAATGTATTGTTTGACATCCCGGGAGTCTATTTATGTCGAATAAGGAGCAAAACTGTAGGCAATTGTACCCAGAATCTCCAAATGGGTACGAAAAGTCCATAATTTCACTTTTAAAAAGAATCAGAATTATATATTTCTCATTTTACCTGAACGATTTCTGCCCTAATTTTTAGATTCACGCTTACTCACAGGCACCACTGTGGAGCCAGAGAACTAGTCTGCGTCACTATGGGACATATTCGTGTCTATTTGTGGAAAAATGCTTAATTTCTGTGGTGTTTTCTCCTTAAGCAAAGAATAAGCAAAGCAAAAGTAAACTGTAAGCAAAGGAACTATGTCTTCATAAATCTTTTTTTGCGACCATTTTCTGATGAATTAATGTGTTTCTGGACACCCCGTGAGTCGATTTATGTCGAATATGGTGGAAAACAGTAGGTATTTGGAGTCAAAATAAACAAATGGGTACCAAAAATCCATTATATCACTTTTAGAAAGTGGCAGAATTATATATATGTCTGATTTTGATTTAACGATTTAACCCTTAATTTTTAGATTCATGCTTACTCACAGGCACCATTGTGGAGCCAGAAAACCTATCTCCGTCAATATAGGACATATTCGTGTGTATTTGTGGAAAAATGCTCAAGTTCGGTGGTGTTTTCTCCGTAAGCAAGGAATAAGCAAAGCGTAAGCAAAATGTAAGCAAAGGATATATGTCTTTATAAATCCTTTTTCCGACCATTTTCTGAAGTAATAATGTATTGTTTGATACCCGGGAGTCTATTTATGTCGAATAAGAAGCAAAACTGTAGGTAATTGTACCCAGAATGTCCAAATGGGTACGAAAAGTCCATAGTGTCACTTTTAAAAAGAATTAGAATTATATATTTCTCATTTTAACTGAACGATTTCTGCCCTAATTTTTAGATTCATGCTTGCTCACAGGCACCGTTGTGGAGCTAGAGAACCAGTCTGCGTCACTATTCGACATATTCGTGTGTATTTGTGGAAAAATGCTCAAGATCGGTGGTGTTTTCTCCGTAAGCAAAGAATAAGCAAAGCGTAAGCAACATGTAAGCAAAGGATTTATGTCTTCATATATCCTTTTTCCGACCATTTTCTGAAGTAATCATGTATTGTTTGACATCCCGGGAGACTATTTATGTCGAATAAGGAGCAAAACTGTAGGTAGTTGTACCCAGCATGTCCAAATGGGTACGAAAAGTCCATATGTCTCTTTTAAAAAGAATCAGAATTATATATTTCTCATTTTACCTGAACGATTTCTGCCCTAATATTTAGGTTCATGCTTTCTCACAGGCACCGTTGTGGAGCCAGAGAACCAGTCTGCGTCACTTTTCGACATATTCGTGTGTATTTGTGGAAAAATGCTCAAGTTCGGTGGTGTTTTCTCCGTAAGCAAAGAATAAGCAAAGCGTAAGCAAAATGTAAGCAAAGGATATATGTCTTCATAAATCCTTTTTCCGACCATTTTCTGAAGTAATAATGTATTGTTTGACATCCCGGGAGTCTATTTATGTCGAATAAGGAGCAAAACTGTAGGCAATTGTACCCAGAATCTCCAAATGGGTACGAAAAGTCCATAATTTCACTTTTAAAAAGAATCAGAATTATATATTTCTCATTTTACCTGAACGATTTCTGCCCTAATTTTTAGATTCACGCTTACTCACAGGCACCACTGTGGAGCCAGAGAACTAGTCTGCGTCACTATGGGACATATTCGTGTCTATTTGTGGAAAAATGCTTAATTTCTGTGGTGTTTTCTCCTTAAGCAAAGAATAAGCAAAGCAAAAGTAAACTGTAAGCAAAGGAACTATGTCTTCATAAATCTTTTTTTGCGACCATTTTCTGATGAATTAATGTGTTTCTGGACACCCCGTGAGTCGATTTATGTCGAATATGGTGGAAAACAGTAGGTATTTGGAGTCAAAATAAAACAAATGGGTACCAAAAATCCATTATATCACTTTTAGAAAGTGGCAGAATTATATATATGTCTGATTTTGATTTAACGATTTAACCCTTAATTTTTAGATTCATGCTTACTCACAGGCACCATTGTGGAGCCAGAAAACCTATCTCCGTCAATATAGGACATATTCGTGTGTATTTGTGGAAAAATGCTCAAGTTCGGTGGTGTTTTCTCCGTAAGCAAGGAATAAGCAAAGCGTAAGCAAAATGTAAGCAAAGGATATATGTCTTTATAAATCCTTTTTCCGACCATTTTCTGAAGTAATAATGTATTGTTTGATACACGGGAGTCTATTTATGTCGAATAAGACGCAAAACTGTAGGTAATTGTACCCAGAATGTCCAAATGGGTACGAAAAGTCCATAGTGTCACTTTTAAAAAGAATTAGAATTATATATTTCTCATTTTACCTGAACGATTTCTGCCCTAATTTTTAGATTCATGCTTACTCACAGGCACCATTGTGGAGCCAGAGAACTAGTCTGCGTCACTATGGGACTTATTTGTGTGTATTTGTGGAAAAATGCTCAAGTTCGGTGGTGTTTTCCCCCTAAGCAAAGAATAAGCAAAGCGTAAGCAAAATGTAAGCAAAGGATTTATGTCTTCATATATCCTTTTTCCGACCATTTTCTGAAGTAATCATGTATTGTTTGACATCCCAGGAGTCTATTTATGTCGAATAAGTAGCAAAACTGTAGGTAATTGTACCCAGAATGTCCAAATTGGTACGAAAAGTCCATAATGTCACTTTTAAAAAGAATCAGAATTATATATTTCTAATTTTACCTGAACGATTTTCGCCCTAATTTTTAGATTCACGCTTACTCACAGGTACCATTGTGGAGCCAGAGAACTTGTCTGCGTCACTATGGGACATGTTTGTGTGTATTTGTGTAAAAATGCTCAAGTTCTGTGGTGTTTTCTCCGTAAGCAAAGAATAAGCAAAGCGTAAGCAAAATGTAAGCAAAGGATATATGTCTTCATAAATCCTTTTTCCGACCATTTTCGGAAGTAATAATGTATTGTTTGACATCCCGGGAGGCTATTTATGTCGAATAAGGAGCGAAACTGTAGGTAATTGTAACCAGAATGTCCAAATGGCTCCGAAAAGTCCATAATGTCACTTTTAAAAATAATCAGAATTATATATTTCTCATTTTACCTGAACGATTTCTGCCCTAATTTTTAGATTCAGGCTTACTCACAGGCACCATTGTGGAGCCAGAGGACTTGTCTGCGTCACTATGGGACATATTTGTGTCTATTTGTTGAAAAATGATTAAGTTACGGGGTGTTTCCTCCTTAAGCAAAGAATAAGCAAAGCAAAAGCAAACTGTAAGCAAAGGAACTATGTCTTAATAAATCTTTTTTGCGACCATTTTCTGATAAATTAATGTGTTTCTGGACACCCCGTGAGTCGATTTATGTCGAATATGGTGGAAAACAGTAGGTATTTGGAGTCAAAATAAACAAATGGGTACCAAAAATCCATTATATCACTTTTAGAAAGTGGCAGAATTATATATATGTCTGATTTTGATTTAACGATTTAACCCTTAATTTTTAGATTCATGCTTACTCACAGGCACCATTGTGGAGCCAGAAAACCTATCTCCGTCAATATAGGACATATTCGTGTGTATTTGTGGAAAAATGCTCAAGTTCGGTGGTGTTTTCTCCGTAAGCAAGGAATAAGCAAAGCGTAAGCAAAATGTAAGCAAAGGATATATGTCTTTATAAATCCTTTTTCCGACCATTTTCTGAAGTAATAATGTATTGTTTGATACCCGGGAGTCTATTTATGTCGAATAAGAAGCAAAACTGTAGGTAATTGTACCCAGAATGTCCAAATGGGTACGAAAAGTCCATAGTGTCACTTTTAAAAAGAATTAGAATTATGTATTTCTCATTTTACCTGAACGATTTCTGCCCTAATTTTTAGATTCATGCTTACTCAAAGGCACCATTGTGGAGCCAGAGAACTAGTCTGCGTCACTATGGGACTTATTTGTGTGTATTTGTGAAAAAATGCACAAGTTCGGTGGTGTTTTCCCCCTAAGCAAAGAATAAGCAAAGCGTAAGCAAAATGTAAGCAAAGGATTTATGTCTTCATATATCCTTTTTCCGACCATTTTCTGAAGTAATAATGTATTGTTTGACATCCCAGGAGTCTATTTATGTCGAATAAGTAGCAAAACTGTAGGTAATTGTACCCAGAATGTCCAAATTGGTACGAAAAGTCCATAATGTCACTTTTAAAAAGAATCAGAATTATATATTTCTAATTTAACCTGAACGATTTTCGCCCTAATTTTTAGATTCACGCTTACTCACGGTACCATTGTGGAGCCAGAGAACTTGTCTGCGTCACTATGGGACATATTTGTGTCTATTTGTTGAAAAATGGTTAAGTTACGGGGTGTTTTCTCCTTAAGCAAAGAATAAGCAAAGCAAAAGCAAACTGTAAGCAAAGGAACTATGTCTTCATAAATCTTTTTTGCGACCATTTTCTGATAAATTAATGTGTTTCTGGACATCCCGTGAGTCGATTTATGTCGAATATCGTGCAAAACAGTAGGTATTTGGAGATAAAATAAGCAAATTGGAACCAAAAATCCATAATATCACTTTTAGAAAGTGGCAGAATTATATATATGTCTAATTTTGATATAACGATTTTACCCTTAATTTTTAGATTCATGCTTACTCACAGGCACCATTGTGGAGCCAGGGAACTAGTCTGCGTCACTATGGAACATATTCGTGTGTATTTGTGGGAAAATACTCAAGTTCGGTTTTGTTTTCTGCGTAAGCAAAGAATAAGCAAAGCGTTAGCAAATTGTAAGCAAAGGAAATATGTGTTCGCAAATCCTTTTTCCGACCATTTTCGGAAGTAATAATGTATTGTTTGACATCCCGGGAGGCTATTTATGTCGAATAAAGAGCAAAACTGTAGATAATTTTACCCAGAATGTCCAATTGGGTACGAAAAGACCATAATGTCACTTTTAAAAAGAATCAGAATTATATATTTCTCATTTTACCTGAACGATTTCTGCCCTAATTTTTAGATTCATGCTTTCTCACAGGCACCTTGTGGAGCCAGAGAACCAGTCTCCGTCACTATTCGACATATTCGTGTGTATTTGTGGAAAAATGCTCAAGTTCGGTGGTGTTTTCTCCGTAAGCAAAGAATAAGCAAAGCGTAAGCAAAATGTAAACAAAGGATATATGTCTTCATAAATCCTTTTTCCGACCATTTTCTGAAGTAATTATGTATTGTTTGACATCCCAGGAGTCTAATTATGTCGAATAAGGGGCAAAATTGTAGGTTATTATACCCAGAATGTCCAATTGGGTATGAAAAGTCCATAATGTTACTTTAAAAAAAATTAGAATTATATATTTCTCATTTTACCTGAACGATTTCTGCCCTAATTTTTAGATTCATGCTTGCTCACAGGCACCGTTGTGGAGCTAGAGAACCAGTCTGCGTCACTATTCGACATATTCGTGTGTATTTGTGGAAAAATGCTCAAGATCGGTGGTGTTTTCTCCGTAAGCAAAGAATAAGCAAAGCGTAAGCAAAGAATAAGCAAAGGATATATGTCTTCATAAATCCTTTTTCCGACCATTTTCTGAAGTAATTATGTATTGTTTGACATCCCAGGAGTCTAATTATGTCGAATAAGGGGCAAAATTGTAGGTAATTGTACCCAGAATGTCCAAATGGGTACGAAAAGTCCATATGTCTCTTTTAAAAAGAATCAGAATTATATATTTCTCATTTTACCTGAACGATTTCTGCCCTAATATTTAGGTTCATGCTTTCTCACAGGCACCTTTGTGGAGCCAGAGAACCAGTCTGCGTCACTTTTCGACATATTCGTGTGTATTTGTGGAAAAATGCTCAAGTTCGGTGGTGTTTTCTCCGTAAGCAAAGAATAAGCAAAGCGTAAGCAAAATGTTAGCAAAGGATTTATGTCTTCATATATCCTTTTTCCGACAATTTTCTGAAGTAATCATGTATTGTTTGACATCCCGGGAGACTATTTATGTCGAATAAGGAGCAAAACTGTAGGTAATTGTACCCAGCATGTCCAAATGGGCACGAAAAGTCCATATGTCTCTTTTAAAAAGAATCAGAATTATATATTTCTCATTTTACCTGAACGATTTCTGCCCTAATATTTAGGTTCATGCTTTCTCACAGGCACCGTTGTGGAGCCAGAGAACCAGTCTGCGTCACTTTTCGACATATTCATGTGTATTTGTGGAAAAATGCTCAAGTTCGGTGGTGTTTTCTCCGTAAGCAAAGAATAAGCAAAGCGTAAGCAAAATGTAAGCAAAGGATATATGTCTTCATAAATTCTTTTTCCGACCATTTTCTGAAGTAATAATGTATTGTTTGACATCCCGGGAGTCTATTTATGTCGAATAAGGAGCGAAACTGTAGGTAATTGTAACCAGAATGTCCAAATGGCTACGAAAAGTCCATAATGTCACTTTTAAAAATAATCAGAATTATATATTTCTCATTTTACCTGAACGATTTCTGCCCTAATTTTTAGATTCAGGCTTACTCACAGGCACCATTGTGGAGCCAGAGGACTTGTCTGCGTCACTATGGGACATATTTGTGTCTATTTGTTGAAAAATGATTAAGTTACGGGGTGTTTTCTCCTTAAGCAAAGAATAAGCAAAGCAAAAGCAAACTGTAAGCAAAGGAACTATGTCTTCATAAATCTTTTTTGCGACCATTTTCTGATAAATTAATGTGTTTCTGGACATCCCGTGAGTCGATTTATGTCGAATATCGTGCAAAACAGTAGGTATTTGGAGATAAAATAAGCAAATTGGAACCAAAAATCCATAATATCACTTTTAGAAAGTGGCAGAATTATATATATGTCTAATTTTGATATAACGATTTTACCCTTAATTTTTAGATTCATGCTTACTCACAGGCACCATTGTGGAGCCAGGGAACTAGTCTGCGTCACTATGGAACATATTCGTGTGTATTTGTGGGAAAATGCTCAAGTTCGGTTTTGTTTTCTGCGTAAGCAAAGAATAAGCAAAGCGTTAGCAAATTGTAAGCAAAGGAAATATGTGTTCGCAAATCCTTTTTCCGACCATTTTCGGAAGTAATAATGTATTGTTTGACATCCCGGGAGGCTATTTATGTCGAATAAAGAGCAAAACTGTAGATAATTTTACCCAGAATGTCCAATTGGGTACGAAAAGACCATAATGTCACTTTTAAAAAGAATCAGAATTATATATTTCTCATTTTACCTGAACGATTTCTGCCCTAATTTTTAGATTCACGCTTACTCACAGGCACCACTCTGGAGCCAGAGAACTAGTCTGCGTCACTATGGGACATATTCGTGTCTATTTGTGGAAAAATGCTTAATTTCTGTGGTGTTTTCTCCTTAAGCAAAGAATAAGCAAAACAAAAGTAAACTGTAAGCAAAGGAACTATGTCTTCATAAATCTTTTTTTGCGACCATTTTCTGATGAATTAATGTGTTTCTGGACACCCCGTGAGTCGATTTATGTCGAATATGGTGGAAAACAGTAGGTATTTGGAGTCAAAATAAACAAATGGGTACCAAAAATCCATTATATCACTTTTAGAAAGTGGCAGAATTATATATATGTCTGATTTTGATTTAACGATTTAACCCTTAATTTTTAGATTCATGCTTACTCACAGGCACCATTGTGGAGCCAGAAAACCTATCTCCGTCAATATAGGACATATTCGTGTGTATTTGTGGAAAAATGCTCAAGTTCGGTGGTGTTTTCTCCGTAAGCAAGGAATAAGCAAAGCGTAAGCAAAATGTAAGCAAAGGATATATGTCTTTATAAATCCTTTTTCCGACCATTTTCTGAAGTAATAATGTATTGTTTGATACCCGGGAGTCTATTTATGTCGAATAAGAAGCAAAACTGTAGGTAACTGTACCCAGAATGTCCAAATGGGTACGAAAAGTCCATAGTGTCACTTTTAAAAAGAATTAGAATTATATATTTCTCATTTTACCTGAACGATTTCTGCCCTAATTTTTAGATTCATGCTTACTCACAGGCACCATTGTGGAGCCAGAGAACTAGTCTGCGTCACTATGGGACTTATTTGTGTGTATTTGTGAAAAAATGCTCAAGTTCGGTGGTGTTTTCCCCCTAAGCAAAGAATAAGCAAAGCGTAAGCAAAATGTAAGCAAAGGATTTATGTCTTCATATATCCTTTTTCCAACCATTTTCTGAAGTAATAATGTATAGTTTGACATCCCAGGAGTCTATTTATGTCGAATAAGTAGCAAAACTGTAGGTAATTGTACCCAGAATGTCCAAATTGGTACGAAAAGTCCATAATGTCACTTTTAAAAAGAATCAGAATTATATATTTCTTATTTAACCTGAACGATTTTCGCCCTAATTTTTAGATTCACGCTTACTCACAGGTACCATTGTGGAGCCAGAGAACTTGTCTGCGTCACTATGGGACATGTTTGTGTGTATTTGTGGAAAAATGCTCAAGTTCTGTGGTGTTTTCTCCGTAAGCAAAGAATAAGCAAAGCGTAAGCAAAATGTAAGCAAAGGATATATGTCTTCATAAATTCTTTTTCCGACCATTTTCTGAAGTAATAATGTATTGTTTGACATCCCGGGAGTCTATTTATGTCGAATAAGGAGCGAAACTGTAGGTAATTGTAACCAGAATGTCCAAATGGCTACGAAAAGTCCATAACGTCACTTTTAAAAATAATCAGAATTATGTATTTCTCATTTTACCTGAACGATTTCTGCCCTAATTTTTAGATTCAGGCTTACTCACAGGCACCATTGTGGAGCCAGAGGACTTGTCTGCGTCACTATGGGACATATCTGTGTCTATTTGTTGAAAAATGATTAAGTTACGGGGTGTTTTCTCCTTAAGCAAAGAATAAGCAAAGCAAAAGCAAACTGTAAGCAAAGGAACTATGTCTTCATAAATCTTTTTTGCGACCATTTTCTGATAAATTAATGTGTTTCTGGACATCCCGTGAGTCGATTTATGTCGAATATCGTGCAAAACAGTAGGTATTTGGAGATAAAATAAGCAAATTGGAACCAAAAATCCATAATATCACTTTTAGAAAGTGGCAGAATTATATATATGTCTAATTTTGATATAACGATTTTACCCTGAATTTTTAGATTCATGCTTACTCACAGGCACCATTGTGGAGCCAGGGAACTAGTCTGCGTCACTATGGAACATATTCGTGTGTATTTGTGGGAAAATGCTCAAGTTCGGTTTTGTTTTCTGCGTAAGCAAAGAATAAGCAAAGCGTTAGCAAATTGTAAGCAAAGGAAATATGTGTTCGCAAATCCTTTTTCCGACCATTTTCGGAAGTAATAATGTATTGTTTGACATCCCGGGAGGCTATTTATGTCGAATAAAGAGCAAAACTGTAGATAATTTTACCCAGAATGTCCAATTGGGTACGAAAAGACCATAATGTCACTTTTAAAAAGAATCAGAATTATATATTTCTCATTTTACCTGAACGATTTCTGCCCTAATTTTTAGATTCATGCTTGCTCACAGGCACCTTGTGGAGCCAGAGAACCAGTCTGCGTCACTATTCGACATATTCGTGTGTATTTGTGGAAAAATGCTCAAGTTCGGTGGTGTTTTCTCCGTAAGCAAAGAATAAGCAAAGCGTAAGCAAAATGTAAACAAAGGATATATGTCTTCATAAATCCTTTTTCCGACCATTTTCTGAAGTAATTATGTATTGTTTGACATCCCAGGAGTCTAATTATGTCGAATAAGGGGCAAAATTGTAGGTTATTATACCCAGAATGTCCAATTGGGTATGAAAAGTCCATAATGTTACTTTAAAAAAAATTAGAATCATATATTTCTCATTTTACCTGAACGATTTCTGCCCTAATTTTGAGATTCATGCTTGCTCACAGGCACCGTTGTGGAGCTAGAGAACCAGTCTGCGTCACTATTCGACATATTCGTGTGTATTTGTGGAAAAATGCTCAAGATCGGTGGTGTTTTCTCCGTAAGCAAAGAATAAGCAAAGCGTAAGCAAAGAATAAGCAAAGGATATATGTCTTCATAAATCCTTTTTCCGACCATTTTCTGAAGTAATTATGTATTGTTTGACATCCCAGGAGTCTAATTATGTCGAATAAGGGGCAAAATTGTAGGTTATTATACACAGAATGTCCAATTGGGTACGAAAAGTCCATAATGTTACTTTAAAAAAAATTAGAATTATATATTTCTCATTTTACCTGAACGATTTCTGCCCTAATTTTTAGATTCATGCTTGCTCACAGGCACCGTTGTGGAGCTAGAGAACCAGTCTGCGTCACTATTCGACATATTCGTGTGTATTTGTGGAAAAATGCTCAAGATCGGTGGTGTTTTCTCCGTAAGCAAAGAATAAGCAAAGCGTAAGCAAAGAATAAGCCAAGGATATATGTCTTCATAAATCCTTTTTCCCACCATTTTCGGAAGTAATTATGTATTGTTTGACATCCCGGGAGTCTATTTATGTCGAATAAGGGGCAAAACTGTGGGTAATTGTACCCAGAATGTACAAATGAGTACAAAAAGTCCATAATGTCACTTTTAAAAAAAATCAGAATTATATATTTATCATTTTACCTGAACGATTTATGCCCAAATTTTTAGATTCACGCTTACTCACAGGCACCATTGTGGAGCCAGAGAACTTGTCTGCGTCAGTATGGGACTTATTTGTGTGTATTTGTGAGAAAATGCTCAAGTTCGGTGGTTTTTCCCCCCTAAGCAAAGAATAAGCAAAGCGTAAGCAAAATGTAAGCAAAGGATTTATGTCTTCATATATCCTTTTTCCGACCATTTTCTGAAGTAATAATGTATTGTTTGACATCCCGGGAGTCTATTTATGTCGAATAATTAGCAAAACTGTAGGTAATTGTACCCAGAATGTCCAAATCGGTACGAAAAGTCCATAATGTCACTTTTTAAAAGAATCAGAATTATATATTTCTAATTTTACCTGAACGATTTTCGCCCTAATTTTTAGATTCACGCTTACTCACAGGGACCATTGTGGAGCCAGATAACTTGTCTGCGTCACTATGGGACATGTTTGTGTGTATTTGTGGAAAAATGCTCAAGTTCTGTGGTGTTTTCTCCGTAAGCAAAGAATAAGCAAAGCGTAAGCAACATGTAAGCAAAGGATATATGTCTACATAAATCCTTTTTCCGACCTTTTTCTGAAGTAATAATGTATTGTTTGACATCCCGGGAGTCTATTTATGTCGAATAAGGAGCAAAACTGTAGGCAATTGTACCCAGAATCTCCAAATGGGTACGAAAAGTCCATAATGTCACTTTTAAAAAGAATCAGAATTATATATTTCTCATTTTACCTGAACGATTTCTGCCCTAATTTTTAGATTCACGCTTACTCACAGGCACCACTGTGGAGCCAGATAACTTGTCTGCGTCACTATGGGACATATTCGTGTCTATTTGTGGAAAAATGCTTAGGTTCTGTGGTGTTTTCTCCTTAAGCAAAGAATAAGCAAAGCAAAAGTAAACTGTAAGCAAAGGAACTATGTCTTCATACATCTTTTTTTGCGACCATTTTCTGATGAATTAATGTGTTTCTGGACACCCCGTGAGTCGATTTATGTCGAATATGGTGGAAAACAGTAGGTATTTGGAGTCAAAATAAACAAATGGGTACCAAAAATCCATTATATCACTTTTAGAAAGTGGCAGAATTATATATATGTCTGATTTTGATTTAACGATTTAACCCTTAATTTTTAGATTCATGCTTACTCACAGGCACCATTGTGGAGCCAGAGAACCTATCTGCGTCACTATAGGACATATTCGTGTGTATTTGTGGAAAAATGCTCAAGTTCGGTGGTATTTCTCCGTAAGCAAAGAATAAGCAAAGCGTAAGCAAAATGTAAGCAAAGGATATATGTCTTCATAAATCCTTTTTCCGACCATTTTCTGAAGTAATAATGTATTGTTTGATACCCGGGAGTCTATTTATGTCGAATGAGAAGCAAAACTGTAGGTAATTGTACCCAGAATGTCCAAATGGGTACGAAAAGTCCATAGTGTCACCTTTAAAAAGAATTAGAATTATATATTTCTCATTTTACCTGAACGATTTCTGCCCTAATTTTTAGATTCATGCTTGCTCACAGGCACCGTTGTGGAGCTAGAGAACCAGTCTGCGTCACTTTTCGACATATTCGTGTGTATTTGTGGAAAAATGCTCAAGATCGGTGGTGTTTTCTCCGTAAGCAAAGAATAAGCAAAGCGTAAGCAACATGTAAGCAAAGGATTTATGTCTTCATATATCCTTTTTCCGACAATTTTCTGAAGTAATCATGTATTGTTTGACATCCCGGGAGACTATTTATGTCGAATAAGGAGCAAAACTGTAGGTAATTGTACCCAGCATGTCCAAATGGGTACGAAAAGTCCATATGTCTCTTTTAAAAAGAATCAGAATTATATATTTCTCATTTTACCTGAACGATTTCTGCCCTAATATTTAGGTTCATGCTTTCTCACAGGCACCGTTGTGGAGCCAGAGAACCAGTCTGCGTCACTTTTCGACATATTCGTGTGTATTTGTGGAAAAATGCTCAAGTTCGGTGGTGTTTTCTCCGTAAGCAAAGAATAAGCAAAGCGTAAGCAAAATGTAAGCAAAGGATATATGTCTTCATAAATCCTTTTTCCGACCATTTTCTGAAGTAATAATGTATTGTTTGACATCCCGGGAGTCTATTTATGTCGAATAAGGAGCAAAACTGTAGGCAATTGTACCCAGAATCTCCAAATGGGTACGAAAAGTCCATAATTTCACTTTTAAAAAGAATCAGAATTATATATTTCTCATTTTACCTGAACGATTTCTGCCCTAATTTTTAGATTCACGCTTACTCACAGGCACCACTGTGGAGCCAGAGAACTAGTCTGCGTCACTATGGGACATATTCGTGTCTATTTGTGGAAAAATGCTTAATTTCTGTGGTGTTTTCTCCTTAAGCAAAGAATAAGCAAAGCAAAAGTAAACTGTAAGCAAAGGAACTATGTCTTCATAAATCTTTTTTTGCGACCATTTTCTGATGAATTAATGTGTTTCTGGACACCCCGTGAGTCGATTTATGTCGAATATGGTGGAAAACAGTAGGTATTTGGAGTCAAAATAAACAAATGGGTACCAAAAATCCATTATATCACTTTTAGAAAGTGGCAGAATTATATATATGTCTGATTTTGATTTAACGATTTAACCCTTAATTTTTAGATTCATGCTTACTCACAGGCACCATTGTGGAGCCAGAAAACCTATCTCCGTCAATATAGGACATATTCGTGTGTATTTGTGGAAAAATGCTCAAGTTCGGTGGTGTTTTCTCCGTAAGCAAGGAATAAGCAAAGCGTAAGCAAAATGTAAGCAAAGGATATATGTCTTTATAAATCCTTTTTCCGACCATTTTCTGAAGTAATAATGTATTGTTTGATACCCGGGAGTCTATTTATGTCGAATAAGAAGCAAAACTGTAGGTAATTGTACCCAGAATGTCCAAATGGGTACGAAAAGTCCATAGTGTCACTTTTAAAAAGAATTAGAATTATATATTTCTCATTTTACCTGAACGATTTCTGCCCTAATTTTTAGATTCATGCTTACTCACAGGCACCATTGTGGAGCCAGAGAACTAGTCTGCGTCACTATGGGACTTATTTGTGTGTATTTGTGAAAAAATGCTCAAGTTCGGTGGTGTTTTCCCCCTAAGCAAAGAATAAGCAAAGCGTAAGCAAAATGTAAGCAAAGGATTTATGTCTTCATATATCCTTTTTCCAACCATTTTCTGAAGTAATAATGTATAGTTTGACATCCCAGGAGTCTATTTATGTCGAATAAGTAGCAAAACTGTAGGTAATTGTACCCAGAATGTCCAAATTGGTACGAAAAGTCCATAATGTCACTTTTAAAAAGAATCAGAATTATATATTTCTTATTTAACCTGAACGATTTTCGCCCTAATTTTTAGATTCACGCTTACTCACAGGTACCATTGTGGAGCCAGAGAACTTGTCTGCGTCACTATGGGACATGTTTGTGTGTATTTGTGGAAAAATGCTCAAGTTCTGTGGTGTTTTCTCCGTAAGCAAAGAATAAGCAAAGCGTAATCAAAATGTAAGCAAAGGATATATGTCTTCATAAATTCTTTTTCCGACCATTTTCTGAAGTAATAATGTATTGTTTGACATCCCGGGAGTCTATTTATGTCGAATAAGGAGCGAAACTGTAGGTAATTGTAACCAGAATGTCCTAATGGCTACGAAAAGTCCATAACGTCACTTTTAAAAATAATCAGAATTATATATTTCTCATTTTACCTGAACGATTTCTGCCCTAATTTTTAGATTCAGGCTTACTCACAGGCACCATTGTGGAGCCAGAGGACTTGTCTGCGTCACTATGGGACATATTTGTGTCTATTTGTTGAAAAATGATTAAGTTACGGGGTGTTTTCTCCTTAAGCAAAGAATAAGCAAAGCAAAAGCAAACTGTAAGCAAAGGAACTATGTCTTCATAAATCTTTTTTGCGACCATTTTCTGATAAATTAATGTGTTTCTGGACATCCCGTGAGTCGATTTATGTCGAATATCGTGCAAAACAGTAGGTATTTGGAGATAAAATAAGCAAATTGGAACCAAAAATCCATAATATCACTTTTAGAAAGTGGCAGAATTATATATATGTCTAATTTTGATATAACGATTTTACCCTGAATTTTTAGATTCATGCTTACTCACAGGCACCATTGTGGAGCCAGGGAACTAGTCTGCGTCACTATGGAACATATTCGTGTGTATTTGTGGGAAAATGCTCAAGTTCGGTTTTGTTTTCTGCGTAAGCAAAGAATAAGCAAAGCGTTAGCAAATTGTAAGCAAAGGAAATATGTGTTCGCAAATCCTTTTTCCGACCATTTTCGGAAGTAATAATGTATTGTTTGACATCCCGGGAGGCTATTTATGTCGAATAAAGAGCAAAACTGTAGATAATTTTACGCAGAATGTCCAATTGGGTACGAAAAGACCATAATGTCACTTTTAAAAAGAATCAGAATTATATATTTCTCATTTTACCTGAACGATTTCTGCCCTAATTTTTAGATTCATGCTTGCTCACAGGCACCTTGTGGAGCCAGAGAACCAGTCTGCGTCACTATTCGACATATTCGTGTGTATTTGTGGAAAAATGCTCAAGTTCGGTGGTGTTTTCTCCGTAAGCAAAGAATAAGCAAAGCGTAAGCAAAATGTAAACAAAGGATATATGTCTTCATAAATCCTTTTTCCGACCATTTTCTGAAGTAATTATGTATTGTTTGACATCCCAGGAGTCTAATTATGTCGAATAAGGGGCAAAATTGTAGGTTATTATACCCAGAATGTCCAATTGGGTATGAAAAGTCCATAATGTTACTTTAAAAAAAATTAGAATTATATATTTCTCATTTTACCTGAACGATTTCTGCCCTAATTTTGAGATTCATGCTTGCTCACAGGCACCGTTGTGGAGCTAGAGAACCAGTCTGCGTCACTATTCGACATATTCGTGTGTATTTGTGGAAAAATGCTCAAGATCGGTGGTGTTTTCTCCGTGAGCAAAGAATAAGCAAAGCGTAAGCAAAGAATAAGCAAAGGATATATGTCTTCATAAATCCTTTTTCCGACCATTTTCTGAAGTAATTATGTATTGTTTGACATCCCAGGAGTCTAATTATGTCGAATAAGGGGCAAAATTGTAGGTTATTATACACAGAATGTCCAATTGGGTACGAAAAGTCCATAATGTTACTTTAAAAAAAATTAGAATTATATATTTCTCATTTTACCTGAACGATTTCTGCCCTAATTTTTAGATTCATGCTTGCTCAGAGGCACCGTTGTGGAGCTAGAGAACCAGTCTGCGTCACTATTCGACATATTCGTGTGTATTTGTGGAAAAATGCTCAAGATCGGTGGTGTTTTCTCCGTAAGCAAAGAATAAGCAAAGCGTAAGCAAAGAATAAGCAAAGGATATATGTCTTCATAAATCCTTTTTCCCACCATTTTCGGAAGTAATTATGTATTGTTTGACATCCCGGGAGTCTATTTATGTCGAATAAGGGGCAAAACTGTGGGTAATTGTACCCAGAATGTACAAATGAGTACAAAAAGTCCATAATGTCACTTTTAAAAAAAATCAGAATTATATATTTATCATTTTACCTGAACGATTTATGCCCAAATTTTAGATTCACGCTTACTCACAGGCACCATTGTGGAGCCAGAGAACTTGTCTGCGTCAGTATGGGACATATTCGTGTCTATTTGTGGAAAAATGCTTAAGTTCTGTGGTGTTTTCTCCTTAAGCAAAGAATAAGCAAAGCAAAAGTAAACTGTAAGCAAAGGATATATGTCTTCATAAATCCTTTTTCCGACCATTTTCTGAAGTAATTATGTATTGTTTGACATCCCAGGAGTCTATTTATGTCGAATAAGGGGCAAAATTGTAGGTTATTATACCCAGAATGTCCAATTGGGTACAAAAAGTCCATAGTGTCCCCTTTAAAAAGAATTAGAATTATATATTTCTCATTTTACCTGAACGATTTCTGCCCTAATTTTTAGATTCATGCTTACTCACAGGCACCATTGTGGAGCCAGAGAACTAGTCTGCGTCACTATGGGACTTATTTGTGTGTATTTGTGAGAAAATGCTCAAGTTCGGTGGTTTTTCCCCCCTAAGCAAAGAATAAGCAAAGCGTAAGCAAAATGTAAGCAAAGGATTTATGTCTTCATATATCCTTTTTCCGACCATTTTCTGAAGTAATAATGTATTGTTTGACATCCCGGGAGTCTATTTATGTCGAATAATTAGCAAAACTGTAGGTAATTGTACCCAGAATGTCCAAATCGGTACGAAAAGTCCATAATGTCACTTTTTAAAAGAATCAGAATTATATATTTCTAATTTTACCTGAACGATTTTCGCCCTAATTTTTAGATTCACGCTTACTCACAGGGACCATTGTGGAGCCAGATAACTTGTCTGCGTCACTATGGGACATGTTTGTGTGTATTTGTAGAAAAATGCTCAAGTTCTGTGGTGTTTTCTCCGTAAGCAAAGAATAAGCAAAGCGTAAGCAACATGTAAGCAAAGGATATATGTCTACATAAATCCTTTTTCCGACCTTTTTCTGAAGTAATAATGTATTGTTTGACATCCCGGGAGTCTATTTATGTCGAATAAGGAGCAAAACTGTAGGCAATTGTACCCAGAATCTCCAAATGGGTACGAAAAGTCCATAATGTCACTTTTAAAAAGAATCAGAATTATATATTTCTCATTTTACCTGAACGATTTCTGCCCTAATTTTTAGATTCACGCTTACTCACAGGCACCACTGTGGAGCCAGATAACTTGTCTGCGTCACTATGGGACATATTCGTGTCTATTTGTGGAAAAATGCTTAGGTTCTGTGGTGTTTTCTCCTTAAGCAAAGAATAAGCAAAGCAAAAGTAAACTGTAAGCAAAGGAACTATGTCTTCATACATCTTTTTTTGCGACCATTTTCTGATGAATTAATGTGTTTCTGGACACCCCGTGAGTCGATTTATGTCGAATATGGTGGAAAACAGTAGGTATTTGGAGTCAAAATAAACAAATGGGTACCAAAAATCCATTATATCACTTTTAGAAAGTGGCAGAATTATATATATGTCTGATTTTGATTTAACGATTTAACCCTTAATTTTTAGATTCATGCTTACTCACAGGCACCATTGTGGAGCCAGAGAACCTATCTGCGTCACTATAGGACATATTCGTGTGTATTTGTGGAAAAATGCTCAAGTTCGGTGGTATTTCTCCGTAAGCAAAGAATAAGCAAAGCGTAAGCAAAATGTAAGCAAAGGATATATGTCTTCATAAATCCTTTTTCCGACCATTTTCTGAAGTAATAATGTATTGTTTGATACCCGGGAGTCTATTTATGTCGAATGAGAAGCAAAACTGTAGGTAATTGTACCCAGAATGTCCAAATGGGTACGAAAAGTCCATAGTGTCACCTTTAAAAAGAATTAGAATTATATATTTCTCATTTTACCTGAACGATTTCTGCCCTAATTTTTAGATTCATGCTTGCTCACAGGCACCGTTGTGGAGCTAGAGAAACAGTCTGCGTCACTTTTCGACATATTCGTGTGTATTTGTGGAAAAATGCTCAAGATCGGTGGTGTTTTCTCCGTAAGCAAAGAATAAGCAAAGCGTAAGCAACATGTAAGCAAAGGATTTATGTCTTCATATATCCTTTTTCCGACAATTTTCTGAAGTAATCATGTATTGTTTGACATCCCGGGAGACTATTTATGTCGAATAAGGAGCAAAACTGTAGGTAATTGTACCCAGCATGTCCAAATGGGTACGAAAAGTCCATATGTCTCTTTTAAAAAGAATCAGAATTATATATTTCTCATTTTACCTGAACGATTTCTGCCCTAATATTTAGGTTCATGCTTTCTCACAGGCACCGTTGTGGAGCCAGAGAACCAGTCTGCGTCACTTTTCGACATATTTGTGTGTATTTGTGGAAAAATGCTCAAGTTCGGTGGTGTTTTCTCCGTAAGCAAAGAATAAGCAAAGCGTAAGCAAAATGTAAGCAAAGGATATATGTCTTCATAAATCCTTTTTTCCGACCATTTTCTGAAGTAATAATGTATTGTTTGACATCCCGGGAGTCTATTTATGTCGAATAAGGAGCAAAACTGTAGGCAATTGTACCCAGAATCTCCAAATGGGTACGAAAAGTCCATAATTTCACTTTTAAAAAGAATCAGAATTATATATTTCTCATTTTACCTGAACGATTTCTGCCCTAATTTTTAGATTCACGCTTACTCACAGGCACCACTGTGGAGCCAGAGAACTAGTCTGCGTCACTATGGGACATATTCGTGTCTATTTGTGGAAAAATGCTTAATTTCTGTGGTGTTTTCTCCTTAAGCAAAGAATAAGCAAAGCAAAAGTAAACTGTAAGCAAAGGAACTATGTCTTCATAAATCTTTTTTTGCGACCATTTTCTGATGAATTAATGTGTTTCTGGACACCCCGTGAGTCGATTTATGTCGAATATGGTGGAAAACAGTAGGTATTTGGAGTCAAAATAAACAAATGGGCACCAAAAATCCATTATATCACTTTTAGAAAGTGGCAGAATTATATATATGTCTGATTTTGATTTAACGATTTAACCCTTAATTTTTAGATTCATGCTTACTCACAGGCACCATTGTGGAGCCAGAAAACCTATCTCCGTCAATATAGGACATATTCGTGTGTATTTGTGGAAAAATGCTCAAGTTCGGTGGTGTTTTCTCCGTAAGCAAGGAATAAGCAAAGCGTAAGCAAAATGTAAGCAAAGGATATATGTCTTTATAAATCCTTTTTCCGACCATTTTCTGAAGTAATAATGTATTGTTTGATACCCGGGAGTCTATTTATGTCGAATGAGAAGCAAAACTGTAGGTAATTGTACCCAGAATGTCCAAATGGGTACGAAAAGTCCATAGTGTCACTTTTAAAAAGAATTAGAATTATATATTTCTCATTTTACCTGAACGATTTCTGCCCTAATTTTTAGATTCATGCTTACTCACAGGCACCATTGTGGAGCCAGAGAACTAGTCTGCGTCACTATGGGACTTATTTGTGTGTATTTGTGGAAAAATGCTCAAGTTCGGTGGTGTTTTCCCCCTAAGCAAAGAATAAGCAAAGCGTAAGCAAAATGTAAGCAAAGGATTTATGTCTTCATATATCCTTTTTCCGACCATTTTCTGAAGTAATCATGTATTGTTTGACATCCCAGGAGTCTATTTATGTCGAATAAGTAGCAAAACTGTAGGTAATTGTACCCAGAATGTCCAAATTGGTACGAAAAGTCCATAATGTCACTTTTAAAAAGAATCAGAATTATATATTTCTAATTTTACCTGAACGATTTTCGCCCTAATTTTTAGATTCACGCTTACTCACAGGTACCATTGTGGAGCCAGAGAACTTGTCTGCGTCACTATGGGACATGTTTGTGTGTATTTGTGTAAAAATGCTCAAGTTCTGTGGTGTTTTCTCCGTAAGCAAAGAATAAGCAAAGCGTAAGCAAAATGTAAGCAAAGGATATATGTCTTCATAAATCCTTTTTCCGACCATTTTCGGAAGTAATAATGTATTGTTTGACATCCCGGGAGGCTATTTATGTCGAATAAGGAGCGAAACTGTAGGTAATTGTAACCAGAATGTCCAAATGGCTACGAAAAGTCCATAATGTCACTTTTAAAAATAATCAGAATTATATATTTCTCATTTTACCTGAACGATTTCTGCCCTAATTTTTAGATTCAGGCTTACTCACAGGCACCATTGTGGAGCCAGAGGACTTGTCTGCGTCACTATGGGACATATTTGTGTCTATTTGTTGAAAAATGATTAAGTTACGGGGTGTTTCCTCCTTAAGCAAAGAATAAGCAAAGCAAAAGCAAACTGTAAGCAAAGGAACTATGTCTTAATAAATCTTTTTTGCGACCATTTTCTGATAAATTAATGTGTTTCTGGACACCCCGTGAGTCGATTTATGTCGAATATGGTGGAAAACAGTAGGTATTTGGAGTCAAAATAAACAAATGGGTACCAAAAATCCATTATATCACTTTTAGAAAGTGGCAGAATTATATATATGTCTGATTTTGATTTAACGATTTAACCCTTAATTTTTAGATTCATGCTTACTCACAGGCACCATTGTGGAGCCAGAAAACCTATCTCCGTCAATATAGGACATATTCGTGTGTATTTGTGGAAAAATGCTCAAGTTCGGTGGTGTTTTCTCCGTAAGCAAGGAATAAGCAAAGCGTAAGCAAAATGTAAGCAAAGGATATATGTCTTTATAAATCCTTTTTCCGACCATTTTCTGAAGTAATAATGTATTGTTTGATACCCGGGAGTCTATTTATGTCGAATAAGAAGCAAAACTGTAGGTAATTGTACCCAGAATGTCCAAATGGGTACGAAAAGTCCATAGTGTCACTTTTAAAAAGAATTAGAATTATATATTTCTCATTTTACCTGAACGATTTCTGCCCTAATTTTTAGATTCATGCTTACTCACAGGCACCATTGTGGAGCCAGAGAACTAGTCTGCGTCACTATGGGACTTATTTGTGTGTATTTGTGAAAAAATGCTCAAGTTCGGTGGTGTTTTCCCCCTAAGCAAAGAATAAGCAAAGCGTAAGCAAAATGTAAGCAAAGGATTTGTCTTCATATATCCTTTTTCCGACCATTTTCTGAAGTAATAATGTATTGTTTGACATCCCAGGAGTCTATTTATGTCGAATAAGTAGCAAAACTGTAGGTAATTGTACACAGAATGTCCAAATTGGTACGAAAAGTCCATAATGTCACTTTTAAAAAGAATCAGAATTATATATTTCTAATTTTACCTGAACGATTTTCGCCCTAATTTTTAGATTCACGCTTACTCACAGGTACCATTGTGGAGCCAGAGAACTTGTCTGCGTCACTATGGGACATGTTTGTGTGTATTTGTGGAAAAATGCTCAAGTTCTGTGGTGTTTTCTCCGTAAGCAAAGAATAAGCAAAGCGTAAGCAAAATGTAAGCAAAGGATATATGTCTTCATAAATCCTTTTTCCGACCATTTTCGGAAGTAATAATGTATTGTTTGACATCCCGGGAGGCTATTTATGTCGAATAAGGAGCGAAACTGTAGGTAATTGTAACCAGAATGTCCAAATGGCTACGAAAAGTCCATAATGTCACTTTTAAAAATAATCAGAATTATATATTTCTCATTTTACCTGAACGATTTCTGCCCTAATTTTTAGATTCAGGCTTACTCACAGGCACCATTGTGGAGCCAGAGGACTTGTCTGCGTCAATATGGGACATATTTGTGTCTATTTGTTGAAAAATGATTAAGTTACGGGGTGTTTTCTCCTTAAGCAAAGAATAAGCAAAGCAAAAGCAAACTGTAAGCAAAGGAACTATGTCTTCATAAATCTTTTTTGCGACCATTTTCTGATAAATTAATGTGTTTCTGGACATCCCGTGAGTCGATTTATGTCGAATATCGTGCAAAACAGTAGGTATTTGGAGATAAAATAAGCAAATTGGAACCAAAAATCCATAATATCACTTTTAGAAAGTGGCAGAATTATATATATGTCTAATTTTGATTTAACGATTTTACCCTTAATTTTTAGATTCATGCTTACTCACAGGCACCATTGTGGAGCCAGGGAACTAGTCTGCGTCACTATGGAACATATTCGTGTGTATTTGTGGAAAAATGCTCAAGTTCGGTTGTGTTTTCTTCGTAAGCAAAGAATAAGCAAAGTGTTAGCAAATTGTAAGCAAAGGAAATATGTCTTCGCAAATCCTTTTTCCGACCATTTTCGGAAGTAATAATGTATTGTTTGAAATCCCGGGAGGCTATTTATTTCGAATAAAGAGCAAAACTGTAGATAATTTTACCCAGAATGTCCAATTGGGTTCGAAAAGACCATAATGTCACTTTTAAAAAGAATCAGAATTATATATTTCTCATTTTACCTGAACGATTTCTGCCCTAATTTTTACATTCATGCTTGCTCACAGGCACCGTTGTGGAGCCAGAGAACCAGTCTGCGTACTATTCGACATATTCGTGTGTATTTGTCGAAAAATGCTCAAGTCCGGTGGTGTTTTATCCTTAAGCAAAGAATAAGCAAAGCGTAAGCAAAATGTAAGCAAAGGATATATGTCTTCATGAATCCTTTTTCCGACCATTTTCTGAAGTAATAATGTATTGTTTGACATCCTGGGAGTCTATTTATTTCGAATAAGGAGCAAAACTGTAGGCAATTGTACCCAGAATGTCCAAATGGGTACGAAAAGTCCATAATGTCACTTTTAAAAAGAATCAGAATTATATATTTCTCATTTTACCTGAACGATTTCTGCCCTTATTTTTAGATTCACGCTTACTCACAGGCACCACTGTGGAGCCAGAGAACTAGTCTGCGTCACTGTTGGACATATTCATGTGCATTTGTGGAAAAATGCTCAAGTTCGGTGGTGTTTTCTCCGTAAGCAAAGAATAAGCAAAGCGTAAGCAAAATGTAAGTAAAGGATATAGGTCTTCATAAATCCTTTTCCCGACCATTTTCTGAAGTAATAATGTATTGTTTGACATCCCGGGAGTCTATTTATGTCGAATAAGGAGCAAAACTGTAGGTCATTGCACCCAGAATGTCCAAATGGGTACGAAAAGTCCATAGTGTCACTTTTAAAAAGAATCAGAATTATATATTTCTCATTTTACCTGAACGATTTCTGCCCTAATTTTTAGATTCATGCTTACTCACAGGCACCATTGTGGAGCCAGAGAACTAGTCTGCGTCACTATGGGACTTATTTGTGTGTATTTGTGGAAAAATGCTCAAGTTCGGTGGTGTTTTCTCCGTAAGCAAAGAATAAGCAAAGCGTAAGCAAAATGTAAGTAAAGGATATAGGTCTTCATAAATCCTTTTCCCGACCATTTTCTGAAGTAATAATGTATTGTTTGACATCCCGGGAGTCTATTTATGTCGAATAAGGAGCAAAACTGTAGGTCATTGCACCCAGAATGTCCAAATGGGTACGAAAAGTCCATAGTGTCACTTTTAAAAAGAATCAGAATTATATATTTCTCATTTTACCTGAACGATTTCTGCCCTAATTTTTAGATTCATGCTTACTCACAGGCACCATTGTGGAGCCAGAGAACTAGTCTGCGTCACTATGGGACTTATTTGTGTGTATTTGTGGAAAAATGCTCAAGTTCGGTGGTGTTTTCCCCCTAAGCAAAGAATAAGCAAAGCGTAGGCAAAATGTAAGCAAAGGATATATGTCTTCATAAATCCTTTTTCCGACCATTTTCTGAAGTAATTATGTATTGTTTGACATCCCGGGAGTCTATTTATGTCGAATAAGGAGCAAAACTGTAGGCAATTGTACCCAGAATCTCCAAATGGGTACGAAAATTCCATAATGTCACTTTTAAAAAGAATCAGAATTATATATTTCTCATTTTACCTGAACGATTTCTGCCCTAATTTTTTAGATTCACGCTTACTCAAAGGCACCATTGTGGAGCCAGAGAACTTGTCTGCGTCACTATGGGACATATTCGTGTCTATTTGTGGAAAAATGCTTAAGTTCTGTGGTGTTTTCTCCTTAAGCAAAGAATAAGCAATGCAAAAGCAAACTGTAAGCAAAGGAACTATGTCTTCATAAATCTTTTTTGCGACCATTTTCTGATGAATGAATGTGTTTCTGGACATCCCGTGAGTCGATTTATGTCGAATATGGTGCAAAACAGTAGGTATTTGGAGATAAAATAAGCAAATTGGAACCAAAAATCCAAAATATCACTTTTAGAAAGTGGCAGAATTATATATATGTCTAATTTTGATTTAACGATTTTACCCTTAATTTTTAGATTCATGCTTACTCACAGGCACCATTGTGGAGCCAGGGAACTAGTCTGCGTCACTATGGAACATATTCGTGTGTATTTGTGGGAAAATGCTCAAGTTCGGTTTTGTTTTCTGCGTAAGCAAAGAATAAGCAAAGCGTTAGCAAATTGTAAGCAAAGGAAATATGTCTTCGCAAATCCTTTTTCCGACCATTTTCGGAAGTAATAATGTATTGTTTGACATCCCGGGAGGCTATTTATGTCGAATAAAGAGCAAAACTGTAGATAATTTTACCCAGAATGTCCAATTGGGTACGAAAAGTCCATAATGTTACTTTAAAAAAAATTAGAATTATATATTTCTCATTTTACCTGAACGATTTCTGCCCTAATTTTTAGATTCATGCTTGCTCACAGGCACCGTTGTGGAGCTAGAGAACCAGTCTGCGTCACTATTCGACATATTCGTGTGTATTTGTGGAAAAATGCTCAAGATCGGTGGTGTTTTCTCCGTAAGCAAAGAATAAGCAAAGCGTAAGCAACATGTAAGCAAAGGATTTATGTCTTCATATATCCTTTTTCCGACAATTTTCTGAAGTAATCATGTATTGTTTGACATCCCGGGAGACTATTTATGTCGAATAAGGAGCAAAACTGTAGGTAATTGTACCCAACATGTCCAAATGGGTACGAAAAGTCCATATGTCTCTTTTAAAAAGAATCAGAATTATATATTTCTCATTTTACCTGAACGATTTCTGCCCTAATATTTAGGTTCATGCTTTCTCACAGGCACCGTTGTGGAGCCAGAGAACCAGTCTGCGTCACTTTTCGACATATTCGTGTGTATTTGTGGAAAAATGCTCAAGTTCGGTGGTGTTTTCTCCGTAAGCAAAGAATAAGCAAAGCGTAAGCAAAATGTAAGCAAAGGATATATGTCTTCATAAATCCTTTTTCCGACCATTTTCTGAAGTAATAATGTATTGTTTGACATCCCGGGAGTCTATTTATGTCGAATAAGGAGCAAAACTGTAGGCAATTGTACCCAGAATCTCCAAATGGGTACGAAAAGTCCATAATTTCACTTTTAAAAAGAATCAGAATTATATATTTCTCATTTTACCTGAACGATTTCTGCCCTAATTTTTAGATTCACGCTTACTCACAGGCACCACTGTGGAGCCAGAGAACTAGTCTGCGTCACTATGGGACATATTCGTGTCTATTTGTGGAAAAATGCTTAATTTCTGTGGTGTTTTCTCCTTAAGCAAAGAATAAGCAAAGCAAAAGTAAACTGTAAGCAAAGGAACTATGTCTTCATAAATCTTTTTTGCGACCATTTTCTGATGAATTAATGTGTTTCTGGACATCCCGTGAGTCGATTTATGTCGAATATCGTGCAAAACAGTAGGTATTTGGAGATAAAATAAGCAAATGGGAACCAAAAATCCATAATATCACTTTTAGAAAGTGGCAGAATTATATATGTCTAATTTTGATTTAACGATTTTACCCTTAATTTTTAGATTCATGCTTACTCACAGGCACCATTGTGGAGCCAGGGAACTAGTCTGCGTCACTATGGAACATATTCGTGTGTATTTGTGGAAAAATGCTCAAGTTCGGTTGTGTTTTCTTCGTAAGCAAAGAATAAGCAAAGTGTTAGCAAATTGTAAGCAAAAGAAATATGTCTTCGCAAATCCTTTTTCCGACCATTTTCGGAAGTAATAATGTATTGTTTGAAATCCCGGGAGGCTATTTATTTCGAATAAAGAGCAAAACTGTAGATAATTTTACCCAGAATGTCCAATTGGGTTCGAAAAGACCATGATGTCACTTTTAAAAAGAATCAGAATTATATATTTCTCATTTTACCTGAACGATTTCTGCCCTAATTTTTACATTCATGCTTGCTCACAGGCACCGTTGTGGAGCCAGAGAACCAGTCTGCGTACTATTCGACATATTCGTGTGTATTTGTCGAAAAATGCTCAAGTCCGGTGGTGTTTTCTCCTTAAGCAAAGAATAAGCAAAGCGTAAGCAAAATGTAAGCAAAGGATATATGTCTTCATTAAATCCTTTTTCCGACCATTTTCTGAAGTAATAATGTATTGTTTGACATCCTGGGAGTCTATTTATTTCGAATAAGGAGCAAAACTGTAGGCAATTGTACCCAGAATCTCCAAATGGGTACGAAAAGTCCATAATGTCACTTTTAAAAAGAATCAGAATTATATATTTCTCATTTTACCTGAACGATTTCTGCCCTAATTTTTAGATTCACGCTTACTCACAGGCACCACTGTGGAGCCAGAGAACTAGTCTGCGTCACTGTTGGACATATTCATGTGCATTTGTGGAAAAATGCTCAAGTTCGGTGGTGTTTTCTCCGTAAGCAAAGAATAAGCAAAGCGTAAGCAAAATGTAAGTAAAGGATATATGTCTTCATAAATCCTTTTCCCGACCATTTTCTGAAGTAATAATGTATTGTTTGACATCCCGGGAGTCTATTTATGTCGAATAAGGAGCAAAACTGTAGGTCATGCACCCAGAATGTCCAAATGGGTACGAAAAGTCCATAGTGTCACTTTTAAAAAGAATCAGAATTATATATTTCTCATTTTACCTGAACGATTTCTGCCCTAATTTTTAGATTCATGCTTACTCACAGGCACCATTGTGGAGCCAGAGAACTAGTCTCCGTCACTATGGGACTTATTTGTGTGTATTTGTGGAAAAATGCTCAAGTTCGGTGGTGTTTTCTCCGTAAGCAAAGAATAAGCAAAGCGTAAGCAAAGAATAAGCAAAGGATATATGTCTTCATAAATCCTTTTTCCCACCATTTTCGGAAGTAATTATGTATTGTTTGACATCCCGGGAGTCTATTTATGTCGAATAAGGAGCAAAACTGTAGGTAATTGTACCCAGAATGTCCAAATGGGTACGAAAAGTCCATAATGTCACTTTTAAAAAGAATCAGAATTCTATATTTCTCATTTTACCTGAACGATTTCTGCCCTAATTTTTTAGATTCACGCTTACTCACAGGTACCATTGTGGAGCCAGAGAACTTGTCTGCGTCACTATGGGACATATTTGTGTGTATTTGTGGAAAAATGCTCAAGTTCGGTGATGTTTTCTCCGGAAGCAAAGAATAAGCAAAGCGTAAGCAAAATGTAAGCAAAGGATATATGTCTTCATAAATCTTTTTTGCGACCATTTTCTGATGAATTATTGTGTTTCTGGACATACCGTGGGTCGATTTATGTCGAATATGGTGCAAAACAGTAGGTATTTAGAGTCAAAATAAACAAATGGGTACCAAAAATCCAAAATATCACTATCAGAAAGTGGCAGAATTATATATATGTCTGATTTTGATTTAACGATTTTACCCTAATTTTTAGATTCATGCTTACTCACAGGCACCAATGTGGAGCTAGAAAACCAGTCTTCGTCCATATGGGACTTATTCGTGTGTATTTGTGGAAAAATGCACAAGTTCGGTGGTGTTTTCTCCGTAAGCAAAGAATAAGCAAAGCGTAAGCAAAATGTAAGCAAAGGATATATGTCTTCATAAATCCTTTTTCCGACCATTTTCGGAAGTAATAATGTATTGTTTGACATCCCGGGAGTCTTTTTATGTCGAATAGGGAGCAAAACTGTAGGTAATTGTACCCAGAATGTCCAAATGGGTACGAAAAGTCCATAATGTCACTTTTAAAAAGAATCAGAATTCTATATTTCTCATTTTACCTGAACGATTTCTGCCCTAATTTTTAGATTCATGCTTACTCACAGGCACCGTTGTGGAGCCAGAGAAATATCCTGCGTCACTATGGGACATATTCGTGTGTATTTGTGGAAAATGCTAAAGTTCTGTGGTGTTTTCTCCTTAAGCAAAGAATAAGCAAAGCGTAAGCAAACTGTAAGCAAAGGAAATATGTCCTCATAAATACTTTTTACCACCATTTTCTGATGAAATAATGTGGTTCTGAGTATCCCGGGAGTCCATTTATGTAGAATATTGTGCTAAACAGTAGGTATTTGGAGTTAAAATAAGCAAATGGGTACTAAAAATCCATAATATCACTTTTAGAAAGTAGCAGAATTATAGATATATCTGATTTTGATTTAACGATTTTACCCTTAATTTTTAGATTCATGCTTACTCACAGGCACCATTGTGGAGCCAGAGAACTAGTCTGCGTCACTGTTGGACATATTCATGTGCATTTGTGGAAAAATGCACAATTTCGGTGGTGTTTTCTCCGTAAGCAAAGAATAAGCAAAGCGTAAACAAAATGTAAGTAAAGGATATATGTCTTCATAAATCCTTTTCCCGACCATTTTCTGAAGTAATAATGTATTGTTTGACATCCCGGGAGTCTATTTATGTCGAATAAGGAGCAAAACTGTAGGTAATTGTACCTAGAATGTCCAAATGGGTACCAAAAGTCCATAATGTCAATTTTAAAAAAAAAATCAGAATTATATATTTCTCATTTTACCTGAACGATTTCTGCCCTAATTTTTAGATTCATGCTTACTCACAGGCACCATTGTGGAGCCAGAGAAACAGTCTCCGTCAATATGGGTCATATTCGTGTGTATTTGTTGAAAAAATGCTCAAGTTCGGTGCTGTTTTCTCCGTAAGCAAAGAATAAGCAAAGCGTAAGCAAAATGTAAGCAAAGGAAATATGTCTTCGTAAATCCTTTTTCCGACCATTTTCGGAAGTAATAATGTATTGTTTGACATCCCGGGAGTCTATTTATGTCGAATAAGGAGCAAACTGTAGGTAATTGTACCCAGAATGTCCAAATGGGTACGAAAAGTCGATAATGTCACTTTTAAAAAGAATCAGAATGATATATTTCTCATTTTACCTGAACGATTTCTGCCC